>JARYHS010009186.1:88526531-89011554 GCA_031002005.1 Vandiemenella viatica
ATTTTTTCTGGTTTATAACTTTAGTTTTAATGCATGATATGGCTGAGCATTTAATAATAATAAATGTAGATCATAAGGCGGGTAATCAAAAGAACCAGTTGCTTATACAATCTAAGTCAAAGGTTTGACTGACACATTCATTTTGGAAACCATTTCATACTTTCATTAGTTTCATCAACTAAAAGAATTTTTTTTCTGTGTTGGAATGGAGGTTTCAGTGCAAGAACTAAAAACGTTTAGTGGTTACAATCAATATGAAGCGACTGTACGGACTAGGGTTGGTGTATAGGTCAAAGAAATATAATTAATACCTTGTACCGAATTATAATATACCTCAGTCTCTTTTAAGAATTACATTTTCATATTAATGATAACACATTTATAAAGGTAAATTTGGCTTTAATGCTGATGTCAAGTACCTTTTGTCACATAAGGTTCTTTTAGATGCAAGTACGGTGGTTTAATTGCTAATTGGATCTAATTAACTAATTAAGATTCAACAACAAACCTTCATCGAATATTTATTACCTACAACGTAATGTACATATAACAGTGCATCGCTATCGTTGAATGTTAATCCTCACTTCTATTGACCTAGGTACTGCTCCTCATCTCATAAATGATAATAAATAAGTCATGAAGAAACAATCTATTGGATTGAATATGGTAGTCACGTACTCAGCAAAACTTTCCACATAAAAATTAATTTAATAATAGCAGTTGATGTTAAAATTCACAGTTACATATTCCACATCATAGAAAAACGTACATTCTAATCCGTAGTATTTCTACAAGTGGTAAAGATCTCACGTATTTAAAGTTATGCGGTCGGCGCTCATTCACAGTCTCTGCTTGCAATAATGTCCGTCACTCTCTACTTAATCTATATATAGGCCTAATAATTCTTATTTTATTACTATTACTCACCCACTTTCTGCTCTGGTCGCGCAAACACAATACTATCCAACTAGTGATGTGCCGGATCGTTAAAAATGTATATCCGCGGATACGGATACAGATACGGATAATTAGTGCCTAGATCCGCGAATACGGATACGGATACGGATCTCAACTTCCTCAACTTGGACCGACAGTGAAAAAGTCGTCAGCTACTATCTATTATCAACGAACATCCAGCATACGCGACGTGTTTTGACCTTGCACTGTGAGTGTTTATGTTTATATTTTAAGATGACAAAGGATAGCGTAGATTATATACGTTTGTGTTTTTTGTGAAGTTATAAGTTAAATTAAATTTAAAACAATTTCTACAAAAAACGTATAGAAGTGTAATACGGAAATATTTTACGATAATAAATGACGAATCTGCTAAATACAAAATTTGTGAAGGAATGAATTGACATAAAGGTACAACTTCGTTAAAAAATCACCTTCAGACGAAACACCCACAGAAATATTAGTTATTTTAAAAAGAAGACTCCGCTAAGAAGATAGCCGGTGAAAACATTCAGCAGGGAACGTCTTTAAAATCGGTAAATAGAGAATTTAGATTTTTTTTTAACGAATACATAGAAAAGTCAAAATTTGGAACATTGCAAAATAAAAATTAACTATTTAAATGCGGAAATGATAGTTTCATTTGGTTACCTTTTCAACACGTAGAAGATTTTGGGTTCCGACGGTTGATGGATCTTGGTGTTGCAAATTATGTTCTAAAAGGCAGGAAATATTTTACGTAATTTATTTGCAGTGAACTTTACGACCGAAAATAAAGAACGTGTAGAAGGATTTTGAGAAAATTTCCTGAATATCATATATCTGGTAGGCTTTTTGGTCAGGTGTTTCATTGTTATCCTTAACATTACAAAATATTTTATAAGAAAAAATATCGCTTTAAAAGCGGAGATTTCGGCAATATTTCAAACAAAGTATGTTTGAAGAGTAGGGAATCCCAACCAGAATGTGCACTTCATGGTAAGAAATGGGGGATCCAACATGAGGCGTGCCTGCACTTTATCTGGCGTAGATAATATTCAGTGTACAGCACATCAGCTGCACCTGGTTGTTAAAAAAGCTGTTAGCAATAATAGTAAAAAATTTGGAGGTCTATGACACATGAGTCGCACATATTTAACATCACCTGCAAGAAGCGTTTCAAGTGAGCAGTTTTTCAGTGCAGCTGAAATTATTTACGATCCTCATCGTAATAGACTTTCAAAGCTGTCATATTACTCTTTTTGAAGTACAATTTACTACACATAATTTTAACTATAAGATTTATTTTTTTAAGTTTTTGTAAAAGTGATTGTTGTATCTGATGTAAACACTTTAACAGTACCTTAATAACAATTTCAGCTAGCAAATCACAAAGATTAGAAGTCTGATCTCTCTATATAGTTAAAATAATACCTTAAAAATTACTACAGTGGTAAGTTACCAGTTACCTTTGGTAACCTAGTAAAATAAATGTTTAAATAATTAATTTTTGCAATATAAATGTGTCCGATATGAGATTTTAATAAACACAAAGTAATTGGAATTGAAATTAATAGTATTTCATTACTATCTTTAAAATTTTGTATATGTGCTTGATGAAATTCTATACAAAAGATCCGTTAAAGATCCGCTAAAAAAAGTAACTGATTCGGATACAGATCTTTTTTCCCCCTGGAATATCGGTGGATACGGATCCGGATACGGATATCCGGCACATCCCTACTACCAACATGAAAGCTCACAGTATTCCAACTTATACAACCCAGAAGACTAAAAATTCTACTTCCACTAGCATGGAACACTTGATTACACTAATCAATTACTATTATTATACTCATACGCATTTGATTAAATGATTGGTTGGCACAGAGAACGTCACACAAGTAAACTTACTGAAGTCTTTCGTAAGTAAAAATTTAAGCCTTGATTAGTAACTTGTTTTAAGTTGCTATGACTTATGTGGATATACTTCAGATATCAATGAGCTTTCATAAATAATCAAAGTATGTAGACAGTATTGGGATACAAGAATTATCATTGTGTATTTGTTACAAAATCAACAGGAATATATCACAAAAAACAAAGTCAAACAGAAAGCGTGCGAAAGAAATGTTTTAAACCGTGAAGGAAAATTAAACACATTAAACCATTTTCTTTAGATTCTTGTTTGACTTATAATGTAAAAGATTTATAACTGCTTTATTTATTACAAATAGCTTACTTCAGTGATATAAACATGACACGAAATAAAATTCTAATAATATTAAATAATTGAATGCGTTACGTGACCAGGAAACAAACAAAAATTTATTACCGCTTGTTGGGATGTTTATTTGATTCAGCCCACTGCTTTTCTTGAAACAAGGCGAAGAAAATCTGCACGCAAATGCCTTTGGTTTTTATACTCCGTAGGATTGCTTCATTGTAAGTTGGTGAGCGTTAAAATTTATTTAGTTAAAAATTATTTAATATGTATTAAGAGATATATACTAAGAAATTTTGGTCTCGACATTAAACTTTTTTTAGACGTTCTTTTGCATCCAACTTTTCTCGTGAGAGACATGGTAAATTGATTTACATGTTTCATGTTTCTTCGTATTCAATATTGGTTGCGTGCAGTTAGATTAGATTTTATAAGTTGTGAATTAATACCAATTCGCAAATATCTATGGACATTAGTACAATACTTAATAAATAACACCTGACACCTAAGCTTCAATCGTAACGATTATGTCATTAGTTTGTTGTACACCCAAATTATCAATTTCCGTATTTATCTTGAACCACAAGTTTCTTTGCCAACTGAAACAGTTACATTTTTTGGTGATTACTGTGTAACTTTATAAACAATTAAGGTATTTGCACTAAGAATTTGCCGATATGATATCGTTACACAGTTAAATTTTAACCCTGCTTCAAGTTTGAAACATTTCTAATGTATTCCCACTTGGATCCTTCAGACATATGATACGATGTGAAACCGTTGTTTCAGTTGCGCAATATTACGAAAACACTTTAGAATGTAACCAATGAAAATAATCAAATTTAGAAATTTTGTAAACCAAGGACAAGCAATATTTGATGGAAGACAGCAAATATTTCTCAAGACAGAACTGGATGGGACCGAAGAATAGGTAGAAGCCGAATATTGTGGCTTAATACTATCAAAGTCTGAGCGAGGTAAATGAAATAATACTTATTGGTTAATGAAAAGCAGAATCTACATTGAAGGCCAACGGTCGAGACAGTAGGAAAAGCAGTAAGGAGAAGTAAAATGAATCGGGTAAGGTTCAGAAGTTTACTTCAACACGAATAGTCACGTAATTCAGACATGTATATTGGATTTTGTAATCAATGTTTCATAAACACTATTGAACAAACGGAGGTTGCAGGTTATACCTAATAGTAAACACGAATGAAACACGGAACGTATTTACCACATTTTTGTCAAAGACGTTTTTTATAAACTATATTAATAGCAACCTGATGGCTCTGTGGTTAAGATTAAAAGAATCACATTTTTGATACCTTAATACAGGCCAGTAACCAGACCTAGCACACATGTGAACTGCGCCAGAACGCTCACTTCTTTCGGATACCGTGTTAAACTGTAGGTCCCCATTAGCCTGTGGGATTACTGGGTTAGGTTAAGCAGGGAGGAAAGGAACTGGCCGCCCTGCTTCTGATACCAAGCTTAGTCCACCTCCTTCACGAGGCTCCAACGAGCCTTCGGAATGAGGACTAAGCTTTGCTGTAAAACTATTAATTATTATCTTCCGATATTAGAAAAAGAACTATATTTCATGTACTTTCATTCAGTAAATGAATTGTAAATGCGCTAACTGTTTATATCAATTTTTCCATCATTTCATTTTTAGAATTGTTTAGATTTATCGAAACTACTATTTATTATTTGTTAAGGCGTTTATTTAATATAGTCTAGCTGAGATTAGCATCGATGTACATTTTTAGTATATGTAATTACATTTGGCTAAAATTTTACCTACATATTTCTAGCTGCAAATAATAAAGCAAACGGGTAACAATATAAACACAATGTGTCAACAGAGAATGAAATAAAATGCTAGATTAAAGTGCTAAAACGTAATTTGGTGTAAGTATGTATTATTAATTTTTTCCATTTTACTTTTAAATTCATGATACATTCACTTACAGCAATCATTTATGACAGATTACGATATAGCAGGAAAATTTTACAATAGGAAACAAGAGAGAAAAAGATCATTTTCAGTAAAGTATTTTGGAATAATTGGAAATATTTTAAACATACCAAACATTTTGCTTCTAGTAATAAACAAACCTAGCAGTGTTTAATCTATTGGGTAGTTGGAGAAAATAATAATGTGTGGGTCAGTATTTTCGTTTATCAGTAACATGCCAAATCTTGAATGGATGGAACAAAAACTGTTTTAACATTTGTGTCTGGAAAGCTTGTAAATTCTAGCTGTTGTGTTATATAACTATAAAGAAATAAGAGCACTCTTCGCCCCAAGATTATTGACTGCAAATCTCAAGTTTAGGAGAAAGCGGCAGTGAATTTTCATGGGTTTTACGTGTAACTTCCAACAGTTCACGCTATGACCTTTATCTATTTCGTGTGCTGTAAAGTCAGCTGCGGCTCCGTAGACACATACGTCAAAGCCCATGTTTTTCTTGTGTCGGTTGAACCTGCTAACGAAGGCCTACGCGGCCGGCAGCAAGAGGAATTAAACAACCAACCAGAAGCGCCAAAGGGTACCTTCAGAAAGAAGAAAAACAAGAGAATTCGCGTCTACATTTGCAGCTCAGGTATAACAAAAAATTTGCTTCCAATTATGTCTGATATTGAGGTTATACCTAGTCAGATGGAACTTATGGTTTCGAACGGTATTTGACTGTTTCAGCTGTGTGATTAGCTGATAAGATACCCCTTAGGTGGTCAACAAAGGTGAACTGCAAAACATAGTAATTAAAAAAAGTCGTATTAGTAATAGTTCATACATGCTTTAATCCCGATTGCGTGGTATCTTTGAATTAATGGTTAGTGAATAAAAAAAATTATTACCAATTAAATAATAATAGTTATTATGAGGTACTTACCATTTAAATTGAAATAATAAATTACAGTTTGTTCAGAAATTAGCATTTAACATAATTTGTAAGTTATTTTTTAATGTGATCTCCTTTATTAAATTGGATGCCCTCAAAGAAAAAGTTTTTTTTTCTTCTCTCTACTCATTTGAGCTTTATAGTATTTATTTTCATTATCAAATCTTTCTTGCTCGTCTTTGAAAAGTTTGTTCCTTTTTAGTGGCTTATACCTTGAAATGATTTATCAACAAAACTGCCTTTTAAGTATTTCATAAATGTCAGTTTTACTTTTATTAGTAATTTAACAAAAAATTGTTTTTCTCGGTTGAGTGCACTTGTAGATCATTGATATCTGTAAAATAATTAAATAATGATGGTATCTGGTTATCTAATAAAGTGAATGTGCTGTTATAACAGCTTTCAATTTGGTGCTATTTAGTATAATCAATTTTTCTCTGTTTTACTTTTAAATTCGTTATAAATTCCCTTAAAACGTTTTTTTCTAAGCTGCGATGAAATAACAGAAAATGTCAATATTTTATTTAAAGATTTTTAGAAATGCGACAAATTAATTCTAGTAATAAATTGTGCTTGTAGTATTTGAAGTAGTCGATATTTGGAGAAAATAATAATAGGCTTACCGAATACGCGACCCTACGTTTTTTTATTAATGAAGAGCGTAAAAAATCATGAATGTACGCAACAAAAGATCACATTTGTAAGGAACTGTTCCGGCATCCACCTGGTGCCAGCTATTTTTTTTAAGCCTAGTAGGGGCGCTGTTGTAGTTTTAATAGAATCCTTTTCAGTCAAAGGGTAGGGATTGGGATAAGGAACAGGAAGGAGTTCGGCTATGGCAATTAAGAGGAACCCTTCGGGCATTCGCCTGGAGTGATTTCTGGAAACCATGGAAAACGAAATCAGGATGGCATATTACGGGGGCAAATCTCACATTAAAGATCCTCGCCCAGACCAAAAAAGCCGAATCACAGGATATGATTGTCCTCACCGGATCGAGACGCAATTGTAGCGGGTGTCAAGCCTCAGAAGAAGATCAATCCCCTCCCCCCCCAATAATGATTGTAGAGAATAATTTATCCGCAATGGATATTTTACCACTACTGAACCGATTCGAGTACGCCTGGCTCGGTTCGCAGTAACATTTTGGGGGAAGGTAACCACCCTTATCTCCCGGTGTCAAATAGAAGTACAGAAGCTGTTATATTTAATTGAATATATCCATTTCGAGTTAAACAATCTTTTTAACCATACAGATCACGTAGGTATGATGCTATCTACTCTTCCCCTTAATAATGCATCTTCCGCGAAAATAATAATACGAAGGACAGATTAACACAAAGCTGACATGTTCAGTAGGCAGATTTCAACACTATTTTAGCCCTCTTTCGTTGAATTGTTGTCATTAATAGCTGTATGGAGAGATGTGAGAAAGTAGATTGAAAACATTTATAAATTTCTGCTATACATTAAATAACAAACATCACAAGTAAGCAACATAGTCGGGCTGGATATATTCCAAGTTAACCAAAGGGAGTAGTATGATGTCTATATCTTCTATTACAAATCTCTGATCAACTATTTAAATTTGTTGTAACTTAACGCAAAAAAATCTAGCAGATTTTGATTAAATTTTCACAGCTTGAAAGCTTATGGATTGACTTGAAATCTGAGATGCTACGACGACAGACGCCAGAGCTGCAAATTATGAACTTCAAGTTTTCTTAATTACAATATGGCATAACTTGGAAACTACTGAAACAATCTACGGTGGATTTTTACCGTTTGACACCTTGTCTTTTGATTTAAAATTTGAGGTATGACTTAAGCAGCATAACCTGACAACTGAGCACAACATCTCTTCTTAACAATAAACCTTTTACCTAAAATCTTGCATAACGAATTAGTCTTTCCACAGGTATGTGGTATACTTTTTAAGCCAGATTGTTTATGTTTTCACAGTTTTATAGTTAAAGATTTAATCTTAAAATCTGATATACGTCATATTACTTCAGGAAAAGATTTTATTTTCTTTGGGCTTTCTGGTTCGTTGACGTTGAGTTCATTAAAAACGGGAGATGATTGGTGGGAAGGAAAGCGAAATAATGCGATCATGTCCTTTTGAAGAATCCATCCAGGCATTTCTATGGAGTGATTTGGGGAAAACAAGAACTGAAATCTGGATGGCTGGAAGTGGATTTGAATCTTTGTTCTCCCGAATGTCAATATGAAATTGAAATCTGTTGTTGCCTTCACAGATTTTGCATGTAATCTGCATTAGTATGCTTCCAAGAGAAATGTTATTCAAATTCATGGCTACATTAGATTTTATAAAAAATAGTGTCCTTTACTAAAGGCACATTTTAAAACTTCCTTGTTTAATACATATTAAAAAAAAGTCGGAGAGAACTAGTGTTGCAAACTGAAAAAAAACAAAAAAAACCTAGCACCCGTGTTTTTTTTCTGATTTTTTTTTCTTTCAGAAAACAATATTTTTGATAAATTATAGTTTTATTTAAGGAACTTCCATTTTACAAGTGTGTTTTAAGTTTTACTGAATCATATAATGTCTCACATAATGATTCATGAGTGTATCTATATAGGTAACATAATTTTATTCATCCTCTATGTCAGTACCACATTCACTAGTATCAGTAATACCAACACTAGTTCGGTCGGTGTCGGAATTTTCTGTCTCTTGTTCTGTCTCCTCTAACTTCAGAAATAGTTAAATTTTCTTTTACTGGTTGTTCTTGTATTGTACGCAAAAGATTTTGAGATTGCAATTTTAAATTGTGAGCAAAGTACACACTGTGCATAAAGACTGCGCCGATAGTACTGTATTACGGTCTTTTAACTTTGAATTAAAATCTATTATCATACAAAATAGGAGCTTTATTTCTTTTCAATCGTTTGTTTACACCAACGGTTGCAAGGAAACGATTCATAATTTATACTGACAATTTAATGAGTCAATACCACTATACTCTGAGAGTTAACAAGTATACGAATATAAGGAAAGCCCAATAAGGCATAGAATCGTGGTTAAATTTTAAATTCCTAATTTTTTTAAAAGATCTGTAGGTAATTTTGTAGGGCTGGCAGCACTATTTCAAATAACAAGTATCAATCCAAACAATGGGGAATGGGGATTCCTTCTCGCGCAACCTAGTCTCTTCGGGAAATCCCCGTTCATAAAGAAAATTTCAGTCAATTTTGCCAACATTTTCGTAATTTTTTTTCCTACTGAACCAGAAAAATATAGTAGATTTTAAACTAAGATAAGTACTTAGAATAAACTCTAAAACAGTCATTTTAAACGATAACTGCCTTACAAATTTGAGATTTAGTAGTTGTGAGAAAAAAACGTGTTCCAGAAAAAAAAACGTTTTTTTTTTTCAAAGTTTTTTTTTCATGTTTTTTTTTTTTCAAGCCAGAAAAAAAACCGTTTTTTTACAACACTAGAGAGAACACATGTCTATATTATATATGGTCTAAAATATATAAAACTCATATCTGTCCCTTCCCTCAAATACGGTTCCAGATAAATGCAAAAAACTAATCTTGTGTTCTCGATTTAATTAACATTTATATGTACGAGATACATGTCTAACAATTAAACATCAATAACATGTCTACCCACAGAGCACACGCTATGTGTTGTAATATTTAAAAGTTTTAATAACCAGCTGTTGGCAGTAATGAAAGCACGCTGTATGTGGCGTAGACGGCGAAATGAGAAAGAAACTTGGGAGCAAAAGGCGCGCTGAGTCGGCAGGCGGCGACACAAAAGGGGAAATCTCTGAAACCACTTAAATTTTATGAACAACTAATCAAACTGCTCCCCAACTTGGGTTTCGGCTTGCCAATTCTCGAGGAAATTTTCTCCGATACGAACGGATGGAATAGTCAGCGAGCGGGGGTCGGGGACTCTCCGAGTGGTAGGGGATGAAGGGGTGAGGCTGAAAAAGGGTTAACATTTTGCAAAGTTGTTACTCGTTCAGGCAACGAAGGCGCCCCGGGTGGCTGCGTCCCGAAACTCCAGGCGATAATTGGAGCAATTTGACCGTCGGTCGGAGAAGGGGTGGGGATTGATCGGTGAGGGGAGAGAGTGACGGGAGTGGAAGGGGTTGGCGGCGGGGAGTTATATACGACGTGGATTGGGTCCACGTAATCCACAGCGAGGCTTCTGCTAGTGGAGAACAGGTGATACTAATTTAAATAAGATGTTATTTTTTAAGTGCGGCCTGGTGTCTTAGTGAATAGGATTGAAAGATCTTGAGTTAAAATCCCTGTCTCAGAGGGATAATCATTGGCCCCTAACCTTCAACTCTGGCACAGCTTGTTGTGTAATGTAAGGTACAACAGAAATCTTCCGTGGTTCTGAGTTCACGTAAAACTGTACTTCCCCTTTACCTTGTAAGATAAGGAGGAAAGGAAACGGCTATCCTGTCTTCAATACAAGGCAAAGTATACTTTTTTCTGGAGTACTAATCAACTTCCGCTTTGAATAAAAAAATTAGTTTTAGGTTTCTGTTATTTTAATTTCTGCCATGTTGTTAAGTGGGATAGACGGATACCTCTTCATTTTGCTACAACAGAAAAGCAAACATTTCTAATTGTTGAACGATTCGGATGTCCAGCTTTGATAACTTGTTTTCAAAGAGCGATTTGTTCGATAAGTTTACGCCCAACAGAGGCGTTGTGGTTCAATATTCACTACTCACTATTTCCAAGCGTCTCATATGAAGATACGGGGAAGGGTAGGTATTACACTTGTTTCGGTCATGTCAGAAGCTCCTATATTACACTGATTCGGTACTAAAATGTATTATAAGCGTGTTTAGTTTAATGTTGATTTGTTTGATAAATGAAACCTGAGCTTGCCAACCAGAACTGAACAACTATTACCAGAATAATTACCAGAATCATTAGAATTTACTCTGATCAGCCAAAACGTTATGACCACCTACTTATCAGCATATTGGTATTCATTTCTAACGCAATACAGCAGTGATTAGGCATAGCATGAATTCTACAAGTTCTTGATAGGGTTTCAGAGATATCTGACAACAGATTCCCACGCACAGGTCACGAAATTCCCTTAAATTACGGGTCAGCGGTTTGTGGGCTCGTCACCTGGGAACGAGCATCTTGGAAACGGAGGGGCTAGTTGTTTGTTCGGGTGCAACTGTAGTGAGCATCTATGGTAAGTGTTTGAAGGACGAGCAGGCGACAATGTGGTGGAAAACTACGCCACAATACAGAACGTGGAGGTCGGTGGTTTGCCCGCTCTGTATAGCAGGATAGAGGATGAACTGTGGCAGATCTGAAAGAAGAGTACAATTCTGGTGATTCCAGAAGTGTTTCAGAGCACAAGAATCGCGATTCCGCCACAGATCATACCCTATCCTGCTTTACACTGTGGGCAAGCGTCCAACCGCCACGTTATGTGATGTGGTGTGAGTGTCCACCACTTTGTCGCCTACTCGTCGTTTCACCGTCCTTCAAACACTTTCCATAGATGCTCACTCCAGTAGCACGCGGATAGCAGACCAGTCTCTTTTCCGACATGGTCGTTCCCAGCCATCACGCTGCACCCACAAACCGCTGGCCCGTAATTGAAGGGAATTTCGTGATCTGTGAATAGAAATCTGGTGTCAGATACCTCGGGAAACCTAACAAGGACTTGTAGAATCCACGCTAGGCCGAATCGCTGCTGTATTTCGTTCAAAAGGTGGACCAAAATATTGGTAGGTAGGTGGTCATAATGTTTTGGTTGATCAGTGTATGTTTTATATATTTTTCGCAAATAGTAATATAAAAGAATAGTTTAAGTACATTAATTTATTCTTATTTTTCAGTCGATGACACAATTTCTACAATAGCTAAAGTATTAACAGAATTTATAGAATCATCAGCAAAATTCAGAAAATTTTCAAAAAAGAATTTTAGCGACATATTTACTACACCAAACCCGAACTTTGCTACCGTTTTATATCAAGAAATTACCTGCAAAAAATCAGATTTTTTAAAATTAATCATTAAATTTTTGGTATAATTTTCTCTTATGCTTAAGACAATACATATCAGCGTAATTTTCTAATTATTTTCAGTTCAGTAGTATTGGAATGAAAGAGGGGAATGACGGATGTAATTAGGTTCTTTTATCATTTCTCATCTATACCCCGCACAAACTTTTGTCAAAACCAAATCATTTAAAACACATGAAAATTTTGAAAAACAAATTCTTTACAACCCAACTAAAGTTTCTGTAATTATATTCTACCTAGCGATTTTTCAAAACTTTACATTATATTGTATTTAGAGCAATCAACTGGTGCACAGTTACAAAGTTTAATAGTCAGAAATACTATGGCTGAGATTAATGACAAGTTATGAGCAGTAGTGATTTTAACTCTTGATCTCTCTCTCTTTTTTTAAAAACAAACGGTGATAAGCTAGATAGGTATTGTAAGAAACAACAGCAGACTATCTGGCAGTATACAGTTTTGAGCCTAACGGTGATTGACGTCATAGTGTTGAGTGTGGCAGATCAGGATACAACAGGTAGCAAGCCGAAAGCAGGCGGATGGCCTATTCTGCACAGCTGCCCTTGCTGCGTGGAAGCTGCGCATGATGTTCTGCCGCCCCCTCCCCAGCCGGAAACAAAACACTGACTTCGGCTGGCGGCTTCCGGTGTAGGAGGTGGGGGTGGAAGGCGTGCAAGAAATGCGCGCTGCGCGCACGGCCGCGATAAGAATCGAGAATGTATGTAAAGCAGGCACCAGCCAGCGCTCGCACGGACTTGGTATTCATGGCCCACTCGCTAGGCGGGGGCAGTGTAGGCAGGCCCGCGATGCACGTGGTTGCGCTGCACTAGTCCGCGTAACGTACTACTGTGCCTTAGAAGCCCTCTAGTCGCCACCGCACGAAAATTTGATAACTAGACATCTGCAGTAAATAACGACCACGTAGTTAGTGCGCATGCGTTGATTCAAAGATTACATATCTCAGAAGTAATAAACTTTGCTTATACATCGCGGAAAAAAAATATCTAATTTTTTTTTAGTTTATTATAATATTTTTGATAAAGAAAGATTTTTTCTAGTAGAAATTTTTTATCAATACGTATCGCGCGCTTACAGAAACTATAATGTTTGATTCATCATCGTCATCACCAGCCAGTTCAATCATTAAATTATGTAGCCTCTTAGAATTATGATTACAGAAGAAAACTTGAGCAGTCTTCTTGAGGTCGAAGGATCTTGGGCGACATCTGCCAGTTTACACAAACAACCAATCATAATTATGTCCTTGTCCCATTATTTTAGTGGTCTTCTTCTTCATTCCTGGTTATCTCTTGATCACCACTTTAACACTGTTTTTTCCCATCTTTCGTCTTTACACCAAACAACATGGCAGGCACATTACCTCTTCAAGGAGGTTGTCTCTTCTAAGATGTCTGTGACCCTTTTAACTGATCTAATGTCGTTCCTTCTCTTTATGCCTTTTCTGGTTAAACGTGGCATTGACGTTTCCATAGTTCTTTGGGTCATTCAAAATATTCCTTTCGTAAATTTATATTGTGTATAGCAACTATAAGTCAGCCCAGGAAGAATGCAATGGTTGTAAACTATTATATTTGAATTTTTGGGCATATTATATGTGAGCATAGTTGAATGCCTAAAAAAAGCTTGCCATCCTAACTTGCTGGACGGAAAAATTTCTGATTTATATCTCCCCACATATTTATAAGATGGCTAAGGTAAATGTATTTATTGTCATTTTATAAAGATATATTATTTAGTTGTACATTCCCCTCTGTGATCCAGTTCTAGACGTGAAAGTGTGATAAAAGCGTATTAATTTGCTTTTTTAAGGACGTTCCTTACTAAAACAAAAAACAAACAAAGAATGACAGGAAGAAAGAACAAAATTTGATGCAAAGTGCGAACTGTTGATAGCATGGAGACATTATCATTGCTGTGTTTCAAACGTTTTAACCCACGTATCCAGGGGAGTTGGCCTTCAACAAACCTCATTGAAATGTCAGTGATTGTTTGCTCTGTGAAACAATAAAGCAATGTGTGTGCAAATCGACATGGAACTGAAGTTCAAAAATGCAACAGCTTATGGGAACAAAGACAAACGACACAGATCAGTAAATAAATGTGGTATTGTCGATTTAAATTTTATCCATATATATTTTTACCACTGTAATCAAATGGTGTAAAAAACAGAACCTGGGTTACATACTACGAAGAATCAAGTATCATTCGCTACAGCTATTCCTACCAGGAAAAATTGGTGGTCGAAAAGGAGATAAGCGCGGGAAAATTTCCCGACTAGATGATATCGAGAAATGGACTACTGTCAGTAGTGTTTGTCATCTGTTTCACGGATAACAATCACAGAAGCTATTGCTATTAAGATAGCCAAGCCCAGGTTGACGAAACAAGGAACAAGAGGAAGAGGATATTTTCATTACAAAGAATCGTGCTCAAAATGGAACCATGACTAAGGTTTCTTTTTAATTTGAAATAGAATATTGTTGTTTCATTATTCCAGTTTCTCAAAAATACCTGATGCACTTACGTGCCTTACACATCGATTGATCAAATATCAATCGATCGCACTGATTTAACGTTTCTTGGATTCTTATATGGTTTATATCTTTTTGACTTTAATATCTCAAACACACGTCTAATTACATATAACAGGATTATGTCCAAAGTTTTACTTGTGTCTAACTTTCGTGACTGTTATGTACGTATTAATTCAGGCAGGTTTCATTACACATTATTTTGTGTTGTTATGAGGTCGATACGACGCGGAGGTCATTGATAGAGCAGTTTCTGCTGAGGGCCTCATATCGGTCCGTTAGTCGCCAGAGTCGTGTGGTAATCACAGTTGGTGACGTTTTGTCACCATAACCACTTAAACGTACCATTCACCTATGGCAGAAATTATCCCGCAGCACACCCGAGAATAATTTTTAGCAGTTATTCAATGGTAAAGACTCACATTCTGCATTATAATCGTTAGTTAGGATGAGCAATCTCCGTAACCGAGCCACCGTTCACCGAACTATGACCTACATCGCGTTGAGACCACTTTCCGCTACCATACACGACTTTTTCACCTACCCCAGAGGGAGTCGGAAAGTGCATGGAGCGGCTGCGTTTGTTGTCATGGCAACCACTTCTGAGTGAGTCCACGATCCCCACAGGGGGTCTGCCCGGCGACCGACCCTCCACCGTCCGCTATTATTTCCGAAAATCCCCTTATAACGAGACAAGGAAACGCAGAAATCTTGTTTCCCCGCTGCTGCGTCTGCCAGACACAGAGGGGGGGGGGAGGGAGGAAAGAGAGGGTGGCGGTTTAAATCGCCGGGGCATTCCGGACCATTATGCCCCCATCCGGCCCCGTCGGGGCAGCGTACACAGTCTGGCGGCTTTTTCTCCCCACGGGGAGGAAGAGGCAGCCTGCAGTGGGGGTAAAAAATATGCTGCCCCGGCAGCCAGCGGAATATTAAAGAAAAATTCCTCAGTGAAGTTTTGCATAATTTTAATTTCCTGTACAGAGCAGCATTTTTATTCTGCGTTTTTCTAATAAGGAACAGGTGAAAAGTCAGGGGTTGGTTGAAACGCTGTTGGTGCAACGAGCGTTAACTGTAACACAGGCAGGATAGTTAGAAAGGCGGTTTCCAAATTGGATTTCCCTGCTTGAAAATAAAGGAACTTTTGTGGATGTAAGAGTTGTCTTACCAGCTTAGGTTAGCGTTTTATCGCATCAGTCTGGAAAGAATGATCATGAAATTGAAAAGATTGTTTATAGCTAACTCCTAATTCTCTAATCAATCTCAGATAAACCATTAAAGGATTATATTAATTTACAGGGACGGATTCCTTGATAGGAAATAAATCCACGTATTCTGTGGTACTTAAGACTTTAAACCATTTGTTTTTAGAATTTAATAGAAAATGTGGTAAGTACGCAAGTATTGTACCAACCCATAAAATTAACTCTCCAACTATGTTAACTATTGTTTCAACTCATAGTTTATGACCTGTTATTACTTTGCAGAATATTTATGATACTGTAAGGTGGAACAGGAAATTATGTAGATAAAAAATACTGATGATATTGTTATTTAGGAGACTGACTAGTTAGTGACAGGGTTTCAATTCGTCATAAAATTTTCTTCCTCATTTGTGTCCTACCTTTTACCGCTAATCTTACGAGAAAAGTGATCCTATAGTTTTACGCGAAACGGTAACAACAAATGGCCTTCACAAACTACACATGAACAACAACAACAACAGAAAATGGTTATGTCAAATATAAAGTCCCATATCAGTGAAATTTTTGTCCGAGAGCAGTATTCGAACCAGTGACGTTTCCAGTATAACTCTGACTTATAAAACACTGAGAACCTACGGGCTTCTTATAGATGGAGAGATATATATATTCAGTAAAAAAAAAAACTATTTTTTGCCGAATCGTGATCATTCGTAACTAACAAAGCCGCGTAATAACGTTTACATTTACTGTGATTGAAATGTAACTACCGTTATCACATGCTAATACAATTTATATTTCGTCCTTATCCCTATTTCCGTATTTTGAGCTATAAAATTGGAAGAAAATCTAATGAAAACTGATTTTTCCAAACAAATATAGTTAATAAGATTTAATAAATTAAATTATCTAAGTATGTATTATAAAATAATGAAATTTTCATTAATTTTTAATAACAGATGTAAATAGTTATTACATCAGTGCTGCTTTTGTTGTTGTATGCCGGTAGTAAGCGAAGAAGAGAGACAGTACCAAAACTCGTTTAAGAATTTCATTAATAGATGGTGGTAAAAACACGTTAGCTTCAAGGATGATGGTATATCATAAAATAGGATTTTTTTAAAAAAAATACAATAACGAAAAAAGGAGATAATTGCACGATCGTGGTCAAAATATTTTTCTTGCTGTCGGGTGTAACTGAATGAAACAGTTTCCAAGCATCAAATTTTTACTAAACTGAGTACTATTACTGAATTTTTATGATCATATTTTCTGTTTAAAAGCGACGAAATTAGTGTCTTAAAATGGAAAGCAAAAAATAAAAATTTAAGAAAATAGGCATTCCTAAAACTAACATTTGCGTGAAACATCACGCCTCTCACACAGCAACTAGATGAATAATCTTGTTCACAGAAATTGGTAATAAACAACAACAACAACAACAGCAACAAAAAAATCGGACATATATCATATTTCGGTGAGCATCAAAAAGTGATGGTTTGTTGAAATTTTGAAATAAAAAATGTATACAAATACTAAAGTGTCTCAACACCGTTCAGTATTGGTATAGTTAGAATTACTAATGTAAAATAAATCGAGGGCGTATCCGTCCAGTGTGACTCAGTGCTGCACACTCGATCTAGAAGGTACAACGGTACCGGTCACGAGACCCGGGCCCCGCGTGGTGGTTGTCCTGATTGCGGTTTTTAGGTGGTTTCCCGCAAACATCTAGGTCAATCTCCACCTCGTAAACTACGCATTTCAAAAAAAAAAAAATAATAATAATAATTACTTTTCATACAGAACATACAAAGTTAAGTGTTTAGGGACATATGGCAACACAGGCTTTCCTCGAATGGGTTAGGTATGCGGGGCCTAAGCGAGGTAATCACTCATTATTCACATTGGCCACCTGAAATGGCCAGTGTCCGAATAGGAGTAAAAAAGAAACAAAGATGTAAATCACATCAGATTGTATATAATTTTACGTACTTAAGATAAATAAAAAGAAATAGGAAAGAAGGAAAAATAACGAACAAGAGATCTTCGTACTTTCCTGCCATGTCAGGATAATTATTTATGATCCACGTTAACTGATGAAATTGTGTATTGTCATCTATATTAAAACAGAATAAATTTTACATAATTTGAATTATGAAATTTTGACTGTCTAGATTGTTGAGACACTAATACTAATGGCTAATACGTTATTGTGACACTAGTGGACAAATTGCACAGTCGTATATAGTTGCACTAGCTTCAAGAAATATCTGAATACGAGCTTAAAGTGTAGGTTGGTTCGCACAAAATGTAGAAGTCAAACGCTTTCCTATAAAAAACGTGACCACCATCAAAACAGGACTCAGAGGTAACATGAAATAATGTTTCTGAAGAATCCACAGATGGTATGAAGGTTCAAGGGGACCAAGCAACCTCAAGTCGACGCCTTCCTGACCCGAAATCCGATTACTCTCCATCACGTCGGATGGAACCAAGGTTGATGCGAAATATTAATTAAGGGCCAGCGAGGGCTGGCAATAAACGCCTACTTGTAAGAAGCCTTCATCCCCTTATACTTAAGACTTCCGACTTGGTGGCTGACAAGTCCTTTAAAAGAGCTCAAGTCTTTAGTAAGGCAAGTAGGGGAAGTAGAACAGAAGCTCGCTATGCTAACGGCAGAAGAGTCTATTCACCCTTTCCTCTCCCTTTCTCAAAGTTAATATTTAAATTATTGCTATCTATTATTGAAGATCAAAAAGTGCAAAGATTTTCAAAAATTGTTTTGCTTTTATCAATTTTTACATCGTTCCAATTACAGTGGTTGCCAATTAGAGGTACTCGTACTTCCAGAGCTACGAGAGGTTGCTTTAAGGGGCACGCATGGTATCTCTTGAAAAAGTAAATCACTGAGATAATTAAAAAAACAATTCCACAAACTGTATTATCGCTAACATGTATTTTAAGACAATCAAACCGTGTGTGATTTATATTACTGTAATTCTGTGGTTCTGCGAAGAACTTGAGTGTCAAGAACGCAGTGGCGCAGGAAGGTATAAGGGGTACGCGAGGATATGCTCTTTCTTGACGTGGTACTCGAGAAAAACTAATTGAGAACCACTGGGCTAGAACAATATACAAAATCGAATAACATAGTTAGTACATAGGATTGAAGCCGTTATCATATGTGTGCTTCTTTATAAAGAGATCCTTATTGCTTTGCGACGTTGAGATAATTACAAGACTGAGGCAAGGAACTGGAAGCATTTAATCCATACCTTTCTGTAAGAACCATTATTGCATTTACCTGGAGCTATTTCCGGAAGCAACGGAAATTCTGGATGACAGAACTGGGGTTGAAAACCGTGCCCTTCTGGATGTCTAGTTAAACTATAACAGGTTAAGCCTTATAAACCACTCTCAAATACATAAATAGAGAATTACGTTACGAAAGAAAAATCGGTATGCAATAAAAAACTGTTCTCATCGCAAATGTCATCCAATAATGTTCTTTATTAACTGTGTATGAGGATGAAGTTAAAAAATATATATAAAGAAATGCTGACAACACTTTACATGTAACAGCGCTGATGCCACAAATGAGATAAAAAAATATACACTGACGATCCAAAACATTATGATCACAGGCCACTGCGAGATTAAATGCTCTCTGGTGACGTTGCGGGTAAGAAATGTTTTAGGGATAGTATATAAGCGAAGCAAAGAGGTGTAAGGAGTCAATCCAGCAACGATTTGTGTGAAAAATGAGAAAACCACTGACTTAAGTGATTTTGAAAACGGCAGTTTGCTATGGCCCGGTTACTGAGAACGAGCATCCCGGAAACAGTGGGGTTGGTAGGCTGTTCGCGTGCTACTGTATTCAGCATTTATGGAAAGAGGCTGAAGGACGGTGGAACCTCGAGTATGCGACAAAGTGGTGTGCGTTCAAACCTCATCACAAAAGCTTGGAGGTCGGAGTATTACCCACAGTGTAAAACTCCATAGGGAAAATCTGACGGCAGGTATAATACTGGTGCAGACATAAGTGTTTCGGAGAACATCGTTCAACTGACATTGTTGAACATTGGGATCCACAGAAAACGTCTCCTACGTATTCCCATGTGATCCAACGATATCGTCAATTACACGAGATCAACGGTACTGGAGCGTGGATAAATGGAAACGTGTTGCCTTGTTGCGTGGAACTGGTTTCTTGCTACAACATGTCGATGGTCGTTTCTGGTTATACAGTCTTCGAGGCTGCTTAAAACATGCAAGTTCGCAGGCTGGTGGGGGCAGTCATATGGCATGGGGAACGTTCAGCTGGGCTTCTAAGGGGCTTGTGATAGTGACTGTAGGTACTATGACTGCTATTGACTGCTTGAAAATTATCGCGGGACACTACAATTCTTCATGGTTTCAACGTAAACAGTTTTTTTCCCCTCATAGAAGTTGTGGTTATGTTGGAATGCGGCATGGGCCAAGAGAAAACCAATTCAAAACCTTCGTTCTGCTGCATCCCTCATGGAACTGAAGCATTTGCTTACAACGGAAGCAACCGATTCTGTGTGATCGCAAGTGTCGATAAAAGATGGCGGTCGTCGCTGGAAAACAACTCGGATATATATATATATTGCTGTCGTCAGTCTTTCGATTGGTTTGATGCAATCCTCCATCCTTTCCTATCCTGTGCTAACCTCTTCATTTCTACATACCCCTTACAGCCCATGTCCTCAATTATCTGCTTCATATATTCTAAGCTCTGTCTTCCTCTACAGTTCTTACCTTCGACTGTTCCCTCCACTAACAAATTAACCAATCCAGCATTTCTCATAATATGACCTACCAGCCTGTATCTTCTTTCTGTAAGCTTCTTCCACAAACTTCTTTTCTCATCCATCATTTCCAAAACTCGTTCATTTCTTACTTTGTCTGTCCACTTTATTTTCAGCATTCTTCTGTAGCACCACATTTCAAATGCTTCAATTGTATTTATTTCCGGTATTCCTAAAGTCCATGTTTCGCTACCATAAAGTGCTGAGCTCCACACAAAGAGTTTTAAAAAGTTCTTTCTTATTCCTAGGTCAATATTTGAAACTGAAAGGTTTCTCTTTTTCATGAAGGCTCTTTTTGCTAGTGCTATTCTGATATGTATATATATGTATATATTTTGTGGTAGTACCTTAGTTGAGAAAAGGGAGGGGGGGACCACCCACCACTACTTCTAATTTATCGAGATGGATATTAATTGTATTTATGTGGTTAGCCGGGATCTCGAAATGCTGTAAATTAAAGGTTAATTAAATATTGAATTTATTGGGTCTTATGGCTTTTACATGCTGGGTATATTTAAATTTAATATTAAACAAAATGCAATTTAAACCAAGCAAGCAATATTCAGGCCTTACAATTTGCCTGATAAATGCAAACATCAAATGAAATTAAATATCTTAAGATTACAAGCATGAATGTGCAACATCGTGGCATCGCTGGCCAGCAAATAGACGTTTAACACAATATAAAAATTCCCAAGGCGCCAATCAAAATGAAAATAATATTATTTGAATCAGGTTAAAAATGAACAAAAGATTTGAAAGTTCAAATTTTTAGATGAAAATGAAATTCCAGAACATTTCAAAGTTAGAGCGGAGATCCTACTCCCAGGAGTCGCTTACGGGTCGGTAAAGCCTCGTTATAAACCATGGAACCTCGACCTGGCGTCGGAGTACATTACCATGTCGTCGGAGCTGCGTGATGATCGTGGCATGATATGCCACCGTCGGGTACCGATCTCACAGATAGCTTATCCGTGCGGGTGCGTAGGTCTATCCCAATGAGATGTTACACTCGGCGTTGGCCCACATCCAACCAGCAAGACGACCAGGCAGCAAGTGTATCGTATCACATCCGATCGGTAGGACGTCCGGGGAGCAAGTGATGCTTGTCGCCCAGCAAAGTAAGATTCCCTACTTCCCAGTGCAGCGCTCGCGTGACGTGAAAGAGAGGCTTTTGCTTTAACATTTGTGCACCCCTTAGCGGTACACGATTGGTGGATCAGCGTACGCCAAAATCACGTGTGTGGGCATGCTCCGGTTATTCGCCGCATGTTTTTCCGCGCAGCGTGGCTGGTGGCAGACCTCACCTTCCCCTAGCGTCCGAGCCGGGGGTACGTTGCCCCTTTGGTCCGACTAACGGGATGTTTCCGTTCTCCACTGGACCTGATATTGTCCCTCCTGCGACTGATCGTCGCCAGGCAGGCTTTGTCTGCTATTTGAATGCTCCAAACTTTCCACTGAACGCTAGCGTTTTTCACCATTTGCTCCTTTACATTAATAAAATACAATAACTTGGCCGCCCAGGCTGGGCTTATCATAAACAAACTATCTATGATTTAAATAGACCTAATACATTTACATTTAATGAATAATTATATTAAATGTGAATAATAAATATCTATATATTCATTGGAGGATGACTCTGTCATACTACAATATATATTATTTTTGTAAACTTGTAACTTTTTGCAACGAAGAGAAACTGAAATGCCAAAACAACATTACAACAAAGGAATTAACCAAACGTTTAAAGAGATTTTCATTAATTTTGCAGGCTGGTGGCGTCTGATAGCTGTGCGATACTCTTTATTTTAAATTTAATTTGTGGCGAAATTTCGCTAAAATCTGATTGGGGAACGTGAACCATGAATACTGGTTTTACAGGGTATGCCACGTTATTTATTTTACATTCAAATCTTTCAGCTGTCATACTAAAGCTTTCGTCGGTGTTAAAATGTTTGTTTATTTATTTATCTAGCAAAGAGCGCGAGGAGCATGGATGCCGGCAGGATTACTTTGAGAGAGGTGCACCAGTATCTTTTTTATATATAACACATTACTTATTAATTAAGAAAACAGAATTTATTGACAAGATATTAAACAAATTTGGACAACAAGCTAGGCGTCTTATGTTATTATTCAAACAGTGAATTTAATAATAAAATTTTTGTTTCTCAATGTTTTTCTGTGTATTTTCTTTCATAACAGGGGGGTGCAAGTGCACCCCCTTGCACCTCCCTACCGGCGCCCATGGCGAGGAGTCAGAGTATGGGCCGCTGTCGTCGTAAAAGTTGTTAGTTTTATTTAAAGTTTTCGCTGCTTCTTTCACTCATGGTCTTCTCTCCACAGCAGCCTCGTATCCTCAAATTTAATTTCGTACCCGGTGTTGATGGCGTGGCGAACCACGAAGGATTTGTCGCTGTTATGTTTATAATGGCGGATATGATCTTTAAGTCTCTCAGCCGAATGCGACCTGTCTCACCAATGTAAACACCGCCACAGCTGCAGGGTATTTCGTAAACACCCACCAGTTGGTGTGGTTGTAATCGGTCTTTCATCCCGGTTAATGAGGAGGCAAGCTTCCAGTGAGCGTTGTAAACTGTTCGTACCTACTCACTTCAAGCTTGGCCCCTCATTAACCAGGGTGAAAGACCGATAACAACCACACCAACTATCAGGTATTTACGAGATACCCTGTAGCTGTGGCGGTGTTTACATTGGTGGCGGAGATCGTATCCGTCACAACAAACATATCAACAGCGACAAATGCCCCATTGTTCACCATGTTATCAATACCGGACACGAAATAAAATTGAGATTGAGGCTGCTGTGGATGGAGGATCAGTGGTGGCCTCAACGAGTGAAAGAGGCAGCGGAAATCTTTATACATAAATATGAATGTATGTTTGTTTGTTTGTTCTTCATACGAATCCACAGTTTTCATCCGATCTCGATGAAACTTTTCACACTTATCCTTTGGAACAAGGAAAAAAATACTGTCTACATTTGGTTGAAAAATTATCTGTATAAATAACACATGTTATCTAATAACTTCGAAATACGGCGATAGACAGACACGTTTGATATGGTCGTCTCCGTACCGTGTTTTCGTATTGTGGACTGGCAGTTTAGTGGCTAAAGCGGTTACTTACGAACGTCGTGGTCTCCCGTTCAAATGTCCGTGGAGGCTAAGATTTTTAAAAATTGTTTTTCATCTTAAGAGTCAGGCCTGGGCCGTAGGTTATTTGGATTGAATGTTAAACTGTAGATATTATAAAGTTAGGGGTGCAATGCGAGGCAAATCGTAGGTAGTCTTGCAATTTTGTAGGTGTACACTTTTTTACGTTATAATGATCCCTCAGGTGTTGTTCGCAGTCAGTGTGTGAGTGTCAACCACAGTAATACTAATATAAATACGGAAGTAAGTCTCTGTCTTTTGTCACGTTTTGACGACTAAATGGCTATATCGTTGTGATGCAATTTTATAAGGAAATCTGTATGAAGGGCACAGGAAATTTTTTCCAGTATGATTAACAGTTGAAGTCACGAAATTTTGAGACCTTATCGAATGGTGACAGAAATATGTAGGAAATTGATTCTCTTCAAGAGACAGGTTCGACGGTTCAATGATATAGTGATAGCTTTCCTGTCATATTATTCCTACTCCATATTGTTTGGGACCAATCCTTCGTTAGCAACTTTCTATATTTAATTCTGGCCAAAAAAAAAAATTCTTAATCCACGCGTACGAAGTCGCGGGTACGGGCTAGTAATAAATAAAACTGACAAGGAGGTCAGTGGCCTGTTACCCTGTGACACTTTGCGCTCTTTGCTTGTATTTCTGGTGAAGGCTGTTTTATGGCAGCCAAAAGCTCAGAATTTAAAACAAACAACGCGACGTACCTTGTAAAATCAGTAATAATTAACAAAGAGGCCGCGGAAACCTGAAAAATCATGATAGTTACCCTTAATCTAGGTTGCAACAGGTTAGTACTATTTTTGGATAAGTGGAGAAAGCAGTGCAGTCTCCTAATCTATCTTGTTGCGGCATATATAATACCAGGAAATAAAAAAGTGGCATATCTGTTCGTCCGCATGTTTGTTTCGTTGAACGCGTTTCATTTTTATGCAGTTTCAAACAATGAAGAGCACATGGTTTCAAGAGTGAAACTGTGTCTGTTTCATTTTCATTGATACCGTAGAAAAGCTGAAACATGAAGGTAAAAGTAATCACAATTTAGTATCATTTTTAATGGTTCGTTAATTATTGCAGTCCAAATGTTTTTCCAAATCACGTGTTATTCTTAATTCATATTATTCAGATTTGAAACAGATATTTATCATCAGTTATATAATTCATTTCTGAAAGTTGTAACTGAGATCGATTTATCATTTTATTTACAACTTTCTGGAATGTGTGGTGACTGAAAATTATAAGATCAGATTGTCCGTGAGTAACTTTGGTAAAAGTCCTTTTAAGACAATTAGATATCTCGTAGTTGGGGTTGAATTTTGCGTGGTATATTTACTCAACTCAAACTCAGTGCATAAAACTCTTAAAAGTTCTGTAAATTATTCATACACAGTTCAAGAAACAGGTTAATAATATTAAATAGTTCGTTGTTGCCGCGGTCGCCTGGTGATTTACCATACGAGCCCTGAGCCGGAGGTGGCAGGATAATTAAAGAAAAAAGTACCCAAGTACTGTACGTTAACACAAACTTCAGTCTACCACAAGTTTATTGTAAGATCTTAAAACATCTAACTGGTTGGCCACTACCAAATGTTAAATACAAAGGCTAATCGAAACTTCATCATTCCGTAGACTGCAGAATTCTTTAATAAAAATGGGGGGTAATATCTAGATCGCGATACCGCTGCAAACCACTTACCGCCTCGCGATGTAAATACTTCCGGATGCAGAGTATGACGTCACTACCTTACTGAATGTGACGTATACGTTCCGCTCGCAGCTTTATATGTTACTGTTAGTATGGTCCAGGCTGCGTTTCAACCTAAACGCAAACAGTTATTGACGAAATCGGGTTTTTATAAATATTTTATTTCGTATGAATGATTTTAATAGCAATTTCAACCACGCGGGGAAATATAGAAGAACGGAATCAAATACAAATCAATGGAATTGTGACCAATAACGTAACGCTAATGAACGATATCAATTATCAGTTTGGAATGTTGTACATATTTTAATAATATTATTAATTGTGCATGTAATAATTTTCTTTAACTTTTTCAATCCGTAATTTTTTTTTATTATTGTTACTATTGGTTAAGTTCTATGGCCTAACGTGTATTTTCAAATCGATCGAAGGCTGAACACGTCACACACGGAAACACAGTGACGTCATACATTCTCCATCGGTAAGTGTTTACAACGCGAGGCGGTAAGTGGTTGCAACGGTATCGGGATCTAGATATTACCTAAAAATGAAATTAATAATAGAGTCCCTTTCCACCAAGTTACTTTAATGTCACATATAATGTTCTTCATCACTTCTGTATTGTTCAAACTTTACATATCACACGTACTGTCCCAGCTAAACACATTAAGTTCACTTCTAGATACTAAATAAACCGCACAATTACTGTAGCGTCGACCGCCACGTTACCACACTTACGAGGTCACGACTGAATAGAAACAACGTATTAGTCCGCTCCTCAGGCACTACTTACGGATCGGCGGAAGGTGAATGTGACGTCACAACCTGATTTTATCTCATAACCCATGCAAAGTAAAAAAATAAGCGAACTAAGCTAAGGCCAACGGTTAGTCTTCTGCTTTTTTCCCTTGGGATACCGTCAATTCAAACAGGGACGCTTCATTTTATCCTTTACTTTAAAATGCACTTGATGAAAATATTTTTTTCCGTTACTCTTTACAGAAACACAGCATTTAGTACTGAATCATAAATTACACAGCCACTCCCGAGGGAGGGGAACAGAAAGACGCAAAGTAGATGGACGGCGAGTAGGTAGGCAGCGAGCAGAACGAAAACAAGCCTCCCCAGACGACGTACTCCCGTTATCTTCTGACTGCAAGATACACAGAATTGGACTCGGAGCTCACGTAGGCAGCAGATATTCCACTCTGTCCGCAGTCGGCCCAATCCGAAGCTCTTAACGGTTGGCTGGTCACGCGGCTGCATTGTGTACGGGCCTCGCTTCGACTGGTGAAAGTGGGAAGGGAAGCCACGCGCCCCTCAGATTTACCTGCCTTCCACGTCCAACAGAAAGCTGATTGCTGTCTTGAAGCTTAGGCATCGACTAAATCGTGTCTGACACAGCGTGCGAACAAGAGAATA
This sequence comes from Vandiemenella viatica, assembly GCA_031002005.1. Taxonomy (NCBI): domain Eukaryota; kingdom Metazoa; phylum Arthropoda; class Insecta; order Orthoptera; family Morabidae; genus Vandiemenella; species Vandiemenella viatica. Next base: position 88,553,557 of record JARYHS010009186.1, read on the forward strand.
TAAAGCTGTCTTCTCGTGTACAAGTATTACAAACAAGACATCCCCCTCTGTTAAATTGCCGAAAGAAATTGAAATAAAAATGTACAGAATAACTTCTTTCAAGATGCACCCTCTACTTTCGACTTTTGCCGTGTAACTACAGCATAAAACAGTGAAATTAATTATACCAATATAATATAATTTGCTTACGGGATTGATACTGCGTTGAATACTCCTACTTCTTCTTCTTCCCGACGTTTCGACCAGGGCTTAGGTCTTCATAAGGGGCCGTCTACCGCTTCTGCTACAGTCTGTGATCTGCTGGAGACTGGCGTGCTGGTTGTTTACGTATTTGTACTGTCGATTGTTTGACAATATAGATTACCCAGAGGTACGATCTCTACGATATAATATCTGTGCGTCCAGAGTTAATGATCTATCTAACACTCACTTCAAAGCCTGGCTAAGACCATAACCACCATCCTTTTTGAGGTTATTAGGCTGTTTGAATATTTCAATAACATCTCATACTTTTCTTTGCGAAAACAACAAATCTGTTATAAGTGAAATTAATTCGTTTTTCCTTTATTTCAGCCTTTCCATATACGTTTTGCTTTGGCTATTTTCAAACTCTTCTGTCCATATCCTATTATTTCTTTCCGTTCTCTTAGAAACGTATGACGTTTTGTATAAATATTCTCAATGCTATTATTTCTCATATTATACCTTCTATTATCAAAATTTCCATATTCTTGATTACCTCTAGCTACCATACTCACTATTATAATCATGGATGACAATGCGGTTTGTGAATCGGCTTTATTCAACTTATTAAGTTGTGTAAAGAACTTAGGTATCCTCGTTTTTAATAGTATCAAACATTATTTTTTACAAGTTCTGTGTCTGAAGTCCATATTTTTAGTAGTTCCAAGACTTATCTGATTGTCTGTCTTTTCTCTTTAGGGTTCACGGAGTAACCCTTGAAATTTCTTCATATCCATCCGTCTTTCGGAATATCACAGCCAATGAAATTCGCCACTATTCCACCGTGTGCAATGAAATTACGCTGGAAATTATGTTACATTGATCCTAAAAATGATCCAAAAACAAATACTCAAAAACTCTTACGGTAACTACACATATAAACGTTTTTACGTATTCCATCAATTTTGGTTTCTTTGAGTATATATTCAAAAGTGTAATTCATTTTTTGGGGACATTTTTACTTTTGCTGTGTATTTACAAGGTCAGAGCTGATGTTGACATTGCGAAAGTAATAGATTTTAATGTTTCAACCATATAACTACAAAAAAAATCTGAAGAAATTCAAGACGATACAATTATGCCAGCTTTGTAAACTTAGCTGAGGTAAAGAGATCAGTAAGTCAGTAAGTAACACTGATAATCGAAGAAGATTTGTTCATCTGTTATGAATCCTTTGGCCTCCAACATAAACTAACAACTGATCTTGGCTGATGCATGTGCAATGGTGAGAACATCTTCAGATACATATGTCTTGTTTTTAATTTTGTTCGAATTCTTTAAATGTTTCTAAACATACATTGTTCAGTACCATTTATGGATTATCACCACAGTCTGTATTGGGTACAAAAGCTTCAGCCGGAGATTAATCATAACATAAAAACTTCGGAATGCAGTGGTATGCGCGTACGAAACAAATTTTACCGTTTTTGTCTAACTCGTGTACAAATTTTAATTTAATTAATAGTGCAGTGTTTGTTTTAAAAAAAAAAAAAAAACAACAAAAAAAAAAAAAAAACATTGCAATGTCAGAAACATTAAAACAGATGTGTAATAATGTATTACGGCGAACTGAAACGTTATTACCATGGAATAAAGACTACGATGTGATAGAATCCCTATAAAACTGATTAATTCACGAAATTTTTCTGGTTATCAACCCGTAAAATCTAAAATAAGTTTTAGTTTTTGATGTCCAGATGTATTTCTTTTTATTTTTTTCTATTGTTAATTAATGTGGGATTGCATATCAATGATGAAGAAATTTAATTAGAATTACTTTGAGATGCTATCGATGCTCAGCAATATGGCAAATTTGGCTATCCCCTATAAATAACAAAACTTTAATACAGATTTAAAATTATTATTTTGTACCAGAAAAAATATTTAAATTTGAACGATAAAATCAAAAATTTAAATTTATTTATCAAACAAACTGATATTATGTCCTACGGTTGGACAACAAGGTCGCTTACTCATTAACTCTTTAGGTGAGGGTTGGGCTGAATTGGAACATGTCTCGCTAATCCTGATTGTTGACTGGACCGTGAAATCTCACAAACAAGGAGATTTCTCGGGACCCTTATGCTTGTCCCGTTCCATTTCAGTGTAATATTTCATAAATATAATTACTATTAACATTCACACAATAATTTGGATGGCATTGACTAAATATTTTTAAGCGTAATGAATTTTTATCCTTTTTTTAGCTTATGGCTTTACGCCACGTCGACGTCGAGGTTATTGGTGGCGTAATGGAACTGGGGACAAGGGACGGGAAGGAATTCGACCATGGTATTTTTGAAGGAAGCCTGGAGTGATTTGGAGAAACCATATAAAACCCAACTCTGGATGCCCGGACAGGGATTCGAATCAGCGTCCTTCCAAATGCGGTGAATTTTTAGCGTATAATAAAATGGAAGTGAATTTCAAACACTCAGCAATTATGAAATACTTGTAGAATTATAAATAGAATGGAGCTGAAAACATTACAATAGTGTGGAAGCAGCTAACGGAATACCGTAAACTAAAAGGATTACATTTATACGTTTCAGGGATTTAAGCGACTAAAACATTAAGATAACAAAAGATAGAGCGAGAACAATACTCACGGAGAAGGTAAGAAAATAAAATCAACGTGGAAATAAATGCAGTTAGAGGATCCAGTACAAATTTTAGTGGTAGCGAAAAGCTAACCGTAAGGTGAATTCCCGATCAAGTAAAGCGAAACAGGAAAACTGGACCTCTTAAGGCAACACTGTTTATAAGCGTAAACTCAGCCCAATGGAAGTCACTCAACCCTGTTTGAGCTGCGGAAATGCATTGAATATTCCAGCTCATGTCATTAGCTGTAATCGGCTGATCGCGACTACAAAATGCAACAGTTGAAACATCGCATGTAGCTCAAGTGCTGGAAAAAAGAGAAGGAAATGGATGGGGAGAAAAAAAAAAGTCTCTGAAGAGGGAAACGTAAAACCGAAATCGGCCGAGCACATATTCCTGCGGGAACGAATCGGTTGTGAGTGCAGAGGCAATAATTAAAGGTGCACGCACGATGTGTGGCTTGCCGGCTTTCAACCACCCCAAACCGCCGGGCCTCGTCCGCTTTCAAACATTCATCACTGTGTCCATTTTGTACCTCCGTGCGCACCAATCCACTTTTTACACCGTTCTGTCCAACCAGCCTACACTGATGTTCCCAACCTGGAATAAAAAACTAGCCTACCGTCACCGCCAACAATTGCTGTCAGTGCGCTGATTATAACCCTAAAAGAAAGGGTGGTTCAGGAGAGGGGATGGGGGCGGGAAGAGGGGAGGGGAAGAGAAATGGCGGTGAGCCGTCAGCGGGTAGCGCGCGATATTCATTTCACGGGTGGACAATCGCGTCTTTTGGCCGGTCATCGAGCCCTACGCCGAGGTCATTAATCATTCGATTTGGGGGACAGCCACCCTCACCATAGGAGTGCCACACGGCCTTTCGTTGACTGGATAGCTTCTGCCACAGGGATCTGTCTGCTTTCTGTCGTCATATCTACGCCTCAATCAATACGTAACAAACAGAAAATCGAGCGTAATCTAAGCTAAACTAGATTCCTCTATGTAAAGACGCTGAAAGCAATTTTTTTCAAACCAAAATAATTTTCCTATTTTTCCTGGTAAATACCAATAGGAAGCTTCTCAGAGGAAATATAAAGAAGTTAGGCATTGTAAAAATTGATAAATTATTAACTAATCATATATAATATTTCTATGAGGTGTCTTACTGTCACAAACCATTTACCTGTATACCTAACTGATATCGATAAACGAGGTATCGTTTTGGTCACATCATATTTTAAGAAAATAATTTTTACAAATTTTACGCTTAAGAGGCAAAAATGCTAATATTTCTAAAATGCAGTTTTTTGTACCACGAAGCATTTATCTCCTTCTATCCCTAAACGAAATCGATAAATGATGCATCATTTTAAGATCTTCGCTTTGGTGACATCACTTATTAAGAAAGGAATATTTCGAAATTCGATCCTTAACGGGCAAAAGTATCAATATTTCTACAACGCATTTTTATGTCACGAGGCATTTATCTCACTTGATATCTAACAGATGTAGATAAATGAGGTATCATTTTAAATATTACGTACTCCGCTGTTGTCACTACACATTTTAAGAAAATAATTTTTCGGAATTTGGACTTTAAAAGGCAAAAGTATCATTATAGCTGTAACTTTTTTTTTTTTTTTGCTGTCGCGAGCTATTAATGACACAAGCCGCTAGAGAGCAGTAGCACATATCACAGAGATATTAATAAACTGCTTCACTTGTGACCACTTTTGTTACGTACCTATTACAATATACAATTGATATAATTGGGGACGTTCTTCTTTCCTCTTAATTACGAACCACCAACCTCACTATTCATAGTATTCGCGAAATTTTTTCATGGGTCGTCTAATGTATTGTTATTATTTTAGATGCAAAACAAAGTTTTCATTAGTATAATGATCTCAAATAAAAATCTGAGTGAAAACCGAGACCGACAGTGGTGGGTGAGCGGTTAATGCTCCGGCTTTTTATTCGGGAAGACGGTAGTTCGAAACTCCGTTCAGACATCCAGATCTGGGTTTTCCATTGTTTCTCCAAATCACTCGAGGCGAATACCGGGATGCTTCCTTTAGAAAGCCATGACCCAATTCCTTCTCATTCCTTGACCGCAGTCCTTTCCCACCTCTTAATTACCTCGAAGTCGACAAGGCGTAAAGTAATAAAAAAAAAAAGCGAAAACCAAGTGAAAGCCGTGTCTCCAGAAGATATTTCAGCGATCCAGTACTCCGTCGCCATTTTCGAGAAGCTGTTGAAGTATATTGTATCGCCAAAAATTTCGTTTGGAAACGCCATTTTTACGACTTACATCATGGTTTCATCATTCTTTATTTTTCGACTTTTTCAGAACTCTGTTCTTTAACTTTTCCTAGAAACAATAAACATAGTGATACTCTAAAGAAATCAGACCGAATCCGCGCAACTCGAGACTTACATACGGTATTTCGTACGACTGTATAGCTCGACTCCTAGCATTCTATATTCAACAAAAACAATAAAACCACCCAACGACTACAAGATTGACGCCATCCAATTTCCCAGTTGTACTGTATTAATAAAACTGTTTCAAAAATCAGTTGAAATACCTACTCTAAGATTATAACTGCACGTATTTACGTTTTCAAGACTAAACGGCTAAACCGATCGTGCTTAAATTTGATAAGGAAATACTATGTATTATTAGGAAGGAAATATGATACTTTTTTCTTGACAACTAATACATTTTGTCATGAAATTTTTAAAACTTACAGAACAGTGCTAGACATACGGATATCATGTGTTATTCTCTGTAAAGTTACATCAATCACTTAGGCTTTGTTTCTCTCGCAGTTAGTTTATATATACAAAATCATAACCATAAACCAACTAGGATGGCTGTCACATAATATTCATGACTCCTTACAATATCCAATAATTTTTAGCAAGTGGAAAGCATGATATCACTTGCAGATACCGCAAATAAACCCGGTGACAGATCTCACCTTCCTAACAAAAAGGTGTTCTGTATGGATAATATAATGCAGCGGTGTAGACTATGGGGCAATCAATTTTATGTCGACATGTTCGTGAAAGTTGAGGGTGAACGGTTGCGATTCACCGTCGTATTATCACGACATATCGCTTTTTGGGACAGTTTTTTCGCAACTAATGCTTTATGTATCCAATTCCATCAATAAATATTCAAGTCCAAGCGTACGAAGTCGCGGGTAACAGATAGTGTATTTATAAAATAGATATTGTTCCAAAATTACTTGAACGTAGACTGGCCTCTCATTCGGGAGGACGCCGGTTAGATTCCCCATCCGGACATCCAGATTTGGGTTTTCCGTGGTCTTCCCAAATCAATCCAAGTGAATGCCGGGATGTTTCATTCAAAAGGATATGGCCGAATTCCTTCCAGTTCCTTGTGCCCAGTCCCGCCTCTAATAACCTCGACGTTGACGATGCGTTAAGCTATAAGTAAAAAAAGAGAGAGAGAGAAAGAAGGTGAACGTAGAGTTGATTGCCATGTTGGATATGAGTCCAGAATAGTTGTTGGATAGGTTTACCTGATCTGTGGCCCATTGTATCAATAAGTTGATTCTTCGGAGACTTTGTTCAACAGGTGGTCCATGACGTCAGTGTCATCTCGCTAGGTGATAACTTCGTGTCAACGATGTTTTGTCCGTTACTTTTACAATCCGCGTCTACTACTGGCATTCACGCACAACCAGCACGTTTGATAAAGCTATTCGCAACTCGCTGCGCCGAACGCTATAGTTTGTATCCATCCTGAATTATTGAGCTGATTGCACGAGCGTGACAGAATGCTCGGGGGAAAATGCGGTTTGATGCGCGCACTGCATGCCACTAACAATACCCAACTGTCTGCAACCACCGACAAATGTATTGAGTGTTAGGGGGAGCCAGCAATGCACTTTATTTTATGTACAAATTAACGGGACGTATATTAATGTTTCACAACCTACCCAGCCAACTGCTTTGGTATTATGAATGGGTGAAATATCTATTTAATGATTCCATCAGCACCCAGTGCTCAAGTATGTTGCTTTACCTGGTTTCAGACTACCTCAGTACTCACCTCGTACAGTTTTTTCAAAGGGTCAGCATTCGCTTCAGAATCGTTCCATACATTTCAACTCCTGAGAGATTAGTACCAACAATTTTTGTTTGTAGTGAGAGAACGGAAAAATTGTTAATACCTACCAGAGCCAACTTCTTTGGTAGTATGAATAGATACTATCTCTAATAACGATTTCACCTAGTTTTAGGCTAACACTAGAAGTTCACCGCCTACAATCCTTTAAAGGATCGGCATTTGCTTCCGAATCATTCCACACATTTCACTTCATAAGAGATCACTACTAGTAGGATTTTCCGTCCTGGTGAAAGATCAAATCATTTACGAGAAACTGAGTCTTGGCAACAAGGCATCCGATTATCTGGAAGTAATGTGTCTGGTTGTTGCGTAGATATTGTATGGCCTAGTTATTGAAGGGAGTTTCAGTTTCTAGTAGTTTCCCGAAACCAGGTGACTATAATGATGGTATCTACATAAAGCTGATGACATAACTATTTCCCGTTCATTGCCCACAATCATTTTATGGCTTTAAAGACTCAGTCGTCGACATCCTGTGAGTTTGTCACTAATGGTGTTCTTTCGAAAACGTCGCCAGCACTAACTACAAATTCAATGGTCCGGAATATCTTGTACGTTTCCAATTTTTTGCATGAATTGATGCAAGATTTGTTGCTTTAAAAAGTGCGGCAAGTATCGTTATCGGTAAAAAGTAAACTCATGTGTTTAATTGGTGGCAGGGTTTATTATCAGCTGCGTAATACGCATCTGTAGTAGCCATCCAGTCTAATCTGGTAATCCTGCCGGGTATTGGGAACCTGCAGTTTAAAATGGAATCCCAGCCACACCACGGAAGCGTTCTGGCGTACTTCACATTACATAACAAGCTGTGGTAGAGGAGAAGGTCGGGTTGACAACCTATGGAAATCCCCGCCGAGACAGGGATTCGAACTGGTCACCTTTCGATTTCCAGTCAGACGCCTTAAACACTAAGTCACTAGATCGCTAATCTTGAATGTTTTGTTGTTCGTTATCTCATTTGATTATTTACCTGACCCCCAAAGCGGTTTCGATTGCACGCCACTTTAGTACTACTCTGTTGTACAATGACACTAAAAAAAATTTCAGTTGATATTCCAACTAGTTGAAAACAAGACGAAAGTTCGAATAGCTATCTGGTTAATGGTGATTCCTTTTTCCGTGGTTTATGAAATGATTTTATGAACGTTCTTCCAATCGTTTCATAATATAGACGATGTTTAATTTCTTTTAGGTGAAGAGATATTTATTATACTTAGTGGATTGCTGAGCAAGTACTGGAACGTAATACCCTACATAGTAATTCATTTTGGTTTACCATACAAAAGTAAAATCTGGATGGCAGATCCAAAAATTTATTCAGGCACGAATGTGACCACTCAACTATCAGGATCGCAGGGAGACAGCTTGCAGGTGTCCAGTTGTTTTACGTCTTTTAGGACTAGAATGAGGTCCTTGGATTGCGATGCAAACGGGTTTAAAATTTTCTAAGTTAGCCTCTAGATATGCCAGGAACATAGCGGCATATTAGATATTTAATTCCCATTAAGTAATTCAGCATTCATAGTATTTCGTTCAAAATAATGATTACAAATTGCTGCTCCTTCCGTGAACCATGAAGACAAGTTAGTTACTTTATTTTGTCGATTTTTTTTTAAATTGTTAAGTGATGTTTTAAAAAGTCTGAACTATGGAAAGTAAACAATTAATCATCCTAATTCTCTCTATTTTTCTGTGGTAATTGATATATGATAGGGATATTCGAGGGAAATCTAGAGTGCTAATTACAAACAATATTTAGCATTTACACATAGTAGTCCATGAAAAATTGATGTCACGTACCATGCCGCTGTTCCAATTGCTTAAACCTAGAATGGGAAACGATTCTGCCCGATACTAATTATTAGTCTAGTTGAGATGGCCGATGAGCCTGTAATGGATATTCAGATCCAAAGGTTTGCTTCACTCGTAATTCAAGCCAATTTATCATAATAGTAATCATTAACCTCTAACTAACCCATTTTGTTAATGATTTTACGAAGAAATAGAGTCTCTTTTATTACCGTTTACAAAATGTTGTTGTACTAAAATCTCTACCTCGGTGTCATTATATGATTAGGGAATTTTTTTGAAAAAATATTTAACTGGAAGCTATACTCAGTTCGAAAAAGGGGCCTGTCATATTTTGAGATATTTCAATAAAATTACCAATTGTTCACAATGTTAAACGTAATATTTGAGATACTTAATTTACGTTTATCAATGTTTAAAATCGTTTTGATGTTAACATTTAGATATTTGTAAATTAATTTTGGCAATGTCCCATATTTGCTTCATCAGGCCCTTGTTTGGTTTTCTATAATGTTGCCTGACAGTGTAAATAGAGAGCACTGTACGTCACTGTCATTTAGCCAACGAGTACAGCGCCAGTCTCTTCTTATTTTAACGCGTGATGGCTTTATAACATGAGTGTCATTAGAGTGAGCAGTCTGCGAAATCTACTCCTGGGTGAGATTTGTAGAGAAAATTCTTTGTAAACACTAGTGATAGACACTGGTGACTTAATAAAAATTTGGTTAAATCAACGTGTTACTAATTTTACAAGAAATGTTTGTCACCACAGTTTTAGTTTATGGAGCAGGTAAAACAGTTAAGCAGAAATCTTTGGTCGAGGAATAAATAACTCTGGCAACAAAAAGTTTTGGAGGTTAATTTAATGCAGACTGGCGCAACCTCGAGTGTCTGGCCCGTTCCAATTACACCGTAAATAACTCATGTCTGTATTAATTAGACTCAACATTCAATGAGTGTCACTACACTGGGTCATCCACTACACAGTAAACCTCTCAAAGGGTCTGCAAATTCGGAATAGTAACGGAAAAAAAAATTAATTACAAGTAAAGACAGTGACAGAAAGACCGATCACTTCAAAAAACACTCACAATTTACGTAAATTTGCCATATCGGGAAACGAGGATAAAATTATTAACAGACAGTTAGACCGTTAGAGGTAATGATGCCATTACAATTGCCCCGTTCCGTGTTACTGGGCGTTGTGTTAGATGATTTTGTAACTCGTACTGGCTACAGAATAACGGGGCCAAGCTTTAAGTGCCAACAGTGTCGAGTATTTTTATGGACTGTTGCTTATTCCTTCTTTTCTGCAAGAGTTTTTTTTTATGTTTATTTTTGTAATGTGGAATGTGCCATGAATGCTCAGTTTTTCGCATTCCACTTTAATCTCAAGGTCAATTTCTCCAGAAGGATGCTCAAAACATGAAATAGTTAATATTCATGATTACACATGGTAATAACCCGCAGGTACTCAATCATTTATCTCCTTTTATAATGCGTTTACCACAACTCCTTCTTTTCAACGAGATGGCAGAAGGCCAGTTTTGGCCACCTACCTATCATTCGGGAGGACGAGTGTCAAACCTCGTTCGGCCATCCTGGTTGAGGTTTTCCGTGGTTTTCCTCAGCCACTCTAGGCGAATGCCGGGATGGTACCCTACAAGGCCACGGCCGACCTTCCCTCCCCGTTAGGGCTGTTGATATTTTAAAAAATATCGGATTTTCGATATATCGATATTTAAAAAAATATTTATATCGGATTCGATATATCGAAGAAAAAGTATCGATATATCGACCCTATTATATAAAAACAATATTACAAAAACAAATCATTTTAAAAAAGGGCGAAGTCTTGTGGCTATTTAATGATAATTTCTGAATCAAGTTATGATTTTCTGAAAAAAAAAAAATAGTTTTTCATGACGTTACGGATAAATCTTTTTTTTTTAAATTGTGATTTAGCCATTATACTACTACTTTACTAAAAGGAAAGGCAGAATGTTTATGATTTACTCGAAGACTTGTGAATCCAAAAAGAGCATCGAGGGAAATATTGGCTTTTGTGAGTTTAAAAGCTCAATAATGCAACATTGTAGAGGCATTTATTTAGGTTGATGTTCTATTATCAGAGTTTGCATAATGACCAAGTCACTTTTTTTACAAGTATTGTTTTATATGGAATTTAATTTCTTTTTGTAGGTTGATAGCTTGTTCTGAGTCTTCTTACTTTTTTGGACCAAAAGTTTGCACCTTAGCAAAGATTATGTATCCGAATTTATCAATATTCCTGCTTACATCCAATTTTCATGTCAAAATACTTTCCTCGACAACGCACGCTCATGTAAACAACGGGCTTGAGTCCGATTCGTTCTGTGCGAGCTTCGCCGTGTCTGCATTGTTACCATCGGTGGAGGACTACCAGTAACTTCCAAATTAAATGTAGTAACAAAGTAAAATTAATTGTGTTTTTTATGCTCCTGATCTTTGTGCAAAACTGAAATTCAAGCCATATAGCCTCATCAAGAAGAAAGCAATTAACCTACAAATTTTCTCTAAGACGTTTCAGCTTTTAGATTAGCATTGAAAAAACACAGGAACTTTTCTTATACTATGGGGATGAAGCCAAGTATGTGTACCAAATTACCATTTTCTAGGACAACTGGATGTTGCATAGAATTATGATGAGAGAACGTCATAGTTATTTAAAAGAGTTTCAGATCCAAAAAAATTCCAAACTAAGGTGGTGAATGAATTTTGCACCAAAACTCATGTCAGAAACTTCATTGGACATACTTTTGAAGAGCATGAACTCATGTTTCTCCCGTTGTTTCTTCTACTATGAATGGAGCACTCCCTACATTAATTGAAAATTTCCCCTTCTTTGATATTGCTTCGCAAATGGGTAACGCTTTACCATAATACAATTTTTTAAAGCTGAGATTCTAGGTGGAATGCAGGATTTAGGGCGAGGGGTGGGAGCAAACCGCGGTACTTGCTCTGGGCGATAAAATCGTGTCCAACAATGCGTTTGGCAAACAGTTAAAGTGGCGACATCAATGCGTTTGGCCAACAATCAAGGAGGCGATTCTCGGGGTCTGGCTGGCAACAATGTTTGAAGAGGCGGTAATCTCAGTTTTTCCCCGGCTTGGAAAAATCCTAGAGCCGCTACTGTCAAGGCAGTTCCCTTGGCGTTAACAAATTGTTTTTTAAAGGCACCAATCTATAATAATAAGTTTTTAGCATAGCACTTTGTAAAGGCAATCCAAAAGTGGTAGATTCTTTTTTTCAATTTCTTATCTTAATAAATTCGTAAGTGATATAACAAAACTGGCTGTGACATAATTTTGGAGCTCAATTCTTCTGTTGGTATGGAACAAGAAGCGTATCCAATTCGCGTGAAATATTTAACTGTGGAGTGTCAGATACAGGCTTATAATTTCCGGGACATTTCTGGGTCTAAAACGTATTTTTGCGGTATGTTTAAAGAGTGAACAAAAATGCAAATTAATAAAAAAAAATCTATTTTAGGTAAATATGCTATCTAACGTATATATAGCACCTCTTTTAACTTTATTAATTAAACTATGGTAGAAAGTCAACATCAGGTATAATGAATCAAAAGGAAAAATAATAAACTTAAAACAAAAATTGACCACCTCGTTAGGAATTTTTTACTTTTGTTCAAAATCAACATCGGGTATTATCAATCAAAATCTCAAAAATATTAAACCAAAACTGAACACTTCTGTTAGGCTCATTAATTAAAATTAGGCAGAAAATCAACAAATAACAAAAAATTATCATTCTTTTGCTAAATCAAATTCAACATCAAAATCAATCAAAATAGATCTTAATCATCTACTTTTAAAATATTTATTACTAGATTTTGCCATTTTCATAAATATTTCTCCGTCACTGCTTTGCAAAACTGATAAAATTTCTCAGCAAGAGTCTTCAAAATTGGTTGAGTTTGCAGTTCAGCCTTGATCGAATCCATGAACGTTCTGTTTCACTCTTATTTCATAAATTATTCAACGGGCTAAAACTTGTCTCGTAAAAGTCATTGGTTGTTGGAATTGACAAAACAAAACCAATTATTTTTTTAAAAATATTCAAAATCATTAAAAACGCTTGTTCTAAAGAAATTGGCCCAGATTTTATCGTTTGGAAAGTCTTTTGGAAGGACCTGAAAAACACGTTTCAGACATGTGAACTCTGTATAAAGGGAGTTAATGTTAACTGCATCTAGAATTTTCAAAGTCCCAGAAAATTCAAAGAGTATTTTCCTGTCAGTTTCAATTCCTCTGATTTAAGGGACATTCCATCCTCCTGCTGCAAGCATGGGTTTCTTGGCTTGGCCTCATGACCACCGTGGTGAACTGAGTTTGAGAAAAAAAACTAGTATACGGAAATTCCGAGACAGTAACGCATAATTCCTGAACACGAGATCAGACACAAAATTCCGGGACATTCCCGGATTTTCCGGCTATCTGGCAACCCTACCCATACCTGGTACATTACGATTAGTTTCTTAATGCTAATACTTTTGCATTGATTGAGACAAATTTAAAAAAAAAAACTTTTCAAAATGTCCAGACAAGAATTCTAATGAATACTGAATGAGTTATTTTACCTTCGGTTTTTACTTCTCCACAGGCCCGCCGCTAGCTGTTTGAGCGCCCGCATGCAATAGCGATTATGTCCCTCCCTGTCCAACTACTGCCAGTGGTTGATTTAGGAAATTTCCGAAACGGGTCAAAAAAAACTCTGAGATTGCCGCCCCCATTGTTGCCATCCCCAGTGTCGCCGCCGACCGCCCGAAGCAGCTGTTGAGCTAAAAAAAAAGGTCGTCCGCTACATAATATGCTGCCTTGCATGCCCGCTTACGGCGGCCATACTTCTCCATGTGCTCGTATCGTTCATTGTTTCTTAAAATTCTATCTATGAAAATGTATTGCATTTGCAACACAGGTAATCGTTTTCCCTCCAATAATAACTTGGAATATTCTACGAGGAAAACGGAAAATAACCACTTATTTTTTAAAAATATCTGACTCCGATATCCAGATTTCAATATCGATATATCGTCCTAAAAAATATCACTCATAAATATCGATATTTTTTTTAAAAAAAATATCGATATATCGATATTTTATCAACAGCCCTACTCCCCGTAGAGTAGATTGGCTGAAAAGAGTCTTTTCTTCTTTGTGTTTCATGGTGAGGAAAGTACTATATAAATTATTTTATATATTTTCTTTCTGATATTTCTTTCGTCAACTTATTTTATCACTTACCTGATTCACGGAATAATACTAATACCAGAATTCTTGCCACCGGTGTAAACACATGAGAATATTGCTGTTACTATGTTTTTATCATCATTAATTTAATTTTATTCAATAAACGGTAACTGTCATGTAAACATCACAGTAGAAGATATACAGATTATTAACGAAAAAATTTCAACGAATGTTCATTGGTATTTGTCGAAAAGGGACGTTAAAATGGGGGATTGAATTATTCCCTTGGGGAGAATCTGGTTGTATAGATTAAAAACTCGGAGAGCAGAGGAAGCGGGAGGATGGTGACAGTAAGTGGGGACTTGAAAATATAGCGACAATTGACAACAAAATAAATATAATTTATTAAACAATGGATCCGAGTTTTGGAAACATCTCAGTTAGTGAGTAACTGTGGTAGAGAAAAGCAAAAAAAACGGTAAAACAGATTGTGTGATATTTATCGTAGTAATAAGACACGTCCATGATCGAATGTCGAACACAAGTGTTTAAGTGGTTCTACTCATTTATACTCCGAGTTATTTATCCACTTTGTCACAGGCAAAAAAATCTGCTGGTCCCTTCCTAACTTCTTCAAATCCTAAAATTTGATTATGTAAATGGCGGAATGCTAATTTTGGCAATTAACGAATCAAAAAAGTTGTTTTTGTTTAAATTGTTCGTTAATTCATTAATACATTCACATTGAGCCCTCTTTCTGCTTAATAATTGAGGCAGCTAATGAAAATTATTTGTACTATTCAAACCATAATACTGCTTTGTACTTAATGCTGATTTCCATACAGATTAAATGTTGTTAATTTAATTGACTGTTTCGCCCACACGCTAAACTTATTAAATCATGATGTTGTACTTCACTCTGAATAATTAGTCAATGATGAAACTAAACATTATAGTTTACTGTTTGAGCAACCAGAAAAAAACTAAAATGTTCTGGCTATTCGGAAAAAGAAACAATACAGCATTGTCAATTTATTATGAAACGACCTCTTAATACCAGATATTAATTAAAATAAGCATGAAACTCTTTTAAATGTGAGATAAAAGTATCGTATGTTTAATACAAGTATTGTGAATCAACTATACAACCAAAGTGACGTGAAATAAGGCAAAGTGTATTACTCAGATTCACTAAATTACGGTTAAATGAGATATAAAAAAATTTAAAGCGGTTTGATTAGTCCAAAAGGAATGGCATTCATGTCACAATATATTCTTAATATAGTGTGGTGGTAACTGTGTGTAGTTTTAGCAGACAAGGAAAGATGCAGTATTGAGGGATGTAAGAGAATTTACTAAACCAATGAACAAAAGATGGGGTAGATGCAGCTATTGTTGTAACGAATGCAAGACCTGGAATTGGTACGGTGTCAACAGTTAGCAAGAAAAATCATTGATGCTACTAAAAACCGACAACATAATATGAAAGAATCATATGCAACTACACAAAACAGTTTCCAGTTGAGCACAAAGCATTAATGAAACTTCTTGTCTCGATTATGTGGGGGCTAAGAAACCATCTCTGCTCTTTAATCCTACTTTTGCGGAAATAAATCCAAAAAGTGTTGTTAGAGACAGACAGTGATCACATTTCGTGAAGCCTGATGTTCCATAGACGCCCTGTCATCGCTTTATCACCGATAGGGTTTCAGGCAGGAGAGAAATAACACATTATAGAATTCTCCTTGTAACATCCCATTTGCAGTTTGTTACCTAAGGAAATCCACGTCGTTTCCAGCCGTGGCTGGTTACCTGTTAATTAACTATCAAAAGAGAAATGATACCTTGATTATATAAGATTATTTCCACGTAATACCTGATGAAAGCGATACCCCAATTTGGAGTAACGTAAGCTGATGGATTGTATAATGAACAGAAGGCTTAGTCCTAACCTATAATAATAATAATGGGCGTAATGACCTGGTGACAGGGTTTCTATTGGCTGCGCATTACGTCTCTATCTTAGCCGCCTTAACCTAACCCTGCAATCCTACCGCATACAGCTAGTTTAACATGGACTCCGAACCACGGAAGCGTTCTGACGTACTTCACATTACACAGCAAGCTGCGGTCGGGTTAAGGGCCTATGAAAATTCCCGCCAAGACAGGGATTCGAACCGGGGACCATTCGCTCCCCAGTCACACACCATTATCAGTCACACAGCTCACAGTCCTACACAGTGCGATGAATCTCTGCTGATCTGGCTACCTTGCATATCACCCATGTTAGAGAGATATGCAACCAGGCACTTTTCCTTCACGCTTTGACCAGTTTGGCCTAAGATTTTTCCATTATCACAAGATATATGTGTCTTTTTTAATGAGCTAGTGGAGAACATTCTTTTGAAAATTTGCGACCTAGACGTAATATAATGTTAACAAGTGATCTGATATTCATGGGTATTTCTGGTGAAGGCAGATAACTGGAGCGACCCACCCAGTTTCAGGAATACCAGTTACTAGGCGACAATTCTTCAAGTGCTTCCTATGAAGTATCCGACAGTTTGGCAGTGCCAATTGGAGGTCACGGAAGAACAATTAGCATTAAACCATCCTGCCCTCTTCCAACCTCACCCTCAAATCACCAACACTCCGCACCCCCGTCCATCCCGAATACGATTTTTATGTGGATTTCCATGGTTCTAGACGTACGCCTGAACGATAAAAATTCAACGTTCCACGTAATACCTGTTGCACACACAACAAAAGACGAAGACCTTTTATAGAACAGCTTTTACAGTTCGTAGACTATTGAAAACACTCGCCATCTTTTGTAATAAAGTTCTATACATTTATTTATTTATGGATAAATATTCGTTCCCGGCACTGTCTTTCTTTCTTTGGGCATTTGTATAAATATATATTGTTGAGATTTTTTAATTTTAGATGTGCGATTTCTTCATAAAAGTACTTCTGAACTATGTGTAGATGAGTAATTAAATTGAATATGACTGAGTAATATGGAATTATTCTGTAGTTCTCTTGCAAATATCTCGTATAAGGAGTGTAATGAATCCTATGATATCTTGTCTGCACAAAGCAGACAGTTCTTGGACATCGTCTGAGATAAGTTTTCTACCCCGGTATATAATAACTCATACTACGTTCTTCCACATTTGTCGAGTAATTCCATCTTTAAACAACCATTTGATCAATTCATTTTGGTGAGAGGATTTGGTTAATTCTAGAATCAGTACATGTTGATGAGGGTTGTGTTATACAAACTTTTTGCTGGTCATCATTCTTGTAGTGTAGAATCAGAGGCAGGGTCAAATCCAATCTTAACAGTTTATTTTTTCAAGCTCCATCCTATCTTACCAGAGATAATGTTTCCACTCCTTGCTCTAAAACAAAGACCACTACACACAGAACTTCTTTCACTCGCCCAGATATTTCCTTTCCGTCGTTTGTGTCATTTTTCGTAAAAATGAAAATAAATAACCTAGTAATCTTTTTTCTATTTAATATTAAAACAAGAAAAAAATCTACATCTACATATATACTCTGCAATTCACAAAATTGTGGGTGGCAGAGGGTGCTCAGCACCAAAGCTTATCTCTTTGCTGTGCATTCCAATCCCTAATGGTACGAGGGAAAAAAGAATTCATATAAGAATCAGTCCAGCACCTTATTTCTCTAATTTTATCTTTCCTGTCCTTCCGACTCAAATAGGTTGGTGGAAGAAGTATTTCACTACACTCAAAAGTGAAAGTGGGAGTACGCATGTTTTCCAATAAGTTTAAACGAAACGTGTGTAGTCTATCTACGAGAGACTCCCAACCTAATCTACTAATCAGTTCTGTGACGCTTTTTTTGTCCTTTCCCTTACACAAAATCAGAACTACTGTAGCTTACTGAACAGCGTTGGAATGACGGTTAGTCAGACGTATATTTTTCCCCAATTTAAATTTGCTTTTTGCAAACAATTACGTCTTATCGTCATGTAACATCGTATTCTATGTTTTTGTGTCGAAAATAGTACTACCATATCAAGAACAGCAGTATACTTAATTAAAAACTCCCACGCTCGTCGGCGACCCAACGCAAGCTGAGTTGCTTAACTCCTGGGTTGTGGGTTAGCAATCAGCGGTGTCGGTCGTGTGTGGGCGTGGTGTGCCGCCTATGGTGAGTCAGTGCGTTTTTGCTTATCAGCGACTCGGTTGCAGCCGTGCGCGGACGCCGCCTGCTAATTCGTTCCGCAAGTCCCCTGGGAGCCTGCCGCCCCAAGCCGGTGTGTCATTCTGCAGACGGCACAGATAACGAGCACAATGGGGAGAGGTGTCTGGACATGTACCACCGAGGATATGTTTTCGTTTCCGTGCTCTGTTCTACGCTAACCGCAGTACGAGGATGCTTACTGGATCTCTTTGAGCATCCGTAGGGTTCAGTACATGAATGACGGAATCTTCATGAAATCAGTCGTTTCTGAAGATTATAACTTAAAAATATTTGATATTGTACTATTTTAGCTCCTACATACCCAAACATGATTACAGAATAAAATTTTGAAAAATCATGACGGTAAAAATTATGTACAGTACAGGTCTTAAGTCTTTAGGTGAGATTGAAGGGGAAATGTTAAGTCAAAACTGCTAACCAACAGAACTTAAAATGTTAAGCTTTTTATTAAGTTTCACGTATATCACGTATTTCACGAATTTGGTGTAAAACACATAAAATAATCCGTTTTTCCTTTATTTTAGAAACCACTATCAGAAAATTATTTCATAATTTACAGTCTCCTAAATATTCAGGTAAAAAGTAGCATTCGTGTTGAAGTTGACGATGAAAACTAAATCAGTAATTTTAGCAAATTAGGTTCATTAATAGATTTTTTGACAAAAAACATTCATATAACATTCTTTAGAGGATTTAGTGTATCCAATAATAAATACTTAGCTATAGTACTTAGCTTTTGACTGATTCTTTATATTTATTGCTGTGTCTGTTATATTATCGCTGTCTAGTTCGAGGTACTAATTAGATATAAGAATCGAAGTATAAATTTGTAATTCATATTTCAAGATATTAATGGTTGTTGATATTGATTCCTGAGAAAGCTTGGAGTGTTTTCAGAATATCTTCGTCTATCATTACGAAAATACAAAAAAGTTTCAGATAAAATTGGAAATTATGGAAAATCTGGCTCACCGAAATTATTATTTTAGCATGCTTTCCTCAAATACTTAGATTTAATTAGTTTATTTATTATTTTCTCCGCAAATATCTCAAAAAATTTCGGGGTAATACTATTGAATATGTATTCAAATATGATAGGTTTCCACATAACCAGAGGAATGTAAGATAACCAAATTAAATGTTTAGAAATGATAATGGATGGAATATTGTGTTGATGCATAATTCTGAAAATAACGAAATATTTCCATGAAATTCCATATAGAATATTTTAATTGGTATTTTTTAACGTCATGAAGTTTTAATACATTTATAAAAACAAATTTGTATGATTCAAAATATAACCAATCGGATATTTTAAATTTCTACTGTGAATCGGCGATGAGCAAATGTTTTCTCACCGTTTATACGGAACGGTGTATTTTTTCTAAGAGGAAATAAATAGAAAAGCAACACACAGAGCAGAATTTGGTAATCTGTACTATAATTACGTTTGACCGCTCCGCACTCACCTTTGTAGGTATTAACTGGATTGACGCTGAAATCACTTAACGCTGACGTCAGTAATTGGCCTCCGTTAACAAATTAACAGAGACCAAAGATGTTATGAGTGCAATTTAATAGTTAAGCAACTGCGAAGAAATGTATTACCAGAATACTTCCATTACATTTGATTCCGTAACATTTTATTTTTAATGTCAATTTATTAAAGACATATTATACAACTTTATGGCTCTGAAAACCTGGAATAAAATTGCACTTTACGATTTAATGAAGTCTTCCCCGTCACTGATATTTTTCAACCACGCAATGCCATTATTACGTAAGCATGTATTAATGTAAGGCTATTAAAGGTAAAAATGTGGGTGATTTTTCAATAACGTTTTCTTTGCTTTTAATGTTGGGTGCGTGTTCACTATTCCTGGGTCACTACGTTATTTGCTCTACCATCTTTCGGTATTTAGCGAGATCGTGTTTAATACTTCTATTATTATTTCTAAGTCCCTTCCACCGCAAATTTTATTCAAATTCTAGAGGGAACACTTACGGTGAAACACGGTTCAACTTCGTATTTTGAGCCAGATCAGGTCAACATCTCATGACCTTTGACCCTAAATATTTAACTATTCAAGAACAGTGAGTATACACAAAACACCGTTTCAGTCTTACAGTAGTATTACAAAATCATGAGATGGTATGGCCAAGAAAAGTACGAAACAAAAGTCTTAGTAATACGGAATAATAGTCCGACAGGATTATCATTATATCTCTTAGCTGCTTTCGAGTAATTAACTCCAAACCATTATAATTACACTTAAATTAATCTCGTATTGAAATTAATGCATATTATCTTTACTATAGAGCCAAGATGCCACGTTCCATAACAGAATACGGTATAGAAAATACTTTTTTAACGTGGAAACAGCGAATGCAGAAACCAAGTTATCAGCACTTTCATACCACTTTCAAGATAACCAGGCTGACTACCAAGATGTTGACGGTGGATAAAATTACAAATTTTGTAAAAACTTTGAAGGTAATTTTGTGTGATGTTGCGATTTGGTGACAAGTTTAGATTTGCCGTGTGTTCTGTCTCTGTCGTGGCTAAACCTACAGATTAACGTGAGTTAGGATCACGGAACACCTTGGCGTGGCTTGCTTGGTCAAACACCACTCTAAATTTTTTAATCCTACCAGGATTTGAACTCAGGACCGGTCCCCGTTTTTGTAAAGCAAGCCCGTTATCCACCGAGCCACCAGAACGCTCATATAAGAACCTATAAAAGCCCTTAAATGAACTGTTATTATAAGAATTATGTATTGCAAGCTGGGAGTTGATTAATTATGGTTTTGTATATTTGTCGCGTAATTAATTGTGAATTTGTGAACATTTTTTTGTGGAGAGAAACTATGTAAACGCTATTTAGTATGTTTCGAGGATACTATTATGCATGAGACATTGATTAAAAATTTGAAATTTAAGTGTTGATGTGAACCACGATGTTTTGAGGACAATTCACAACTGTTTGTACTGGATTATGGTGATAATTTTGTAAGTAAATACCTGTAAATATAGTTAATTTTCATTTCCGTGTGTTCATGATTATAGTGAATGATTTTGTATTAATTCGGATTGTTTTAATATGGATTTTTTTTTCATAAAGTATTGTTACAATTCGAGAAACGTCGGTCGGAACTCTTTGAATTATTCTCGATCTTTCTGTAGCGTCTATATAAACAAGTGGCAGAGATTAATTAGTTAGTTACTTGAGCAGAGAATTGCAAGTTAACTGAAAGTTAGAATCGCTGGAATATTTGTAAAATTGTGTTTAGTATCTTTGGTCGAGTCGATGCTTATGCAGTGTGCACTCATGGAGGAAGGAAATATATGGAGGAGAAGTGGCGTTAAATTGGTGAAGCAGGCTCGCGCATGCGCAGTGGCGGCAGCGGCGATATTGCGCTTCCAAACAATTGCGATGTTCCCAGAATATCCCGAAAACTAAGCAAGATATCGACAAATTTTATTCTTTATTTTCGATTTGTCTCGTCGTGTTACATAAGAATCGATCATTAAATTTTACTTTTGCGAAATTTTTCTTCTCCATTTCAACTCAAGACACCTTACTTTTGATACAGTATATCTCTAGAACTAGGTGAGATATCGAAAATTTTTATTCTTTATTTTTCTCGTCTTTTTAAATAAGAATCCATTATCAAATTTGACTTTGACCAATTTTTTCTTCTGAATTTCAACCAAAACCATTTCACATTTGGGACAGAATATCTCGAAAACTAAGCATAATATCAAAAAAATTTATTCTTCATTTTTTATTTGTCATATCGAGTTACATAATAATCCATCACCAGATTGCGGCGTCACGTTTATCCTAGAGTCCCCTTGAGGTTTTTGTACATATTCCCCGTGTCTGTATGGAAGCGGTCATGCCCCCTCCACTCCGGCAATGCCCCCCCCCCACTCCTCCTCCGCCCTGCTTCACTTCAATGCGTGGTGAAGGTCTCTTGCGTCGTCTCCATATATTTCCTTCCTCCATGTGTGCACTGTGTAATGTTACTGTATAGCTCGCGGAAAAAATAAAGAGATTCTTTGGAGTAATTATTTCATGCAAACAAATGCTTATTATGGCTTCCTCGACAGTACTAAACAGCAAGAAATAGTAATTAAAAAATTCTGATCAAACCATATAAGTTATTAACAAATATTTAATATGTGAAATGACGTTTGCAGTATTATGCACTGGAGAATGGACTCTGATTTGTTTTTTTAATTAGGACTTTATCGGGACGGCAGTACTTGTTGTCGATAGCTGGCAGCAGCTCAACCCATGCGTTAAAAGTTTCATCCCCGTGCGCTCGCTATCCATTATTCGCGCCTTGCGGCCGTGATCCTGTATTAGTCACGGCCTCCGGGTGCGCCTTACATATTTATAAGAGCGCGCCCGCCTGTCATCACGCCGCGGTCGTGCCTCGAATGCTGGTTCGCTCGGCTCTCCGAGCCCACTCGCACACGGCTCCGATTCAGCTTTCCGTCGAACGCCAAATCACCCGCAGCGGGCACCACGATAGCCAGCGCCCATTCATCAACCTCACCACGAGAGCAGCTTTGGAGATAAGATTCCTTGAGGTTTTTCAGAGTCTGAGACCATACCCCAAAAGGGGATGAAATGCACTAACAATAAAATAAGTAGTTCTTAGCAGAAACACTTGATGTTACTGCAGTCGCACATATCACATTTTCAGTAGAGTTTCTGTTTGTCTTCCACCTATGTAGGGTGTAGTGTGTTGACGGTTTCTATCACTTTGATGAGATAAAAAATTTGTAAGTGGCTTTATAGTGTGGCATACATCACCTGTTAAGTTCTCATTTCTAAATATCATATCTCCACTTAAACTATAGAAAAGCCTACTAATCCCATACTGAAATGAAGGAAGACCGAATGGGTGATTAGTAAATACATTTACGTTCTTGATCACTGATGTTATTACTAGGTAGATCTCAACTTTGACGACTCGCTATGTAGTAGTCATTTACTTGGGAGGATACCGAAGTTCTCATTACGTATTCTGATTCCTTTTGATTACTTTCGGTACAGCAACCGCCTTTACATAATTTTTAGAAGAAGTTATGTGACTGAAATACCACAGCGAATGTAACTACTTTCTAACACAGCTCACAATGCATTGAATATGAAGGCAACCTTAATTTTTTTTACCGAAAGAGTTAGTCAATTAAATATGACGATTAGCGTTCTCGCCTCGCATTCGGGAGGACGGCGGTTCGAATCCCCGTCCGGGCATCCAGATTTGGGTTTTCCATGGTTTCCCCAAATCACTCCAGGCAAATGCCGGGATGCTTCCTTCAAAAGGCCATGGCCGAATTCCTTCCCATTCCTTGCCCCCATCCTTGCCCCCCATCCTTTCCCGTCTCTAAAGACCTCGATGTTAAAAAGAGACGAAAAGCAGTTACAAAAAAAAAAAAAAAAAAAAAAAAATTTGACGAAGTACATGTGACAACAGTTACTAAGAAAAACATATAAATTAATTGGTATTTTGTTAACTGTCCACTTTGGGATGGATCGAGGGAAGAAACACGTTACTAAATTGACCAGAGATATACCAAGCACTAAGACGAAACTTTTTATTGGTACTAATCTTCAAATAATCTCTCATTAAATAATGCTTTATTCACAATGGGGTAATGCCTTCCCACAACGATTACATAATAGCATTAAGACACATAACAAACAAAAGCGTAGGGTTGTTGTAACTAACAAACAAGGCAAGTAAGACAATCGAAAATTTGTTTCGAACTACCTGGCTACGTAGGCTTTACTCATAGTGATTACAACTTCAGCTGCTGAATGCTCCCTGTTTGAAGAAGGAACACTTTGTAAGGATACTTTTTTATCGACACTTACTATTATTTATACAGCAAATTAGAAAAGAGAAGACGTGTGAAATCAGACTCACAGTTTGGCGGTGGGATATTTGGTCTATGTAGAATAAAGCGGATATTTCCACTCTGCTACGAAGACCAGCCACAGTATAATATATAAAATATGTTACGTATTCGTGTTTGTCAGAGTGAAATTCAACCTGTACTGACCGCATTTGCTTTGTACCACCAAGTCATTCCGAGATCCACACTCAACGTGTAGTACCAATGAAAAAATAAAGAAAATAAAGAATGTTACTCGTATTTCCTAATGACAATATGGTTCGTTGCATACCAGCCCAACATTATTACCAACACCCGATTAGTTATCATACATATTAGTGAAATTTTTCTCTGTGATAATAACAATTAAAGTAACTGCCTCACTTTCACACCTTCAGACTTCTTCGAATGGAAGTTATAATGTAACTGATATACTATTCCATGCTATTCGAGTGTCGCCAAAAGCATTGGAATCAACTCTTACGGTGAGTGCTTTACACAACTTCAACAGGCGCAAAATACAATATGGTTTGCCACCATCCTTCAAACATACACTATTTTTTTCAATTTTTAGAATTCGTAGGTAGTGGTACGAACTTTTTTGCTTCTCCTAAGCAAGAATTTGTTTTTTGCTCACATATAGTATCGGATAAAGTGGCTTAATATTTAGTTTCACAACACTTCATTACCTTTAATACCTCTTTCAAAACACTCCATCGTTTGTGTGTAACTCACAATCCTTGTACGTTAATATTTTTTTCACCTCCGTCTAACACAAGCACGTTACTGTTTGAATTATTAGACTGACAATGTAACTCCAACGTAAAGAAATCGGAGAATGAATGAAGGAAGGTAGTTATATGAAATTGTGATTTTTAGCCCGAGCCTGGTGGGTGAGCGGTAACGCTCTGGCCTCGCTTTTGATAGGACATTGGTTCAAATTCACACCCCACTATTCCGTTTTCGGTTTTCTATGGGTTCCTGAAATCATTCAACACGAACGGCCGAATGGTTTCTTCAAATGGGAATTACCGAATTCCTTGCAGTTCCTTCCCTCAATCCTCTCCCATCTTTAACGACCACAGCGTTAACCAACCATACTTTACAACCAAGTAGTTAACTGATTGCTGCTTCTAAGAATCATATTGTTAACTAAAAGTATACCAAAAAATTTTCATACTATCGTGACGCATTCGTGAATCAACGAGTTATTTCACCTAGTCTTTTGACATATGTTTACCAAACGTATGAGCAAAAATGTCGTTATTTATATTTCAAATATTTGCCAAAACGTTTGCCAGCTTTGACTCAGAAACATTTACGGTACATATGAACGCCAAATGAACTGTAAATATAATGTTTCTCAGAATTTCGGTGGTGCAGTAATTTAATTGAAATAGCAAAATGTCAAAGTGTTTGACATAGCTGTTACCAGGTCGTAGGCGGTGGCAATTGAGACTATCACCACCGTACAGAAACGTGTCAGTTGAGTTCTAATTGCCTTGGTTTCCCGTTGTCTTCACCAAAGTGGATGTGTTCGTAAGTATAGCTACATCCGTGGGTCACTGTAATGTTGTGTGTGTTCACTGTTATACGAAGTTAGTATTCTGTTATATTTTCACAAAAGAAACCTAAAGAAACGCCAAATTTAATATCTTTATCTGTTGAATGACTCTCCATTAACAGTACCGTTTACCCTCATACCTTCTACCACCGGTGCCTGAAATAGAGACTTCGTGATGGCTGTCACACACCGTGATGATGTCTCAGTGATCTTGGCCTACGAGATGAGGACTTGCTTTTAGCCTAATTTTCGAATCCTAAACGGATTTTACGAAAGAATATCTGAAAATTGGTTTCCATCTTACTTACGAAACAGTACCGACATATGCCTTGAATCTTATATGTATCAGAAATACGAAAGCTTGGGTGAATGGACAGATATTTGTTGCTCGGTCATGACTTAATGGCTCAACGGACTTGAATAATGTTTGTCACGGAGTTAGGGTATGGCCTGCATCAGGAATACTTGTTATCCCGAAAAAAACGATTCGTTCCTTTAGGAATTGTCATTGGCAACTCGTATACTGCCACTGCTTATAGTCACCAAAGAGCCTTCCCCTTCGTTGCCGACCGTGATGGCTGAGCGTGACGGCTGTGGCCTCACATTCGGCAGGACGCTGGTTTGAATCTCGTTCTGGCCATCCAAAATTTTGTTTCCATGGTTTCCTCAAATCACTCCAGGTGAATGCTGGGATGGTTTCTTCAAATGCCCATGCCCGAATTTCTTACAGTTCCTTTATCAACTCTAATGACCTGGACGTCGTTGAAGTTTAAAGCTATAAGCTATTTACCTTTGATGCCAGTACTGCCACTTCGACTTTTTGCTTCTTATGGATTTCTCATACACCGCTTTTCTACTTAATAAAAATACTTCATTCACAACAGGACCATCTCATGTGCATGAACTAACCCAAGATTATAAGGATTTAGTTACACAAAAATCAATGAATTTTTATTCGAAATTATGGCACAGCAGATATTTTTCAACCATTCGCTACTCAAATTGGGCAGAAATCAAAGAAAATATACCGGCAAAATTATACACTACAAGAATGTTATGACATACAAAGTGGGAATACGGTGCACTTAATAATAAAGGTTTTTTAAAGTATTAATAGTTTTGTGCAGACAGTGAAGTGGCAAATACATTGTTTAGTAATTCTGTTGACAGATTGTAGAACAGAACTGAAAAGTTTAAAATTACTAAATTAAAATAAATACAAGTTATGTCATAACAGATTGCGTTACAAAAATTACGTATAAAACAAAGATTTATATGTTAAAGTAATAATTGATTGTTTCTTTTATTTTGATTATTTGTTATAGCTGCAAAAAAAAAAAAAAAAAAAAAAAAAAAAAAAAATCCGACCAGTCGAAATAGACAATGTGATCTGCATCGATACCGGCTATTCATTTGGTAGTGACGGAATCCAAACACCGTTGATATGTTCCTTTAAGATCCAAACTAATGGAGTCATGCAGTCAGCCCCTATAAGGTTATGCAAGTAGTCCTTTTTTTTTTAA
This sequence comes from Vandiemenella viatica, assembly GCA_031002005.1. Taxonomy (NCBI): domain Eukaryota; kingdom Metazoa; phylum Arthropoda; class Insecta; order Orthoptera; family Morabidae; genus Vandiemenella; species Vandiemenella viatica. The sequence goes on from JARYHS010009186.1 coordinate 88,580,852, forward strand.
CTCCGTGGCGTGACGCTGGATTCTTATTTCACTTTATGGCACCACTAATTGCAGAAATGTTTGTTCATAAAATGTACCTAACTATAAATATTAATATTTAACCAAATAACAAAAAAGTGTAAGTTTCAATGAATGCTCGTAAATGTATAAAGAAATTAATCTACAACTAAATTATTGTTTGTTTTATTTATTTCGTTTTGTGATTCGTTGAAGCCTTAAAGGCTCAGACTTTACTCAAATTATTTAAAAAATTTCTTAACATATTGGTCGTCTACGCAATTTAAGTCACGAGGAAAAGCTAGCAATTTCATAATGCGACAGACTAACAAACTTGACCCCCTCTACAATACTTGTATCGTAATTTGCCCAACAACCGAATTTCTTAAATATTATTGCATAAGAACAACTTAAAAGCTATTTTTAACTGCTCACATATCAGAATCATTAGCACATGTAGTATTGTCTTTACATTATTTTATGTTGGAGCAGATGGAATGTTGACGATTATTATTTTTTTACTTCTTTATTTCTTCTTTAAAGTAACTGTATCGTTCATATAAATTAGTATGCAATGTAGTATTCACGGGTGTACCGCTGGATAGTGTTGTGGAAACACAATATTTCGACGGCTGGCTCTGCCGTCTTCTTAAGGTGTAGAGACATCTGTACTGGTCGGCTGACCCACAGATACTGAGATTGTTCGGGTGCCGCGCATCCTTATATACATGTCCGCGTGGCCTCGGCGAAGGCTTACTATGAGCCAGGCCCGCAACCAACTAGCGGCTGGCTGCCCGTGGGCTAGGCTACGGTTCTTGTTCCAGCCCGAGCTAATATAAATTAGTATGTTATCACCACCGTCAAAACGGACAGAAAAGTGACCTTAATTGCACCTAACCATTTTGAATTATTAGATTTACCTTATTGTTTGGCAATTTTATAATCTTAGACAGGGAAAATCAGTTTATCGTACAATGAATATCCTTGCATCAGCAAAACATGAAGAAAGACAGAAGTGAATTAAACTTGGCATGCAACTCGAAAATCCATTAATTGTAAAGAATTAGAGCACACGAGTTGAAGGGCCACGTTGCCCGTGGATCCTGAACATGGGCAAGCGAGTTTCCGCGTGCCCCTGGCTGCCTAACGCAACGGGGCTGCGCTGGGCCTGACTGCCAGTAACAAGCGCAACACACCTTCCAGCCCGGCGGCTATGCAGGGGGAGGGGAGGATGGTTAGGGAAATTCGCGACCCTCTGGCAGACAATTTAGTGCCACACACACACACACACACAGACACACACACAGACACACACACAGACACACACACAGGAACACACACACACACAGACACACACACGACAGAGAATTTCTCCGTAACGTAACGTAGCCCCGAAGGTTATTTTGATGCTCCGAAGGCAGAATCGGAATTCAAAATGAACGTTATTGTAGAAACGTTTTTGTACTACGTTTTCTAAACATCTCTCCATCACATACATGGTTTTAAGTCTTATTTGACCGAAATTAAATTAACAACTGTTGTTTAAATGTAATTTCAGCGACAGTTATTCGATTAGACAAGAATACAACACATATTACTTTAGTTAAACTTTACTACAAAACGTATACTTCATCACCAAGCGTAACTGGTATTTCTGTAACACTTCTCTTCTATACAGTACACCGACTTGTTATATAACATTGTTAAATGATGAAAATAGAATGAAATTTGTATTGTGATGTTGGCTAATCGATGTGAATTAATTACTATAGCCATTTACCGTTCCGCTGGATTTATTTCCGTAGATGCAATACATTTTGAGGTTACGATCGTTAACGAGAGGTTTAATTGCGAACAGATCAGTGTTACTTCGACGAAACTAATTGGTTTCAGTTTCGCAAAATTTAATTAATATTTATGTTACATACCTGTAGGTTCCATATGACAGATTACTTTCTGTATATAGTGTGAAACTTTCAACCAAGAGAGTACAGCAGTAATAAAGAAATTAACAATTAAATCTAACGCCACAATATCCCATAAAGACTTATACTAATTTTAAGCCTGTTTCTCAACGAAAACTCTATACCACTTCCAAATATTTTTTTTCCTTCAGGATTTGCATTGACAGAGGAAGGAAGAAATTAAAGTTTCTCGGCAATTGCCTGTTGAAGCAGCCATCCCGGTATTCACTAGAATGCTTTCTGGAAACCGTGGAAAACCGAAAACTAAATGTACGGACGAGTATTTGAATCCGCTTCCTCCCAATTTCCAGACCCAAGTGTTACTGCTCACCCACAAGGCTGGATCCAAGATATTTCTTTCCATCGATTTCCTTTGCAACATACTGTACTTATACTGATCAGTCCTTACATAATATAAGAAAGTGAGACATAATTATATATGGGTGTAATTCAAAAGGTAGCAAATAGTATATGGTACACGTATATCAAAAATAAATCAGAAATTCGGGAGCCTAAAAGGTTATGTGCCGATTTACGTCCATTTGCTATTTCATGATGGCTATCTTCACTAATGATATTTCTATCGTAAACTCTAACCCTAACTGTCAAAATGATAAGATTTAACAAATTTCTAAAATAACAAAACCTGTTCTGTACTTACCAATGTTTCATATAATGTTTCCATTGCTGAATACATATAATCAGATTATAAGGTTAAAAAAACGCAACTGATTAGATACGAATGTCAGAAAATGAAACAAAGAAACTATGGTTTCGTACAGACACGTAAACAACAAAAATGAATTAAAAATTATGGTTAAATTAAAAACATTAATGACTTTATTATAATTACAAAGAGCAACGTACGTCTAATTAATTAACAATAGAATAATGATTTTTAGGAGCCGCCAGTGTAATTTAAGTCTACTGACTAAACGTAAGTCAAACATCCATATAAAAAGTAGAAAAATAAATCAGCAGATCTAATCACAGAAAGATCTAGGGCTGAATTTTCGTATTCGAAGTACTTTGTCGCAGACACACAAAAGTAATTTCTATAAATGTATCTACAGCTTGACAAAGGATTGTCTGGTTTGAGTCCCGCTCGTGGAAGATTTTTGTCACCGTAATGGGAGGAATAGAGGTGCACGATTAATAATCTGATTGTGTACAAAATTCTTAAGTTATACCTCATACTTTTGCACAGTGTGTGTCCACTGCAAATACACTTCGTCAGTGAGAATCGTGTGAAGTCGGCATGTGCTGTCACTAGTCCTCGAGGCATACGGTCATAGAGAACCTGGTATTGCTGCTGTGGAACCCAGTGCCGAAAAAAACTACATTTTTCCGCTCAGCAAGGCAGTTACAGCGTTCACCTTGCAATTGTAGTATGAGGCGTTGTTGGTTTCTGATTAATGACAGTAGTCCAACCCTCATCAGACAGCGTCGAACCGTCGACGCAGCCATGTCCACACCCGATGCAGCGCTCCAACACTGTGGACGAAGCTGTCCTGTCGGTTACGGTCTTTCGGGCAAGATGGTGCACATCCCGCGCTGTGATAGTTGTGTAGTTTAGTATCCTTTGGTCTCTATGTACTACCATATTCCATACATTGGTTCCACAAACGAATCACCATCTTAGCTGCGTGCTCAGTACGAACTCCGATGTCACGCTACGACAAATGACAAACTGTTTTCTCATACTGCGCTCTTTCATATCGGCGAGGGATTTTGGCACTTTCTTGCAAGTCTCAACTTCGTTTTACGGCTCTTCAGCGACTCATTCAGGCGTAACATTAACCTGTCCGGCCATACAATAGATAGCACTCTTCAATCTTAATTATTTATTACGGTTCCACCATCTGGATGTTAAAATCTTCACAAATAATATTGTGGAAATTTTTATAACAGGATACAAAACATAAACATTATTTTCCCTTATTGAAGAATTTCACAGTTGATTTTAAAAGCAATGAACCGTCAACCGCGATCACGTTGTTTCTACAGCTTCTTGTTCAGAAAATAGTTTAACTAAAAAATTGTGTGTAGCCAAAACACATAGTCAGGTGTTAACAAACAAGACATCAAAGATCCCTGAAGCCCATGGTTAGAAATAAATAAAACAAGCAAAAAACACTCCTCAGGATCCCATACGTTCAATTTGATTTGATGCAACCGGAACAAAACCTGCATTCTCTCCGGAAGCCAAAATGCTAGCTTTCATGTAAATACACTTTCCTCGACGAATTAGCGCACCCAGCAGTGCGTACGCAATCTCTCTAACGTCCACTCTCCGAAATTAAGTACACGCATTTGGAAAGAGCTTAACTCTCGTCCGAATGGAAAGTATCCATGAATAGGTGTACGCATATGATAGGAGAAAACAGAAATAAGCATATAACACTATGTTTCTGTCTTTTTTTAAATTATTTGGATTTAAAAAAAGTCTGTGATAGATATAATAGCTGACATTTTCGAGACGAGGGTTGTTTTTAGTAACGTCGGAGAGCTGCAGCTTTGGATGGAAAATAAAACGCATTTTTAGGACGTCACACCTATCCAGTTGTATCTTGGTTGACATTTACCACATGAATCGTTTCCAGCGAAAAAAATTGTAATTTATTTTTCAGAAATAGTATCTTCATCCGCGGTGTTGGACGAAATATGGAGGCAAAAATAAGATAAGAAGAAAGACGCAATCCCAGTCGAATTTCGCAAAAACTAAAATTATTTGTCTTCTTTCGAGGATTATTTCCCACACTACCCGTATTTTCAGCTTTCTTAATAAGTTCACTGCACTTTAATTTCCACGACTCAATGTGTGGACTGACTTCCACGGAAGCGTAGCAGTTAGCGCTCTAATATTGTAATGATAGCCAGTCTATAACACAGATGCTTTCAGTTATTTGTTTTGATCACCTTGTTATTTTAAAACTGTATAAATAGAAACGAATCTAATTGTAACTCCCACAAATACGGGGTTTTGTATCCAAAGTAGAAAACCATACAGCCATGTAACTGCTGGGTTTATTTTTCGCTGCTAACAGTTTGTTTGAAATAACTGGTGTTAAAACAAAAATAGAATTTACTACACATAGCCAATATAAATTTATGCTAGATCTTCAAATCAAAGTTAACTTCTGTTTAAGACCGACAATTTTTCTAACCATCGTTACTTACAAAACTTTAGAGTTTCTAATGATTTCCTGTTTTATTCTGAGTTTCGTTTAAAACGAGTTGGTGAATCAGTTTAACGTAATAGATTCTTTGTATCACTTTCAATAGTGTAATGTAACGTTATTTCATGCTACGTGATTATCGTAGGTCATTAATTCAGCAATTGCTTGTTAATATAATAAATATTGTTTAATGAATACGCGAATTCAATTGTTGTTTGCTTTAGTATATTATCGTTCTTGAGGGTTCTCTTGTATTGGTTGGCAATGCCTGGCAGAGCTTGCAATATACATTATTATCGTAGGCCATTTCTTCTTCAGTTGCTTGTTAAAATATTAGATATTATTTAATGAATACGCCAATGTATTTCAACAGATTTTATTCATTATAAATAAATATATATTATTTATGTATTTATAATAAATAATATCAAGTACCAGTTGCATTGGTAGACTCCTTAAATAATATTTATTATTTCATGCCTCTATGACAGTAGTTCAGATATAATATTAAATCACTGCTTGGAAATACGAACTAATTCAGAAGCTATCGCCTGATACACTGTATTAATTGTTAATCTACTTCAACCGTCCAGAAATTGGCGTATTTTGTTATTTATTCGAGATGTATTGTGACAAGGCATGCATCCGAATGCTTACGAAATAAAAAGTGAACTAATCTATTATCTCTGTACACAAAACGTTTTTGAACATACGAGTGTGTAAACAGAGTAGAATTTTCAAATATTGCCGGTAGATTGTCACCATTGACTCGTCTTCTGTAAGTATGGAAAGCATTTGCAATTGAAAGGTTATTTTCCGCTAAACGATAAATCAGCTACCAAGAATATATCGTCAGCAATTTGGAAAAGGGGGCTATATTGAAACGCTTTTATATGTATATCACTAAGGTATCAGTTTTTGCAGAAATGCAAAGTTATTACTTAAATTTAATAATTAATAAAATGGTTACCAACTATTAGGGTAAGTTGAAAGATACTTTTTTTGTATTCTACTGAATGTTACACACCGGAAAAGATAAGAATAAAAGCACACCAAAAACAGAAGTTTTAATTACAAAACTGTCAAATATAATGTGCAACTTAAGCTAATACAAAAACAAAGAGAAACTCTTTTTTCAATTTTTTACGAAATAACCTGTAAGAACAAGAGAAGAGATTAAGGGATATCCAGCAAAGCTTCTTCTCTCTGATTCTGAAGATTAAAGCGTTTTCCTCGCATCTACAGTGCTAGCGGATACGATATTTGATTTTATGTTGCGAAATAAAAACAAACCCTTTGTCCAAGCTCGCTTGTTCTGCGAATAACCCTGCATAGGCGCTTCGCACGAAATTATAACAGCCCCCGGACAAAAGTCCCTTTGAGGCTCTGCCGCCAGCACGGGTGGCCACCGCTGTAATTAATTCATTGTGCTTAGAAATTAAAACACGTAATTATGGGATGACGGAGGGTAGGGTGTTGGTGAAAGCATCATAACAGCGTAGCCCTGACTTCATTGTGGTGTCGAGGATTCACACTCTCGCACCTTTGTGTATAGCTTACAACACAAGCATTTAATAGTTTCTGCTTTAAACTAGTGTTTGGTTGACTGCAGTACTCGTATATTTAATTTAATTTAATTGCAATGGAGCACAGGCTCTGGTGGCAATTTCACTACACACCCATCTTCCCCCTATCCTGCAGCCACCTACATTTGCCCGCTACAAATTTTATCTTTAAATTCTTTCAAAGTTTTCGGTAAATTATTAATCATTTCTCTTGGTAACTTATTCCAATCCCTGACACCCTTACCTAAAAAAGAGAATCTTCCTACACCCTTGTGCCTGAAATCGAGTGCCAGCTTGTGGTCATGGTCATCTTTTCCCTTCCATGCACTACTTTTCATACCCACACCAATATCTTTCCATGCCTCATCGCCAGTATATGCCCTGTACACTCCCATGACCCTCCTCATTCTCCTTCTGTCTTGCAATGAATCCCATTCCAGCTCCTTTATCATATCCTTCACTGATTGCATTCTGCAATAATTTCCAGAAACAAATCTAGCAGCCCTTTTTTTTTATCAAGTATGTTATGTTACTTTAGAGTTAATAGTTTTTCAGTCCTGAGAACATAATTCATTGTTTCCATGATATTCTCACATTTTAAAGAATCTCCTACAGATTGCTATTAACCTGAAGATTAACATAAATATGCAGAACGATTATCTGTTTGCATGTTGACTTTATGAAAACCTTAAGAGAGTAGTTATTTTTCAGGTTTAGAACTCTGAGAAGGCAAATTTGACCTTGATATGTTAGAGAAAATTCTGAAACCACAACAACAAATCAAAAATATATTTTTCTGATTAACATTTAAGACTTTACGTTTAAGGCTTAGTTTTGCAGTAGTTTTCAAACTACATGTTTTAGAAAAACTTTCATGTTCATTTCTCAATATAGGCACAAACTTTCGAAATATCAACATGACTAATCGTTTTCTGGGCAGACATTTAATGAGTACAGACAGCATATATGCTTTATGTTACCTTTTGATTGTATGTTACTATCAATATCGTTAATATATAAAGTATAAAAATTATTTTTAAAAATTAACATACTATTTTTCCAATAAAATTTGTAACAGCGGCACATAAGTAGCAACTCACAGCACATGTTCATAATAGTCACAATATTTACTGCTGGTTAATGTAAAATGTTTTTACATGCACTGGAATGTGTAGAAGCCTTCTGTGTTGTTTCTTAGTCTTGTCTGGAGGGTATTAGATACATCAGCGTCACTTTTAAAGTTTAATTTTTATAACTCATAGCAACCTTCCTGAAACATCTTGTAAATGTTGTATTTCATTTCCTTTGCAGGTGAGTAAAGTCAACGTGTAGTCTGTGTTGAGTAATGATGGAGGAAGAAACAGAAGCGAATAGTCGAACATAGTGACTGTTTCCCAATCATGAGCTGCATGAAGATATTCGTATGTATTATTCTTACAATCACATAATCACTCTTAATTAATTAGAAAGAAGGATACTTATTACGTATAAATTACATCTTTTCTCATTATGATAGTTTATTTATACTTTATCTAATAATTAATTAATGAAAAATTGAATAAATAACAATCGAATTAGTAATAAATTTTATGAGTAATGGTTGCATATTTACAATCAATAATATGTTTAAAATGACAATACAATTGGACAGACATATTAGTAGCAAATAATTTTACCAGTATTTTCAATATCATTTTTACTCTGCAATAAATGTTTCCTGTTTTAGAAATGCTACTGATATGTTCTTTTTCGATGCATCTCAGTTTTCTGAACACGTTTTGTTGAGTCCTTAAGTATTTAGTTACAAACGTTTAGTCATGTTCAAATATATGTTATTGTTGCTTTTTGTGGATTTAGGGCGCATCGACATTGGAGTAATTAGGGGCCTATAGTACCCTCATGAATGTTTTTTCTTACGATTTTGTTATGGATGTTTATTGTTGGAACTCAATTTCTCATCTGAGAAGAGTCAAAATCCAAATTACGGTTTAAAATGGAGGTGATGTATGATACAATTTAAAGACAATTTCTACATCCACACGTAGTATTAAATTCATTTTTTTTGTCTTTCTAGTATGGCATACCAATTCAAGCATTATGACTATTATGATTTAACAAGCAACGTAAAACCGGGTGTAAATGTTTTAAATCTAGATGATCGAGCCTGAAGTGCATAACCATTTGTTTGATTTCAGTGTTTGACGATATCCACTAATCCACAATTCGGAGCAATTCCTAACAGCAATAAATAACCGACACATGACGAATGCGTTGCACGTTTCCTGATACCCCTGTTGAACGCGCGTTATTTGGCACAGCTAAACATCAAACAAATTGTTTCTATGTAAATATATATATATATAAAACTGTTTAAGGTAGAAAATTGAGGGAATTATTGATATTTCAAAGTAATTGAGGTAAAGAATCAAAACTTTTTCCTGCTATATTTTCGTACCAGAAACACCTTGCTACCACAAACTTGCAAAATCTGACAAGTGTTCCACTTGTGGAGACACTATACCACATTTTAGTAAGACTGTAGTTTTGAACAAGAAGTTGAAAATTTCCGGATCACATGAATGGAACTCCTTCTACACATTTAAAGTCCTAATGAAAAATCAATTAATATTATTAAAAAATAAAAAAGCTTGAAAGGTAAAGCAATGTAAATGATTTTTCTTCGAAAGTTGACGTTTAACCTAGGGTTATTGTAGGCCTACATGGTACCAGTCCATACCAATTTATTCCATAAGGTTATTATGCCCCATAGCTAAAAATTCCTTTGTTTGCCGATAATGGTGCCTGACGAAGTAGTATACAAAAACATCTGCGATCCGTAATTAAGGACGTTGTACCGCCGCAACAGGTGACTAACCTTGAAGCACATATAAAATCACATGAGCAGTTCCTAACTAGAGCAGTCATTATTTACTCATGTTGATTCGCACTCATACACTCTTCACCCATTAAGAATATCACATGTAATTCAGTATATCACTTGTGTTATAGTCCGTTCAGTTAACAGAGGCGGCTCAAGGTCAATCTGCTCTGTCCCCACTCCGCTGACCTTACCCCTACATCCGGAGAGGAAATTTAACTCTCACCTTCTTCGACACAGCGTTCAGCTGGAAGATGTAGTAAGGAAAAGGGCGGTGGGGTGACAAGAGCGCCCAGTGGAAAATGTCCTTGAACCGCCACTGCAGAGTGAACAGGGTATAGTAAAAATTAGTTCCTATGATGGTTGTCACAACTTTGTACATATAAAGTAATTATTTTACAGTAAAATTTTACCTCTTATCGACTGGAGTGATGAAGCTATTTTATAGTTGTTTTCATCCTTGGCATTTAGGAAATAATCAGCTTTGAGCTTATCTGGAATAATTGTGATATTTATGACCGGACCGGAAATTAAACTGACGTGCTTACGAATGATAAGCATGAAAGTTACCCACAATATTCCATATAGCAGGTGGTCCATGACTTCTGATAGTAGTTAAGGTGCCTGTTCGGAGATTCCGGTCTTGGCTGAAATTGTTATAGGCCTTTAAACTTATCTGGCACAATTAAGCTTCGCTTTCATCAAGTAAATTACAGTCAAGCACTCCTTACAAATGCAAGTTTTTTTTATCTCCCAGTATTATTAGTTCAGGTAAAGGTAAACGAAACCTTCCAATGTTTACTTTTGATTTCTATGCAGTCAATACTTTCTGGAATATCCCCAGGATATTTTACTGAATCCATTTTGTATTTCTTGGTTAAATTTTTTAGCTAGTAGGCGTAAGGTATGGCAGGGTACAAAGGAATAACAATAAGTAAATAGGATGAAACTTGGCCACAACCTAAATAAACCATTCCGACATTTGTCTGGAGTTTTTCCAGAAAACCGCAGTATGACGGGGATCGCGAGACCAGAGATCGAACGCTGATCCTTTAGAATGTCAGGCTAACATGTTAGTCACTCACCATCCTAGTTCTTCTACCCTTAACCGCAAGTGTGACTGCTCGCTTTAAGTCGCCACTGCACTGGGCCAGAAAGTCCAGTTTGAGTCCTGGTTCCCGCGTACTGCCACCCTAATTCCTGTTTTTAAGCGTTTCCCTCAATCATGAAGGCGAAAGCTGTAACATTCCCGAATCTCAGCCGGGAGGGGTCAGGCTAAGTGACAAGCCGGCTAAATCCCAACAGGTCGCATCCTAAAAAATCCGACTCTGCTTTAACGGGATAAGCGCAAAGAAAAAATTCCTTTTTCTACCCTTATTTCAATTTCCAACAACAGCGTAATAATATCACGAGGCATTCCTAAACGGTACAGCTATCCAGGCAGTGAGATACCAGTAGCATTGAGCAATATTCCTCGCCTGCCTTCCCAATTACTGTAATCGTTGGTCTGGAGGCCAGCTAACCACTCTGCCCTGTTTACGGCGACGGGGCACGGTACGCGTATTGTGTGTTGCGTCCCGACGCCTGCCCAGCGCCGGCTTTGTCTGCTATCGCCGTGACGGTCCGGGGTCCGTAACGAACGCCGTCAATATGCGGATCGCGATAAGCGGTAATGACGGTCGCCTGCGGGATTTGCGACGCTAGATAATGTTCTGGTCGGACAGCCCTCGTGCCGTCACCTTGGTCACCGCAGTCTGGACAGCACAGATTCGAATCTCCCTTCAATCGGCGATACTAACTTACACGCTGCATAATAGTTTTCTACTTCACTAAAAAAAAATATAACATTTTGAGGAGACAGTTATGTGTGGGAGCTCCTACGACAAGACAGTGATAGTATCGACATTTTGATTAATCACATTATTTAGGAAACATGATAAATCTTTGAAACAAGATATGAAATGAGTGTTTACAATAAATTATTGCTAGTATTTGCACCTTCCTTACTCACTACGATTAATAATAACTCCCCTAATGTACAGGAATGGCTGTCGAATGTATGTTTATTAAAATGAAAGACAACACTGATATTTGCCATTTCACTGATCTTCTCACGCTTCTGGGATCATTAGCAAAAAAAAAAAAAAAAAAAAAAACAACAACAAATAATAATAACAGTTGTTTCAGCAAAGTAAAGTGTTCAAATGAAATAAAACTCATGCTTACTTTTATCAGTTTTGGTTATTAGTTGCTTCTGAGCAAAAATAGAGCAAAGAAAACTAATAGATGAAAAAAAAATTCTCACCAATGGTGATAGGAAATTTAAACTCAACATCAGATATAAAAACAGTCCTTCAACCATTATGTGTAATAATATATTGTTAGTTATATTTTTCTGCAGTTTTCTTTAGTATACCACACTAGCTGCAGGGTTTTCCGATTTCTTAAACCACTTCTGGCACAGGGGGAGGGAAAATATATTTTACATACCGTAAAATTACGAGATAATTTAAACTCAATAATAAAATCAGGCATTTCGGAACGCGATTTCTTACTAAGATTAAGAGATTTTCGGTAATGAGATTTAAATTCCTACTGACAAATTTCGCAATCTATCCGCTCAAAATTCACATGCACATCAGTCTTCCTATTGACGCTTAATTCGTTCAGTAGAATGTCGACAGAAAATTTTAGATTATTTGGCGGCAGGCCCTACTAAATACATTAAGGTATGTGCACAAACGTATTATACTTTCAGAACAGCCTGTCTACAACTGATCGCACATGTTCAAACCGTTTTGTGCTCTGCGAAAATGTTATGAGACACTGGTGGTATCGTAGATGCCAGTTAGTTGTTGCAGTGTATTTTTTTTTACCCACGTCAAATGCCAGATTTAGTTTCAATTTTACTTTATTGAACTTGGTAACGTAAAGCATGACTCTGTTTTCTTAAAAATAATACGGTGAACAGCAAATACTGCAGAGTAGATTACAGAAGGGAATGACCTGATTCAACCGGTCGTACTCTGTCCAGCGTTGACCGCTTGTCAGTTGTTAATTATTTAACCTCCGGAAATAGAAGCGTCAAGAAAGTTAAAATAAACTACGATTAAATTGAAGAATAAATACAATGTTTTTGCTCCAATAGTTTATTGAAATTCATCATGGGAATCGTATCAGATAGTAACATAATGCAGTCAAAAATCTTCTGCTAAGAATAACATGCTATTGCATTCAGAAATTAACAGTCAGAACTTTAACAAGAAGTTGTTACAATACTCATCGACAAACAGCGTCGGAGTGCAGTAAATGAAAATCCGACTTGTGTTTACTTCATAATTTGATTGTCCAAATAATCAGACGTTCTTCATTAGCAGGTGCCTAACGATTCCATGACATCTCCCAGACAGAAAAAAAATATGTTTCCTATTTGATTTCTTTCTTTGACAAACGTTGAAGTTCATTACTTTCTTGACGTCAATGAAAACTTCTACCGTTTGTAGTCGTATAGAACTTTCGAGACAAATAACGACTCTTTTTCCCTTTTGTTGTTTGGTTTTTTGTTCCTCGTTTCCTTTTCTGAGTCTTCGCTGGGATACAACTTGAGTTGGTTGTGTTTTTGGTTCATTTTACTTTTTGCTAATTTTTCTGATCATTTTACTTTCCCCGCGAATTGTTTCTTGTACTTTTTGTTCCTGTTACTTATGGGTTTATTTTTTTGTCCCTTGAAATACTCGTTTTATGTTCGTAGCTGTAACAGCTCCTTATTTTTGAAGAGGTAATAAAAAGGCACTGCCAAAGATGAAATAAAGGTTGGGAAAATAGCCGCTTGCGAATGACGCAGACGAAGAGCCGCAACCCCTGTATAGCGGCAGACCCGCGTTGCCATGGCGCCGGTTGCTATTGACACAGGATGGCAAAGCGCGCGGGACGCCTACCAAGGCATCAACAAGCTGGGTCACAGTAATGTGATACAGCATTAACTCTCGTGTTTTCTTCCTCCGTGAGTAACACTTGTTACGAGTAAAAGCAGGTTGAAGCATTTAGAAAGCACAATTTAAAATGATCCTTTGTGGAGTTATTTTCATGTAGCATTTATGAATATTAATAAATGGTTTCTAGTTGTGTCCGATGTCTATTGGAGCTATAATAAAAAACTTTGTGTTGTCGAACAAAAAGCATTATGCGTAGGGGATAATGTAATCAATGAATATATCCACCTCATGAAGCAGACACTATTCAGAACACTGAAAACAATTCCACAATCAATTACAACGTAAAAACATAGCTACAAATTAAACACAACAAGTCTATAAAGTTTTTTTGTTAAAGTAGTAGTCATCTCTGGGTGATGATGCCCGTGATTAAGTGTTGAGATTGTAGCCTTTTGTTTATACTGTTGGCTGCCATTATTTGTAAGAAGAAAATGTTAAACACGATTGTGAGAGATGTTTGTATGACTTATTATGAAGAATTTCATGATGTGTCCATGTTATAATTACAACTTTTAGGAAAAAATAAAAAAAATCAAAAAAAAAATCTGAAAGTAAACCGGCTCAAATGTTTTGCGGAATAAACGTTTTGTAACGGCATTCAGTAATCCACTTTCGTCATTACCAAACAAATAATTTATTTTTTGAGTGCAACCCATCATTTTCCTCGAGCAGCCGTGACTAGGGAAGCGTTTAACAGACATAAATTTTTTTATTGCTTATCGACGTCAAGGTTATTAGATGCTGGATGGGATTGGGGACAAGGAAAGGGAAGCAATTCCGCCATGGCGTTTTGAAGGAAGCATCTTGGCATTCGCCTGGAGTGATTTGGGGAAACCATGGAAAACCAAAATCTGGATGGCCGGACGGGGATTTGAACCTGCGTCCTCCCGAATGTGGGGCCAGAACGTTAATCGCTCACCCACCAGGCTCGGTACTTAAATAATACTATACTGGTACTTAAAAAAAAGATCGATTGCTACAGTATCATCAATTCTTAAAGTGCTGTAACTAAATACCATATGCAAGAGCGATAAATTATTGATTGCTAAACACAAAAATACAATTCAGTAGAATGTTATTGACAGATGTTAGCAGCTATTGGTTTGTCTTTTGGGGTGGAATGAATATCCATTGAAAGCGTAATGTTGCAGATGGGTAATTTATGACTGTTTTCAGTTAAATCACTGTATTACGTATTTTAGCTTCTGTCTTAGAATCATACATTTTGTTTAACATCTTCGTAGTACGCGAGAATGCCTTAATATGATGAACTAAATGTTGTTTTTTGTGTTATAGTTATACCTTCCAGGATTATAGTTTAGTGGGAAGTTCGCATGGATTGTAGAGAATACCAAGCAATTAGTAGAAGAGGTTCGCCTCTAGCAGGAAACTTTAAAAAAAAAAAATTATTGCTTAGCGCCTCTTCGACGCTGAGGTTATTAGAGGCGGACAAGGCCTGGTGGAAAGGAATGGGATGTTATTCATCCACGGTCTTTTGATGAATTTACCATGGAAAACACAAAACTGAATGGCTGACAGGGATTTGAAACAGCGACTCGAAAATGAGAGGCAATAGTGTAACCGCTGACCCATCACGCTCGGTATGGATACTGAAATGTTAACACTGTCCAGGTGAACATATAAAGCAGTACGAAGCCAAACAAGAACCTGTTTTACATTTGTACGATATACGTTGTAATGCTACAAGACATTAAAGATATTTAATACAATTATTACTGTATAATAGGCTATTATGTCTGAAAAATTAATTATTACTAACTAGCTGATCCGGCAATGCTTCACTATTGCTGGAATTGAGTAGGCACATAGATTAAATGAAAAAAATATTTAGATGTAAATTTTAAACTGCTATTTCATTCATTTTCAGTTGGAAAGGTTGAGAGGGGATACGCTTTGGAAAACATATGCAGGCAGTATTTTTCTGTTTGTTTCAAAGCTTAAGTGTGCAAAATCCCATCGAAATCTGATGAAATATCAAATTACAATTTGATTATGAATTCTTGTAGAACTCGACAAAATAAATCGAAAATAAATAATAAAATTTTTGATATCTCACTTTGTTTTCGAGTTTTAGCATGTTAAAAATCAGTTATAGGTAGTCTATTACTCCATGCACTTTTGGTGACGTTTCTTCTGGCCCAGGCCGTATTTCAACCATAATAACATTCAATAGGAGAAAGTAAAACATGTATAGATAATTTCCACCGCGAATATATAGTGGTATTGGGAATTTTTATTCAGGTCCAGGCCAGATCTCACCCTAACCTCCTCACTTTTGACATACAATATGTCGAGAACTAAGAAAGATATCAAGAAAACATATCATTTGTTTTTTTGATTTGTCTCGTGGAGTTACATTATGGGGAAGAGGGGTGGGTTTTTAAATATTTGTTTTTTGACAGGAACCATTTTCGACATCCCCTCGACAATTCACCATAGCTTCGCCGTAATCGGACGAACGGTTTGCGGGTTTGTTTAAATTATGGGGTGTTATGGGGAAAAGGGGGTAATTAAGGTGGTGGAATGAGAGGAGAGGGATTGGGTTTTTGTGAAATTAATGTGTACAGTATTTCTCTCTCTTTTTTAAAGTATAAGTGTACAAATTCTTATCTAAATCGGATAAAAAATGTGGGGTGAAAACGTAATGGGGGATGAATATTCGGAAACCATACGTAGGCAGTATTTTTCTGTTTGTTTTAAAGTATAAGTGTACAAATTCGTATCTAAATCGGATAAAAAATGTGGTGTTGCCTAAATTATGCGGGGAAAATATTATGGGGGTGGAAAGGGGGCGAGGGGATTAATATTCGGAAACCGTATGTAGGCAGTATTTTTCTGTTTGTTTTAAAGTATAAGTGTACAAATTCGTATCTAAATCGGATAAAAAATGTGGTGTTGCCTAAATTATGGGGTGTTGTGGGGAATAGGGGGTGACTTTTTGGAATTTTTTTTTCACAGCAACCTTCCCAGACGCACACTCGAAAACTCTCCAATGTTTCATTGCAATCTGATAAATGGTATAGGAATGCATAGAAGACGAACAAACCCACAAACATTGATTTTTATATATAAGATTAGAGAGATCTTCCACAATACAGAGGTTTTACTAAAATATAAAAACTTGAAACATAGAACTTGAATTTGTCGTTTCAAAACATTTCTCCAGATATTTCGGTCTTGTTATAAACCACTTGTGCATCAAATATTTTCATTTCTGCCAGATTGAAATGGATCATCTCTTTTCCTCCATCCTTCAACTTCCAGTTCCTGTACGAGTTTTGGTATCCTTGTACTATATTCCATTCTTATAACATGGCCATACGAATTTATTACCAGATAGATTTAATCATTCTTACATTTAAAACGATAAAATCCGCTATTAGTTTACGTAAAGAGCAGAGTAATAATATTTACTAGTTCTATATTTCACATTTCTTCCCAGTGCAACCATTAGAAGTGGATTTTGGAGGTTAACAACTTGATAAAATGTGCAGGAACGAGGACAAGAAATTCTGACTTAACGTTATGCAACGAACAACTCCTCAACAACATGTCATCCTGCCCGAATGAAATGCAGTACATTCATGTAAAGAGCCAAAATATACATTGAACCCATTACCTTGCTCATGGCCCACCCTCGAGTCACCATTTCTTCATCTGCTAAGCATCTGCAGATAATCTAGAAGCTATGAGTCATACCCACATGTCTCAGTCAGCGCAACTTGTGCATTCAGTATGTATACCTGTTGCTGAGTACTGTACTCCAGTGAGGAAACATAGTGCTAACACGAGGTCCTAAATGACCTAACCCCCAGTCGTCTTATATTCAGAAATCTAGCATGGCACGACATATTTGACATCGATGTCAAGGAAAAATGGCGACAAAGCTGGAACTCTGCAACTGCGAAACATCTAGACATTGAAGACCCTGCAACTGGACTTCGGGATTCCATCTGAATAAAGTGGGTCAAACTAAATCGCCTAAGAACAGGCAACGCCATACTCTGCAAGTAGGATTCTCCTATCTGTGACTGCGGAGCTTCTTCCCAGATTGTGGACCATATCATCAAGGAATGCCCTCCAAGGAAGGAGGAGTATTTGAAGATGTTTTCAGTGCAACAACGCCCTTCATAGAATTTCTGAAACATCTGGACATCAGTTTGTGAATGCTACCAACGTTCTTTTCGTTGTATATATAGTATATACAGGGTCCGGCAATAAAACCTCACTCATTTTAATGTGTTGTCACATAAAAACTAAATATGATAGAGAATAATTACTTTTAATTATGAAAAATACATACTTTGCCATTTTTAATTATTTGGTTTTAAAAATTATATCTGCCCTCCATTGTTGACACATTGACAAAGTCTATCCAGAAAGTTCTCCATACATTTTCGCGTCATTTCTCTTGGAATGGCTGCCAATCCTTAGTTAATGGCCTCTTCAAGTGTTTGCAGTGTTGTGGGACGATGTTTGTACACTATAGGCTTTAAGTGTCCCCAAAGATTGGTGAATGTTGCATAGACACACTCACACGCGACAAATTTTCCGGCGTTGTTGCAGTCCGAGGACGGCCTGTAGGTTTTTTTTTTTTTTTTAGTGCTGAACCTGTCTTTCTAAAGTTTGACACCCACAGTTGAATAGTTTTTCTATCCGGGACACGATCATGTTGGCCAAGTTCGAATCGTCTCCGAAAACAACTGTTACGAATAAATTCGTTCACAAAAAACGCACGATGGTCACCAAGCCATGACATGGCGCACACTGAAAATGGCAGGTACACATCTTTGAAACAAAACACATTCCACATCAGTATCCTCACTACAACCCGCACGCCGACTACGTGAAATGTGGGAGGTTTTATTGCCGGACCCTGTATTTGTACTATATTGCATTAGTTGCTTAGCCATACGACAAATAAATAAGTTAACAGGTAAGAATTCATCTGTGTGTTTCCTCATCAACATGATTTACGGGACCCTTATACCATGCTGTAACGGACGATCAGTTCCTCAGTCTGTCTGTGGACTGACCTGCCACTGAGCAAGACAAACCAAACAACAGAGCACTGGAGTGCGGTATGATTTGGGGCGACGGGCTGCAGCCCCGCATTCAGGACACGCCGGCTGATGTACGGCGGCGGCAAGCAACAGGAGACAGCAGGCTGCTAACGGAGTGTCTGCCGCCGGAGACAAAGCGGGGCCCCGCGCGTAATGCATAGCAAGTAGCGAATACTGTCCGGCTTCATAACGGGCCCGCAGCCACTACCGCGGCGCCAAGGAATGTCTCTGTCAAGTCGATACGTATGGTGCGACGCTCTGTCACTTGTCAGTAACAACACGCCTGTGCTATCAACCACTGCAAGGTAAATCTCTAACTGCCCGACGTACGATACAGGTGGTTGCTCGTCTTACGGTGTTTCTATTATGCTGTTAATTCATAGGGTGAAGCAATTATCATTACTTTTGCTAAATAGGAGACTGACTGTCACCCGACGCGTCTACTTGTTACGTTATTGTTCGGGAAACCGGCTTCGTACCCCACTGATTACAGTGAGCTGTTATCAGTGACTGAATATTATAAGTGATTACTATATTTTTATTTTTAAAAAATCATTGATTTTTTTGAAATAATCAAATTAATAATGATTTTTCATATATATAACTTACTTTTTTTTAAAAATCCATAACTAAAATATTCCTATACAAAATCAATGGTATCTGCAGGTGGCGAAAAAAGGAGAATCCTCTCGTTTTATTTGACAGGTGATGCAAAAAAAATATATTTTTATACCAGTTATTTAGCTTGTTGTTTACAAAATTAAATAAAAATGCCTGGCGGAAGACATAATGATTCCATTTGGCAATTTAGTAAGTTCAGAAGCAAGTATAGCCCAATGCTATAGTATAGGATTTGCAACTGGGAATGCCCAATAAAAAGTAGCATGTTGTGCAGATTATCAAATATTTCCGAAACAAACGTAGCTGTTTTAAAAAAGAGGAGGTTATTGACATTAGACGTTCATTGGAATACATTCACTTTTTGTTTTGAAGTATA
Source organism: Vandiemenella viatica (assembly GCA_031002005.1). Classification (NCBI taxonomy): domain Eukaryota; kingdom Metazoa; phylum Arthropoda; class Insecta; order Orthoptera; family Morabidae; genus Vandiemenella; species Vandiemenella viatica. Next base: position 88,600,511 of record JARYHS010009186.1, read on the forward strand.
TATTTCTGAATGGCAGAAATTTATTGAAGATTTTTGAAAAGAAATATAATAGACGTGATTATTATTGGCCATTTCTTCCACAGTTGCTTGTTAAATTAATAATTATTCTTTAATAATTACGCCAGTACAACTTTTGTTGGATATTATTTATTTGGAGGACGCGTTTCGTCTCTCGTTGAGGTATCTTTATATATATATATATATATATATATATATATATATATATATATGTGTGTGTGTGTGTTAAAATTTCACATATTACAGATAATATTGTATCCTGAAGATACCTCGACGAGAGGCGAAACGCGTTTGTCAAATAAATAATATCCAAGAACAGTTGTACCGGCGTAATTATTAAAGAATAATTATTAAATGCAATAGACATTGTAAGTAAGCAAAAAAGTTGAAAATATGTTAATAAAAATACCCGTTGAAGAATTTCTGAATATACTGAAACCACTAGCAATCGCAATTGATACTCTGGAAAAAAGTAATGAGTCTCTGTCAGTTGCAGTAAAGGTATGGAAGTTTAAAAAGAGATGCAGCCAAGTTGTGACACCCAGCCACTTTTTAGCGTATTTATTAGACCCAACTCAAACTGAATTCAGAGTGACAGAAGAAGAGGGAGAAAGTGCATTGTAGAAATCCAGAATTCAAAACGATGGTTCAGGCTTAATGGAAATAATTATAAAATTGAAGTCACTCTCAAAAATCTTCAAAACTGTGATGTTTATCGAAGAAATTTTAACAAATATTACAGCTCTGGAATGGTTGGAGTCGCAAGAACATATTTTTAATGAAGATGAACAGTCGAATTTATTCCCAGTTTTCAGACAACTCTTTTGAGCCGCATCATCAAACAGTGAAAAGAGTATTTCCCACTTTTGGTCTTGCCCATCTAATTTACGAAATAGGTCGAGGACAGAGAAAGCAAGAAAATTCTTTATTTTAAGTATAACAATTAAAATATTGATTACATATGTATTTTGATTAGTTAAATAGATGACAATTTAATTAAATCCATGATTTTTATTGAAAAATAATTTGATTGAAATCATTATTAAAATCATGATTTCAGTCAAAATGGTTTAATCAAGGCAACCCCCATCCTAGATGATTAATGATTTTGGCGTCTCAGGGATTATTCATTGAGTAGTTTCCCCCAGACGTTGCTGTGTTGAGTTGCTCTTGCTTTCAAAAATAACTGACTCTAACAACTAGAGAATAACAATTCCTAAACATAACCGTTATTAATCAATATCATTTATTTATGGGAAAAGCTACCCCTTGGCATCTAACTGTCGGGATCCGGGGGTGACGAGGAAAAACTGATTTACAAGGACCACATCCTCATCAGGTGAAGAATAGGATTACGTTTATCAGAAAACCCAAGGGCAATAATGCGAAGTGCTAGTTTAACAGTGGAAACAAAATTAGAAACATCTGGATATTGTGGGCCGTTTCATCTATTGCGATAAAATGAATAACTGTCACGCCAAGGAAATTGAATTTGTTGTTTATTTCCCGAACGTATTTCACTCCATTCTCTGAAGCATCTGCAGCGGTTCTGTCTGTTGGGTGTCTGCACACGTAATTAATTTGTCCTATGTTACAATTTACACATGTAAATTACGGTATAAATACTCTTATAAGCTTACTTATATTTTTCATTGCTCACATTTGCTTGTAATTAACCAGTAAACAAAAGAGGACCTAAGGGGGTGATACAGCTAACACAGAAATATTTGTATAAATTGAAATTTCATGTTCCCCAAATATATTAAAATTTTAGGGTTGAAATTTCATAGGTCCATAGAACTGTTATAGATATCTACAAAAATTTATTTTTAGAATAATAATATTGTTTAACAATATGTTAATATACCATCCGAAATGACAGTTAATATTTGTTTTTAGTAAGGTCTTTAATGTCAGAAAGCATAATATTTAAAATTTTGAATAAATTTTTTTAATATTGTAAACTAATATTGAGGCAGTTACACCGATAATATAACATGTTTAACTCTATACTTTTTTTAATAATTTTTTCAAAAAATTAAAATTCTTTATTTTTTTGTATAAACATAAAATCGTGTTTTCCATTTGTGAAAAGCTGTATAAACAATAATGGTAGGGAGTTTAGTTATTATTATTTATGTAGAATATGTCCAACAAATTTGAAAAAGATTTATGCATGTGGAAAAACGTTATCTTTAAAACCAATTGATGAATTGTTGTTTTGATTTAAGGTTAAACATCCTATGGTACCTTCAAGTGCAGTAAGATTTAAATTACTGTCAATCGTAAAGGGCTTTGCTTAGTCAGACATAATTCCCAAACTGTAATAAGTATTGAAATAATTTTTTCATCAAAATGAAGTAAAAAGTAAAAACTATTTTTCTGAATCAAAAGAAAAGAATCATTTTTGAATCATGATAAATGTACCTACCCCCTTAAACTTAGAGATGAATAGTTGCTGATTTGAGTCCAGACTTTGGCTTAGATCATTCTACTAAATTGTTATGCTGGCTTAAAAATGTTTTGGACTTTAATTTAAACATTTTTAAACAGTTTGAAAAAGCCAAATCACCGTCATTAAATTCCACAAAAGCATGACCATTCCTACTGTGAACCAACAAAACTTTGATGTTCACTATTATTTGGATAACTCAACTATTATAGAAACCAAGACTTTGCTAACGAATGATTGTCAGAGTAGTATACAGATAACGAACTCTTACGTATTCATATATCATCCAAAAAGCAGAAGAAAAAGATGGAGAAAGCAAATAAAACCAAAGACGCAACTGATGTGTTATAAATGACGACATAGAAAAAGTAGAAAGTGGGCAAGCAATTACCTAATAACTCTGTCGCTAAAGTAAAACATCACTGAGTTATTGTATCAAATTTTAAGATTCAATTCGGGAATAAGAGACGCAATGCTCATACAATTTTAATAAGTCGATTGTATGTTAATGCCTAAAGCATCCATTGAGTGTGCTATGTGTAGGAAGACATCGTTTAACCCTTAGCTGCAGAATGTGGCGTACAGAGTACACCAATGAGTTATTTCTAGTTGCGAATAACAGAGTACCCCTTCCTATGCCCTCGTCCTCCATCTGCCCTCCTGGTAACAATCCCCGACAGCTATGCGCGTAGCCGATCCGTTCAGTTTGGCATCTGATTTTCCTAATAAGGTCTTTCTCGTGAGCGTGTCACATTGGCAAACCCTGTAGGACGACCTTCATTTATGTCAAGAAATTTTTGTCTCCTTAAGGCTATCAGTGGTTTTTACAAGAATTTTTTGATGAAGAGGCACTGGAATCTGTCTACAGTGCATCTGATACAAATGGATCAGAGCTCATTGAACATTCTGATCATTACACGTACTCAGAAACTATCGGGCATGTACAAGATCATCATCACTTCGTGTTTCTCGGACACATGACGATTCTGCCCATGTAATGTCATGTAATGATGAAGTTTTTGTAAAAACAATTTACGAAAAAGTAAGAGGGAAGGTTTTGAAAGAAGTAAGCGAAATTCATATATGGAAGAAAGGCCCCTCATGAGCAAAATTGGAAGAAGGTTTCTTAAAAATTTATTGATAACCGCTCTTCCGTTTTGCAAAAACTGTGATGATGTAATTTACGAACTTTTTGCTTTCCAGCAGATTATAAAAAGTAATATGATTGATGATCTCGTAGAGTATACAAAAATTTACCTAAAACGGAACAGAACCAGGCAGGGGCGGATCCAGGATTTCGGTTTGGGGGGGGGGGGGGCCTTGAGCGGACTTTGGTTTGGGGGGGGGGGGCGTGGCTTGAATGGATTTTTGTTGGAAGGGCTTGCCTTCAATGGATTTAGGTTTCGGAGGGGGGGCTTGAGTCGGCCGTGGGGTAGTCTTTATAGCCCCCATGAACCTCAAATCTGTAGAGCTAAAAAAAAAAAAAAAAAAAAAGTTTCCAAAATTACAATGTCGGGGGTGGACCTAGATACTTTTGGGGGGGGCTTGAGCCCCCTAACCCCTCCCCTAACCCCCCCGTAGCCCTCTCCCTAGCTTCCCCCTAGCCTCCCCCTAGCCCCCCCTAGCCCTCCCCCCTAGCCCCCCCTAGCTCCCCCCTAGCCCCCCCCTCTGGATCCGCCCCTGGAACCAGGGATGACCCTAAAAAAATCTCTAAGAGAAACATGTAAGACACCAATAGAGTAGAAGTATTGTCCTTTTTTGGTATTTCATACTTAGTAGAGCCCAAAAAATTCCAAAATCAATCTTAATGAGGCATAGGCGAAGGACGAGAAGAAAAATGAAATTTGGCAATGAGTCATAGGTTTCAAACTATTCTGAAATTTCTGCGTTTCATTCATATTTGACGGAAAAGCCGCAAGGACTCACGAAGAAAAACTGGTAAATTAACTACAGCTGAATAGATTTTTCTCTTTCAATTAAACTTGCCAAAAAGTATACACCCAGTGACCAAATCACGATAGACAAAAAATTAGAGCCTTTTCAAGCGATATGCTTGTTTATTCAATATGTGCCGAATAAGCCCTTATTTTTCTGAAATTCCTTTTTTAATATATTTTGAATGTGGTTAGTAAACTTATAAATGTACTAAACTAGAAAAAATAGGTGAAAATTAAAATCGGAAGATGTAAAAATGATCTGGAGTATTCTATACGCTACCCTACTGAAAGCCAGCCCGTCAAATTGAGGGTTAAGAGATTGTATATTGCACTGTAGATATAAGTATATGGTCTAAAGCTAGAATTGTCTCTAACAACTTGGCAGAAAGTACAAAAGCCTCGAGGCTGACCACGACATTCGTGCGTAGTCCGCGGATGTTTGCGGTGGTCTGTGTGGGTCTGACTATGGAGCAGTCAAAAAGACAAAGAGATGCCACGCACATTGCTAAGCCGCCCGTCCATCCTCATAAAAAGCAGGGTATCCAACCGCGCGGCTCAGCCTGTGAGGGATGGCTGCCATCCGGAGCGCGGAGTAGTTCTGCTGAGATGTGGTAGCTTTTTATGGCTTGTATCCGGCAACTGCTTTAACTTAATTTTATCGCATCTAAGTAAGTAGCTTGGTAACTTGTAGTTGATTTTTCAGTGTACCAGCCCACCTTCTGTAAGACCAAGAATGTAAATTATCACAGATTTTCGTATTAATACAGAATAATTCAAGAGTAAGTAGAAAGCACAGTATCAAAGACACAGTTTTGGAACTGTTGGATTCAGTAACCCATTAAAAATTAGAAAGAAACCACTATATCTTTGTACCTCTATGATATAACTCTTGCAGAAGGGGTGGGGAGAGAGGAATCTTGCAGCGAATGAATCTGGACGTATTTAATAAAGACGTGATAATCTGAGGACTCAACTACAATGCTCTAAGAGATTTAGATAAAACTGCTCTACTGGAAGAAAGCAATACCGACTAGTAACCACTTGCCTTCATAGCAAATAAAGAATACGCACAATACTGGATATTAAGGAATAGAATTATAACTACGGAAGGGAACAGAATTATCAGCTCAAGAATAAATTGAGAGGTGCTCACAGTAGAACATAAGCGCACTTTCCTTCGTTCCAAGATTTATTGTTCTGGAGACAGGTCAATCGATGTAAAATGTCCATTGGATAGTCTTCTGATGATAAACGTCGAACGTAAGTATCAAGAAAATAAAGTATTTCAGTAGTGAAATAACATAATTGAGTAATTAATTCGATCATATTTATGATCGAGGTTTTCATTTAATTGAGAACCAACTAGTCTAATATTTAGAATAGACTTAAAACAAATCATGTTAGATTCTGATAATTTATGAGGAGCTAATCACAAAATAAATTATTCTGACATTTTGCTGTATTCTTAAAGTAATTAAAAGCTTACACGTTCAGACGATCTTCCAGAAGCCTATGAATGGTATCCATAAAGTTATAAAAGTGTTGAATAATTACTGTGTGGCAACGAAGAAATAAGGTTGAAGCTTAGTGCTGATTCAGTTAATTCTATCAAACACAACTTAATTGTAAAAAAGCCACTGCTAATAATTTCCTAAAAGACATTGGGTTCATACCATAGACTGAATTTATGCGACACGGCAGCAGTTAATACATTCATGATATTAGTACTGACATAAACAAGTGGGAATTAAAATATTTTGCCAAAACAATTAAAACAAACTTAGCTTTCAGTTTGAAAGAAAATCGTTTCACTGATCCGTAATTGTCGTGACTGATACCAGTCATGGAACTTAGCCGTTATTCGGTTAGTGATATACTTGCCAGGGAACGTGGTTTATTTGCCGCAGCTGTTGTGTTATGTGATTTGCGACACGATTTGAATTCTGAAACTTAATTTCTGCACTTATTCAGGCAGAATGAAGAATCTTCACTGTTTTGACTGGCCAGCTCGCAGACATATCGTTATCACTCTGAAACCTATTCAGTGACTAGTTGGATTTTGCTTACATCAATCAGAAAACAAACGTGACAGTCACATGTATTGACTAGTGCAACCAGTACTAAATTCAAATATTGAAGCAGGACTAAGAAATTAACTAAGGAGGTGTTGTGCTGGCATAGAAATAGCATTACTTCACGTGTGCATATGTCTTATATATGCTATGTTGGTGCACGTATAGTAGTTCGCTTTATAAGTATTTTTAAAGCAACGTTTGGGTCTCGTGTTAATGGAACTTCGTGACGTCATAAAATTCTGTCGTTTTGGACAGTTTCTCGCTATCCGATATTAATCAAAAGTTGATAATGGTTATAAGGACTCATCTGATTTATTTTAAACAGTGAAAAACATGGGGAGAGAAGTTTAAATATGGTCGTCCTTCTCTTGAAAATGATTCAAATTAAGGCCGACAGAAAGTGAAGTCACAGATGAAAACATTAACCAGAAGCAAGACATGGTTTGGGAGGATTGAAGGTGTATGACACAGTTGAGGCCGCAGGCATATCCAAATGAAATATTTATGGTGTGTTTTGTACAAAAAGTTAAATATAGATATCTTTGTGAAAAATAGATGTTACTATTCTTAAATGTTGACCAGTGTGTGAAAACGAATTTGTCGGAATAGGAAGGTTACGAAAAAACATATCTGAAATGTGAGTTGCCATTAACAACCTCTAGCGAAATTTAATCGAGGAGTTCACAAAATTAAGTTCATTTAATGCAAAATAAATTGCAGAAATAGTGAATTAATAGAGAAATTTGCCATAGAAAATTACTTTAGATATTGAGTACAATTATTCCTGTTTGCCTGACGGGGTGTTTTGTCTATACAAATTATAAAGTTAAGCTTCATTGGCGGAAAGGTCTCAGTTTAACTTTTTCATTATTATTGTGCACAATTCCTCGGTAAGGATGGATTCCTTTTTAACAATCATAAAGTCTCCTGCTGAGAGGATGATTGATCACGTAACATTTTCCAAAAGTCCACATTAACTGTGAAAAATAATTATTGCTCGCTGCTAGATTTTCAAATGAAGCATCTGCTTAAAGATCGCTTTGTGGTGATTGTCGTTGGACTAAAAGTTTTATTAGCTGGGGTTGAGCCTACGCCTAACGTGTAGCATATTTGCTTCTGCATCTGCACAGAAACCAAACAAATACTTTTTTGCCTCTGGTTTCACGCCTCGTCGATTTTTAGGTCATTACAGGTGAGAAAGGAGTGGGACAAGGAACTGGAAGGAATTTGGCAATGGCCTCTTGAACGAAACATCCGGCATTCGCCTGGAGTGATTTGTGGAATGGAAAACCCAAATATGGATAGTTGGACGGGGATTCAAACCAACGTCTTCCATAATGCGAGGCCAGGGTGTTATCACTCTCCCACCGCTCTCTGGTAAAGACGACAAAGGCAGATGATACTGCAACACAAAATTATGATACTCGCTAGGAAATTACCCAGTGTAAATCATCAACTGCACTTTGTAACCATTGTAGTTAAAACTACAGTAAACACTAAACATTAAATGCTAACTTGAAACACTCTTGATGCAGATTGACGTTTTACCTATTTCCGTTAAAAGCCTTAAGAACGGCACAACAGGAGGAATATATTAGCTAATGCAGTCTTTCACCACGTGACATAGAATGAGGTAAAATACATTGCAATCTCGTTTGGAAAGAGGAAACTGCTAAGAAATCCAAATTTCACATTGATGCTCCTAACGCAAACTTTCGCAGCTGGTATAGGTAGTATCAAAAACTAAACATGTTTTCATTAACAAGAAGGATATTATTTTTATGTAACAAAACAATGCATAATGATCTGGAATGTTAGAGGGATGTTGTTTGCTGGCGTAGACATTATTTGTCAAGGACAATATAAAATTGCATCCAACAAGAACAGAAATTGCCAGATAAGAGAAGCAATATTAAGAATTGAACTTCTTTTGTACTTGTTTTTCTGTACGTGAAAGTGAAACTTAACTCACTTTACAGAACGAGATAGAAAAGAAATGTTCTCATTTACATTAATTCGTTACGTTTCTGTGACTGCATATATTCTACAATTCAGAAAAGTGGGGATGCCAGAGACTGATTTCTACGAAACAATTCTTGCTGTAGTTGTTAGGAGTAATTTCTTGACGAATATATCCCTGTACCTGAAGACATTACTTCCATATCTTATTTCCAAGATTTTAATTGTAACCAAATTATGTTCGATGAGCCAGAATTAGATTTCGATAGTAAATTAAATATGTCATGTTATTCAATAAGTTCAGTTGGAGACTACATCCTCTGTCTGTCAGAATATCAAAGTTAAATCTCCATATTAAAGCAATTTTTTCGGTATGACTTTATGTCTTGTCGACGTCGAGGTCAGTATAGTGCGAAAGGACGGAAACAAGGAACGGAAATGAATTTGGCTGTGACCTTTTAAAAGATCCATCGTGGCGTATGAAACGGCACTTTCGCAAAAATTTTGACAGTCAATTGCATAACGTGTGACTTTTCTCTACATTTTCTCGATCAATTATCTAATTATCTGTATTTGACAATAGCAAAAAAAAAAAAAAAAAAAAACAAACTATATGACGACGCAGAAATTTAAGAAATTTATATGCTGCATCATTTTTATATTACTGGCAGCATTTCAAAATTCATCGTATAGAGCATCATCTACCTTTAGATTTTCGACAACGTTGGAATACGTCACATTTCACATCGTTCTCCTCCGTAATTGTCAAGTAGTTCATGGGTTCAACTGTTTCAAGGATTGAATAACTTGCTTCGTGCTCATAGGCAAATACGCACTTTACGACATCTGTGAAGCCCAATTTGGTGACATGATAATTAGTTAAACAGTTAACAACCGTGTGGGGGAGCCTACATATGGATTTTTCTATGTGATATGCGATAAAGATTGCTTAGTAACTCAGTTTTATCACATTATTTTTCTCGTTCCTAATATCTACAAAGGAAGACATCTTGTTCTAAAATAGTCTTCTGGTATCGCGGCATAATGATAAAGACAAGCAAAACTCTTATGTGTTATAGCTTCAATAACAACAGGCCAAATAATTTTGTTTATGTTGTGACGAGTGGTTGATGACACGTCACTTGAACGACCACAGTAACGACAAGGATGAATCTAACAAAATCTTTAGCAATTTCTTTGTCCTTGAGGGGTTAGGGAAGTAGTGTTCGTGTTATTTACGACCGTTTTTTAGTAATAGACTGAATCTGGAAAATCTAATACAGGGTGATTATAATTAAAGTTTAAGTTTCAAAACGCTCTAAAAAACGAACTACTGATTAGAATAAAGTCAAAATTGAACGGCGTATTATTGAAGAATGGGGAAAGAATATGAACTGAAAAAGCATCCATCCAATCGGTTTTTAATTGTCCTGAGGCCAAAAACCGCATAAAAAGCATCCATCCAATCGGTTTTTAAGTTTCGCGAGACTGGCAATATGCTGTCCACTGTTGTGTGCAACAAGATTAAATCGGGAAACAGCATGTTCCACAACCGATCCAAGTTCAGAATGTGTTGCGCAATGCGTGTCTTTAATTCAGCTACGTTGGCAATCGGAGTACTGAAGACATCTTTCGGATAACCCCACAGCCAGAAATCACACGGATTAAGATCAGGTGATCGGGCCGGCCAGGCTGTAGGGAAATGACGGCTGATAATTCTAACATTTCCGAAATGCCACCTCAACAACTAACTGCTTCACTCGATTTGCAATGTGCGGAGGAGCGCCATCTTGCATTCATGTTCTTTCCCTTTTCTTCAATAATACGCCGTTCAATTTTGACTTCATTCTAATCAGGGGCTCGTTTTTTAGAGCGTTTTGAAACTTAAACTTCAATTATAATCACCCTGTATTACAAAAAGTGTTTCGTAGTTTTGTTGATTCAAATTATTTTTAATTATCTTAAATATTTTCTGACGTTAAATATATATCAAATATTGCTGATCTTCTCCTATTACACTTTTTAACACTGAAAACTTCTTAAACAGCTATACGTTTGGCGAATACACTCAGGAATATTAAAGCACAATCCACTTAACAGTATATATCTGCCGAACAGTAAATGCAACGGTAAATTAGAACGAGCACAGTCGTAATTGCCTGGCTCTGAAGGATGCAGGGTAATAACGTGCCATGTCCAACGATAAAGTCAGGCACAACTACACAAGTGGATTTTCTAAACTCGGTGCACACAAAACACATGCGAGCACGCAAACCCTACGCACAGCGCTATAAATCCGCAGAAACATTTGTCTAATTAACAAACAGGTTTATTACTATCGTCATCTGCGGTTCAAATTGACCGCCATGAAATTAGGCGGGACAGTTTTGCGTGAGCGACACAGACTACGTTATGCGTCGTCGGATAATTAGCTTTTATTACTTGCAACACAAACTAAACACAAATTAAACGTATATCCTGCCGATGAACGTTCTCTGATACGCACAGTGGTGAATTCTCCCATTGCCACAGCGTTTAACAGGGACGTACTGAAAGGAAATAATGAACAAAACAACGGAATTAGATTTAAATAAAAAAAATCGTATATGGTGATCTTTCTGCGCCAAACATTATATTTAACGCAGAGAAATAATTACAGTTGCTGTTTTTCTTTATCATATTTTTCGTTTCATGGCTTGTCGATATTTACATTTACATTTACATCCGTACTCTGCAATTCACAGATATTGTGGTTGCTTGTATATGTTTTACACAAAAACCAAACTTTACTGTGTGCATTCCAATCTCGCATAGCACGAGGGTAAAAATAATACATATCAGCATCAGTACGGCATCTTATTTGTTTAATCTTATCTCTCCTGTCATTGCGGCCTAAATAGGTTAGTGCACTAAGCATTACATCGCACTGATAAACGAAAGAAGATATTCGCATGTTAGTCAATAAATTGAAACAAAACCTACGGCCATCTGTTTGTCAATCTCACCCTATTCTGTGTATTAATTCTTTGACGCTCAAGTAAGGAATGTGGCAAATAGTAACGAGTCGAGTGGTTTACTCGGTACCTTCTCTATCGTGTCAATTAATCTCTTGCTAACGGATCACAAACTCCACGATAGCAATCCAAATATAAGGCCGGAACTGGAAAGAATTCAGCCATAGTCTTTTGTAGTAATCAACCCGCCATTCGCCTGGACAGATTTCTGGAAACTATATGACTGGATGGGGATTTGAACTTGCATCCTTCGAATGCTAGACCCCACAGTTACTACTCCCTTGTCGGTGTGTGTACAGTTTGTGTTCAAACACCATGGATTAAAAACACTAAACATTAATCTGCGAGGTATTAACTTGTGATTTAGTGAATCAAAATCACGTCAGAAAAACAGCAAAGCCAAAATCAACATTAGCGTTTTCTGGAGGACGCGGGTTCGAATCCCCGTCCGGGCATCCAAATTTGGGTTTCCATGGTTTCCCCAAATCACTCCAGGCGAATGCCGGGATGCTTCCTTCAAAAAGGCCATGGCCGAATTCCTTCCCGTTCCTTGTCCCCAGTCCCATCCCGCCTCTAATGACCTTAGCCGTCGACGAGGCGTAAAGCAATAAATAAAACATTAGCATTGATTTAATGAGGAAAAGAGTAAGCATCTCCCACACTTTGTCTAGTTTGTCGAAACCTGTCTATGATTTTGGTAAAACTAAGGAAGTGGTACAATTACTACCTATTGCGGAATACTCTATACATTTCTAAATGCTGTTGCTGATAATATTCCCCACTGAGAATCTTGTAATTTTCTCTGTAGGCTACTTAAATTATAGCTCTAAGTGACTACTAAAATTTAAGGGGTTAGCTTCATTACTAATGACATGTCAAGTCACGGGTTGATGAGATGAATTTTTCAAAATATTTAACAGTGATAATAATTTTAATTTGGTCTATTCTCAGGTTTTATCGTACGCTTTGTCCGAACTTTATCCCATGTTTTCAGGTGAAAATATTCTAAAACACTGACGTTAAGATTAGAAGCTCATAAATACTTGAAGAATTCTCCCATGCAGAAAAAGTCAATTAGGGCAGCTAAAAATCAACCTACCGCACACATTACAAAATTTATATTTGCTTTACTGGCGAGAAAATTGGTATCATACTCTCCAGAACAACTGGTTTGGACGATGAAGGAGAAGTTTCCTTCGGTGTTTATTTGAATCGTCTTACAAGTTAACGGCCTGGTTATCAGTCACAAAATTAGTCATATATTTGATACACAATTTACAAACATTAAAGTTTGGGTAACTATATACACTTTCAGGCTGTCAGTTTTACATTTAAACGTCGGATATTACAATTCTAAAAACCTGTATCACAGGCCAAAACCTTAAAGGCATTACGTCCAATGTGTGTTACTTCTAAACTGGTGTGCGCCGACAATTTTTAAAACTAATAAACAGTCAATCAGTCCCACAATTAACATCTGCTTTCTTTAGCTGCAGCTGTCTTTAGATGGTCAAGTGGCAGCACCTTGAATAACTGGTGTAAATCATTCATCAAATGTAGGTCACCTTTATCCCGCAGGATTAACATGTTACGTGGCCACAATAGAGTCGGATTGCGCAACTGCTCAAAGATCGTCCCTAGGGTTTCACCACAACATGAAATCACAACTGTAATTCATTAAAACACTGCAAAATTTCGTTATTAGTAATAAAAGCATTTTTCTGGCTACATATTATTACTTTTAGTGATTTGTAATTATTAATGACTTGCGACTTTCTCGGCCTCGACTGTAGACTATTATAAACATTGTTTTACGAAAAAGTTATACATAAATTTTTATACTATCATAAGAAGATTCTTAGTATTGTTCACAAACGATCTAATTTCGTGTCTTCTTGTTTGCCAAGAATCTTCCAGACCAGGTATTATTCAAATAATAAATTGATTTCATCATATTACAACAAACTAATATTTGATACATTCCAGTAAGTGGGCTCTGAATAGTTCAGTTTGGGTTTCGAAATTTTCATTGCTATATCCACCATGGTAGCGTAAAGAACGAGATTTCCATAACAAGAAGTAAAGAAAACTGCGGAGGTAATGTTTCTCAACTGACCATGACAATTAAGCGTGCAATTACGAAGTAAAAACCACGTTAATAAGGATTTACCCTCCCTCCACAGGATTTCCGAGAATGGCCGTACACGTTGTATAAAATGGCACTACGAGACTAACAAAAACATTTTCACAACTGAGGTGTACTGCCCGTGGAATAGCAGAGTTCTTGTCCCTTTGTACACTGTTCACTCTGCTACACACAGAGAGAGAAGTTGGTGCAAGAGAGGAGAAGAGACAGCGGCATAAGAAATGGGGACAGGGCAATTAAAGCGCTTTTACAAGCGCCGTTAAGCAGCCACAGATAACGCAGCTTCGGCCTCTGCTCAGCGACAGTGCGGCAGGGATTGGCCGCCACACGCACAGTAGTCAGAGGGGAGGTATGGTGGGGGGATGCGGGTCTCGAGTGGGGGAGCCGCGCACCTGATAAACAACTGTGCAAACACGCTTCCGGGCCATTCATTGCCCAGTCCAAACGGCGTTAAGGATTCGTGTTAACAGGGTGGATTTCGGCCTGGCTCCATAACTCAGTGGGAGCCGCTCCGCCCTCTTCGTTCACTTTTCAACCCCAGGACCGTTTTTTTAGTCCTTTCTCCGTACTCCAGCCTCCTCTTTAGTGGGCGGAATCGGTAGCATCCATTCTCCGAAACCGCGACTATCGTTCCCATCCCCTTCTCCTCCACGCACATAAAACCAGACCTCTTGAACTCTGCCCCCCTTCCTTCCCCCTCTACCCAGCCTACTCCCCCATCACTCTCGCTCTCTCTCTCTCTCTCTCTGTGTATGTGTGTGTCTGTGTGTGTTTGTGTATGTGTGTGTGGCCCTGTGAATGCTAAGTATCCCGCTTCGCCAATTGCTCTGATGAGAACGTTCCGGACCGGAAAATAATTCGCGTTCGGTTCTTTTACTCTCTTTGTGCCGCTGACCGTTCTCTGACGCACTGAAGCCACTTTTGCTAACTGAAGCGAAGTTCCACGTTGCCAGCAGAGTGGAAGCGCATGTCAGCCTCTGTGTGTGTATATGAGTATGTGTAAGTGAGCGAGTGCCGGCAATAGATTAATCGCGAATCTTGTTCGCTGTTATTGTGTTATATTCACTATAGTATGTAAACAAGATTTACTTCTTTTTCTTTTTCTGCTCGAGTATAACAAATCCTTCCATTATGCTATTGTTCGTTCCTATGAGTTCTATTGTTATTGTTATTTAACTGTGATTCTTTTTTCACTGCGAGGAATACTCCTTCCCTGAATTACTTCCCTGATCTTAATTGTTCCTCACTCAACCATTTAAAAACAGCATTTACGCTTATTGAGACGTGCTCCTATTCGGAATTTCATCTGATTGTATTCCGTATGGTGGGAGTCCGATTCTCAATGAACTGTATATTCTGAACCTTTTGAAACAGCTAAACAGTTAATGGGAAAAAGGAGGTCCTTGTTCAATGAAAGAATACCACAGATTGATACATACCACGACAACTCGTGCCAAGTACTGAAGTTCTTGAATGGGAATATGGATCTCTTCCTCCTAGTATTTCAGCTAACACTTCCACTAGCCTGTAAGAGGGCCACTTTAAGGATTTTACCTGTTATTAAGGAATCAGTCCATAATTTTTCTCGGTAATAATACTTTTTTTTATCTGCTTAACGTATCTCTAACAGCGAGGTATTTAGAGACGGGAAAGGATGTGGGGCAAGGAATTGGAAGGAATTTGGCCAGTGGCCTTTTGAATGAAGCATCCCGGCATTGCCTGGAGTAATTTGGGAAACCATGGAAAACCCAAATCTGGATGCCCAGACGGGGATTAGAACCACCGTCCTCCCGAATGCGAATAATACTAAAATTACAGGAATTAATTCTGAGCACGCATATTTTTTTTTTATCGGTCCCTAAGGTCCTAATAACGACAGAACCTGTGGGTATGGTGCATAGGTTTCCTGTATGTGCGTAGGAATTTCTTTAGTTATTGTTTATGGCATTACACTTCGTCGACGTCATTAGAAGCAAGAAAGAACTTGATGAAAGGAACTGGAAACTATTAGGCCATAGCCTTACCAAGGAATTTGGATGGCTGGACGGGAACATGAACCCACGTCCCCCCGAATCTTAGTTCCAAGAGTTATCACAGAAATCTCAGTTAACTTAAACACCAATTTTTCACAGCTTATTTTAAGATTACACAAGATTTATCTAGATAATCTAACTTCCTACTTCATCACCAAGGCATATTATTATTATTATTAATCATTATTGCCCTTGAGTACAGTGTTTAAACTGAAATTATTCATGATTATTCAGTTTTTGTTTGTATTTGTCTTCTTCCTCTTCTCTTCCGAAAACCTCTTCCTACGCTCACTGTGTTCCTGTTTCCTTTGTTCAGTCCATTTTTTTCCTGTTTTCTTCTGTATTTTAAATTTTGTGTTCATAATTTTGTTCTTGAATTGTCCCCTTTCCCGTGTCATTTACTTGCTAATCCTTGCGTGATTCAAGTCCTCTTCTATTTCCTGGAACCAATTGGTTTTCCGCATTGAACCATTTACCACATCAAAGATCCTCTTTGTGAGTCTAGTGCTGTTCATTCGCTGTAAATGTCCATAGAATTGTAATCTACGTCTTCTGATCATGTCTGTCAGTCAATCTGTATGTTGGAGTTCTTTCGTTGGTATTTTCATCCATATGCCGTCTTTATATATTGCTTCAAAAAAATTTCTAAGGATTTCACGCTCAACTTTTTCCGCTTCTGTGATGCC
This sequence comes from Vandiemenella viatica, assembly GCA_031002005.1. Lineage (NCBI taxonomy): Eukaryota > Metazoa > Arthropoda > Insecta > Orthoptera > Morabidae > Vandiemenella > Vandiemenella viatica. The sequence continues at coordinate 88,616,831 of JARYHS010009186.1, forward strand.
TGAAGCCCCAATCGTGATTGTTTCTGATGCATATAATGCTTCTGGCAGTACCACTGTTTTGTAATGTCTGAGTTTGGCCTGTCCTGATATATTTCTTTTGTTATAATATGACCATATGAGTCTATAAGCCTTCTGAAGCTTTTCTGGCATATTATTATTAATAATTAATTACGGTGGAGCCACAGTGGTAATTCCGTTGCATACCTACGTTGGTATTACTTGAACGTTTGGTATCTTTTTCAGCATACCCTTCAACAATTTATCCCAGCTTCTGCAGCAAATGACACTTTTCCCCTTCCATTACTCCTGGAAGCAATGTTAGTGTGTCACAGTTATCTCTTTCCTTCCATATACCACTCCTAATTCTTCTAACATATCCATCCAGGCCTCACCACCAACGTAAGTCTGTAATACTTCCTGAAGTTTGTTTCCACACTCCCCACCCAACACCTTTATAATATCAACCACTGATTATGTTTTACAGAAAACTTAACGTACTAATCGACCTGACCTTGTTTGAACCCCATCTAATTTCTGTGCTCGTAACGTGGGGCCCAGATTAACCCCCCTAGTATAGCGACGGTATGGCCTAGGCCTTGTTTCATAGTTCTCTAACATCACTACAATACAAGCAGCTAAAGGCCCAGTGGTACTTTCACCAATGAATGCAGCGTTTGGAGTTGTGTCAAGCAGATTATACTTACCAGAATTAGTGTAATTTTGTTATTAGCGGTAGAGGTCTAATAATTTTGAATAGATAACGAATAACGAAATTTCCCTTTTTTTCTCTCTCTTTAGCAAACTGCTGAAATTTCTCAACAGACTAGTTGATATAAATTGATGATTACTCACGAATAAACCTTCATAAGCATAAATAGAATTCTTATTCTCAGGGAGCGTCCATAAACTACGCGAATCAGTCTAGGGAGGGGGGGAGAGGTTGGGCAGAAAGCTACGCTGTGTTACGTGGGGGAGGGGGGAGGGCGCGGGGGGGGGGGTTTCCAAGCCAAGTCACGTAGCTTTTCATTCATATTATTTGACACAGTTAAAACAGTTAAAATAAGGTACAGAAGATACAACAGCATTCGAATATTTATTTCGATCATTTAATTATCTCCGTATGTAATATACGATACTCCCACAAGAGAAAAAATACAAAATTTATTCTGGAATCAATAGAGAAGAAAGCAAGAAGGCTACGTGCCACGCGGGGTGGGGGGATGGAGGGGGGGTTAGAGGCAAAAGCCACGTCAGGCTACGTGGGGGAGAGGGGAGGGGAAGGGGTTCACAGCAGGTCAAAATGGAGCTACGTAGTTTATGGACGTTCCCTTGCAAACACCTTGGCCTTAAGCGATTGACCTGTGGCATGTGTATCACTCTATGGCAATGTCTACTTACGCTGTGGACCAAAGATGAAAGTAGGGAGAGAGTTAAATACGGAGTCGGTCAATTCTGACCTCCTCTTCCGAAAGGCACCGAGAGGGCAGTTAGGCGTAACTTCCCCAACCGACGGACGAATCACCATCAAAAGTGTCTTACGACATCACTCCATACGAACTGCAGTATTACTTAGGGAGGAAACCAATGTGATCAAGAGACGCAATCAAATTAGATCTTTGACTAGAAAATACTCCAACTCTTTTGCTGAAACAAAATACCAGTGCATTATTAAATGATGATAAATTGTGGATGTTCCAACGTTATAACATTTTGCACATACCCTGTTCATTCTGAAGATTATCAAACTTACTTTACCGTTTTAAATTCCAATTTAGTCTACCCTAAAGCGCTAAAACTGCAATCAATATAATTGTAATAATTCTTTGGAAAGAAGCGGATACAAATTTGCATTTGGTGCCTAATATTGTTTTCGTAAACTGTTTTAGTGAGTAAAAATTATTACTGTAAATTTTTATCAAACATATAATTAAGTAATATAAGCAAAAATATAATAAATATAGTTAATTTTACTAATATTATTATTGTCATTGATACTCATTCACCGAGAGGTTGGGTCAGTTTCTGTGTATATATTATTCGTTCTAAAAGCGACGGTACTAGACCTCTTTAATCATTGTCAAACAAATTCTAAATAATTCATAAGAAACATTTACTAAAAAATTATAAAGCATAAGATATACTTTGAGTGAATATAAATTGAATTATGTAAGTCAGTTTCACTAATTTCACTTATCACAATATGCTTATTACTTCTTTAAAAATACTTACCATGTTTAACTCTTTACCCAGAATTCTCTAAAATTGTTATTACACAGACGGAAAAAAAAAATCCCAACACCAAGAAAAAATTATTGTAGAGTAATGAAATTTGGACAATGCATTTGTCAAGTTAACATGTTTAATTGATTAAATTTTCAAGATCACAGGTTAATTTAAGCTCAAGAAAATGCATTTCAAATGTGAAATACTGTTAAATTAATAGCCGGTGTAACCTCCAGAATTTTGAATGCAAGCCTGCAAACGTGAATGCATTGTGTCATACAGGTTTCGAATGTCACTTTGTGGTATGGAGTTCCATGCTTGTTGTACTTGTGCTGTCAATACTGGGACGGTCAGTGCTGGCTGTGGATGATGCTGGAGTTGTCGTCCAATGATATCCCATACGTGTTCAATTGGAGACAGATCTGGTGATCTCGCAGGCCAAGGTAACATGTCGACACTCTGTAGAGCACGTTGCGAGACAACAGCGGTATGAGGGCGAGCGTTATCCTGTTGAAAAACTCCCCCTTGAATGCTGTTCATGAATGGCAGCACTACAGGTTGAATTACCAGACTGACGTACAAATTTGCAGTCAGTGTGTTTGGTATAACCACAAGAGTGCTCCTGTTGTCATAGGAAATTGCTCCCCAGACCATGACTCCAGGTGTAGGTCCAGTGTGTCTAGGCCGCAGACAGTTTGGTTGCAGGCGTTCCCCTGGCCTCCTTCTGACCAACACTCGGCCATCACTGGCACCAAGGCAGAACCTGCTTTCATCAGAAAACACAACAGATCTCCACTCCGTCCTCCAATGAGCTCTGGCTTGACACCACTGGAGTCGCAAACGGCGATGGCTTGTAGTCAGTGGAATGCACGCTACAGGGCGCCTGGCTCGGAGCTGTCCTTGAAGTAACCGATTTCTAACAGTTCGTTGTGTCACTGTGGTACCAACTGCAGCTCGAATTTCTGCCGCAGACGCAGTACGATGCGCCACAGCTGTACGCCGAATACGGCGGTCTTCCCTCTCAGTAGTGCCACGTGGCCTCCCGGAACCCGGTCTTCTTGAGGCAGTACCATCCCTTGACCACTGCACCCAACAATCATGCACAGTGGATACATTCCGGCCAAGTCTTTCTGCAATATCGCGAAAAGAAAATCCACCTTCTCGTAGCCCTATTACACGACCTCGTTCAAACTCGGTGAGCTGTTGATAATGGCTTCTTCGTCTTCTTAAAGGCATTCTTGGCTAACATCAACTCACTATGTCAAATCTCAGCGGTAAATAACGTTCACAAACTTTACAGCGCGTATTTAAAGCAAACCTGATTTGCAAGCTCTGAGTAGCGCTACTAGCGCCACACTTATGCGCGAAGCGCGAAATTTGAATCGATGTCATCTTTCAGATGTATAAACACGCCTACCAAATTTCGTTTATCTAACACAAGTCTTTCTTGGTGTTGGGATTTTTTTTTCCGTCTGTGTATATATTTTGACTTGAATAATGATTGAATTCGTTTCACTTAGCACTTATTTCTAGCTAAAATACAAAGATTCTCAATACATGGACACCGTTTTACTCGGACAGCTTTCAAAATGAAAAATAAGACATAAAACAATAGAATAAGAGCGGTGTAATAATAACGAGATTCTTTTTAATTAAATAACACTAGAACTTCAAGCAAAGGCCATGAATCATAAAAAAAACTTCCATCTATCGTAACACTTCTGAACTGATTTGGTATAATAATTGTGTTCAGTATACCAGAAATTATATTCAGAGTGTACTATTGTCTGTTGTGGTAATTGACTTTGAGAATATCCACCATTGCTTCTCTCTTGGAACCACTATCCGTTGAAACTCGTCGTTTCAGAGAAAAGTTATAGCCTACTTAAGTTACATTTTACGTAGTATAATAATGAATTGAAACTTCGACTCTCAGGGGAAAATCAATTATGCTAATTGACACACTTAAAATCAAATAAATAACTCAGAAAATAGACGTTACTCATAATCTCATATAGAAATGTACTTGCTCCTAAGTATCAAATTCTTAACCGTTTCATTGAGGAAATCTACGTTACTGAAAAATAAGTTTTTATGTATCGTCAAGTTTTAAAACTTATCTTAATCTCGATTGGAGTGATTGCGAACTAAACATAGGAACAGATCAGTTGCTAAAGTGTGGTTGCACTTCTATAGATAAGAAGCATTCCTGTATTTGAGTAATGATTACCCTGTGACGATGAGTAATCGCCCAAGAAACGCACAAACTGTGTAATCAAAATAAACTGCACTTTAACAGATTTTTATCTTTTTTGCTTACGGCTTTACGCCCTGTGACGTCGAATTCAGTAGAAGCGGGAAAGGACTGGAGGAATGGAACGGTAAGGAATCGGCCATGGTCTTTCAAATGAACCATCCCTGTATTCGCCTGTATGATTTTGGGAAACCATGGAAAAGTGAAATCTTAATGGCCGGACAGGGATCCGAACCACGTCCTCCCTATCGCGAGGCCAGAGCATTATCACCCACTCACCACATTTGGTTTTATGCTGTTTTTATTCTTTTGCCAAAGAATAGATAGATGGTCTAGAACACACTGGAAAGTTGAATAAAAGTGAGTTAAATAATCGTAGTCACTGGGACGAAGATTCGAACCAGAGCTGCACGGTTGACAGCCGCGCGCGGTACCGTTGAGTTAAAGCGCCAACTGCTTGGCAAAGCGGCGAGAGGGCTACTTGGGCTGAGGCCTGCTCGGGTGGAGTAGAGAAGCGCCCGCTGGGGCGCGCGGAGTTTCCGATTGTGGTGGCATACTGCGGAGTATCGACACAATTTAAGTAACGAATTTTTCTGCAACATTTCTGTCATTTTTACTATGAATTTCTCGTCTTCTAATTGCCCGATTTGAACCGGAAAACTTCGATTCGACGGGAAATTTTTCAACAAAATGTAGATAGTATTTGTTTCCTTGTTCCAATGGATAAGCGTGCAAAGTTTCATCGAGATCGGATGAAAACTGTGGATTTGTATGAAGAGCAAACATACATACGTCATCTTTATACTAGCTCGTACCCGCGACTTCGTACGCGTGGATTAAGAATTTTTTTGCCAGAATTAAATATAGAAAGTTGTGGTAACGAAGGATTGGTCCAAACAATATCGAGTCGGTATATTATGACAGGAAAGCTAACACTATATCATTGTACCGTCGAACCTGTCTCTTGAAGAGAATCAATTTCCAACATATTTCTGTCACCATTCGATAAGGTCTCAAAATTCCGTGACTACAACTGTTAATCATACTGGAAATATATCCTGTGCCCTTCATACAGATTTCCTTATAAAATTCCATCACAACGATATAGCCATTTAGTCGTAAAAACGTAACAAAAAGACAGAGACTTACTTCCGTTTTATAATAATATTACTGTGGTTCACACTCACACACTGACTGCGAACAACACCTGAGGGATCATTATAACGTAAAACAGTGTACATCTACAACATTGCAACACTACCTACGATTTACCTCGCATTGCACCCCTAACTTTCTAATATCTACAGTTTAACATTCAATCCGAATAACCTACGGCCCAGGCCTGACTCTTACGATGAAAAACAATTTTTAAAAATCTTAGCCTCCACAGAGATTTGAACCGGAGACCACGACGTTCGTAAGCAAGCGCTTTAACCACTGAGCTGTCAGTCCACTACACGGAAACGCGGCACGGAGACGTATATATCCATCGTGTCTGTCTATCGCCGTATTTCGAAGTTATGATACAACATGTGTTATTTATACAGATATTTTTTCAACGAAATGTAGACAGTATTTTTCTCCTTGTTTCAAAGGATAAGTGTGCAAAGTTTCATCGAGATCGGATGAAAACTGTGGATTTGTATGAAGAACAAAAAAAACTACAAACAAACAAACATACATTCATATTTATATATAAAGATATATATATATCTTCACTGGAAGCTAACAGAGTTGGATTATAGTTTCAACACAGTTTTTCGGCAACTGTACACTCCGTCGTTATCTTCAGGTGTAGAGTGAATAAACCGTAAAACCTGAAGTTCAGGGCTTGAGAAGAGTTTGTTGTTGATCGACCGACATGGAAACGTGGGGGTTGTTACGTTGTCTAGCAACAGTCTCAGACGTCAGAAGAATCACACAAGCATAAAACACGGGACGATGAGGACGAGCAGCCTTATCCAATCGTCATTAAATTGGAAACCACAATCCGGTGTACAAGATCAGAATGTGAGGAGAGTTTCGAGACCTTCTGCAAGAACGCCGTCCCGAAAGCTTCCTGTATTCGCAACAATAACCGCAAGAATGAAGTGCACGACCACCTGTACTTCTTGAAGTACCCTGGTTCTACAACATTAAGAGTAAGAAGGGTTCTGGCAAGAAATGGCTTTAAAAATTTTTCCTACTGTCACCTACACTGAAGAACATTTGGCGCTCACAAGGATTACCTGGCCGTTGGCACACCTGGAGTTTATTGTATTCCTTGTGATTGCGGTATAAAGTCCATCGGTCAGGCGATACGGTGTATCAAACCACATTGTTTGGAAAATGCCCGACATGTTTGCGTGGGACAAAAGGACAAATCAGTGGTGACGGAATATAGTTTTGAACCTGTAAACAGCTTTGACTTCGAATCGAGCAGCGTGTTTACACATACCTAAAGCTCTTGGGACAGCGTACTTTCAGAAGTTGTTCAAATTCGTCTTGAGACTGGTCTTTTAAACCGGGGTTATAGTTTCCAATTTACTGACGCTTGGATAACAGTTATTTAGGCTGCTCGTCGTCAACGTTCCGTGATTTTGTGTGTGGTGTAATGCTGCTGATGTCTGAAACTTAAAAGGCAAGCCGTTGCCATGTTACACTATCAATAACAGGCTCTTGGAAGAGTTAATAAGATGATGAATAGTACAATTTAACGATGTCAATATCCAAGGCCGAGAAAAACTTCTTTCATTTATCTAAAAGTTATCTTCAGAAGTACAGAGTAATGAAACTATGGCAATCCACGGCACCTATTACTTTGAGTGAATAGTATGGAGGTCTTGTATCGTAACCTGTTTTCTCTTGCATTGTGAGCGAGCTCAGAAGAAACTAAAACATTCAAAACACGCGGTGGAAGCTTTGTGTGGGTCAGTTTCTTGTTGTTGAGATGTAGCCTGTATCATCCTGGTACTCATATTAGCAAACAAATTCAAGTCCACTGGGAAATTACTCTGGATATATTGTTGTAGAAGAGGGGAGAGTCGAAAAGAAGGTCACAGAGGTGGTCTTCACTAACCAGACGTGACGAGATTCGGGGAGTCGCCGAAGAAGAAGGTAAGGGCAATAGCTTTAATTCACGAAATCTACAGGAACAAAGAGGGAAAGACATGGAGCACGAGACTGATATGAATGTGTATATCAGACTGAAGTATATTACTTGGAAATTTAATTGTACGTACATCTCTTGAAACTAACAGCGGAAGAAATAAAACCAGATTATTGAATTTTTTCTATTAAATTTTAATAGCATGAAAGTCTATTCGAAAGTGATAAATGAATGCTTAGGTTTGAAAAAATTTTCAATCTTGATCCTAGTTTCCGTTGTCCGTTGTTTAACAGATCAGATCCATTTTCGGCAAACCACCGGAACAATTCCTAGAGAAGGGTAATTCCTTATCGCACTTCATTTGTTACGAAAAATTCTCTCACGTCTGAAGTAGAGTTGTTGCGGATGTCATCTTTGCGTATGCGGATGTTCGGAGCTTGACATCCGCGAATGCGGACGTTTTTGCGGAAGCAGATGTGGAAAAATAAATTTATAATTATCTAGATTTTAATATTTTTTCAAGAATAAATTTGAAATCAATCTTTTTTCATAAGTAAATTCTATTTCCATATAATACTTCCATTTTTTTATATATATATATATATATATAAATGGCATTTGGCCATGTTAGCCATACAGCCAGCTCAACGTGTGTGTTTCTCTCACAATGCAGACATTTCATTTCAGTGTGATTATATTCTATATTCTGTAAGGACGATACAAGACAAACACAACATTGAATTAAAACCACCCATGCCCTTGGCCGGACTCGAACCTGCGACCCCTGCAACACGAAGCAAGCATGCTACCCCTACGCTGCCGGGGTCGGCTACTGATATTTTGATTTATTTTTGCCTCATCTTTCAACAACAACAAATGTGGGATGATTTCACAAGTGATTAATTAATTACATAACTACGCACGCGTCTAAAATCCAGTCTTTGTCATATGATGTTTTCGGAGGTCGTGGCTAGACTAAGACAAGCTGAAGTACAAGGCCAGCCACCGCGCATCTCCGCACTTGTTTCTCTTTTTTTTTGTCTTATAACTATACACCTCGTCGACGTCGATGTCATTAGAGGCGTGAAACGGTCGGTGGTAGGAACGCGAAGGAATTCGACCATGATATTTTAAAGGAAGCATTCGACTGTAGTGATTTTGGGAAGCCATGGAAACCCAAATCTGGATTTCTGGACGGGGATTCGAACTGGCGTTCTCGCGAATGTGAGGCCAGGCCGTTACCGCCTACCCGCCACGTTGAGTACCATGCTCGCCACCCACCCTCCCACCGCTTTGGTTTGGTTGAGGTTCCTTTCGATTCACTCAATAATTTTTTTTACAAAAAGTAATAAGATTATTATACATTTTAATTTAAATACAGACTGCAAACATCCTGTAAAATAACAATAATTTCATGTCATCTAAAAATTCCAGTCACAGAGTTTCTTATCAACCACGTAGTGCATCTGTGCCGTTGTCACCTATTCTTAAAAGGAGACCTACAGATTAACGTGAAATTCAAACCACGGAGCCGTCCCAACATATTAACATTAACAAATCAAAGCTTTGCCAGAGGTGACTGTCAGTTTTAAGACCCATGAAAATTACAGCTGAGACAGGGAATTACACAAGGGGCTTTCAGTACCACCGTTGTACGCCGTTTCCATCTGAGCCAAGAGACAACACCTGGATTTAATGACAAATAAATAATCAACATAGTAAAATAAACGTACTTTTTCCATGTAATTTATTTTTGCAAAGCCAAAACACAAATGTACTTTTATATGAATGAATACATATTTTTCAGTACTTCTAAATCAGATGCTTACGGGGTGTGATTCGGTACGGAAGGTCCCCGGTTCAAAATCCGGGTCTCGGATGCAATTCTTACAGGCCTTAAAATCGACCTTCACGTCTGGCAAAGCTTTGATTTGTTAATGCGATCATGAAAGGACTCTACCTACATTTCACGAACATCTGATGAACCTAAAGTAAGCCTGAAAAAAAGAATACTTTTCTAATGCAATCAATAACGCTAAAACAACTTTTAGCCGTAAATGGCCAGAAATTTCTGAACTCTTTGTATACGCTTCTCCATATCGACCAGCCCTACACCGGCCCGCACCGTCAAAATTAAACCAAACTAATGACGGCCGACAGACAGTGTGGTGTCGTTTGAACTCACTTCAATCGAGTCAACGACAACAGCAAAACAACCTTTACTTTTCATGCAAGTCCAAGCTTGTAAATTCGTCGCTTAAGTAATAACACCTTTTAGTTTATTGTTACTTCTTTTGCATGATCGTCAGAAAACAACCACTTTTTTTGTTAGCCTAAGCGACGATGGGCAGAATCTCAAATAAAGAGAAAAGAATAATATATATCGGAATGTAAACGAAACATCCACTATACATCCGAATTAAAAATTGCGGATGTGAAAGCAGATGTAGAATTTCACTCTAAAGTTCCGCATTTGCGGATGCGGATATCCGTTACATCCCTAGTCTGAAGTAACCTCTCTTTCCAAGAGCCCAAAAGGGATTAAATTACCGGTTAAATATTATTAGAATACAAAATTTTAGTTTTGAAATTTTACTCTCTCTTCACAGTCAACGTCTCCATAATTTAGTTAATCGCCTTACTCTATACATGTCACTATTACATTTACGTAAACAGACTGTGCAGAAGCAAAATTCACAGGATAATCTCAATTTTAAACTACTTTTTTTATAAAATAGAAAATTTAGTAATATTTTATCATTGTTCGTTTTGATTATTGAAATAAAGAAGCCATTAAAACGCTGACAATTCCAACATATATCAATATGTGGTTTAGATTACAAACGCTGCCTTTGTCCTAGCATTCATTTCCTGTTATACTTACCACACGTCAATCCCAAGATCAATTTAGAATCAAATCAACGTATCTTGGTGGGTCAACTAATGTCCAAATTCAAGAAGATTAGGACGGTGTTCGGTTTTATGATTTATATGCAGCAACTTGGATCACTGAAAAAAATCGTAGTCCCAGATATTTTGGACGTCATCGAACAATTTTCCTTCATTGAAGGACACCTATAAGGATGAGATAGTAATAAGTGTGTCAAAAACAATGAAGAAATTTAAAAGAATCGCCAGTAAATGAATGTGAATATATGAAGAAATGGTGATGTCGAAAATGCGGAAGCTTTATCATAAATACATTTTCCTTTGCACTAATTATACCATTTCGTTCAGTACCTAATGTGCTGTTAAACTCTGGTTGATACTAGTAGTACGTTTTTGACAGAAATAATTGTAACCAAAAATTTCTTGGTGTAAAAGTGAGTCCGACATTAACGTAAAATTAAATATTTTTTATAAGCTCTCAATAAGACTGAATGCGAACGGCGCTGCCGGAATTGAAATTCCTATAATACCGGGAACGTTTCCTCGAAGTTAAGCAACCTTATCACCATTTCATGTACAGCTCGGCATGCTATCAATTTAATATCGGCGCGGTCTCCATTGGTAATACCGGTGGTAATACCATTTCGCAATGGTACAAAGGGTGGAGATTTAACTAGGCCACCTTTGTTCCTAAACTTCAACATATTTGATATATTGGTATACAGCAGAGCTACCCGATACTGTGGTTAGTACGATAAGACGCCCAACACTGGATCGGAGGGATACTGTGGGGCGGTATCTATTCCTGGTCCCTGTATACCGACCGCCCTGACTGCAGTTTTTTAAGCGGTTTTCCACAATCACCTAGCCAAATGACGGGAAGGTCCCAATTTTCGCCTCATAGTCTACACATTACTCAAACAAAAAATACACTCAATGCACACGGAACGTAGTTAAAAATTTCGCATACAGATGGCAGCACAACTTTCCTCCCGGGGAGACGTCAAGCTCAGCGAAAATCCGACCAAATCCTAAACACGTTGCATCCTGAAAAAAGAAACCTGGAATACCTGGATAAATGCAAAGTATGTAGCGAAGATGCTTTTTGGCCAGCTTTTTTTTAATGCATACTTTTGTATGGATATTTATTTTTAACACATATTCATTTGAGTTTTATAACAGGCAACGAAAAACATAAATATATATATACAGGGCGTTCGCCGGGAAACGCAACCCACTGTTAGCGCTAAAAGGAAGAAACTGCTCGCGGCGAGCGAGCGGTCAGTTTCCGGCATTGTTCGACCGTCGGCCGCGGACTATTTCATAAACTTGTATGCTAAGCATTTAAATGTGACGTAATTCATTAGCTTACCTTATAAAAGATGCTGGAAGTGTTGACCCTCTTGTGTAATGCACATTTCACATCTTCTGAACATATTTCGAGACACACGGTGCCATAACTGACTTAATGATTTTTTGGGTCACTGTTCTAGTCGAAAAGCGATATCGTCAATTTCTCTTCTGTGAGAATACGGTTGACCGACAGTCTCTTTTTGTTAAAAATGAACCCGTTTCTCTTACTTTTTTAACCAGACGCAGAATTGTTGATTTAGCTGGTAGTAAAGCGCCAGGATATTCGCGACGAAATTTACTGCGACACTTTTTAAACGACTTCTTCTTCACATATGTATCGTAGAGAAATATTTTTTGTTGCAAACTGTAACGTACCATAATTTTACTCACACTCAAACACGGTACAGATTAATAAGAGTATGAAGCCCCAAACCAGCCAAACCGCAAAGAAACGTTTATTCACAACACTGATTAATAAGAGACTGAAGTCACAAACTATCTACAATGCAAAGAAACCGTTCTTAACAATGTAAGGGTCACTGCACTGCACTGTTGGGGCAGCGGAGGTGTTAAACAGTGCGGTGATTCACGGTGCCGTGTGGCGGAAACTGCTGGCTTGACTGACCGAGCAAGTTGCCGACGGCAACAGACTGGGAGGATAGCGTTTTCCGGCGAACGCCCTGTATATATATTGGCAGAGATCAAGTAACGAGCACTTCATTATACCTAAAATTAGTATGCAGAATACTTATAACAGTAAAAGAACTCTTCAGAGAAAGGTAAAAGGGCGATACTTATTTTACATTAAACGAGGTTTTCGAACGTAAAGGCTTAAGTTCGAATTTTAAAATCAGTAGATTGTTTACTGATGACGTAGGTAGGCCGCTTCAGATGACAGACAATATAGCTTAAGAAATGCAATGAGGGGAGAAATTCCCGTATAAGAAAGCGAATTACTGAAGAACGTCGTCTCTGTCAATATGAACATATATTTATCTCGAGGAGTGTTAGTGCACTTGTTAGAGATTTAAAATTTCCAGTTTATTTATGTCGTGTTTAGTCTCACATGGAAAATTTATACGACAGTAAAGGCTAAAGCATAGTGGCAAACAATAATGTTTTGTACACTCATAGATCAACCAAACAATGACAGGAGAGAAAAGATTAATTCCTCTTAATCGTTTCTACCACCGTTATAAATGGAATTGAATGATGATATTTGGTTTCATATTTACTAAGAAGGTAGGAGATGATTATCGGAGTATTTTACACCAAGTGTTTAAGTGGCGGAAATTCTATAGTTCATCTAGAAATATTGTTTGTGGCAAAAATTATTATTTAGAAGTGCGCGATATACGAATCGTTACTACTGAATGGTATGCTCTCAACAATGATCCTTTCACCAAGGGACTGGAGAATAAAGGAGCACAGAAACTTTTTTGGCAGGGGAAGTCTGTTTGCAGTGAGCGAAACATGCGCTTAATTGAGGGGTCAGTATGTTAACAGTTCTTTGTGTGGATGGAGAGCATCTTAATGTCTCTATAGTCTTTAAAGAAATATATTAAAAACTTTAATAGTTGTTAATTGATTTAAGGTTTAATGATGGAGGTACAACGTTGGTTAAAACTAATAAAAAAAACAATTAAAAAAGTATATTTTCTTGAAGGCTGCTAGTTACTTGGGAACAGGTGAATCAATGGTCAGAATATTGTAACTAAGGCAAAATGAAATCGTAAACAAATTACGCTAATGTTTTGCATCAAAATTTCAATGTTTCCCCTTTAATAATGTTGCAAATATTTAAACTTAATTCTTTAACGGTTTCAAGATATCTATTCAAGGCACCTAAGAAACATTTTCGTCATGTGCCTCTGTCCTTACGTTATGTAATCCTATTGAGGAAAATACGTTCCGGAATGATATTCACGAATACCAAGATGGCTCTATCAATATAAATATTCCGACTCCTCTAAGGGAAATATTGATGGGACATACAGTAGCAAGACGATTTTAATTAAAAATTAAACTTGAACATATATTTAAGTGTCTAACATATTCATAGATTACCACTTATACAGGATGAGCTGGGGACTGACGCCTAGAATGGAATACTGTGGCTCAACACCCACCAGAATATCCCTCAGTGATGTTATGAGCTGTTGGACATAAGATTTTTTTTTCGACCATGTTTTTATCGAATCCTTTTATGTTAATATTCTTAATTTTATTCTGATAGAATTATTTAGTTAATAGACTATCATCACCAATAAAACAAAGTTGAGTAAATAAAGAAGTTTCAGAAATACGGAGTCTAAAAAGTCGCAAAAGATAACAAATTATTGCTTTGAAATTAAGCCATTCAATTTTTAGATATTTTTTTAACTGACAGTTTGTTTACTAAATAATATCATTAAGTTCCTATAAAATAACTAGGAAGAAAGAAAGACATTAGTTATGAAAGTCAATTTACCGAAAAAAATTCAAATGCTGTATAACGATACTAATTTTATACATTAGGTTTGAACAAGGTCTTCGGTATAATTACTATTTAATTAAAAACACATACTCTTCACAGGAATGGGCACGGTGGAAAAAACTGGCAGTGTATTTATTTATTTATTTATTTATCATATGATTAACAAGGTACACAACAGGAAATGTACATATCACAAGCATGTACAATTTCATATCTCGAGATCTAATGCATTAATCCAGTCAACTGCAGTGATCGACGCATCATGTAATTCCGCCATTGTTCCCTTGTAGGCCCGAAGAGGACAGTCAGAAACGATGTGATTGATTGTCTGTAAGATGGCTCCACAGTCACAATTTGCAGAATCTACCCAGCACCATTTGTATAATAAGTAGGTGCATCTGCCTTGTCCTGTTCGAATTCGATTGATGATTCTCCACTGCCGCCTGGGGAGATCGAAACCTTGTAACCTTACTGAGGGATCCACAACTAGATTTTTATTGGCTACTGATGACTGCTCCCATTGAGATTTCCACAGCTTATTGATGTTAAAAGAGGACTCTGTAAGGTTGATTGCTGTGCGCCATGGTGGTTTTCTTGATTTCAAGCGTTGATGTAGTGTTATGGGATTCCACTACATTTGTCAAGGTGGAGCCACCTTGCGTCACCGTGTGTGTGAATGGTGTGAAAGAGGCAACAGCTGCCATCTATGTGCAGGTGTTTAAGACGCCACTTTTGTTCTATGGTCCTGCTTCAAATACTGGGAATTGGCCACCGGATGCAGCACCCTGATTGGCAGAGTTGGGGGTGGCGCGCCAACTGACCTCGTGGGTGGACGAGGACAAAGGGACTCGTCGCGCGGAGAGACGGAGAGGAGGATGGTTTTGGTGATACGCAGCAGCGTCTAGTTCAACTGTGATGTGTAAAATCTGTGAAAAAGTGTTTCACGTCAGGGGTCAGAGTGAGGCTGATATCTTTTACTGCATTTTAGTCGACGGAAGAGCTCATCCAGCACCAAGCAACAACACGGTAATGTGCTTATAAAAAAGGAAAACTTTATCACTGCATTGACATTTTCATGCGACTGCACCCGATACGACCCGAGAATACTCTCATGAGACTGTTATTGCTTTATCAGGACACTGTCATTTATTTTTAAGTTTCTTGTATTGAGAAATAAATTCAAGGCATCCCATGCCGGAGCAAATTTTACTTACAAAAATTGTAATTTAGTGTTTTTTTTTCTTCTTCTTCTTTTGTGCATATTGTGAATAAATATTATGTAGTTTCAAACAGAAATTTTATCCCAGAATTATTTAAATAAATAGTATTGAATAATTAAATAACAGTAAAATCCAGTTATTGATCATTAAGTAACCAAAGAATCGTTAAAATGTTTTGCTTGAATCATATCTTGATGTATAGGCAGCTGAGGGTTTTTCAGGATATTTTTCCAGATTTTTAAGAGAGCTTCTTAGTGATGGGGGTGAGATGTTGCATAGCACTGGAAGCCATATGGTGTTCGTGCTGTGAATACATCCCGTAATTATCCTCATTGCCTGATTGAGTTGCACATCTATCTTCTTTGTATGGGCACTATTGATCCAGTATGGGCAGCAAGCAGTATTCAGCAACAGAGAATAACAGAGCCAATTGCCCTACACGTGACCCCTGGGTCGTGCTAAGAAAGCAACAGCGATAAGATGGGACCGAACTGTCTGAATAGACCTCTCGGTCAAAAGATACACAAAAAGGAGCCAGAAGGTCCTTTTCAGGACCCACAAGCTCGTAGACTTGGACCATCTCTACGCATTTGTCAACTGAATATCGAAGGAATAAGTGTATCTATTTATGCTAGGAGATAAAAGCTTGTTGTCCTTGGGATATATTCAACGCCTTCAAAAAGTATCCTTTTATATGGTACCTCAGTTTTGATAGTAGAAACTGATATATGGCACATGGATGATAATTATTACCACATATCTGCTATAAATCCAAAACATTCTTTTCACACTTTGTTCAGTACTTTTTTAATTTGACATTGTTCCATCACTGTCGTAACAAAATAGTTACCTCTTTAATTGTGCGGTTAGCATGAAGAAATGCGATTCTTCGTTTTAAAGTAGACGTCTGGCTTTCATTGTTTTACAAGTACTTCTTCTATATTGGCCACAATAAAATCAAATTACTTATTGAATAATTTACGAACTGAATGAAAGGAGGTTTTATTTCGAGGTGAAAGTGAATATTAGTAACGATTCGTCTACAAGTTCAGCATTTCGTTTGCTCTTACCGCTAATTCCCCACTCGTATTTTAAACACCAAACGTTTGCGTCATTTTAAAGCAGCAAATGAGCCGTATTATTTTCGAGAGAACAATGTTGCTGGTTGTGTTTGGTTCGTGCCGTATTACATCGATTCTCTGGCACTCGGCCGGATTTTGTATTTTCCACGCCGAGAGTTTCAGTTTTAATAACTGTTGCCTGTTTTTGCACATAATCCTCTCAGGGGCCTTGTGGTTGTTTCTGCGCTGCTTCCGCAGGGCAGCCGCATTCAAAAGAGCCTCCGGCACATGTCCAGAAACCCCGCCTCCATTAACTTCACATGTTAGACGAAGAAGCAGCGCGAAAACACTCCTCTCATTAAATACATTCATGCTCTGATGGAACCGAAATTTAAATATTTAAATTGAAAGTCTTCTTTCGGCGACGGCGCACATGTTGTTTTATAATTCACCGCGGAGCTTATGAGCTTAGGATACCGCAAACAAAAGCATTGTGAGCGGACACTATCAAAACAAACCACTGTTTATTGACTCTGGGATTTCATTAACATTCGGGTCCGCTTCTCTCTCTCACTCACATACACGCACACACACTCTCTCTCTCACTCTCTGTCTACTTTTAATGTGGAAAGCTTTAAGCTTGGTTGCAGTAATATTCTCTACAACAGAAATGAAGAGTGATATTTCCATACAAAGCGAGTGGATTTTCCTTACACACTATAACATATATTGCTTCCAGCATATGATAGGAGATTTAATCTAATCTTTATCTAATACAAGCAGACCCAGCAATGTTACGTTATTTCTAGATCGAATTGATATGTACATACATAGTCTGAAGTCATTTGTAAACTTATGATATGATTTTGTATCGCTCAGGTGACGCATTCTGGGCTGGCAATTAACTTCCAACAATACATCCCTGGTGCTTCATTCTTGTATTATAATGCATTGTGGGCACAACCACAACTGGATGCAAGCTATATTGTATTTCCTAACTGTAATGAAATTCAGTACGATCATGTTTAACCAATCGATTTAATCGAATAATTTGCATGATTAATCTACTATTGTCAAGTTGTTCATTTCGATTACTGTATGATGACAATTTTCTTAATTATTACTCGACTTGCTTCATTTCGTGTTTCGTGTTATTGTGATTCCGTAGCACGTGACTGAGACATATGTAGTCTTTTTTTTTGCGTTTTCTTCCTACAAGCTCGATCGAGAATTTCTGTGGTTTTAAACATTGTATGAACAAATTTTATATTGTTGTGGTTTCTTTCTACTGGTCAGATCGATAACTTCAATAACTTTAAAGTTTCTCCAGACATCGCGGATGATTCAGTAGCAAGTGGCTGTGACATATTTAATCTATTTTGGTTTTATCGTTGCGCTTCTTCTCTGGTAGTCAGATCAAGGATTTCAATATCTTTAAACCATTCCTGGGTAAGGCGGGTCATTTTGCAAAAACCTGCTCGTAAATAGGTTCAACAAGCTTTTGTTCTATAGCCGCCTTTCATATATTTATACGGATGTCATGACATCAAATTGGGAATAATTGTTTTGGCTTCCAGGTTAATTAGACGCATTGTGATTCATATTGTTGATACAACAATTTATTATGTTAAAACGACAATCGTGGCTAAATGAATTTGCTATTGCTGAAAGTAGGCGAAATACGTTAATCGTAGTTAAAATGCACCAGAATAATTAAAACCGAGTTTTACATGGTTAAACAATGTTATCGATTGACGTTTTTAAAATTTATTTGGTTGATACAGCTTCCTTTTCTGATTACTCTCCTAATCATCGTGTTCTGTGATATGTCTGTGTATTTTATTTATTTCACTCCCCTCTGGGTGGGTGCCCTATCAAGAATGTTTGTTAGAATGTGAAATCATCTGATTATTATTTTTTTTATAGTTTTCACTATTTTTTCGGAGATCACAAAATTTCGGGTTGGTTCTATTAGTAACTATAATAATATTTATTATTATTGTTACTATGCGATTCACTAAAAGTGGGTGGTGGAGGGTGGGTTGCGCCTGTCCTAATGTGTAATCGTTTATGCATCGGAAGAGATATAGGGGATATGGCAGGAAGCGCTCGAGAGTTGTTTTGAGCAACCAACTCGCATTCGCCCAGAGAGATCTAGGAAAACCATGGCAAACCCAGATCAGGATGGCATAATGTTTGCATCAGTACTGTACGTCTATTTATAATAATGTTCAAATGTCCGAGTAACATATGAAACATTCTATTACCACTGCAAGTGGAACCAAGAAATGTCCAAGATTTTCGATGTGTTAAAAGTAGTATACTATAATGGAGTCAATACTGGCAAGACTCAACATTTTATATACAGTGTATCGAATAATTTCGTTTTCAATATATCCAAGACTCAGTCTGAAAACGTATTTGTAATATATATTCATATCACCCCCCCAAATCACTCGATTTTATGCAACATAATAACAGTTTCCATGTACACTAAGAAAATCTACCTACCTTATAAATAATGTGCTGCAATTCATGTTCATCTTAGAACTTTGACTTCTTTAATCGGCTGTACTACCAAAAGAAAACGGAAAGAAAGCATAGTACAAATAGGTAAGGTGGATAAGGGTTAACAGTTAGACCTGGCATTTGGGAGTACGTGGCCTCAAGCCACCCTCCAGCCATCCAGATTTCGGTTTTCTATTTTTTCCCGAAATCACAAAGGGCAATGACCAAATTCTTTACCGTTCCTTGCTATCATTCCTTTCATGTCTCTAATGATCCCGTCATTGATGAGAAAGAAAGACAAGGGAATTAGATGCTACATTTAGTTCCCGTAAATACAAAGTCTTTCTAGGTTGCTTTTTCATGTTAAATAGGTACGATGTAGTATTAAACTGACAGAACAATTTTCTGTTTAAGATGGAAACCGTGATACTACTTGTGAATACATCAAAATAACAACTACTAACCTATATTGATTCAAATCTTCAATACGCATTTGGAATCCAATGTCAGAAACCACAGTAAACAACAAGAATTTTTAAAATAATGCCGTGCGTCTGGAAATCTCGTGTAGTGATTTCAGTGAGGCATAGTAGTTCTCCTCCACTCTGCAGCTGACTTCACCAAGACTGTGTTCGACTGGACGGACTCCAGTGTTTGTTTCTATTTAGTGCGCGGCTGCAAGTGATTTATCACAGTCGGCAAGTGGTCTGAAGGCAACTCGGCCGACTGAGTGAACCGCCAATCGCACCGACAATCCGCAAGATCAATCACCGCCAGGCGTCGACTTGTGGCGGAGAAACAACCGGTCCCTCAAACGCGGCAGTGGCCATACCCAAGTTGGCGACTTCAATGCAGTACACTTGCGCTGCTGTAAAATAATATTTCTTGGGGAAAAGAATTGTTTCACCAAAATTATTCCCCTTCACAGCAACGTTTTCTGTGGAAAAGTGTTGCTACTTACTCATACGTTCTAGAGGAAGTAATTGAGAATCATAAAGTGTTGATGTACTATACCTGCACTTTTTTTTTTTTACTTGTGGTTTCACGCCTTGTCGAAGTCGAGGTCATTAGAGGCGAAATGGAATTGGGGACAAGGAACGGGAAGAGATTCGGCCCTGACATTTTTGAAGGAAGCATCCCGGCATTCACCTGGAGTGATTTGGGGAACCATGGAAAACCCAAATCAGGATTCCTGGACGGGGATTCGAACCGGCGTCCTCCCAACTGCGAGGCCAGAGCGTTAACCACCAACCCACCACTCTCGGTCTGGACTTCTGAAAAGCTTTGAGTATATAACAATTTATCGGTACTCATAGTGTATGGGACTTAAACTTCAATTATATGCGAATTCTACAGGGTTATTAGAAATGACTGAAGCTGTTTCACAAAAATTAATTGTCATGCACCAGCCAAGTCGAGTATACTGCAGCACTGCTTCTTTCTCGAAGCGATTCGGACGATTTTGTACCACAATTTGTTCGGTCATATTGGTACTACGTGTCTCAAATTTGTATTACACATAGATATCAGCGATCGTAGCAAGCATACTGAATTCTATTTCGTTACTGTTCTTAGTTCTGAAGTTATTCATAGGCACATTTCAGCGATTTTGTAACTCAATCACTCACTCATGATCATCAAAACTCAAAGATACTTTCCATTGTTGTAGAAAGCTGAAATTTGGTAGACTGGTAAAATTTTACCCCCATATTATTAGAAAAGTCTGACACTCGTTAATTTTCATATAACTACTTATGACATGAAATCACTTTCTGGCACAAAATAACGATAGTGGGAAATTTCTTTGGGAAGACATTAAAGTAACCAAATTATTTTCGTTTGTTAAAAATAAATACTGAAAATTATTTTTATTATTTACTTACAATGCAAAATATTTCAGTCCATGAAGAAATTAACTAATTTCATTCATAATAAATTTTAAAAAACACAAAAAGTCATTTCTGGAACGCGTCCAAAAGTACCAGTTCTGTAGAAGAAAGCAAGTAGAACGTCGAAAAATCTATATATATAAAGATGAATGTATGTATGTTTGTTTGTTTGTTCTTCATACAAATCCATAGTTTTCATCGGATCTCGATGAAGCTTTGCACACTTGTACCTTTGAAACAAGGAGAAAAGTACTGTCTGCATTTGGTTGAAAAATTATCTGTATAAATAATACATGTTGTCTTTCGAAAAATTACTGATCGGCGATAGACTGACGCGTTGGATATGGAGGTCTCAGTACTGAATTTTTTTTCGTGTCGCGGTCAGGTAGCTCAGTGGTGAAAGCTCTTGCTTAATAATGTATGTGGCGTAGTCTCCGGTTCGAATCTCCGTGGAGGCTAAGATTTTTAAAAATTGTTTTTGATCGTAAGAGTCACGCCTGGGCCGTCGGTTATTCGGATTGAATGTTAAACTGTAGATATCACAAAGTTAGGGGTGCAATCCGAGGCAAATTGTAGGTAGCCTTGCAATGCTGAGGGTGTACACTATTTTACGTTACTGTGTGAGTGACATGCAGTAATAATATTATAAATGCGGAAGTAAGTCTCTGTCTTTTGTTACGTTTTGACATCTAAATGCGTATACCGATATTAACAGAATTTGACAAGAAAATCTGTAGGGAGGACACAGGACATTTTTTTTTCGGTATGATTAACAGTTGTAGTCACGAAATTTTGAGAACTTATCGAATGGTGACAGAGAGACGAATGTGTGTGTTAGTCTGTAATGTTACGTCGCTTACTCAAGCTATGCTTCTCGCGCATTATGTTAGTGTATAATTTGTTAGTAAATTTCGTTTAGAGAAGAAAAGTATTATTTAGTATAGATATCGATTTTTTTCTGTCCTTTTACTTTATATCTGCTTAAATGTTTCTGGCACCAGTTTATTTTGCCTTTTTTTTGACATGCCTTGCGGCCGTAAATTAGCCTAAGTTGTAGCTCTAGCAGAGCATGAGCAGCTGAAGTTATTAGAAGCCAAGAATATCCACTATTACAGTAAAGAAACTAAAAGTCTGATAGAAAGTTTAAACTGAAATTAATTTTTGAAACGTATTGATTTTTCCGAAAAACATAAGTAGTTAATTTTTTAACATATATGGACGAAAAAGCACCAGGTTTTTTTTATTTTTATTTTTTATGGTGCTAGTTACACGAACAGCAGTCTATATTGCTCGGTTGTCAAACCCCACTGTTTGCAGTGTGTGGGGCATTGCTGGTGACGTGTTTTAATGTCTTCAATTCTGAAATGTTCTTATTCACTGATTTTAAAATGGATTATTCACTTATTTTAAAATGGAATCATTACATTTGAGCGACGATTCAGAATAAGCGATCAACTAACAAAAAGAAATCAGATCCCACAAGTCTTTTAAAAAAAGGTCAAGTCTCGTTGTTATGCACTGACAAACAGTTATGAGAGCTTGTTCTGAGCCAAGTCTATACTTATCTCTGTGTAATCACTTCACTTTCTGAAACGGAATGGTTTCTCTCGGAGTTATAAATCGTCTATTGATAATAATAAAATAAAGTAAACAAATATAATATCTTGTCACTTGGCCATTAAGCGTTACATGTTTTAATGAACCTGTATAAATACTTTAAGTGTATTTCTTTATTACCAATCTCAAAATAATAACAAAAGTCACCTTTTTTTTCCATATAAATAGAAACTATAACACTGAGAGATTTCATCTTTCACAACAATTTCATTCCTCTCAGCTGAAGGCTGGGAGGCGGGCTGTTGGAGTGTCACGGAGACTCTTTTCAGCCTACTAGTCTACGGAGAGGGAAGGGGGATGGAAGCCGGCCGTGGCCTTGTAGGGAACCATCCCAGCATTCGCCTAGAGCGACTGAGGAAAACCACGGAAAACCTCAGTCAGGATGGCCGAACCGGGTTTGACCCCGGTCCTCCCGAATGTCAAGAAGCACTGCGAAACCGCAATGATCAAGCTTCGGTAAGATTTCATCCATACATACCTCCTTACATTATTGGCTGTTAACACTTTGACTGGGGGTAGCAGATTCTGCTTTCTTGAGAGTCCGAGGGCGAATCAGGAAGTCTTTGACCCCTCCCCCCACCCCTTATTATTATTTTTTTTAAAAAAAAGCAGAAATAAGGTAGTTATAGGCAATTACAAATATACTTATTATTTTACGCACCTTAACCTATTTTTTCACATGGTCCCCTGGCCGATTCAGAACATTTTTGTTCCACCGCAGCACTAAATTTGAGATGGCCGGCTGACTCTGGAACCACCGTTGGACTGCTGTCTTGGTTTCATCGTTGCTCGTGAATCGCTGTCCTACCAGACACTTCTTCAGCGGAGCGAAAACATGAAAATCACTAGGGTCGAAGTAAGGACTGTATGGTAGGTGTTCCAGAGTTTACCAGTGAAATGACCGGTGTTGCTCGGTGGTTCTGATTGCCACATGTGGCCTCGCATTGTCATGGAGGATAACCGTGTTTCTCACATCGAGAATCCGTCGGCGTTTTTTTCCTGATTGAAGCCCGAAGACACGACAGTGTGGAACTATATTTGACGGCATTGACGGTTGCACCTAGTGGCATGAAATTCAGCAGAAAATTTGCACGGCTGTCCCAGAAGACCGTTAACAACACTTTCACAACAGGTGGCACTGAATGGATTTTTTTTCCCCCTTGTGAACCCGGATATTTCCAAATCATGATCCAATGCTTCGAATCCGGCGTGATTGCAGTATCCACATTGCATAGCAAGTAACACTACGGCCCAGGAAACTGTCACCCTCCTTGGCATACCGTTGCAGATGATTCAGTGATGAAATCATCCGTTTGCCTTTCATCATGTCATCCAACTGTTTAGACTCCTTGCCGACAAGAAAACTACCGGTATCTTAATGAGCGGTGAATAGTGTTGTAAACACTCCCATACGAAATTCCAAGCTCCCGGAAAATGTCCTTGAGGTGCACGCGCCAATCCGCTTTCACCATTGCATCCATGTGGGAAATGTCGCCAGTCGGTTAGCGCCGAACGCAGCATCCCCGAACGATCATTATGATGCAAGTCTTCACGTCATTTTGCGACCAACACCATCACCTCACCTCACACTTCTCAAAGCGAGACACTTCTCCCCATACGTGGTCTAGATTTCCCTGAGGATTTCGATGGGCGTTCGTCCGTTGCTGAATATAAAACGAACATTACATGTGGGAACCGAAGGACTTGCCATATCGTCCGTGAAACATTAACGGTGTTGCATGAGTCTTTTCCTGCTCGCCTTATATCCCGTTTTAGTGATCAGAATTAGGAGCCACGTTGCGATTTAACAACAATGGACTATTTTCTGCTGTTTTAAGTTTACGCCAAGAAGCTCACACCACCCAACCGTTTAAGGCCATAGTTGAACGCTGTATCAACGTAATACCGAGACATTTAAGCAAAACCATTATTGAAAATTTTCCCAGAAGAGTACACGTGTGTTACTAAATCCGTGACGCACCAATAGCAGATGTGTTATTGCTCACATAATTCCCAAATTTGTACATTATAAATCAGCAAAAACTACAATACTTTGTTACACAATACCATATTTTATTTAAAATTCAAACCTTCCACCTTCCAGTATTATAATAATACCCTTCAACGCACAAAGACATACAGACCTTACGTAAAAAAAAAAAAAAAAAAAAAAAAAAAAAAAAAAAAAAAAAAAAAAAAAAAAAAAGAAGAAGAAGTAGAAGAAGAAGAAGAAAAAAGAGAGAAAGTTAGAATAAGATCAGTTCTCAGGAAATTGGTAAATGTACACAGCACAAGTAAAAATAGTTCTGAGGTAGATTCGTAATGAATTAACAGAAAAATCCAGTTAAGTAGATATCGTTCTGTTCTATAGTGAGCTTCCGAGAGCGGAAGATAGTGGTTTCAGTAGCACTCTGCTAATGGAGAACACGGCCAGAAGTAGCCCACTCCATCCCGTAACCCTGCCCCTTCACTTATTCCGTGATTAGATTTGCATTTAGAGCGCTGTCCCTTCTATTGAGAGATGTCGCAGTCTTACTGCTGTCCGGCAGGAAGGAAACGACAAATTCGATTCGTACAACGGCACTCGGCCTGAAAGCCATAATGCGCCTTTGACATACCCGATTTGAAATTTAAAGTGAGATTTCGTAAGCGGGCCTTACGCTGTAGCCAGTTCCACCCGAAACAGTCTACCGAACGCTTCCCTGCAGAAGGCATTAGCAGCGAATTTTACTGCCTGCTTCTCCTCTCTTGCCTCGTATTTTAAATGCGTTGAAATTACGTGCCAGATTATCCCTGCTTGATAAAAAGTTCGCTGTAGAGTTACGACCGATATTGTAAAAGACTTATCTTCTTCGCGGAAACCTTAAAACATCCATCGCAGACTTTGTCTCACGAATTTCTTTGTTATGGATTGAATTCCTCCTAGCAGATTTATCACAGAATTAAATAATCGGCCTTCCTAACTGTTCATTTGACAGTCTTTTTTGTTTGAATTTCACTTTTATACGTAATTACAGTAATGGTGATTACTGGTATAATTAGAATTCTCCCCTCACTTCGACCACATATACCAAGTCCATTGGTAAACCAGTCAACAGTAAAAGTAAAATAGCAACCGCATTTTTCCTTACTGTTAGCAATTTATACATGTTTTAGCTTTATTCAAATGTATATACTTCATTCATCAGTTTTTATTTTTTAGAAATTCCGTCTCTAAAAGACTACACAGTCATATAAATTACTTATTATTACTTATTATTACTATTGGTGATCCTATAAAACTGTGTATATTTTTTGATGAATGATTAACATTATGAATGGATGCCTAAAAAGACAACGGCAAAGGTTACGTTTTTATCAAAGGAATACACTTACACTTCTGATCATTGTTGACACAGTCATCGGTGATAAATTTACCTCCACTTTTAATTTTTCTTTCACTCATACTTTCCTGATTACAGCACTATGTTCTGTCATTAAAAATGCTTTGTCCAACCACGAATTTTCTCTCTACAATTTGCATTGTGTTCAATATTTTCTGAGAATGATTAAGTCGTTAACGAAATATCTCATTCAGCGGCATCGATATAATATTGAAATCTAACGAATTTCTTATTTTATTTTATTCAGTGTCTTTAGCCATTTGGCTAATACTGCCAATAACTATAACATCAGGAGTATAGGGTTGTATATTGTTTGATGCTATCTTATTTTGTTCAGCTGAGTATTATGTTCTTTATTTATATCTTTGACAAATTTGTTTATTGCTTTTATCTCCTTCCTAATTGGTACAGACAAGGTTTTCATCAGGTTATCCATTTAATATGAAGTCCATCCAGTTCCTTTCTTAACCCACCGTAATGCTTACATATTGGTAAATGTCCTCTATCGATCTACTCTCAGAGTATCAACCATTTCTCATGTTCACAGTCTACTCGTCATGATTAATTCGTTTCTGTTTAACTCTAGAAGGCTGAGCGTACTTGTAGAAAGAACCAAGAGATGGGGTTAGTGTATAGTTACATTTCTTTGTTAATGCCTTCAAACAATACTTATTTTCTGCTCCGTCCGCAGTTATGATAGTATAATAATATAAGGCTCAGATTTTGTGAGCAAATCTAAGCTATCAAACAGTGAAAACTAAAAATTTCTGTTTAGTCGTTATTGCGTGATGTCGGGACAAACAGGTACAGCCCCGTTATCCTTTTATAATAATATTGATTGTTATCGCTAAGTTTGGCGTGCAATTCAAGGATCAACTGTCAATAGCTGAAATGCGAATGTATTTGTCTCTTAGTGTCATAACGTTAGAACGTAATATTCTTTTCCACATTTTGCACCATGTTTCTACAGAGGAATCTGATCAGCTGATTGGTTGTCGGCTTATGGACTCTTCCAGTTTTGTCAAACATGTTTTTTACGAGCGTGGAAGAAGATAAACATTCTAAAAATTTAGAACTTCTTTGAATTAGGAACTGCAACCAAATGAAAATTACTGATGAGCTAGGATAACGGAATGTTATTAGGAACGATTATCAACTGAAATTCAGAAATATGAAGAACATATGTGATTCTCTAATTCAAAGGGGAGAAGGGGAAGAGAGATTACTGCAAGCTAATCTAGAAACTAATAAAGAAAATATTCAGGATGGTATATTGCAGTAAGATATTTTTTTATAACTCGTTTTGTTATTAATTAACCAACATATCTCCTTCGTCCTATTAGATGTCATTAATAGTCAAACAAAAAATTTGTTCGGTATATCCATCGTTTATTAACTCCTTGTTAATACAGATGTGGCGTAATACTGAAGCACTAAATTCAGAAACATGTTTATGGATCGGCGAATTAAAAGCGAAAAAAAATAAGAACCATATTAGAATGGCAAATGCCGGATGGTGATATACGTATAATGAACTTCCATGCGAAAAAATTTTTCGGAAAATAATTAGGAGTGGAAGTTTATCATTTGTAGGTATAGGATTTCGGAAATGAAACATATAACTGACGAATGTATTTAAGAATTTGCCTTAAACAATCGAAGAATTAGAAGTGAATATTCTCAAGTCTTTGGCAAATTTTCTACTGGGGCA
Source organism: Vandiemenella viatica (assembly GCA_031002005.1). Classification (NCBI taxonomy): domain Eukaryota; kingdom Metazoa; phylum Arthropoda; class Insecta; order Orthoptera; family Morabidae; genus Vandiemenella; species Vandiemenella viatica. The sequence continues at coordinate 88,644,503 of JARYHS010009186.1, forward strand.
TATGGTCCATCCCCATTAAAAACTAATTTTCTGAAAATTAGAAAGTTCCTTCTGTGAGCATACCAAAAGTGCTGACATTACGTTTGTTTTCAAGTTAAAAGAATGAATCCATATCTAGTGGGAAAAGGTTTCAAAATCTTTCACTTGATGCAGAGAGGGATGAGGGGGTGTACTAGAGAAATAAGGGAATTTGGTTGCACAATGTAGGTCAGACCCTTGCTTTAATTTGGTGAAGTAGTATGTGCACCATATTTTGGTTATCAAATGCAGTACTGAATGCGGGTACAAAGAAGGGCTATTAGATTTGGCTTTGGAAACTATCGCAGAACACAATCAATACCATATATTGATATAAGAATTAGGAATAATGCATGGAAGGGAAAAGATTACCATAAACACAAGCTGGAACTCAATTTCGGGGAAATATAATTTACTAAAAAAAACTAAAAGAATTTAGTTGAAATTTATTAAAGGCAAAAGCAATTGGTTACAGGGAAGGGGGAAAACGAGTGTAAGTAAATTGCTAACGGAGCGTTTGCTTCATCGCAGTTAAATTATATATAAACGGTTTATTTGAAGTTAATTCGGTGGTAGTATGAGTATACCAAAGGGAAGGCACACTTTAATAAAAAATATTTTCCTTAGATACATGATATTCCTACTTCAGTTCTAGCTGCCATTAAGTAATCTTTTCGCAGTTGTTTTAATACGTATCCCTTTTACGCTCTTTGTTTTTTATATTTTAAATCTTTGCAAAGCAAGTGTAAATCGCTTTGATTGAAAATATTCTGGTTGTAATTACTCTGTTCGGTAAAATTAAGACTCCTAGAGTGTTTAAGGTAATAATCCCATTTTTCAAATATAATTAAAACCTAACAAATAGCATAGAAATGGTAAAAATAGTACGTTACTTAATTGTTTCCACTTGTTGCAACAAGGAATTTATCGCACTGCCCATCTCTGAAAAGGCCATGTCGTAATGTACCGTAATATTTGAAACGGGAATCTTGGTGCGGGAGACCATTGACCGCCGATGATTCTGAATCGGAGGAGGCTTTTTCTTTTTTTGATCGCGGAAATGAGGCAATTACTCGCGGCTCGAGCTCTGGAGCACCCGCCGTTAGCAGAGAGTCCTCAGGCGAAGGTCCTTAATTGGTGGCGTGGTGCTGCCCGCCAATCACACACGCCGCCCAGCCGAAAATAATTGGTGGCCCCCTCCCCAACCACTTTCACGGCTGTCATCAGGCAGACACCGGAAAATACTGTACTGCGAATAGAAGGCCACCAGCCAACTGCAACACGTCTCGCTGAGATCTGGTGACAAAATCACAAACCAATTGACTAGAGGTACTGGGCAGAATTTTTAATGCTACATTAACGTAAGCTTTATCTTTCACAAAGCTATCATTCTGTGTATTTACTCTGATTCGTTAAATTTTCAAGATTAGTAGGAGGTTGTTGTTGTTGTTGTTGTTGTTGTTGTTGTTGGTGGTGGTGGTGGTGTTTTAGGGCGCGTCGACAGCGAGGTCATTAGCGCCCTAGTAGGAGGTAATTATTGCATGATTGCTTTGTCGGTGCATATGTTTTAAACTGTTTCTCGATCTTTAAGGCGTGAATCTAAGGTGCGTTCCCACGGTGCATCCCTCGGCGCGTGGTTTTGGACGTCTTTCATCTTTGCCGCATATGCTAGCAGGCACGGCGTGCCTCGACCCACCGCCAGGCGGTAAAAAATGAAAGGCACGTACTGCCACACTACGCGCCATGGGAATGCGGCTTAAGGAGTCTAGCTCATTACTTTGACTCCCTTTCTTAGTTTTCTTTATATAGAATGCTATGTTGCCTGAAATGCTAGAAGACATGATATAATTTTATAGTTAGTATAAATGGAGAGGCGGTTGTCAGTTGAACTAGAGACTGTCGTATCAGATGTTTATTTAAAGTGATAATGACCTCTTCTTCTTATGAATCCCTTGCTTTTGTGCGAGCGTAGGCGGTTACCATGGGGAATGTTTACCCCTTCATTACAACGTTTGGGAAGATGACTGGGATAGTTTCCCGTTTCCGCCTGTGTTTGTAAGTGTTGTTCTAATGACTGTACTAGTGAGCTTGTTCAGTGTAGGGAGTTGTCTGTGCTGTGGATGAGAGATGAATGAATTAAGAGGGTGAAACCTGGTGCTGGCCCATTAAGATCTACTCTTCCGATTGAAACCTAGATGTCCCCATTCAACGGACGAATCACCGTCAACAGTGTCGTATGCCTTTATTGCCGAGATGTATTGGATTTAATCCAGGACTGGAGCACAATCTGGTGATTATGAATTATACACCACTACTCTTACCCAGCTGACAATGTCCTGATGATGAAAATTTCTTTCACCACTATGATTCGGATGAGCTGATCCCGTGTCACCACCAGAACCATCACTTACCCAACTGGACGGGCTCAACAATGAGTACGCGACGAGAATGAACCGATTTCTGAACATGGAACGTTAGTATTAGCCCTATTAATGGGGGTAATAGCATTACTGAAGTTGATACATAATAATAGCATTTCCCTGCAAATCTGCTGCTTGCGACATGCGACCGGATCGATTGATCGTTGTGGAACGAATTTTCGCGTCTCGGACGGCACTTCTTACACCATTCAGTAGACGTTACCATAAGATGATGGCACTTTACATTGTAGAAACTTTTTTTAACAATTATCCGGCTGCATGCACGAGAAATCTACAAGCAAAATCTATCAAAGATGTTTCATAATTTAGAATTCCACTCTCCACTGTGTGGAGAGTACACCGAAAGAACAGCGTGTACGTTATTATTTCCCAAACAGACAACACAGTGGTCTATCATGAATGCCCATCGTTGGATACCAATGACGGATGAGCAGATTCAAATACGGTTATCAGATACGCGAACATAAAATATTTTATCATTCTCTTTATGTGATCATTTTTCCACTTTGATGACGAAGAAAAAACATTTAACATTTAAACTATGTTTATCTCCTTGCAAGATAATTGGGTGTAACTGAGTTAATTATACACTCCTAGAAAATTGAAATAAGAACACCGTGAATTCATTTTCCCAGGAATGGGAAACTTTATATACACATTCTTGGGGTCAGATACAACACATGATCACACAGACAGAACTATAGGCACATAGACACAGGCAACAGAGCATGCACAATGTCGGCACTAGTACCGTGTATATCCTCCTTTCGCAGCAATGCAGGCTGCAATTCTCCCATGGAGACGATCATAGAGGTGCTGGATGTAGTCCTGTGGAACGGCATGCCAAGCCATTTCCACCTGGCGCCTCAGCTGGACCAGCGTTCGTGCTGGACGTGCAGACCGCGTGAGACGACGTTTCATCCAGTCCCAAACATGCTCAATGGGGGACAGATCCGGATATCTCGCTGGCCAGGGTAGTTGACTTACACCTTCTAGAGCACGTTGGGTGGCACGGGATACATGTGGACATGCAGTGTCCTGTTGGAACAGCATGTTCCCTTGCCGGTCTAGGAATGGTAGAACGATGGGTTCGATGACGGTTTGAATGTACCGTGCACTGTTCAGTGTCCCCTCGACGATCACCAGAGGTGCACGGCCAGTGTAGGAGATCGCTCCCCACACCATGATGCCGGGTGTTGGCCCTGTGTGCCTCGGTCGTATGCAGTCCTGATTGTGGCGCTCACCTGCACGGTGCCAAACACGCATACGACCATCATTGGCACCATGGCAGAAGCGACTCTCATCACTGAAGACGACACGTCTCCACTCGTCCCTTCATACACGCCTGTCGCGACACCACTGGAGGCGGGCTGCACGATGTTGGGGCGTGAGCGGAAGACGACCTAACGGTGCGCGGGACCGTAGCCCAGCTTCATGGAGACGGTTGCGAATGGTCCTCTCTGATACCCCAGGAGCAACAGTGTCCCTAATTTGCCGGGAAGTCTCGGTGCGGTCCCCTACGGCACTGCGTAGGATGCGACGGTCTTGGCGTGCGTCCGTGCGTCGCTGCTGTCCGGACCCAGGTCGACGGGCACGTGCACCTTCCGCCGACCACTGGCGACAACATCGATGTACTGTGGAGACCTCGCGCCCCACATGTTGAGCAATTCGGCGGTACGTCCACCCGGCCTCCAGCATTCCCACTATACGCCCTCGCTCAAAGTCCGTCAACTGCACATACGGTTCACGTACACGCTGTCGCGGCATGCTACCAGTGTTAAAGACTGAGATGGAGTTCCGTATGCCACGGCAAACTGGCTGACACTGACAGCGGCGGTGCCCAACCACTGCGCAGCTAGCGCCCTTCGACGGCCAACACTGCTGTTCCTGGTGTGTCCGCTGTGCCGTGCGTTTGATCATTGCTTGTACAGCCCTCTCGTAGTGTCCGGAGCAAGTATGGTGGGTCTTACACATCGGCGTCAATGTGTTCTTATTTAAATTTCCAGGAGTGTATTTCAGGGCAAACATTTTCTTTTGTCAGCTTGGCGTTTCAATCTTATATCTTTAAACGAGCAGTTATTGTATATATATACATATGTACATACATATACATATATATATATATACAATAATTGCTCGTTTAAAGATATGTATATATATATTTCGGATCTCGGTAACGACTGTGACGATTTGGATGAAATTTGATGTTTAGATAACGTTTTGACATTTTAGATTACCAAAATATTTGTCTTCCCTAGAAAAAAGCGAGTTTACAAAATACGAACAATTTTTTCACTCGGTATCTCGAAATCGGAACTAGCGCCATTTCGTAGGCAATTCAGGTACCAGAAAACCTACAAATAGTTTCTCCTTGATTTCAAAGAATATTTAAACGAACAGTTCTTGTATACTGGCTAACCCGTGGAAATATTAGTACTGCAAGTTTAATTGTAAAACATTAAAAAAGGAAGATAATTAAAAATTTATCATTTGTTTTGCCGTACCAGTTATAAAGCAATCATCGTTTACTTTTGACCATAATAAGTGGTTGTTAGTTTGTCATTAAATACTACCACGCGAGGTATGAGTATAGTTTTATCGGAGTGAATGAATTTAGCACTCATGATGTTCTATCATTACCATGACGTCACAGTGTGATGATGAATTCTTATAGAACTCGACGAAACATATCGAAAATAAAGAATAAATGTTTTGATATCTCTCTTGGATTTCGAGATATAGCATGTCAAAAAAAACAGTTATAATTATAGTTCCTTGTGCTTTTTGGCGACGTTTCTTCTGGTGCAGGCCATATTTCAACCTAATAACAACTATTATGAACAAAATAAAACACTGAAAGTACATTTCCACCGTATAGACATAGTGGGTTTGGATGTGGATTTTTTTTTTTTTTTTGGTCCGGGCCGGATCTAATACCAACCTCTTCACTTGAGATATCAGAAAAATAAATTATTTATATTCGTTTTGTCTCGACGAGTTTCATACGAATTCATCATCAAACTTGGCTATGGCGAAATTTATCTTCTGGTCCAGGTCGTATTTCAACCAACCACGTCAAATTTTGAGATACGATACCTCAAGAATTAAGAGAGACATAACAAAATATATTGTTTACTTTCAATTTTTCTCGTCGTGTTACACAAGAATCCATCACCAAGGGTTATCGTAGAATCCCCTGAATTGCCACAAATCTCTCACCATTAATTAATCCCTGACTAGCATTAAGATTTCTATTTAACATAATAATAGCATTTCTCTTTGAAAGCAATTTATGACGAGGTCCCGCAAATGGATCTAGCGATTTCCATGAAATTTCATATGTAGAAAACGTTTTGATTTTCAAGTTTTTAACACGATTTTTTTAAAAAAAAAAGCAGCAATTTTGTATTTGGTTTCTCTAAAACGGCTCTAATCTCATTACGTAGAAGGTTCAGGCACTAGTAAGCCTACTGATGTTAGTTCAGCTTCTCTTTAGTTAACTGTGCACCTCAAAACGCCTAGGAAGCCTTCAAACCTTTTACTTTACTCGAAATCTTGGATATTGAACAGAAATCGAAAGATGCCGGGCGAAGATATTTGTCTTCCCTACAATGCCGAATTCATTGATCATAATTACAGATAGTACGATGTTAGTTATGGCAAAGAAGTCACACTCTTTTCATTTTTTATGAGATGGGTTTATTATCTCATATGTCCTTTGACTCATCGACTAACTCATTAAAAATATATATTGCTGACTTCAGGTAATTTTGCTTAACACCTGCAGTGCCAAAATACTACGAACTGTGTTCCTCTCGATTAGATTCCAAATTTTCACTTTTACTATCTGGAATAGCTTTCTCAGTGTCTCGATAGCATTTCGGCTACTACTTCTGTCCACCTGACTACACATTTCCCGTCCACTCACTCGTAAGAGATGAATCTTTCTTTTTCTCCTTCTTAGTTCTCGCCGCGTCGCAAACTTCCAGTAGCTGATACACAGAATGTCAATAAATCAAGGTTTTTGGGTCACAAGTTATTTCCATTGTCATCATCAGGACTTCTTCAGCTGACGAAGTCCTGTAATTAGCTGTAGAAATGGCCTGTTTTGATGAAACTACTGCACTGAATATCCGTAAAAACTAGTTGGTTTCTAATTACTAACACAGATAACGATAACAGATTACTGATCACCAGGTACTACTAGGCGTACTTCACTAGTTGCTTATGTTCCTGAAGCTTTACCTAAAAGTAACTGCAGTACACTAACGGTTAGTATGAACTGAAGATGCCCGTGTCAATAGGGAGTTTGTGAACAAAAATTTTCTTACATAAAGAATTGTTTGTGTAGACTTTAACTGCCATCGAAAATTGCTATGACGAAGTACGCTATTTCTGCTGAAATTGCTTTTTCGGAGGCTGTCACACTTATTTTGTCAGTGGAACACGGATGCTGGGTGTGCCGTCCACTTGGGCGGTGGCGATGTATAATTCAGACCGCTATCAGCACCTCGTCTGGCGACAGCTGCTCCGGACACTTGTGGCTGTCGCGTTACGACCCGGCCTACAGCCGATCGTCACTTCGTCCACTCTCACTGCTATCATGCTGAAAGCAGAGGCTCAGAAGCAACAGCACACGATCTTCGTCTAAACGTATTTTATACGACTACTTGTTTGGAATGTTTATAATTTAAACCACTGAATTTTTAAGCATATCGGTTGTTGCATTTTATTTACATCGATCAACGACCATCAGACACAACCAACCAACATACCAACGGATATATTGTTACGTTGACTATAGCTTGATTACTACTACGAAAGTGGTTCCCAATAACAGTAGGATGATAATTTTTGTTTACTACGTAGTTGCTCTGGAAGGATTAACTTTTCCATTACAACTTTCCTTGTAAACTTAAGTACGTAGGTTTTCCCTGTGATGGAAGTATATGTTCAAGTTACTCTTTTGTGTGGATGGTTGTGATGTGTGTATGTTTAATGTAGTGTTTTGCTTACGTTGTAAATGAACGAAAGATGAAAGGAAGGAAACGATAAAACTCTGTAAGGAGCCATTCACGCCTGCTTTCCGAATGAGTCCAAAGGAGTTGCCAAGTGCTTCACCGTCTCCTACTCTGCTGCCCAACACCTGATGATGACATTTCTTACACCACCAGTAAGCAAACCAGCTCTACCCAGATCCCTTCATGGTGTCATACACATCGGAGCCAACGGGACCGGCAACAGGACTATAACAAATATAAATTAAAATGGGGTTAATGGTTTGGAAGAAAGTGTAAGATCCTGTTTTGAGGTAACTGACCACCGGAATTTGGTTTTCTATGTTTTAACCTAATTTCTGAGCTGTTTTACAGTTATAATTATCTAGATCTTATTCGTGTTCTCGGTGACATGGACCTCAGAATTACTAACGATAAACCTACGAGTGAAGATATTAACCTTCTAACGTAATTATTATGTTTATATTGCTGCTTTACGTCGGGCTTTACTGCCATTACCTTTGGATTTCTTTCTTATACGTATTTTCCCGGAATACAGCTTTATTCAGAAGGACACTGTTAACAAACAATGCAACATTGTCACAATTATTGAGTAGCCACCAAAACCGATTTAGTGTATTTTTTTTAAAGAAAGTCCTACAACGTCAGGTTACAGTTATTTTCAATACAAACTAAGGTTGAACAAACAATGACAAAGTAAAATATTGCCTTTGCTTCCAGGCGTCACGACACACAATGAATTATTATCACATTTGCTTCGAGACCTAATGACATAACACATGGTCCGATTAATTTAATTTAATTTAATTGCAATCGAGCACAGGCTCCGGTGGCAATTTCCCTACACACCCATCTTCCCCCTATCCTACACCTACCTACATTTGCCCTCTACAAATTTTATCTTTAAATTCTTTCAAAGTTTTCGGTAAATTATTCATCATTTCTCTTGGTAACTCATTCCATTCCCTGACACCCTTACCTAAAAAAGAGAATCTTCCCACACCCTTGTGCCTGAAATCGAGTGCCAGCTTGTGGTCATGGTCATCTTTTCCCTTCCATGCACTACTTTTCATACCTCGAAGACATGATGTCGATTTCAGAACACATTATATAATGAGGAATCAAATCAGTGATGCAGTGACATGACCAATTTGAGTGTCTTCTGAGAACAATGATATCAGAACTCATGGTATCTTTCGGCTTCAGGTTACAGTAAAGCTTGAAGTTATACAGTAATTTTCGATAAAAAGTAGGGTTGAACAAATCCATGACAGTAAAACACAGCGAAACATGGCCTCTGCTTGCAGGTATCATTAACCACATACACTGAAATATTGTCCGAGATCTACGAGAATTACATAACGTATGATCTGATAAATCTTGAAGTTGATTTCAATACACATTACACAATGAGGCAACAGATTAATGATGGTGGGACAAAGCTAGTCTGAGTGTCTTCGAGAGCTGTACGTTCAGAGCTAACGGAGTCCTTTCATCGGCAGAGGTCACGGCGAACAGAAGCTCCCGGGAGTACACAGGACGCCCCAGTGGCTTTGGCGTTGCGAAGCCCGCAGCCGTCGAGATAAACCGTGGAGCACGGCCGCTTATCAGATAGCGCATAAATTCGCCGTAGGGCCGGTGGCCAGTTTATCCTAATTGCCAGCAGGCGGTACGACACCCCTGCCACTTTATCGGCGGCCCGAGTAATGTCCCGGACGTGAGAGCGCACGCGCCTGGGAATTGGGACGCGCCTCAGAGGGCTTCGACACTAGATGGTGCCAGCGGCGGCAGAAACCAGTGACCCAAACAGGAGGGGGCGAAGATGGTATCCACTGGTCGACTCCGATACAATATGCGGGTGCGTGTACATACAACGACAGTTATTCAAAAAGACTGTGTTTTGAGCAGTTTAAAAGGAACAAGTAGAATCTATGAAATTTCATGTATTTTTAAGAGGTAATACGTTAAGAAGCAACGGCTCCCGTCATTGTGACTCAGTGTGCTGAGGAGTCGTACACTCGATCAGGGAGCTACAATGGGGGCGTACAAGAGCTCCCCCCCCCTTTTTTTCACGCACCAGCCATCCTGACTGAGGTTTATCGGCGGTTTTCTGCAGCCATCAAAGTGAATGTTGGAAAGGTCGCTAATTTTCCCTCCTCATAAACTACACATTTCACAAAAAAAACACATTATCACACACAAAACATAATTACCCACTTTGCAGCACTTCACTTCCTCGATTACAAGGGACACTTTTGACCTCTAACGCTAGGAACCACACGAAAACATTTTTAGAATAACAAGCAATCAAAAGCAAAACAGTGGTGTGTGTCATTTCCATGCAGAACTCCGCACTTGTCTGCTAGCGACATTAAAGAGACATGAAAAGAACCTATTGTTGTGTTATTCCTGGACAGGTCATACAGAGAATACTCTTCTAGATGCAACTTTACCGAACAAAGATTATATGCTGAAGATATTTCCACCGAAAACAACAAAATATTACCAACCCCTTCTTGATGTTTACTTCTTTCGGCGATATAAGCTCAATATCAGAAGGATTACTGATTTTGTAAGACTACCACGTGCCAAACGACAAATGAAGATACATGATAGTTACTTCTTCGTGAAACTTCACTCTGTGATTTATAATCAATTTGCTGCATCTACATGTAAGCCTATGTTGCAATATGCTTGGCGAAAGCCAGGTTATGACATTGACATACCAACATCATCATTTGAAAATGTAATTAGTGTGGCTTTTGATATTGTACTGCGTGAATGTGAAAGATTTGGAATGTGATAACGTGGCTTCAGTGAGATGTGCACATTGTTCTCTTCCACTTTGTTTTAACCACTTCATCGAAATCCCGCATCCCCACTTTGAGGACTAATATAAGCACTATCAGGTGTGTGGCATTGCTGTATATGCGTGCTTTGTGCTACATTAAGTACTTTAAGCAGGGAGTTTATGGCACTGTTGATTGAAAATGTAATGATACACTGACGTCTTTGAATTACGTATAATTTCCTTCATATGGCATCTTGTTACTGTGTTTATATCTATTAAAATATTGATTCACTGAGCCAGATCTTAGTTCCTATGGACTGTTTAAGTAACAGACACAGTTAATTTGCCATTCGAAAGTACACTCGATTGCTTCCCCTGTACCTGAAGCACAAAGCCGGAAGGATAACATTACTGGCCAGAAAATCCCAAACAGTCGTTCAGCCACCAAATTGCGAATTTGCCTGTATCGTGGATAGAGTTACTATAAAACGTGGGATCTGAGCTCTGACATATATCACATAAACAAAGCAATACCATTAAAAATGGGAAGAGTGTGATGTTAATCGGGATCGCGATTTAACTACTTAACTACCACACTACTCTGAGCCTACGAAAAATTTTCCAATTCCTAACTGAAACATGACGTGCTCGTTATTTGAGCTTAAAAATTTAAACAAAAATGCTTGAAGTGATGAAGATACTGCACTTCGCAAATCTGTTCTGCAAACTTAAAGCAAGATTCGCACGGAATATTGATTGAAGGGAACACTAACTTCAGCAAACAAAATCAAATGTTTAGCTTTAAAAGTTATCAGCGTCGTCTCTCATCATACTGAGCGGTAGAACGCCCGTGACACCGAAATCCGCGCCTTCACAATTCTGCCGAAATCTCATAAGCAGAACTAATATTTTCTCTGAAAGCTTCGTGAATGCTATACCGTTGACGGAGAAACAGAAAGACGAACGTCTTCGCTTTGAGCAGAAAAGGGAAGCTCATTATTTGATTTAATTAAATCAAGAAGCCAGAGAAAGCAGAGGAATTGAGAGACAAGAGGATAGAACGAGGGAGGAGAAGGTATAGGTCTGTTCGCTATTCTTGGCACAGTTTTGTGGGAGCCGGCAATACTCTTCAATGGCTGCCTGCGCCACCTGGTCGTATCATTGGGCCAGTGGTGAGCTTTTCCTCTAACCAGCCACGTAGTGGGCACTTTGTCCTTTTTCTCGTGATAATCCGTGAGTAATGGATAAAACGAAAATTTGAGAAACAATAGCCCTCTCTGTATAAGATAGTACAGAGCCAGTTGTGATGATTGTTCAGTTTTCAAGACATCAGTACATCTTCACGCCTTGTGGCCAAGTTAAACAGCTTACACCATTATTGGTTCTATATATGTTCTGACTGATAGACGGTATCATGATGAAACGTACCGTTTGTTCGTCCGTCCGTGTGTTACATTCGCATACCATCTGAAACATTTAACTTAGAAATTTATAACTGTATAATATTTGTTTTTACTACCACCAAGAAGATCAAGCTACAAAAATTAGAAAAATAATGTGAGTAAGAATAATTTTTGGGGTTAATATACTAGAAAAAAATTCATTAGTTAATATTGATGGGTACTAAATGAATGTTTGGAACTCTCTGTCCATGGAAAAATTTGATTACTTTTTTTATTCCTCAAATAGTAGATTTTTGATAAAAATGCATACAAAATTTTCGCTTTTATTTCTAAAACGATCGATCAGAAAATTCTTTCAAACTATACAGTGATATGTAGCCATAGAAAGGCTGGACGGAATGTTTCACACAGTAACTACAATAATTTTAATAAATGTAATTCTTCAGTAAATATTTATTCGAAAAAAATCACATTTACCAATTTATTGAGAATTTCATAAAATTGATAGTGAAGTAAGATTAGAGTTAACTGAAAATTACCGAAATGCTTGTAAGACCTATTAAAATTTTTCTAAACTTATTTTAAATTTGATTGTTGTACATTATTGGATACACAATTTCGAAAAATGAAAAGTCAACTTAGCTTAAACTTTAATTCTACTGAATAATTTTAAAAAATTCGTAGCAAAAAATACTTTAGTGAATTTAATTAAATACAGAACACACTTGATGTACTATTGTAAATAGTCTGTTGTTAGCTGACTCAATAGAATATACCCGGCTGTGTGAAATTGCTGTTGCAGTGCGTTAGCTATAACAGGATTATTTGATACTTTTTAAAAGTATTATGGCAGAAACCACATGCAGAAATATGAATAAATGAAATTATTCCTTCATTTCTTTCTGCCTACAGTTAATGGTATAAATATCCCGAAGCAAAATTAAGCTAACACCATATTTTACACTAAATAGAATTTTTCCTTCTGGCTTCTTTTTTATTCCATAGTTCAAGTGCTTACATTGCAAAATCTAAAAACTATCTGTTTTCAACTCAATTTAATAAAAAAAATGAGTTTATTTTAATTAATACTATATAAATGTTCGAAATTAACTATTACTTTTTGTTACACACTGCAATGTTGTTAATTATTATTTGTCTTTTCAACTAGAGCGCATGTTAAATATTGTTAAATATTGTTTTATTTTTTAAAAAACTTTCAGTTATCTCAAAATCACAAAGGCTAATCATAAAGTTAATTGATAAATTCAGTGGTTGATTCTCCCGCAACTTCAGGACGTTTTTTTACAATGCATCGTAAGCCACGCATAGCTGGCAAAAGATGTTCATTTCAACATCCTCTTATTAAAAAATTGCTGAAATACAAGACTATTAACACAAAAGTAAAATGCTTTACACCGTTCTTTCCTTTAAGAAATCGATTTATCAACTTCCTCGAAACGTAACATCAATGACCATTATTCAAAATATTTTATACCAGAGTTTGTTTAAGTACTGCTACTTTGTAGTTTTCTGTCGATCCTCTCACCAAGTTTCACAGGGAACTTCTCAATAAATAAATGATTTAAACAAACAATTATAAATTAATCAAATAGCTTATTTATATCGCAAATAGGAAAGGATTTAGATGTCTCTATATGTGGCATAACTCAAACCGACGTTACGCTCAACTTCCGTGGTTAGTTGCTGTAAACTCTGATAAAATTGCGATAACTTTTTTTAAATTTCTATTTCATATATTAAAAAACTTACAAAACTTTTTGACCTTAAAGCTTTTTAGTCAGAGACTTAAGTATTGAGATTTGACGAGATAACTCAAATATTGGAATAATTTAAAGTAATAATTCATCTAATTCCAAAGTTGGTGCCTGAGGAAACTGCTACGGTGCATATACCTTATGGCAAATAATTAACAATATTAATCACAATGATAAAATGTACTTGTTTCTAGGAATTAGACTTCCAAAAAGGGAAAAAAAAATACATACAGATAACAGCATAACGACTTTCTCTCTATTAGCAATCAACCCAATGGTTCTCTAAGACATTTTGGATTCAACATCCAATTTATAATTTTTTGTATTAAAAATCCAATACATTAATACCATTTCTATGTTAAACAGACCCAGCTACCGGTATAAATAGAAACATCAGAATGTCTGTAGGCTGACACAACATTTATGAAACTCACAGCACCAGCATACAGCATTTTCCTTTCCGTCTTTTTATATTTCACTTCACATTTTGAATCTCCATCCATTACGTTAACGAAACTAATTAGTTGCTTTCTTTGAACCTTTTTTAATCTTAGGGAATCCAAGCACGACTCCTCATTATTCATTAAGAGCAGGGGAAGCAAAGTGCCATCTAACGAGCAATTATTACTTCACACGCGTTCCAGCTTCTCATTTCGTGAATCGTTCTAGTGTTGATAAATAACTTCGTTGGATAACAAATACTGCAGGAATTCTTCCCAGTGTATTTTTTATGGGTGCTGAGGGATGGAGTGTAAACTCTGTTTCCTTTTGATGAAAATATTCCATATACAAACATAATTAACATAAAAAGCTCCGAATTCTGTTACGAAAAAAAAAGATGTTAAGGAATGAACTGCATGTGTATGCTTTTCTTTTATCTTGGTACTTAATTAAAAACGATAATTACATAGTAGTGCTCGACGTTATAACTTCACATGCAATGAAGCATTCGTGTGTGTTGTGACATGCTGATGAATGGCTCTACTTCTCAGAACCTTGCAGCACATTCTGCTGTAAAGTTTATTCCATTTGGTTAAATCGGCGTGACGTGAGTACCACGTTAATGACTCAATTCAACAATCAAAGCTTATATCGTCCTATACGAATTATTACTACAATGAGATCTGTGTGAAATCATATTAGCTAAACAGTGTAACACACTTAATTGAATTTAGGAACACATGCAGCATACGGAAAATACTGAGAGATTACAGCTCTCACCGAAGCACCAGGACAAAAAATTTAAATCGTATCTGCTCTTTCAATTAACTGAAGCTCTTTTGTACATATTTTACCAACAGTAAAGTTACCATAAACTGAAAACTTATGCTTAATGACTTCTTCAGGTCATATTTGTTTTAGTTTTGTAGTTTAAAAAACATAATACATAAGTGTAAATATCCGAAAGGATGTTTAACATACTTCTGTGGCATTATACCCCAGTTCTTGCATTCATAGAGGATCTAGCTATTACCGCAGGTTCATCAAAAGTAAATATTTGTAAACAGCTTCATGTGAAATAATAGGTTAATTTACTAAGCATGGTTAATGTTTAGTTTTTGCATTTGCGAAGTTGATGCATGGTTTAGTTCTTTATATTTCAGTTTTCCTTGATTTACAAAATTACTCCAGGTGAATGAAGTGATGGATCACAGACCTAAGTTAAAAGACAGTAGATACAGCTAGTCAACTGCTATTCGCCACGTCTGCCCCTACACATGATGTACGACATGACAGATATTGTTTGAATTATGGAATTCACTATAAAATTGCCAACACATTTCACTTCACTTCGGTAGCAGATTTCACTGTCACCATTCAACGGTAGTGCACGCATTAACACTCCTTGCTATTGCTGGAAAGAATAAACTGTGAGTAAAGAATCAGTAGGATAGTGGACTGACCAAAAACTGCATGGAGAAGGAGAAATCTTTCATTTTGTCACATAGTGACTTTGGGGTTCACCTTTAAAACGCTCATCGGTCATTCAACGTTCTGTACCGCATAATAAGAGTGGAAGCTAGAGCGGTCTGGTGGCAAAGTGATTAAGGCGTTTGACTGGAGATTTAAAGGCCCCCGGTTCGAATATCTGTCTCGGAGGGATTTTCATAGGCATTTAACCCCACCTTCACGTCTAGCACAGCCTGATGTGTAATGTGAAGAACGCCAGAACGCTTCCGCGGTTCGGAGTCAACGTTAAACTACAGATCCCCTGTACCCGGCAGGATTTCCGTGTTAGTTAAGGCGGCTATGACAGGGGCAGAATGAGCAGCCTATAAAAACCCTTTTATCAGGTCATTACGACCACATGGGATTATTATTATTTTATTAGGGTGGGAGCTAATGATCTCGGAAGAAAAAACTGCAGCTGAGTTTTGCATATATAACGAATGCAAAACACCATACTCGATTGTAACTGGAACAGTTTCACAAAGATAAAGTTCGTCTTCAAGTTTTCTGAATAGTACCAATGAGGGACTTGCTAATCAGAAATGAGTTCTTAATCACATACAGGATGCCCCATAAACAAATGTTAAAACTTGGAGGTGGTGTTGAGCGTCCAAATGACTCATAATTGCATGGCACCCATGGCCGGAAATGGTACTGTTCAGAGCTGCTCATGACAGCACAGTTTTACAAATTATCGCATATTTCTGGAACAGGTCCTCCATGCTTAGTTCAGCACATACCACAAAATGGGATACGCGATATGTGGTTCCAACACCAAGGAGTGAACAACGTTTCGGATTACGAGTTCGTTATCATCTCAGTGTGGCGTTTGACCGGGGTGGATTGTGCGTGGTGGACCAAATGACAGCCACCAAGTTCTTTGGATTTAAGCGGACTGGATTTAATTTCTTTGGGGGCACTTAAACATCATGTGTGAAAATGATCTATCAATTCTGGAATAGTCTGGTTGAAAAAATCGTTTGTGAAGCTGCTAATATATAACAAATTTCCAAAACACATCTAATTCCTACCGTAAAACATCGATTGGTGGATACGGTTCCTTTCCAACTGTGACTCGTTTTGATGTTCTCCATGGGACACGTTTATATGTAGGTAATTATTCGGAAGATTATTGTAATATTATTGTACAATTCTCACCTGAAGTTTGTGTCTAATAAACCTTTTGTAGTGTACCCCATCTTTGAATAAATTTCCCTTCAATTTCTGTATATTATTTTCTATTGATCAGAAGTTAGAACCATTACGTGATTGTGAAAGTTAAGAACATGATGTACTGTATTTAAATATGAAAACCAAGTTCTAATGGTAATGAAATTACAACAATCAATTATTTTTAACTACTGAGGTAATTCAAAGGAATGTTCGTCGAGTGTTATGTGGTACCGAAAGCCGTTTCGTTTCATTCCTGTAACAGTACGAGGGGCCAGCCAATGTGGCTAATGGAACACTTAACGAAAGCGAGGTAAAAATAGGGTTTAGCAGGGTACAAGTGTTCAACCAGTTGTAAGTATGGTGTGGGCACGTAAAAGATAATTGTGGAAGCAGAATAATTTAAAAGACAAGAAGATAGTGATTGCGTCTAAGATAGCGTTTTGGGTTACTAGGAAACGCCAACAGCTTAAATACAGATTAAGAAAAATTGTGACCACTGATTCAGAATCATGTATTAATTTTCGGGACTCACATGCATGTATGTCAAGATTTATACATTTCACTGCTGCATTTGTTTTGAATAAATGATTAATTGCGAAAATTCAAATGCAGCTCATTTTAAAATGCACGGTATTCCATAAACATGACAAATTAATAATTAAATGAATTAATTAAAAGTAAACATTTTTATCGTATTTTTTAAATTAAATATTTAAACTTATGCAGTATCTGAACATAGATTTACTTCCTTTTGTCTTTCGAAGAAAAGACCTTGAGATAATCGTACTCCTCTGTATTATCATACAAGTGTTTGTACATTTCATGATACGAATTTTAGTCTCCTCAGCAAGGTTGTAAATAGTAAAAAATGCAGCTATTGATAATCTGCAATCACTGTACCGATGAGTCCTTTACGCCAGCGCCTGTGAGCCGCAGCCACCCGCCCCGGCAGTGTAGATGACCCGCTAAGCCGGAGCACGATAAATCTCGGCCGGCCGAGCCGCACCACGCTGTGTCTTCAGGTAATTGCGTATTGATCTGGCGCGCCCTCCACCGACCATCACACACGCTGGCCACACCAAAATCGTGCGGGCAACACTCACTTGATCCTTCACGGATGAGACATATCTCGTCTCAATTTACGCATACAAGGTAGCTGACCTTGCCGGCGAGTTTTAAACAGTCCTCACACTTGGAACCATAGGTCATTAAACGTTGCCCAATTACTGTGGGATTACTGGATTGTAACAAAGTAAAACTAAACTTTGTGTTGCTTAAAACACAGAATGACAGTAATGAGGTTGTAATGATACCATCGAACTAACACAGATCGAGAGGAGTATCTGTGAGTGGGGATATCTTTGACGGAGTCTAAAGAATATGGCGACAGTCTACAGTACGCGGCAATACCGTGTGGACCTAATGGCGGGAGTTGCCGACTGTTGAGGACAATACCGCGGGAACGAGAATCTAAAAGTGTTCGTAACGGTGCAACTAAAGTGTACTGTAATTTCAAGTATTATTCGGAGTGTTCAGTGTACGCGGACGAGGACAGTGCTCCGAACTTTCTAATTATTGTGATAGCGGCACCGCATACTATTTTCGCCTACTCGGTTCGAATCCTGCAAACTTTGGTGATAGAAGTTCGATTACACGGTTCACTGTAACTGGTGGATACTTCGGCGGTGTATTTTCGTGTTTTTGCAGATAATAAAGTTGTGTGTTTAATGCAAACTTTTGTGATTTGTGTGGTAGTAATTCCTACTCATTTTAGTAGTATAGCTGCCACCACGTGCTGCTTCAAGTGATTTGTTTTGTGAATAACTTTAATTCTTAGTATTAGTTGTGGAATCCCCACTGGCGACCGGACAAAATTGAACCTGTAGTAATAGGAACATTTAATCACGAACTTAAACACTGCCGCATTGAATTGTTCCACCAGGACTCATAATTATCGCTAATACGCGAGGTGCCTTGCAAGGTGTCATGATTTTCGTCTCTGACCTGTCTAATCCTGATTCTATAAGAATACTAAGCCGGCCCCATTGGCTTAGTAAGTTGTTGCACCATTTTGATGTCCGGCGCTGTCTCGGGGTTAGCTGGTTCAAGTCCAGGTGCTGGTAGAAATTTTCACCATCAGCACTTGGCTGGCAAGGTAGGAAAGGTGCTGGAGCACAATTCCTCATCACCAGATTGTACCCCAAAGTCCTGGGTTAAATCCCAAATATCTCTGCAGTGCGTATGGAATGAGAGCATGCTGAACTGTTGATGGTGATTCGTTCTTTGGTCGGGGACGTTAAGTCTTGCGGAAATCCCTCTGGTATCTTTCGGAAGATTAGGCCTGGATGGGTTGCCTTGTCTCAATTCATACAGAGCAAACAATACTCAATTCTGAACACGCACCGATTATCTGAGTCATCCACACCTACAATAACACATATGAACAAACACTGGGGAACGAATTGGAGAAACCAATTCAGTTCATTTTCTTCCATGGTAACCACCTACACCCTGAATTTGGCATGGAATCATACGAAGAAGAAGAATACTAAGTGCAGAGCGTACCTGCAGCTTAACTTATGATACGAATCTCTGGGCTTCTCTAGTACTCAATACACACAAATTGAACTTCACCGTAAATTGAATCAGATAAATAACTAAACGGATATTCCTGCTGAATGCGGATTCGAAGGAGAATCTCCCATTCACTAGTCAAACACTTTCAATTCAGCCACCACATGACTCACGTCAGCTGAAGTATACGTCACCTACAAATTAAAAACATGCTATCTACATTCCTTTACTAACTTTTCTTAATTAGATATCTGACCAAAAGCTGTATTTCGATCATAGTATGTATGTACAGTGTATTGATTAACAGGTAAATAATAACGCGTAGAAGTATGATTAACATCAGTTGAATATACGAATATAGAGCTACAGTCATCATGGTCTTACTGGATTAAACAATTCAGTTACCTCATGTTTCCGCAATAGTAAAACTAATTTGTATTTTTCAAATCATGCTGCGTTACGTCTTGCTGCCAAAGAAGCTGACTAACCTATCCCACAGGTTAATGTTCCTCTCTGATTATTTTGTCGAATACAATTTCGTAACTGAACAGCGAAATTATTCCCACACAAATTATTGTTCAAAAATTCTTTCTGAAGTATCCAGATTGTACAAAGATCTAGAATCAGTTACCTCTCTGAACAGATATAAAAATTAATCATCGCAACTTGAGCAATGAAATTAGCAACATACAGAATAGAGCATTCAAGGCAAGGAATGACCATTCCGAATACATTGTATGAATGTGGTTATAAAGATTTTAAGCTTTTTTTTGTTTAAGGTGAAATATTGGGCCTAAAAACACTGAATTTCTACAAAATTGTGTAGTCATCTAACAAATCCACTTATTGTTTAAAGCTTTAATCGTTCTTACTAAACCAGAAATCCGCTATTATTTAGCTTAGGTAAAAAGGAAACAACAGAATATATATGTCTAAATCACAAGCAACTTCACAGTTTTAGTGAAATGGTTGCTAGCAGTAAGAAAAGAGAACGTATTAAATGTTTTACGTATCCTGAAAGAGGCCCGTTTCACAGTTGTCTATAAATACTTGCCTAGTACGTGTGCAGGATACACGGGACGGCTTCCGGTGTGTCTTTCATGTTCTCCAACACATGATGATCTAGCAACTTCCACGTATCAGCTGGACAAACTATAGTGCTGTTACTTCTTTACTTGATATATTACTTTCGTGGCAACACGCTCGTCAGACATCGGCTCCGTCAAAGATGTATGTGATATTGTTAGTAGACGTCTTTAACAATATCCACAACTACATGGTACGGAGAGCTAGCTATTGTAACAAATCAAATATATATTACCTTCCTACACTTATAAAGTTCCTACCTCATGTTTCACTGAAAGTGTTCATATACCAGGGCGTAGGTCACTACCTCAAAAAAACTGATTAACTACTCTGTGTTTACTGTACGTAAACAAAATTTCAACCCATTGTAATACGAATTTTTTTGATGGATGAGGGAGAATAGTACACAAAACAGGACACATATTCAGATGTTCATTATCACTGTTCTAAGGTCTACTATATACTTTTACTGCTGCTGAATATTTGTTAGTTTTTTTATTTTTTTTTGTTGTATGTTTTGGGGTAAGCTTACAAGACCTACCAACGGGGAAGGTGTGTACGATAAGGCGCAACACACTGAATCTGCTTTTAAGTGGTTTCAATAATTCTATCCAGATGAATTTTTCATTCTTCCTTAGCATATTCTAAACTAAAGCATTTGGCCATACTAATTAGCAGTTCACGCAACTCCTAATCGACAAACATTACACAGACGAATAAAACGGATTTTGTTTTTATTTTCATCAATGTGCCCTACATGTTTTTAATTACACGCAATTTTTTAATAATTTTTCCCTTATTTTTGCCGGTTATACACAATTATAATTTGTATATGGAGTTAACAGATTTTACAGCAAAAAAAAAAAAATTAGTTACGAGATTTGTTAATTAGTATGACGTTACATTATTTCTGCAATTAACTGATGAAATTAACTCTTAACGGGGGTTGCAATCCCCGGCAATCCAGATTTCGGATTTCAATGGTATCCCTATATCACTGCTGACGAACGAAATATACCATGGCCAAATTCCTTCCCGGTCCTTGTACACAGTCCTTTCCCGCTCCTAATGACCTCGATGTTAACGGCATAAATCGATAAAGAAAATGCCTGATGAAATAAAAAAGTAATATAAATTATAATAGCGTGTAATGTATTCACGTCCATGAGTAAATACTACCAAATCTTAGAATTTTTATCGCCAGCAGTTCCTAATTTAGTCTTAATAATTTTTCATTTTAACTGGCAGTTTTTAGGCATTTTAACCTCTTTGTAACCGAAGTATGGTAGAACGGCAATACTCCACATATTTATTCTACTCGTGAAAGAATATTGTGTGACATCTTCGTCAAAATTTCTAGACTTTGTCACTACAACCTTCTAAAACAACGCAACAAGTTTAGCATAATCTGCTTCAGTAAACTTCTTTACATCAGTACATTTAAATGTGATTGCTAGTACCGTTTCGGCGCTAATGACTGACGAAGCCATCAGAGACGTTCATTTCCCTGCGACACATTGCCAGCGCTACGTGGAAGCTGAGTGGATCGAAGGTAATCCTGAGCCTTCGAACTCTGCACAATCAGAATGCCAAAGAGCGCCTGCCAGCTATGCAACCGGCGAGCCAATTCGCGCGGTTATGCACGGCGCCGTTGTACGCTCGTTCATATGCATAGGCTGCGGTCGGGATACATTTTAGAATAGCGCTCCGCTGTACACGTGGAGACTCCCACAGCAGCCACGGGATGGCGCTAATGACGTGGACTGACCTTTCACAAACAACTGTCCCCATGTGTGCTTATTTTTCTGCTCATATAACCTCCAACTAATTTATATTTCGTTAGATGAAAAGAATATGTTAACTGCTGTTATTTTATCCCGTTATGGCGTGTGTAGTTGTAATGAAACTAAAGAATCATAAAAGAATTATAACAAAGGTATATATTTTCCTTCTATGATTGCAGAGAGGGTTTGAATATATTTAGGAATATTTCATTTCGGCTATCATCTATTTCAATTATTATGTTGATAGTTGCGATATTCAAATACATTTTTATATATATATGTTTGTTTATATTTTTATTCGTGAATATTTCTGTTCGCTCTGTTAGATGGCGATGGATATAAAACCAGCAGCTACGGAGGTATTTATAGATTTTGTAAATCTCATTACTCAGCTACTATCGGATACTACATTAAGATGAAGCCGGATTTCTAATACTTATCACCATATATATATATATGCTTGTCAAACCTCTCTCCTCACTTGAGCGTAAAAGTCACAGAGTAGCACAAAAAGGTATATGAAATCTGTAGTTGGTGAAATAGCTGACTGAGGAAGAGATAAAGAACAAGATTTATAGATTAGATCTAGAATATCATACATGCTTAACTGCAACAATGGATGAGTAGGCCAGAAAATAAGAGTTAATGGCTAGAAATAACAGAAGGCACTAAATGGTACTCCTTGCCATCACCATACACGAAAAAGTACATAACAACATAACATTTGTCCCCGAACTATGTACCGAGCGTGGTGGTGTAACGGATAGCGTTCTGGCCTCGCATTCGGGAGGACGGCGGTTCGAATCCCCGTCCGGGCATAATGATTTGGGTTTTCCATGGTTTCCCAAATCACTCCAGGCAAATGCTTCCTTAAAAAAAGGCCATGGCCGAATTCCTTTCCATTCCTTGCCCCCATCCTTTCCCGGCTCTAAAGACCTCGCTGTTGAAAGACGTAAAGCAGGTAAAAAAAAAAAAAAAAACGAACCATGTGTTCGTATACTAAATGTACGTTCTTTCATAAGGATTGTGCAGTTTCCATTTTTCAGCGCAAATTGTCTTGTATCCTTGCATTCTACAGTAGTATCTAAGTAGCATTCATTGAGGCATTAATCAAGAAGCAAATGAAGCGTTTGCAATAGTAAGATTTGAGCATATTCCGATATTGTCTTTTCAATAGTCCAATTCAGTGTCATTTTATGATGTTATTAACCAACAAGGAGCGCAAAAAAGATGACATATGTATTTTAAAACATAAAAGTTTATGTTTGAATCCGAAGTATTACGGGGTTTATAATAGATAAATAAGTCGATTAAGGGACTGGGGAATAGTGATATTCCAAAACGATCTGGAAATGGGTTGACTAATGCTCTTCCTCCTTGTGTTGAAGTGTTTTGTATTTGTGTCGACGATCGTGCTGTTACCTGTAATGTGTTGATTTTTTTCTGTACATCTAATGTAGGGACGATTCGCTGCTGTCAAAACTTGAGCCTACAGAAGGATACAAAGGATGCCAGCCAGTTTTCTGTCACCATTTGACGGGAGAATCTCATTAACGGTGCAGTATGTCGTCACGCTGCATACATTAGTATTTGTTGGGGATTGAAGCCAAGCTTTTGGTACACCGTGTGGTGATTAGTTGTTATGCACCTCCACCTCTCCTACCCTGCGTGTCTAGTCCTGAAGGATGAAACATTTTTCCGCTTCCGGTGTCGAACTTTCTAACTTCTGTCAAGAATCAAGTTCGGTTACATTGTCTTCACAATATCACGTACAGGATGAGCAAGATTTTGGCATAAGAGCCAGCAAAAGTCTTTAATAAATTTTAAAATAATTGCTTAAACGTTAAATTTACGATTACCGTTTCACAACTAACGTCTAACAACAAGAATATACCTGTACTTGAGCAACTGAGATTGGTTGGATTGCCATCAAGTATACATTGCCATGACGGTCGTTATTAAGACGCTAATAACCTCGATGTTGCCGCGCCCTTATACCCCAATAACAACAGCCATCAAGTATGTTTCTAGACCATTTACGCCACAGTCGATTTTTCCATACACCTGCCGCTGATATAAGTAAAAGTTATCCCATATTGGAAGATAAATTAATTTATAGAATATCGTAAGAAACTACCTTCAATTTCTGTAAAATGACGAATGAAATGCTTCTCTAACTTTATTATTTTGTAATTTTCACATACCATCGCAATTCAGGGTGATGAGCATCAGCTGCAAATACTCTAGAATATTGAAAAAGAAGTAACGCCAAAGCAATTGAATGTTTAAGCATTTATTGAACTCCCGAACGCATTTCACTTCTTTTGCAGAAGCATCTTCAGCGGGTTCTCCTGGTAATTACGTACAAATGTTACAAATTGGTTTTGCTGTTGTGTTTTGTACAGTGGAATTATTATATAAATTATAATCTACTTACATTTTTCGTTCTATTGTATTAAGTTAGTCTCCACACTCAGCAGCAGTAATTTTTGGTTTCTGTGTGAGAAGTGTATGGTTATTAAACTGTTGATTGTCACAACACGGACATGGAGAGTAAATTAAGTATCACAACATTGCACTGCATTGCACTGTACTGTATGTTTCTTACGAATGGCCGCTTCATTTTGATTACTACCGACTTTGTGTCGCTATGCGGTGCTGTTTTGTTTTATTCAGTCTTCCATTTGTTTGGCGCGTTTGTTCAAATGTAAATGACTGTCTTTGGTTTTTTTATGGTTTTGTGTGTCCTTGTTTAGTGTTGTTTTGCCTGTCAGATAGTAAAAAAAAACGAACCGGCCATTCCTAAGAAAATTACAGTGCAGTGTTGTTATACTTACTTACTTTACTTTCCGTATCCCTGTTGTGATAATCAGCAGTTTAATAACCATCTGGAAAGTGATTCACTTTTCACAGAGAAAGCAATAATTACTGCTTCTGAAAGTGGAGCATACGTTAATGCAATATACCGAAAAATGTAAGTAGATTATAATTTAGATAATAATTCCACTGTATAAAACCAATTTGTAACATTTTTATATAATTCCCGGGAGAACCGGCTGAAGATGCTTATGCAAAAGAAGTGAAACGCGTTCGGGAGTTCAATAAATGCTCAAACATTCAACTGCATATGGTTTTGTAAAAGCATTCCCCCTATATGGCGTATGCAGTTGCTAAGAATACGGTCTTCCGTTCACAGCAACATCTCGGCGAATCGTAAATGATTCTCGATGTGAAATTCTACCGTTTACTACATACATCTGTGGTTCTGGTAGTGTGTGCAAATGAAGCGTTTGTGTTGTAGATGAGAGATTAAGAACGCAAGAATGTGAAATCAGGTACAGGATAACACTTCCGAAGAACACCAATAGCGGAAAACTTTACCATCTCCATCAGTATCAACAGGTGCATTAACACTCCTTCGACACCAACTGGAGAGAATATTGGACGCAACCCAGGACTCCAGCTCAAAATGTTGTGATTAGAACTTACTCTCGATTACTGAAATTCATTTCACCGATGGGCTTGAATCAGATGTCTTGTATCAAGATGCAGACACTGTTATGGAGTTCGGAAAAAAAGGTGGATCTTAACATGTGTTTTTCACGGACGTAATTAGTGTGTTTGGCGGTATAGCGTTTTGTGCAGTTTGTTTTTCAAGATGAAGAAGTTATACTACGATACGTTGTGCCAGCAATCCTGTTCTAATAGAAAGATTATTATTATAAACAGAGATTTTCCTCACTACAGAGGTTTTACCCCAACATAACAATAAAAACACGGAACTCAGAACCTGACTTCACCTACTCAAAATATTTCTCCAGATATTTAGAACTTGTGTATCTACCTCTTATGCACGAAATCTTCATATTGCTGTTTGTACACTTTGGAGTCAGGTAAACATGCGCCATCCTCCTTCCTTTAACTTCCCATTCCTGTATAAGTTTTGGTAGTGTTTTCCATCCTTCTTACATGGACATACAATTCCAATCTTTATACATTTTTTCTTTCACTTACATTAGTCTTATTATTTCGGTATTCCTTACTTTTTCTTTTATTGATATGCTTGCTGATCTACAGAAATCAGTTTCTAATTTTTTCAACTTCTTAATATGTTTTTTGTTGATTGTTCTTGTTTCTTATACACATAAGAATATACTATCCAGTAATGACTTCCAATATTGAATTCTGTTTGTCCTATTCATACCATTCTTGCTCAATAGCAGCGGTTCCCAACCTTTATTGGTACACGACCCACTTTTAACTAAAAAAAAAATTTCGCGACCCACCTAATATGAGAGCGTATCTAATATCAGAATGGAAACTGTTGTATGACCTCAATACACTATCGACTATCCTATCCTACGAAATGGTGAATTTTCATACAAAGTATATACTATCAACAAAAACGAGAATTGGTAATTCATAAAACAAGAAACATATTGTAGACCGGGAGTTGGCTCATCTAGTTGACTGATGAAATTCCACGATTAATCACATTAAATCTACTCTCAATCAAAACAAAACGCACGCAATAACTCACTCTCACAAAGCAGAGAAAGAATTTCTCAATCAAAGACTTTGGTTTCGATTCAAGAATAAACAAGAAAATGACAATGAGAGAAGTCAAATTGCAGTTGGTATGCACACGCATCTCCGCCCTAGATCGGGATGGGAGAGGGGGTGTTCAGGGGTTACCATAACGATTGCGCGATTGCTGCCACTGCTATATCTCACAACGAGGTTATTGCATAATACCGGCTGACTGTTTAGGAAAACTTTTTTTTTTCTCTCGCAAAGTTTTAATTTAAGCTAATAGCTTTCATGATTATTGCACTTGTAAAATATTGTCGTATATTTTTTAAATAGACGAAATAAAAGATATATTTTTGTGATAAAAACATCGATTGTTCCGCGACCCACCAAAACACAGGCCGCGGTGGGTCGCGACCCATAGGTTGGGAACCGCTGCTCTATAGAATTTAACTGAGCATCCCGATTACTTTCCAGCCATTATTAATTCTTTTATTAATTTCCATGTTTAATTTTCCTTCTTTCTAAAAGTGAACCCAAATAACAAAACTTATTTATTTTTTAATTTATATTCAATCAATGTATAATTCATCCAGATCATTAGTAAGATATTCTTTTTTTTTATTGTCAATCTTCAAGCACCATTTTTTACATTCTATTGACAGTTGATTACATATGTAATTTACATCCTCGCCATCTTGTGCTATGACGACTTGATCATCGCAAATAATGCACGATGTAAAAACTTTCCATCTATTATTTCTAAATCCAATCTATTACACCTTTGAGACCTTTTTCTCAAATTAACATGTAAATAAATTTTAAATAGGGTTGGTGACGTAGGTATGGAAAGATAAGCAACATTTAATTTCTAGCATTGCAATCTAAGTTAGGGGTAAAAACAACACTGTTGTGAGCGTCCTATCTATACCTCCGCCCATAAGGAGCGTGGGCCCTCTTCGCTGATGCCCGAACTTCGGGATTGAGTTCCATTTTAGTGCTGGCTGGCAGTCCCCGGCGCGCGTCAACATGCTCCGGGTCTCCAATGACTCTTTCTCCAGCCGTTCCGGCAGTTTCCTTATCGGAGTCGCTGCTCCCCCAGATACAGCGAGGACCACCTCCGATCGATTGTCCTCCCCGCAGCTCACGGACGAAGCCGTCCCCTCTTGTAAACAAGACGGGGAGTCCCTCCGGAGCCAGAGTGAACAACGGGTTATTTCTACTTGTTAAACATTGTGCTGGTGGTTGCCTAACTGACAAACAGACATCACCCTCATCAGTCTAGTGTTTCATGAGTGTTTATATATGGTGTTTTTTTGTATCCTGTAGATTCACAGTTAACATTTCGTTACAGAAAAGAAACATAATCGATGTTAGAATTACTTTGCGTAGTTGTTCAAAGTATTACTACCTTTTTTTTTTTTTTTTTTTTTTTTTTTTTTTACAAGAAGACTTTGCCAAGAATTTCTCAAAATCATAGTTATCATTAATATTTTAAACTTATTTGTTAACCGAGGGCAGCTTAGAGATAAAACATAAAATAATTATAAAAGGTGAGTTCTTATTTCCTTGATGACATAATATCGTCAGCAGAAGATTATTCGACACAGTAGCAGAATTAGAGACCTGAACGAACCAAGTATCATTGGAATAAATAGGATTCGCTGGAATTTTCTTGTCATCGGAAAATATATTTACTCTTTCGTTGCATTCTGGTGACGAAGATGTATCAGAAAGTGTGGCGGAACATTGGACGAGCTACCAACTCAAATTCTGCGGTAATATTAGTATTCACAATATTTATAATAATATTTAATTAAATTGCAATGGAGCGCACGCACCGGTAGCAATTTTCCTAAACACCAATCTTACCCCTTTTCTGTACCTACCTACATTTGCCCTTTACAAATTTTAACTTTAAATTCTTTCAAAGTTTTTGGCAAATTACTCATCATCCTTCTTGGCAACTTATTCCAACCCCTGACACCCTAACCTAAAAAAGACACCCTTGTGCCTGAAATCGCGTGCCAGCTTGTGATCATGGTCATCTTTTCCCTTGCATGCATTACTTTCAATTCTTACAACAATATCTTTCCATGCCTCATCATCAATATACGCCTTGTACACTTCAGCCTTCTTCTGTCTTCCAATGAGTCCCATTCCAGCTCTCTTATCATATCTGTTATTGATTGCATTCTGCGATAATTTCCAGAAACAAATCTAGCAGCCTTTCTTTGCACCTTCTCCAACTCATGTATTTGATAGTCGAAATGTGGTTCCCATACTACGCTACCATATTCAAGCAATGGTCTGACCAAAGTTTTGTAACCCAATTCCTTTACTTCTCTCGTATATCCCCTCATCACCCTCTCCACCAAATGCAGAATTTTGAAATCTTTTCCTTCTACCTGTCCAATGTGTTCTGCCCAGTTAAGCTTGTTACCATGTATAATGCCAAGACATTTACATTTCAAGCCTTCAATAAGCAATTATTTCCCCATCTTATATTCATAATGAACCTTTGGCTTTTTATTTGTGTATCTTGGCAGTTTCATCGGGATTCCTGTATTCGGTTTTGATTTTTAAAGGGACGAAAATTTATAAATATAGTTACAGAGGGTAAATACAAATCATACATTCATCAGAAACAGAAAATATACTGCTAATTGTGAGCACAGATGGAACTTCCAAGAGAAGTTATTTAACTTAGGTTCGGAATCAAAAGTAAAAGCGCGGTTCAGTCAAGACTTCCCCCGATTTCATGTCAAGATACGTTGTGGGTGAAGTTGCCTGCAGCGGTCACAACACAATCAATCTTGCGCAGCAGGCGGAGACCAAGAAACTTGGACTTCCACCCGTCATTGCTTCTTATCTACTGCAAAAAAAACAGGTCCACAACTTTCGTTTGGCAGTATTTAGGTTCATTAGATTCCTTTTGTCATATCTCTTCCTACAATTCAAATTTTCTTGGTATTATATTTATTTCTAAGCATTGGTCTTTATTTACATCACTTTGTATTATGGTGACAATATATAATTTAATTTATTATGTGTCTTGTCAACAGTTCGTAAAGATAGTGTTCGTATGTAAATGCATATGAAATTGGGAAATAAATTGAATGTGGCATTATGTTTGCCGAATTTAATACTGTAAAGTATTTCAAATGACCAAAATTCTTGTTCCTTTGGAATAGAAGACAAATAATATGTTAACGGAGCCAATAATTAAGTTTCAGAAGTGTTTTTTATGGCATTACGCCTCGTCGATGTCGAGGTCATTAGAGGCTTATAGGATTGGGGACATGGACCGGGAAGAAATTTGGCAATGGCCTTTTGGAAAAGCATCCCAGCGTTCGCCTGGAGTGATTTGTGGCAACCATGGAAAACCCAAATCTGGATGTCCGGACGGGGATTCGAGCCAGCGTCATCCCGAATGCGAGGCCAGAGCGTTAACCACTCGCGCACCACGCTCGGGTTCAGAAATATGCTATGCGATTAGAATGAACAGTGAATTGTTATTTCAGTACTTTATAAATTATGCTACAGTGATGGCGCATGATACTACCACGACATTTGAAATGACTACATATTGTAGAATACCTATAACAAAACTTGCATACTGAATGCTGATAGTTCTATCCTTTCAGTACGTTTGTGAGAACCGCAATAATTTGAAATCAGATTTCATGCATTTTGAAAAAGAAACATTCAGGAATCTGTCGTCACGCTTAATAAACTTGATTTTAAGTTAATGGCTTGTTAAATATACGGTAATATCTTGTACTACAAACGTTGAGAATGTCTGACAACGATTGTTTCATCGTTGACTTGATTTTGGATTTTTTTGCTTTCTTCAATATATACATATATATATATATACATATATATAAATTGTGAGTACCAAAGTGATCATCATCTTTATATTTTTATTACTTGAAACTATATCTGTGGATTTTTAACTTCAAAGGTCATATTGTAAACACCAGAAAATAAAGGGCTCTGTATCAGAACTCAAATTTTTTATCATCTGAAACCCTACCATGAAAGTGTTTTTGGTGCAATCACTGGTCTAAAATAGTTCCCATACAGGTTACGGTTGGAAAATTCCTACATAGTCCAGGATATGCCCTTGGGATTCCTTACTGCCATCAAGACAGGAAATTTCTTCCTATACACTTCAAAAGGGAGGTCACAAACCCTTTTGAATGTTCGGAGAAGATACACATCAGGCTCGGCAGAAAATAAGTTTTTAAAGTTTTAAGACATTACCACGTGATTCTAATTGACTGGAACAGGCACTTTATCTGTCTCTGACCCTGAATGTTTTCTCTGCAATATTTTGAAAAATTCGTTTGAGTTTAAACGAATTTGGAAGTATTTAAGATATATGTACATGATCTCACTAAATTGTAGAAAATCTAATACGTGAATGGAGACTTTCCGGGCGTATTGATGCAGTGAATTCTTCGCGGGAGTCCAGCCAGTCTTTTGTGATTTCAAGAAGTAATATCTAAAAAATATACCTGATGAAGACAACCGAACAGGTTGTTGAAACGTCGTCATTATATGACTCTATCCGACTGGACTCCCGCGAAGAATTCATTGTAGAAAATCATTTGCATTGATTCGAGACCGTAGAATGTTATTTTAGTTCCAAAAATTATTGTACTAGGTGGATTTTTATGTAGGATTTTTCGTGTAACCATGATGCACTCCAAATTTTACACAAGAGGTAGTTATTAATCCAATAAATTATCTACTTCGATGAACTACTGCACTTTTAACATCGTATTTTCCATTGTATGGACATAGTAAATGTACAAAATACTTTGGTTCATTCCGAAGAGTATACACATACTGTGATGATATATTGTAAATAATTTAAAACCACGCTTAATACCTACACAACAGACTCAGAGTTACAACTTGTTCTTTTAATGATCCAGGGCATAGGCAATTGCCATGGAGGATGAAGCCCTTCATAAGAATTCTCTTGGGAAGTTGAAATGGAGAGGTCTCCTGTGGCTCTCCCTAGTGTGTATTAGTATATGTTGATTACTGTGATAGTGTGTGTTAAGTATAAAATGTAGTTTGAAATATGTGGAAAGAATGATAGATAAGGGAGAGGGTTAAACCAAATGCAGGTCCATTCAGGCCTACTATTTCGAAAGACACCAGACCGTAATGCTAAATGTCTCCATCCGACAGAACAATCCGCATCAACTGTACCGTCTGCCCTCATTCCATACGCACTGCGGAAAGGTTTGGGATTTAACGCAGCACTCTGGCGATCAATCAGGTTGTTAGGAACCTTGTACCACCACTTCTCTTACCATGCTTGTCAAGTCCTGATGATGAAAATTTCTTCCACCACCAGGAATCGAACCAGATAAGTCCGTGTCAGCACCGGACACCATCGCGGTGCCACAGCCAACTAAGACAACGGGACAATCACATTTACAACAGATTTTGTGAAAAAGTGGTCTGTCTCACTACTCTAGTCTTTTGGTTCCAACCAAACGTTGGGAACATAACAGGTGAAGAATAACTGTTTTGCCACCACATTGCCTCGGAGAGGTACAACGAGACCAGTGCCGAGTCCTGATCCTCACGAACCATCTGCCCTGACTTCAGATTTTAAACATGTATCTGCTATCATCAAGATGAATACTGGGACGGTTCCCAATATCCGCCTCATAAACTACACATTTCACAAAACAAAAACACACTTATCACTCAGAATACAATTATACGTTTCGAAGACACACAGCAAAACAACATTCCCACAAAAGAATAAAATATTCCGGAAGTGACCAATCTGGTTCTATTAAGGGTATGGCACATGTCTTCTCACCTTCATGATGATAGCCCGGAAGCTTGGGCACAGGTACCGTTAACACGTAGTGTCGACACCCAGTTATATATTGTAATAGACAGCTGAGATCAAAATTGCAGGACATAACTTTACTTCTCTTTTTTAACCGACTTATAAAAAGAGTACCGAATTTATGTGCTTTATTGGCTATTAGAGACGACACGGAGAGTTGGATGGAAAATTTCGAAAATTTTTGCAGCGTGTATCGATGCAGATATTGTTTTTAGGGGAGAGAGTTTAGGGAAACAACTTAGACGGTATTTTAATCTTTGGCTAGTCCTCACTCGCGGTCGAGGCATATCTCTGGCGCTACAACGTCGGATGCCAGAACAATAAAAGCTTCAAAATTAATCAAATGTATTATTGTCACTTTTTAGTACTGTCATGTTTTGTTTTTCTTGCCATTACTGGCACCGACTCCAAAAGTAACTGATTAATTACAGCATGTATCCAGGCGGATATTGTTTTTGCGGGAGAGAGTTTAGGGGAACAAATTAGACGGTATTTTAATATTTGGCTAGTCCTCACTCGCGGTCGAGGCATATCTCTGGCGCTACAGCGTCGGATGCTAGAACAGCAAAATCTTCACAATTAATCAAGTAACGAAAAATATTGTGAATTTAGATTTATTTTCTTCTAAGCAAGGTATTAATTTATTTTAAATTGTTTGGCGTGTTTTAAATTTTTTGAAGGCGGTTATTATTTTTTGTAAAAAAAACCAATAAAAACAGAACTTTTAGTTTGTTTTGCTTTTTTAATATGGGTAGTCCTTCTAAACATGCTGTTGAAATAAGACAGCGCCGTTTAGATGAAACTAGTGCAGGAAGGGATGATAGTTTGAAACAGAAACAGAGAAAGAAAATTTTTCTCAAGAGAATGATGAGGAGCGTGCTCATAGACTTTCGCAAATGAGACCTAACAAAAAAAAATATTATTCGACACAATGAGCTGTCAGGAAAAAAACATCATGCTCATTTGCTCCACTTGATAAACGAAATAGTTCACCCGATGAGAAAGCTCTCACAGAAATCTATCTGTATTTCACAAACGATCAAAGATGACAGACAGGTGGTTGGCACGGCGGGGATGGCAGTGAAAGCGCAGTGGTAGTTGATCTGATCTTAACAAAAAATACTGTCAAATTGAGATCTGAAGTCAAGTCACCCAAACCTCTAGAACATTGAATCAGGAATTAAGAGATTTCGCAATCCCGGAATCAAGGACTATTTTTCCGATATTTCAAATCCGGATTGACTGGCCCTAAAAAAATAGAACCTCAATGAAATTTATATGGGACCACTTTGAAAGTATACCGCATCTCATACGAAAAATTTATTAAAATCGCTTCACAATTGCGGAAGTTATCGCTGAACATACATCCAAAATAATACTAATAATTAAAGGAATTGCAAATTTTTTTAAATAGAAAAAAAATTATGTAAGTTATTAATGGAGATGACAGTTGAGTTTGTGACATTTTAATCAGATAGCCTAGTGTTTGCAGTTTTTCCATGGTCAAAAGTCGGTGGTGACGAGTCCTGAGTGTTGCCCCTGTGAAGGTGGAGCTAATGACACGGGAGCCGGCGCTTTCCCATTCATCCACGTTACTCACGCCGCGTTCCCCCGCCGGCGCCGGCCGGCTCCCTCCCAGACGCCGGTAGCTGTACCGATCGCCCCGGGACGCCAGACCGGCGCCACGCGTCGCCAGCCTGCCACTGCGACAGGTAGGGAGGCGGCGGCGCCGCGAGGCCGGCGTCGCTAGTGCCCTCGCGTGGAGGGGTGGCGGAGACGACGTCCGGGACGGCCATTGTCCACTGACAAAGGGCCGCCCCGTCGCGAAATATGACGGCAGCACAGTGGCACAAGAAATGCCACCCTCACATCGCTGAACACCACTTTGCTTGTTTTCTAACGACAGCTCGCAACAAGGTATTTCAGCATGTCCTGTTATTTACCCCACCATCTACAGACTTTATCTAGGACAAATTTGTAAATTATTACTATTATTATTACTCCGAAATTCACTAAAAGTGGGAGGCGAAGAATGCATTGCATTTATACTAATGTGTTAACGTTTGTGCACAGGGAAAGATATACGGGATTTGGCAGGAGATAACCATCGGCTATTTACAAGAACCATCCCAACATTCGCCTGCAGCGATCTGGGGAAACGGCGGAAAACCCAGATCAAGAGACCTACTCCTATTGGATTCTAAGTTTGCTCCATAAATCTTTACTATTCCATTTCCTAACAACTCGTGGAAAAATGAGTATAGAAATGAGTTGGTCCTTGCCCAGATTTTTCTTATTATTTTCTCGGTCATTCCTAGATAATAATGTTGCTGGTAATAATATGTGTTTCTCTCATCCTTGTAATAGATAAGTCGTGAATTTTTCAGTTAGCTTCTGCCGAGGGCAACGCCTTCGGTGTTCTAGGTTTTCCCAACGTAATTCCTTCACCATCGCACTTACGCTTTCCCTCCAGCTGTTTATACCTGTCACAAATCGGGTGGTTCTTCTTAGGAACTTCTTCCATGCCTCCATTAACTCCTTTTTATGGGGCTCCAAACAGAACAACAGTATTCTAAATACGAACGCACTAATGCAATCGATTTAACTTCCTGTGTACACTGTATTAAATTAAGAACTTGAAATCGGAACATATGATTTGCTTTATGTATGGAGTACAGCTCCTTATGGATGTAACGCCTATTCGTTTCATAACAGAATGAAGTAAAAATGAAGCATTTAAATATGATGCTCTATGCGAGAATAACCTGGAAGCACAGTATTTAATGTGTATGATTCGAGTTCGAAAGATCCCTGGTTCGAATCCCAGTCTCGGCGGAGATTTTCAGAAGCTCTTAACCGGACATTTCACCTCTTCCTTGGTAATATGTAATACGCCAGAATGCTTCGGTGGTTCGGATTCCACGTGAAACTCTTGGATTCACGCAGTATGATTACCGAGTTAGGATAGTTAAGGAGCCGTTCTATCAGGCTATGTATACTTTCCTCAGGAGGGTACAACCAACCTTCCATTTGAAATGAAAGCTGATGAAGACCGTAATGAACGAGATCTGAAAATGATGATTGGGTATCCGGGTGGACGCAGGTCTTATGACCATCAAAATTTTTAGTTTTGCAGGATTTTACAAAATTACTCCAGGCAAATACCATGGCCGAATTCATTACCGTTCCTTTTCCTCGGTCCTATCCAGTATCTAATGTCCTCGACGACGACGAGGCATGAAGTCTTGAGAAATTGATGGACGATGAAAGAATTTTTTCAGAGAAGAAAGGTACTGGTTGATGGGTCGCAGTTTAATTGAGTAGTGGTGAAAACAATCAAAAGAAAGAACTGTACATTTTTTCTTATGGTTTTACGCCTTACTGACGTCAAAGTCGTTAGAGCTGGAGGAGTACTGATGGCAAGAAACAAAAAGAAACTTGCCCATTGCATTTTAAATGAACCATTTCAACATATGCCTGGAGTGATTTCATGAAACCGTGGAGAAAAGAAATCTGTATAACGAGACGGGGATTTGAACCCGCATTCTATCAATTACCAAGACCGAACATTAC
Organism: Vandiemenella viatica; assembly: GCA_031002005.1. NCBI lineage: Eukaryota > Metazoa > Arthropoda > Insecta > Orthoptera > Morabidae > Vandiemenella > Vandiemenella viatica. Next base: position 88,680,506 of record JARYHS010009186.1, read on the forward strand.
CTCACACACACCAGGATCGGTGTAGAGTGAAACAATGATTATAATATTTGCTATTATGACGAATGCTGGAACGGAAATTTTGAGATGACAAGATAACCTACAGCTGTAAACTGGTGAAAGATTGCATAAAATGAATGAGTGGACTAGTGGAAGAAAAAATAAATGTACGCTAAAATTCAATTATATTTTCCATATTAGTTCTGGTACAGCAGTAATCCCGTTTCTAGTACCTACCTCAATCAGATAAACACAAGTGTAATTGAAAATCAGATTCTCGTTTGTTCCAATATCTTCTTCCATAAAATAGAAAAAAATAAATAAGTATAGTAACATGCCCTAATGCCTATCCGAATCTCCTATCGCTATCGTTCGAGGTTAGTTATGGAGGTAGGGTGATTATTTCATTTCCTCATGTTCGTCTAGGTGCTGCTTTGCTTTTGTGGATGACTGTTGCCGAATGTATTGCCTTGAAGAAGGAAGTGAAAGATTGAAATCTAGTGCCGTCTTAGTTAGACCTACTCTTCCAAAAGACACAGTCATGTAGCCAATGACAAGTCACTGTCAACAATTACATATTCCCTCACACCATTCGTACTGCGTAAACTTTTGTTAATCAACCCTGCACTAAAGTGCACAAGCTAGTTGTTAGGAATCGTGTACAAGAATCTCTCTTCCTCTGATAGCATGGTCCTGCATGAAGAAAATATTCTTCCACTACCGGTATTCGAACCAACTAACCCGGTGACAGAGCCGGACACTACCACAGCGCGGAAACGATCTGATCCTACGTAGAGAGCAGATTAAATAAGAGGAATGAAGAATACGGGAAGATACCAAACGACAATCTTGTGAGGGTTTATTGAGCGATGACTAGTTATTGCTTGTGACTCGCTTGTTGAGCGATTTTTTATTTCTCTTTCCGTCGGCCGCGGGCATCTATGTTCGCCGTGGATTACAGGTCAGCTGGCGTAATTCAGATATCCACTGGTCTATGCAATATTTGCGTGCCTTGTTCCACAAGGAAATTATATATGTGTGACTTTTTTTCATGAGTTACTATTGTTACGCTCACGTCCGCGACGGTTAAGTTTACGTGCATAAACATCGTAGCGAATTAAGCTTCTTATTTAACTGTCGGCGAGTTATGCCAAGTTTGAGAGGATTATAATAAGAAATAAAATTACGTGTGAAGAGTATTTTACAGCTCAGATTCAGTACATCTTGCTGAAAATAACAGCCGGTGTCACGTTACAGCCTGACCATACGAATCGACGCTTCAGTCATATGGTGAGTGGATTTCTGTTTTTTGCGCTATTACTGGCCGAATCGCTGCTGCCGAATTTCGGGTGCCTGCGGTCGGCGGGAGTGAGTAGAGAAATCGCTCACCAATTAATTACCTACGATTACGTTCCCTGCGGGAAGACACTATTTATACGTGGCTTTCCCAAACAGATTATCCATCACTCGCCTTAAATTGTTTATCGACTTAATCCATTACCATGGCATGGATTGTCGCTACGTAGACAAGTCAGATATTTCGTCATATTGACTGTCACAAATCCATAGATTTCTGGGATATACCAAAATTCTGGATTGCTTGGCGTGGCTTTATTTTCTTATTCTTCTTACTGTGCAACATTGACTCCCACACTTAGGCTAATATGTTTCATGGCTAATTGCTTAATGACTTCTCCTTATGTTACAGCTCAAATTCAATTTAAATGGCTCATTCAATGTTTTCATAAGCACAGGATGCAATACTAATAAGTAAACAAAGAAATACCATCAGGTACTCTTGCATAGGGCTCCAGCAATAGATTTATCTGTACTACATCCGGTTTTTTAATGTTTTTTACCTGAGAGCTTTTCGCTTCGTTAACGATTAGGTCATTAGAGGCCCTAAAGCACTATAGGTATGGAATGGGAAGGAATACGGCCATGGCATTTTTACTTAATAATCCAGGCATTGAAGTGAATTGATTTCAGAAAAAAAAAATTAAATCAGAAATCTGGATGCCCAGACGGGGATTTGAGCCCACAATCTGCCCAATGTCAGGCCCGAGCATTACCAATCGGTCTCGGGGATATTCAGACTCTTCAACCAAAAAATATGTTATTTTGCTGTATTTGATATGACTATACGATTAAATGATAGCAAAATTGTGTTATCATCACAATCATTCCTTTCCGATTTTGAGTTTTCTCTCCCTTCACAATCCACTTTTAGTGAATCACGGAGTAATAGTAATAGTACTGCTTATTGTCAGTCCCGGTCTATTTTTCGACCTCACCTACTTCCTCGTCTGTCACAACTTCCGGAGGCCGCCACAACAAACCACCCCTTCGCATAACAACCACAACAGTGGCTGTTAATTGCATCATTGTGGGACACACACACGCAACCAACTGTTTTAATCGGGTTTTGTTTGAGGCCGCTGTTTGCCGGCAAACAGCGGCGACGGATGCCTGGTAGCAATTACATGGCACTTCAAACAGTTTTCGTCCGTATTTATACTGCGGCTACCGTAATTGCAACGTGGCCCGCTTAACAGTTTATCAAACATTAAAAACACGTTTGGAAGCAGTACCCGAACGCGCCTTGCCCGGGGTCTGTTGTTGGTAATATGTACCGCCATTAGCAATCGCCTACTGCCCTTTGCTGATTATTTGCTAGCTTTGCCTCCTGCCACGGAGAAAGTGGATTCGCGGTTCCAGTACGTAAGTCTGCATTACAGATGGTTAGATTAATATATGTAGGTTTTCTCCGTCTACAGCTTCGAGCCATATGCTTATTTACCTATCAATATGATTCCAAAAATTTTCGTGATCTGCCACTTTTGTGTTGCTCTAGCTTCTTCCAACGTGATTGTCGGCTATAGTTTACATGTGTCTTAGATGTGGTTTGCATGTTCTTTTTATCACCTCCGCGGGTCACCACTTCAATTTCGACGTTGGAATATTTAGTTTTACGTATTTTTCTTATAATGTCTGCATTACAGAACAATATTCGCTTAGAAGAGACTGATATTTGTGGGTGAGTGAAAACGATCAGGTCTGGAATTCGAGAGGGTACATGACCTTTCCAGGCATTCAGATTTAATTTTCATGTTTTTTAGAAAGCAGGAAAGGATCCTTTCAATAGATTATCGTCCATTTCTTATACGTTCCCTATCCAGCTGTTTCTACTGGAAATATTAACTCAATCCGTTGGGAGCAGATAAGAAAGGTATATATAATCTGGTAATGATGAAAAAAATGTAAAGTGGTTTCGTTACTCGCGATGATTGTATAACAATGATTGGAGTTGAAATCAGAGTTCATGAATTAAATAGGAGGAGTCTGTTAATTACGTGAGTGTATTTTTCGGAAATTATGGTGAGATCTGGTCGGATCCTTCATATGATGAGGAGAGATCTTGGGTGGATCTCCCTTCCCCTACTGACCGACATCCTAGTTTTTTTTGCGACATTTTTTTAGTTCTACTGTTCTTCAAGAAATTAAAAAAATGGCATGACAACCCCACGCCCTGATGAGATTTCGCCGCCCCCCCCTCCCCCCCTATTTCATCTCACGTAATTAATCGACACCCCCTAAAGAAAACTTACGCTAGTACTAGATTTATGATACTTGCGAATTTCGAGTGAACATTTTTTTCCTGTTCTCGATTTTCTGCAAACTCTGAAAACATTTGATGACCTTCATAGCTAATAACATTTCTTCAATAGTGGATTGCTGTTGTTAGAAAAGTATTGTAATGATTAATTTTCCAATGGACTTATGCGCATGTAATCCACTCACTCCTATAGACGGTTACTCGCAATCGGCAATCGAATGCTGGGACGGTACGCTGTATCTGCCTCATTAACTACACATTCTACAAACAAAACTAAGCCTATCATACAAACTACAAGCTTAATCACTTTGCAGACAGGTGGCAACCCTTAGCTCCACAACTGGAGTTTGTTCCCCCGACGTAAGCGGAAGACGTGGAAAACAAAATCCTGATGCCAAGACGAACCAAATAAACTGTTTTTTTGTGCTTATTTTAGAAGCGGGCAAGAACTGCAGACAAGGAACGGGAAGGAATTTGCCTGTGGTCTTTTAAAGTAATCATCCCGGAATTTGTCTGAAGGGTAACCGAAATCTGGATCGCCAGATGGGGATTCAGATCCGCCTCTTCCAGATGCGATGCAAGAACGTTACCGCTCATCCACTACGCTTGGTCGAATATATAGAGTTGCTCTCCTGGCACCAAAAAGTTGAACGACTGGAAATGTGTAATAGTTTTCGCTGTGGTTCAGACGATTATTCCAATTTGTTTTTTCGATTAGGTGTTGAATTAAAACTGTCACCTCTCGTAATATCCTAAACTCTGTCGCTCTCATAATTACGTGTATTTACTATATAATTTCGAAAGCTCACTCATCCACTTATCTCGATAGCTATTGGCTGGAGAACAGTGTCACGTGTCAGCCTTTGCTTGCAAAACAGCGACTAGAGATACCATCAGAAGAAATTCGTGGTTATGTCCACAATTTAAAAACTAAGCAACTGCTACCAAATTAATTGTCATAGTACATTCATTAATTTTACTTTTCGTAGCGCTTCATAGTTAAAAATATATCGATAAACTGTACGTCTGAAAAATGTGGATATTTTTCAGTAACATGTTGGTAACAAAAAAACTTTGAAAAAAATTAAATTACTTCTGGTCTCTGATGTAACCACGAATGCCAATTGTCATTCCGGCTTAGGATAAATTACAATTTAATCAAAACTTTCACTGAAGTTGTTGCTTGAACAAAGTTTATGCGTTACGGTTTATTTGCTTTTTAGGTATTTTACTGACAATTGTCGTTAATGGTCTTTCTTCATGTTCGGTGTACGTGAGTTAGTAGGTTATTTTAAGTGGACATCAGACCAACTATGTTGCCGAATCAACTATTCTGGCAATGCATTTTTTCGGAGTTGCTCAACTGTTTAATAATGGAGTTTGTATTAAGTTCTCTGGCCGTTACAGAGACTATGACCAATGATTACGAGTGTTTGACCAGTCTCGATAAAAAAAAAAAAAAAAGTGATGCTTTCGAAGCAAAACAGGAATTTTTTAAATTTACAGTGTGAATTACAAGTCAAGTTTGTATTTAAGTAATTATGCGATTGCGCTATCGTCCATGTTAGGGTTTAATACCTACCTCTATTAATGCTTCTGACTTCTTCAAGCTCAAGTGATTTTATTCACCGTGAAACACTGGTCATGTTTACATTTGGTTAAATCAGGTCGACATAATCCTTCATCCTAAAAACTAGAACTATTCTAGACCCGTGACGATACGCGAATAATGGTTACGGGCTTACACTTGTTATTGAATAATAATGGATCAATTAGCCGTACATTTATGGAGACCAAAACCTGTCGCTGTTGCAGCCATGCGACGAATGCGTTACGATTCATCGCCATGCGAATTTGCGATCCTCGCGCGGGCTTTTAGCATGTCAGGAACTCCGTGCCAGCCGAGCTGACTGCATCCAAAGGAAGCAAAAAGAGTCCTGGACTGCCGAGTACATGGCGGGGGATATAACTACCGATTAGAGGGGATTGCCGGGAGAGGCACGGGATCTGCGTGTTTACGAGGGCTGTAAGCCTCCCGCCTCTAAAACCCCGGCCTGGCACGCGCATCGGCCGAAGGCGGCAGCGAGAAAGGGGGAGAACGTTTCACCAGCATTAAAAACTAGGAACGGAAGAGTTGGCCATACATACATATACTCGGCGTATGTCATTGAGTAATGCGAATTTTGAAAACAAATCTCAGTTAATATGTTGATCAATACTTTATAACAGAGCTCAGACATACCTTTAATTAAATTGTATTTTACAAATTATTTGTTTCAAGCTGGGAGTTGAGTAAATATGGTTCTATATATTTTTCTTGCAATTAATTGTGAATTTGTGCAAATGAACATTGTTTTATGGAAATAAACTATCTAAATACTATTTAATATGTTAAGTACTAAGCATGAAACATTGATTAAAAGTTTTTAATTCTAAGTATTGATGTGAGCTACAATATTTAGAGGACAATATGCGACGGTTTGGACGGGTTTATGTAGATAATTTTGGGTGTATCTTTATATTTTAATTTCTGTGAATTTCGTAATAATTTTGTATTAATACGGATTATTTTAATGTGATTTTAATTGTTGTAAGTATTGTTTGAATTCGAGAAACGCCGGTCGGAATTCTTTGAATTATTCTGTAATTTTCTGTAACGCCTGTATAAGCGATCGGTAGAGACAAGTTAATTAGTTGAGTTAAAAGTTTAGTTTTGGAGGTGTTGCAAGTTATAATCGCTGGAACATGTGTTTAAATTTCTAAGTATTATCTTTGTATGAAGTCCAATGTCTTTAGAAAAATAAACAAACTTGAAAGTGATTCTGCTTCGACTAATTATTTCAGTTAAAAGAGATACCTTACAAGTTGTCTATATAGTTCGTGGGTATCGTGATAGCGTACAAATCTCTTGCGCGTCCATATTTGGATTATTGTTGTGCCACTTGGGATCCGTTTCGTAAGGGGTTGATCGAAAGTATAGAGAAAGTACAGAGAAGAGCCGCTCGATTCGTTACCGCTTGCTACAGTCCTTATGAAAGCGTCACAGAACTGATTAGTAGACTAGGTTGGGAGTCTCTGGTAGATAGACGACACACGTTTCGTTTAAACTTATTGGTAAACATGCGTACTCCCACTTTCACTTTTGAGTGTAGTGAAATACTTCTTCCACCAACCTATTTGAGTCGGAAGGACAGGAAAGATAAAATTAGAGAAATAAGGTGCCGGACAGATTCTTATATGAATTCTTTTTTCCCTCGTACCATTAGGGATTGGAATGCACAGCAAAGAGATTAGCTTTGGTGCTGAGCACCATCTGCCACCCACAGTTTTGTGAATTGCAGAGTATAAATGTAGATGTAGATGGCATTATATTTCAAATAACATTTTTGATTATGTGTTTCCACTCTCGCTGTTAGCAAATACCCTTAGAGGCGGCTGAAGAGGTATACAGGTGATATTTTCATTTCATCCTACTACCTGTTTGCTGTCCACATTCACGATCTTCTATAATCAACTTTCCATTCCACGAACGATTTCTTCTTAATATATCTCTGAAGAACTGGAGGATTCTCTGCAGAAGTGGGACACAAAGCTTACTGAAGATTTTAAATTCCAGTGTAATGGACATATTAGTTCATTTTTCCGTCCCCATATGCAGAATTCTACTCCAACACCACACAACCATACAATCAATTCGGATGAAATATTTATCCTTGATGGTCATGTCTTGTAGTCATTGAACAAGAGTACATAAGTGTATAAACCAGATGGATGTTTGTAACAATCGTTTTGTCATATTTTGCCGCATCTTGGTAAGCCTGATTAGGGATGTTTTGGTGAAGTTGATTCGTCTCCTTCCTTGTCACATTGTAATGGTCCGAATTACATTTTTCATGTTTATGTTTTGTTTTCCATCTTTTGTACATGTTCATGTATTTTATTTTGGGTATGACTGGCTGAACTAGCACGACCTGGCTATTTTGGTTCCTGGCTATCTTGGTGTGAAGTCTTATGGTAACAGGCTACTGAACACTCTGAGTCATGGTGAGAGATGGCGTGATATGTAAATAACAGTCCGGACACCCCTGCTGGAATGCATGCAGGGTGGGGTTGGGTCAGGTGCTGTCTGACGGGAGGACGGTCTCGAAAAGACAGTGCGGGAGAGAAGAGTGTTGTATAGACAAGTATGTGGTGAAAAGGTCTAAGTGAAGGTCGCACGTCAGAGTGACTAGTGTTTGGTCACTGCCAGTACACCAGCGGGACTCCTGCTACATAATGGATATCACTGTGCTACGACAACTGATTATTGTAAGCAAAACCTTTTCCACATAGTGAAACAACGAGACGCCCCACGTTGGGCGTCAGTTGTAATAGTCATCTTTTCTTTTTAAACTTTACTTTAATCAAATATTGCAAGGTACCTCCAGAAATGAAAGATTATTCATATAAATTTAATTTATTTTACATAAAGAACACCTATTTATCAAATCATGAACCATAATTACTAATATTTTTGAGCCAATTTTTTTGGGTATAACTGGCTGAACTAGGACGACTTGGCTATTTTGGTTCCTGGCTATCTTGGTGTGAAGTCTTATGGTAACAGGCTACTGAACACTCTGAGTCATGGTGAGAGATGGCGTGATATGTAAATAACAGTCCGGATACCCCTGTTGGAATGCATGCAGGGTGGGGGTGGGTCAGCTGCTGTCTGACGGGAGGACGGTCACGAAAAGACAGTGCGGGAGAGAAGAGTGTTGTATAGACAAGTATGTGGTGAAAAGGTCTAAGTGAACGTCGCACGTCAGAGTGACTAGTGTTTGGTCACTGCCAGTACACCAGCGGCACTCCTGCCACATAATGGATATCACTGTTCTACGACAACTGATTATTGTAAGCAAAACCTTTTCCACATAGTGAAACAACGAGACGCCCCACAATTATTGCTGAGGTCAGTTATCCACAGTGCAAGTACACTCCAATTCGAGTAATCGGCAAATGGGATGATCAGCATTTGTATGACCTGTAAGCGCCCTGAGTTTAAGAACAATTTCATGCTCTACCTATAGCCAGGACATATTTAGTTCAAGAGATTAAATTTTGCTAGTCGAGTATCAAATTATATTGTATTTCATATTTTATTAGCTCATATGGTAATTGGCTCAAAAATGTTAGTAATTACGGTTCATGATTTGATAAACAGGTGTTCTTTATGTAAAATAAATTAAATTTATATGAATAATCTTTCATTTCTGGGGTACCTTGCAATATTTGATTAAAGTAAAGTTTAAAAGATAAGATGACTATTACAACATGTGGTTAATACCAGGTAGATATAATAATTCACTACCTGTAGCATTCTCAAACGACATAAAAGGAATTAATTATAAGGATGGAAAACCAAATTTTCTTCTCATTCAGAAGACATCACGAGATTATCACTGAATATTATTGTTTGATTTGACCGCTTCCTCTTCAGTCATCTTCAAGTGATGGGATCTGTGTGTGTGAACTTGACTGGCTGTTTTTATCTGTTTAAAAAAGAAAAAAAAATACACGCATATAATTATTTACTGCAGATAACTACATATAAATTGATGGTAACATATTTCATTTCTATCAGTTACTTATCAGTATACCTACTTAAATTTTCACATAATTACATGGATCCATAGACGTTTAAGCTGTCAACGAACTATAAAATTCATCTAAAGTTTTGTAATCATTTGCTTCCCCAAAAAAGGTTGTTACTTGAAAATTAAGATGAAGCCATAGAATAAATATGTGCATTCAACAATAGTCGAGACAAAATACTTTCAAGGTAACAATATCACATAACAATAACAATTAAAAAGTGACTTGTGAAATTACAGTCACCGAACCGAAGCTATAAAACATTCTCGTAAGTGCTGTTTTTGGTACTGCACAATCTTCCGCATGTGCCTTCGACATTGTTGAAAGCATTTCATAAAAATCCTTTTAAAAACGTGTAGTTTAAACCTCGCGTTTCGCTTTGAATCGATTGTGGTAAGTCTCAAAAGCGTTTCCAGTTTGGGGAACTGCTAAAAATTGGGAACATTCATGTTTTAACTATACAGACCGTGATGAAGCGGATTAATGTAGATTTGGACCAAAGAAATCTGAATCAGATGCGAGGAACAGGAAAGTATCTATTTTTACTAACATCCACTCCATAGTTGACAGCTCGTAACTCTTATTTGTTTTTTTTTTTTTTTTTTTTTTTTTTTTTTTTTTTTTTCTGTCGTCAGTCTTTAGACTGGTTTGATGCAATCCTCCATCCCTTCCTATCCTGTGCTAACCTTTTCGTTTTTACATACCCCTTATAACCCACGTCCTCAATTATCTGCTTATTTGTTAGCAAACAGAAACTGAGACAGGTTTAGACGACACTTTTTGTCTAAGTGCAACTTATACACGTTAATAAGTGAACTGGTCAGTAGCCACAAACTATACGACGCAGCATAAAATCTGTAAACGATAGATGAATCGATAAGGAAAAATTAGGAATATTTTTCTGTTAGGCTCTCTTCGCTTAAGTTGCAGTTTGACATTTTAATTCGCGTTGAAGTGCTACACAAGAACTTGGGTGGTCGATACCAAAAATTTTATCGCATGGCGACCGTGAAAGAATTTCAGTAATTACTGTTATTACCAGTAACTACTTTGTAAGTTTTTAGGCAAAATAGATTTTGACACATACGTGTGTGGTACCCGGTGTAATCACTATTCCATGTTTATGTTGTCATAAAAATGTTTCCACTCTTTAGCAAATTAGAAGTACAAAAAGTAAAAGAATCTCGTAAAAATACTACGTGGAGTTCTGATGGGAAACCATAGTATCACCCCAAAGGACTCACAACACCCACCAGCGCTGCGTACTTTATTTTAATTAGGTGGTCTGGCGCAGATCAGATGGAGGGCAATGGTTTGAACCTGCACGCTTTTTGTCCTGATGCCGGCCATCCGCCTCTGGCGTCCATCCCCGACTGATGTAATTTGGGCGGCAAAGCGTGGAGGCGCGACCTGACGATTGGATTCGCAGCCGACGAGCTAGGAGGGATGAAGCTCAAAAAACAACACGTGCCTACCTCATTTCCAATTTAAAATTGTTTGCGATTTATTTCGAGCAGCTCGAACGTAACGTTGCCGTAAATTCAATTTCATTCTCACTTTTCCTTTCGGAATTGCTGTTCGTTATACATCGTATCTCGCATTTGAAATAGCAGGTCGTTTCTCTCACCCCTAATCACTTCGGTGTAAATGTTTTGTTGATTTACATGACATCGCTTTCTGGTAGTTGTCTCACGTAACTTATTTTTCGTGTTATGTTGTCGTTTACGTCAAAAGATAAAACGAAACTCATTTTGCACCATAATTTCATATAAACATTAAACATTCAAACAGATTTTGAAATATAATTCATATCTTCCCTCGTTAACTAATAAGATCCTCGCACAGGATTTCTGATGACCGACAGAGCGTGGTGGTTGTGAGGTAATGTTCTGGCCTCGCATTAAGGAGGACGTTGGTTCAATTCCCCCTGTGGTCTTCTTGACTTGGGTTTCCCAAATCACTCCAGGCTAAAGCCAGAATGGTTCCTTCAAAAGACCATGGCTGATTTCCTTCCTATTCCCAGCCCCTGTAACATCTCAGAGACATAAGCTAATGAACTGTCAAATTTCATCTATGTCAAAGATTTCGTTAATCGATATCTATCATAAGTGCGTCGTCGTGCTAAACTCTTTGTAAGAAGCAGCAATCGGTGTATGATTGTTGCTGATGAAGGTATCGTGGCAACGAGAATGTCATACCCTATGTCTGGAGTAATGGAATTCTCCGGAGTGAAAATGGATTTCTAATTCGCGCTTCCGCGCCGGAACAAAATATTGGATGTCGTTTACGCCTCGTTAAGACAGACTACGTCGTCCAAACTACATTTGGTGAGTGTATAAGTGGATAAAGAACAGTGATTCTTGTGAGAGCAGTGAACACGTTAATAAATGAATTTAAGGTAAGTGATTGTACTTTTCACTCGAGCGGACCTGTAATCTCGGATTAATATTATTTTCAGTTGGTAGTCGGCGTATATGTGTTCTTTACAACCAAAACTGTGTGAATAAACTTACTACAGCATTAAACGACTGTGTTGGTGTTCAGTGGTATAATACCTATACAGTATAAAATGTTTAAATGACACCTAAGATTGATAAATTGCTTGATATTACGTCTCAGCTGTGGTGACCGCATTGTAGAAAATAAGTTTAAACGAAGTCTGAAACCATCCGTTAGGTTGGTCAAATACCAGTGTAAGCAATTTTCATTAATTAATTAAATATCTCAAGCCGTAACAGGACTGATTGTTAATGATAATTTATAACTACAAAAGTGGCTCAAGGCTTCTGCTTGCAAAAGTGACTGTATTATTTATAGTTATAAATGTAAAGTTCGAAAAAAAAAAAAACCTAATAACCGAATAAAATTTTATGAAGAAGCACTTAGTAAATTCATCAGCTTATACCAAAGGAACAAAAACATTTAACGCCTTTTATGGCAGCAATATTTTTAAGAATTGTAGCATAATATTTTTGAAACAAGTCATCGAAAGTATTTGAAAGTGTTTAACTATGGTGGCTGAATCTCAGCTGCTATTCGTTTTCAAAAATATTACTCTGAAATTATTTTCTCTCCCAAAAGTATCATGTAAAAATAAAGAACAAATTTGAAGTAAATCAGATAAATCAACAACAAGTGCAGAGATGTAGGGGAGACCCGGGCAAAGTGGCCACGGGAGTTTTTGGGGTCTAAGGGTGTTTCCATCACGCGGGAAAAATCGTTACTAGTGTAACTTAATGCCTTCAGTTACCTCGAGAAGCCCGATCCGGTTAGCATATCATCTCTCAAAGTTATTTAAACTCTTGTGGTTTTTAATGAACCTAATGTTTGGTAATTGGTCAGTTTATGAATTAATTACTAAGAAATCAGATGACTTACTACTTCTGCACAATATTCTTTTGCAAGAGTGATGTTTTTACTGTAAGTTCCTGATTTGATGATCATGATTGTTTCTTTGCACTGTTAATATAGAATGACGTTTCTCCTACGGCGCCAAACCAGACAAAGTGGTCACAGTTTCTGTTTGTTCCTTGCAGATTATTAACATTATACAATGCTTTGAAACAATGCTTCATTATCAGGTGTAGCTGAAGTGAGTAAATTAATAATATTACAAAAATAAAAGTAATCAAATAATTTATTTTTTGTGGTGGTATTTTATCGACCGGAAACTTCTTTTTCTGTAAACCCAAAGGATATTGTCATGCAACAATAGTCAGAAACAAAGTTTCGGTGCAGATGTTCACATCAAGTTCATATAAAAGTGAACTTAAGGCTGCAAAATCAAACAAAAAGGAGAAAACAAAATAAGGACGAAACCAATGCTAGATAGAAAACCACCAATCGTAGCAAATCTAACACAAAGAGAGTGTTATTTACGATGATCAAGGATGCACACAGCGCCTGTACTTCAACGAAAGTACTTCTGATCAATAACACAAGAACGATGGATCGAGTACACAATAGGTTACTTTTGGGCTCACGAACTCTGTGATGGAATTGAACGAAACAGGTATTTCTTCGTTTGCGGAAACTGCGATTAAAGTGCTTTTTTCCGTGATAATATCTATCATTTCAAGCTATATGACTTTATTTTTGAGTAAAGTACACTATTTTGCAAATTTAGAGAGTTTTTAATCACTCATTTCTGATTTTGAAGCTTAGTGGCCACTTTGCCAGACTACGTCGGGCAATGTGGCCTTTTGGGTACTTTTTGAAGAAAATGGTTATTTTAGGTATTAAACTTAATGCAAAGGTAACTAAACATTTCTGGTATGTACTAGGATAGTTGATCTTTGTAACCACAGATTTTGATGCCTTTAGGTATATTGTAAGTTACCTTAAAACATCGTCAAACCTTAGCGTGGCCGCTTTGCCCTGCCTACCCCTACATTCTTCACCCGCAACTAATACACGATCAATATAGCATTAGTGATTACATTATAACGTTCATCAACGTGGGTTTAATTTCACTTACTGGCGAAGATTGAGCCAAGAATGTAACCAACTGCGGCATCTAAGGGGAAATTGCAACTTCCTATACAAAATATCTTCAACAAGTGTAATGAGTCAGGGTTAATTGTACAATTCGTCGACCGGAAAAACAAGTTAACTGTTTTTACATCTTCATATCGCGGTTGCAAAACTTATGATAGTATAGATTGAAGCTGTGTAGCCTTTCCATTTACGATTATTTAAATAAACTTCCTAACAACTCAACAAAACGGAGCTGAGATGCGTAGGTATCCAAATCATGGGTTTAGCGGAAGGTGCAACATCATATTTCCCAAAGAATTAGAGATAAATCATCAAATGCCTTTATAAATGAACAAAATATATTTGTGAAATAATATTTACTGTTTGTGATGCGTTGATTATAGAATTATCTATCACGCCGTCTGAGTGTCTATGTTTTGCACACAACAAATACGTTCTCCAAACATCTACAATATTTGAGAAACAGACTGCTGTAGCGTGACTGCGTTTTCACATTTTACGCAACCTTAATGGGGAATACCGGGACAGTCCCCTGCCTCACAAGCTACACATTACACAAACAAAAAATACACTTATCACACACAGGTCATAATTATACATTTAGAAGACATAAGGCAACAACTCAGTTCCTCCATTAGTTAACCTAATTTCGCAAATAAATATTATCATAGGCAGCCGACCCCTAATGTTCGTAAAAGGTGATCAAGAATGTGTAGTATGAATGAGGGAAGAGAGTTTAAACGTTGTAATAAATCATGTGTGTGAAATAGGTGAAAACAGTGTTCTGTTATAAAACGACGATTTATACATGTGTAATTTCTGGTTTGTCCTTTGCTGACACCACGGACCCATATGGACTTAACACTGACGTTTGTTGTAGTTGATTCGTAGTGTCACCACATTAACGAATATATAACGAGATTTCCGTGACTTATGTAATTACCCTATATTAAGATACCTCTTAATATACTGTTTAATCCATATTTGTTTATTTGTGTACTTTCCACAACGCGAAGGTTCATTTGATCTTACCGTAAGATGTAAACTAGAACAGGTTTCAGTGGTAGGACAGCTAGTTCCTTCTCTACGTACGTGCCCTCTCCCCATCATCATCATCAACAACAATAGCCTCGCCAGCGCTTCCTGTTTAACTACCATCTCTCTTCTTCCACTGTCGCCCAATTTCCTTCTCTTTCCTAAACACATTTCTTAACGCATTTAATCCATCTGTCCCTCGGTTTTCCTTTAGGCCTCTTCCCTTTCAGCTCCATGTCCAGCATCTTCCTTGGTAACTTTTCCTCTCCCATTCCCTTTACATACCCGTACCACTGTAACTTAGATTTTTCAATTCTCTGTTGTAGAGGTTCTTCATTTATCATTTCCCTGATTCTCTCGTTCCTTATTCTGTCTCTTCTGGTTATTCCTACTCTACTCCTCTGAAATTTCATTTCCACAGATTGTACTCTCCCTTTGTCTCTCTCCTTCATCACCCACGTTTCCGACCCATACGTTAAAATTAGCACAAAGAATATTTTATAGATTGCCTCTTCTCTTTTTCGGGACATCCCTACTCCATACCAGACTTCTAATACTTTTAAAAATCCATCTACATATCTCCCTCTTTCGTTTATTTCCATCCTGTTTCCTCCATTTTCTTCAATACAGGTTCCCAAATTTGAAACATTCCATTCTATTTAGTTGCTATCCTTGTAAATTCCCTTATTCGATTTGGGTAATTTATCTTAACCCCTCTTGATATGTATAATCTGCCCGTCTTCAAGCCGTAATATTAGCTGCAGAAGCCGGTAGATTACTTCAATTCTCAGTTCAGAAACAAATAAACAATATAAATTTATCGCAACATGAATTCTTTGAAGAAACACTCGAAAGCACTTTTTATTTATAATCACTTGGTACAAAACACACTTCTTTACATACCATTTTATTCAACCACGTGCCATCTATATCTTATATTCTCGTCCATACACTCGCCATGTTCCCTTCTCTCCTCTGTCAAAAGATATACATTATCATAGATGACCACTCTCCATAGATATTCTGGCACTTTACTATACGCTTATCTTTTTATTTCTTTCATACCAATTTAACACATTTGTATACACAATACATGCAAGACTAATATCTAATTAATTTTTTTAATAAAAATTTTTCACAAAATTTGTAAGGGACCTTGTCACCTCACATCCTCAAACTGATATGCCTATGTCCGTCCTGTTCTTCTTTCTTGTTATTATCACCACTTCACATTTTCTCGCAGAGAACTTCAAACCATAAGCTGCAACTACTCTATCCCACACCATCCAGTTGATACTGCACCTTTCTTTCAACCTCTCCTCAAACTAATAGGTCATCTGCAAATAACATCGCTTTTATTCTTCCTTCTCCAATGCTGTGCACCACCTTCTTCATTATTTCGTCTGTAGCTACAATAAATAACAGGGATGGTAGGACACTTCCTTGTTTTAGTCAATTTTTTCCCATAATTACTACAATCACTACAAAGGTTTTTTGGACTTCAATAGTAGTTTGGTACACAGCTTTGTGGTAATCAATGAGTACCTTTACCTATCGTATCCTGAAGGTCAATCAGAGCATGATGAAAATTTATTTCGCTAGCGTGACAAGCAACGCAGTATCAATCATCAAGATTATAAATGAATGTAATTTTTCTCGGCATTGTTTATTTATAAACGTTTCTCGGGAAACAAACCGAGTAATATTGTTATTAATGCACAATATTTCGGCAACTTTATTCTCCGTCGCCATCTTCAGGTGCAGTCTTCAAGACTTACAACTGCACCTGAAGATGGCGACGGAGAATAAAGTTGCCGAAATATTGTGCATTAATAACAATATTACTCTGTTTGTTTCCCGAGAAACGTTTATAAATCATCTTGATGTTGCGGCTAGCACGAGCAATAGGATAAATTTTTAATCCAAATAAAAAAAGTACACAGATCTATTAGCGAACTCCCCCGCAACTAGCTGGTTCGGCTCATCCTTTGTTCAGATATCGGAGTTCATTTCTGTGCTTGACTGACGCTGACCGCAGGTATTCCTCGAGTTGTGCCAGAGCGCTGTCCACCGTTCCAGCCGCGTGCTTCCCGTGCCGGGGCCCCGCCAGCAATGCCTTTGATCGGGACCACTGCCGAAGACTCGACTGCAGCGAGCCAATCACCGCGTTAAGAACGGTTCGTTACACGCGGTGTGCCTCCACAAACATTGATGCCTCACAAGGCAGCACGTGACGCAGCCAATGCCGACAGATACGCCTAGAATACACTCGTCGTAATTCTCTGGCAATTATCTCAAACTGCAGACAAGTCACTACCTGCTAGAGACGGGAAATCGAATGTAATTGTAACCAAATCATCAAATTATTACCAGGAAAATTAATATCTGTTTGCAACTAACGAATGAGGAGACAAATTAAGTGCAACGACGGAGCTTTTACTTATCCCCCCAGTTTGGCTAAGTGCGAGGTGGTACCGCTCACTAGGTCGAGGATGTATAACGGGACCAGACACGTTACCCGTCCCCCTGACAGTGGATTTTCGGCACTTTTATACAGTCATGAAGCCAAGTGCCGGGAATTTCTGCCTTATAAATTACAAATTTCAACCGTGAGTGGTGATTGAGCCGTAACTCTCTGGCCTCGTATTCGGGAGGACGCGGGTTCGAATCACCGTCCAGGCATCCAGATTCGGGTTTTTCATGGCTTTCCCAAATAACTCTAGGCGAATACCGGGATACTTCCTTCAAACTGCTATTGCCGAATTCCTACCCCCGTTTCTAATGAACTAGATGTTGACGAGGCGTTAAGACTAAGCATTAATAATAATAAAACAGGTGTGAGACAAAGCGACGGGCTCTTTCCTCTTCTGTTCCATGTCGTTTTAGACAAGGTTATGGAAGAATGGGAGAAAGAACTCACGAAATGTAAGTGTTGGAAATTAATTCCACTTGGCTTTCCCAAAAACAACCTCTATATACCATACCAAGCTTTTCCGGATGATTGGGCGATACTAGCAGAAGATGAAGAGACTGCCATCACACAACTTGAGACACTCAAAGAATGTGCAGAAAAAGTAGGGTTACAAATCTCATTCGAGAAAACTGAATTCATATGTTCAAAGAAAGAAATAGCAAGTTTGAGAACACGGTAAAATCAGCGGGGTTCCATACTTTAAATATCTCGGAGAATTCATTGAACCGACAGGCCTTGAGAAAATCTCGCAGCAAAATCGCCTCCAAAAAGTAATAAAAGGGTTAGGATTAGTGAAAAATCTCTACAACAAAAAATCTATGTCAAGACAGACAAAAATTCGGCAGTACACACAGTCATAAAACCAACAGTCCTCTATGCAAGTGAAACGTTAACACTTAACAGAAAACGTAACCTTAAAGAAATAAAAAAATTAGAGAGAAAAACCATTAGAATAATTCTAAGAGCAAGACTCACTAAAGATGGTTACAGACTACAATCAATCAAAACAACGGAAAAGTTTTCAAATATCAAGAAAAGGCGAATGAAATTCTTTAGTAATCTAAAGAGGCTATCAGAAAATCGATCGACAAAAAAGGCAATAAATTATGTAACTTCACTTAAAAATCCAACACCTTGGCTGAATGAAACTCGGAAGGATCTTAAAAGTGCAGACATCGGAGCAACAGATATCTTAGAAAGAGACACCTTCAGACACAAAGTAGACAAATGGGAAGTTATAACTGAGCAACAAAAACAATACCGACAAAAGTGGTCGGAAGAACCCAAACAAGCTTTCTCGGAAAGAATGAAAGCCTACTGGAACAACAAGAAAAACTGAAAGAAAATTTGATTGGGTCATTTGCTTAACGTCTTCCATTTATTGGGAGAATATGCCAATAATAATAATAACAATGACTTGTCAGTCACAGAACAGTCATACGTTTCACTAACAGATGACAATAATACACTTCCCTCATTTGTATGTAGTACGACCTGGCATTAAGTATAAAATGCATGGAGGCAGCAAAGGCACAACAGTGGCTCTGAGTTTGACCATGTCAACGATGATCAAAACTCATCAAAGGCAACAGACATTAAAATTTTGAAGAGACGTTGTGAAGAAGAACAACCGAACTTTCACTATATATACTTTAAACTGAAATACAGGAGATCGATCATTCAATCCTGGCACCATAATACTCTTGCTATAGATATAGGCCATTTCCATCATTCATATCTACAACTTCCTAATATATTTGTGGGTAACTGTGATTAGTGTTATTAATTGTAGTGTGATTTCATGATGAGGAACTAAAGTCAAAGAGACCGATCATCCAATCCTGGTACTCTGGACACGAATATAGGTTACCCATTTCCATTATTCCAAGTCTCTAACTTCCTGGTATATGTGTGAGTAGTTGCGATTAGTGTAATTTCATGACAACGAATTTCTGTCTAATTCATTCACTCTACATTGTGGAGAGTTTAGAAATACAGTCCAGCCAATTTGAACGCGACCTGGTGATCATGAATTGTGCACCAGTATTTTCGCCACTGAAAGGTCAAAATATTTTCTACTGCAGAGACTCCAACAGACCAACTCCATTCAAGTGTTAGGCACTGATCAACTGTTTTAGTGCGATGAGACCACGTAATTACTGTTAATAACGAATTGGGGCATGCGTATCTTAACGATCAAGAACCAGAGATTTCTTTTCTAAATCGTAAGAATCAATCTACTACGGTCATTCTAGGAGTTTATAAATGTTTTCTGGTTATATGTAAGGTTCCTTGTCATTAATAGTTATCAGATAGGGTAAAAAAAAAAAAAAAAAAAAAAAAAAAAAAAAAAAAAAAAAAAAACTTTTTTTGTAGAAAAAATAACGTTCCCTAAAATAGCTTTATGAGCGAATTATTAATCACCCTTTGCTATAAACCGAAACAATGAACCCTTCGGTATCCTCTTAGAGTAAATCATGCACTGGAATGACAGTAATGGTTAAACAATTGGAAGCTTTATTTTAAGACATATTTTGCTCGTAATATCGATTTTTATAAGAAAACCATAATGATACATCCCGATTCGTGACCAGTGACTGTTTCTTTGTAAGAGACTTACCTTATAGAGGACAGAAAATGGTTAGTATAAATGTAAATATACTGTAATATTAAATGCAGAAGAAAACATAGAATTATAATGAATAATTGATTATATTGAAGCAATTACACTGATCGACACTGAACTTCATTGGCCGATGTCGAGTAATTAGCAAGGAGTGATGAAACAAAATGGCAGACTTGAAAGATTGCTCATTAAATTTGTTAGAGATGTGATCAGTTGGGAGCGACAAGATTAAGAAAGTTATGGTGTGTGGTCCGCCAGCGTATTTTAACTGGCCCGCTGTCTAGAATGTGCTAGCACAAGAACCTCTGCTAAGGTCTCATTGAAGTTTTTTACTTTTTGATTATAATTTTAAAAAAAACATCTTCAAAGATCTCATTGACCGTTTGTACTTTTTGATTGTAATGAAACTGTGTTGCTTATATCTTTGTTACATTTAAAAGTCGATTGTAATTTAAGCAAAGTATTATGTGGCCCGCAGGCTAACGTTGAATTTTAAGTGTGGCCCATCTCCAAAACTTGTTGGGCAACCTTGCGCTATGTGAAGGTAATCAAAAATATACTTACTACTGTGTTGAAGTTAAAGAGAAAGATATTGAAAAGAGGCTACAGTAAAACCGTTTAAAACCTCCGACTTCTCTTATGCCCTCAAACGAGTTATTGTTGCTACAGTGGCCCTTTGTGATTACTCCTAGTCGAATTTAGGTCACTGCTTAAATTCTGATTCTAGTCTACGTAGGTTAATATTTTTTATTATTCAGTGTGGGAGAAAGTTATTGGGGTGTAGAGATGTTTACGACAGTTCCGTAAGAGTCATGCTAGATTACCAAACATCATCTCGGTAATACTTAGTCCCTTATAACAACAGTGCAACATATATCCTTGTTCTGTAAACAATTCTGTTAGTAAGTAAGCCATTGTTCTAAATTGTATATTTGACATAGAAGTCCGCCATGTCTCATACGAAGATCGGTATAAATCTCTAAATTACAATAAGATGAAATCCAAGAACCTAATAAAATTTAATAAATAATGATAATTATTTAACAACATGTTTTATAGTAAGCTGAAAATTCTAACACAAAAATTCTTGTCAGCTACCGAAGTGAAGATATTTAATGCAGTTTCTTAGAAGCAGATTTTTCTAATTTTTACTAAACCTATTCGAATAACTTGTAGCTGTCATCCGTTTATGCAATTGTTCGTGTAAATTTGCTGGAATTGTCTCAGTTTATCTAAGAAAGTTTTACTTTAAGTTAGACTAATGCTTATAAATGGAAGCGGAAATAGCACGGAATTCTCTGAAATTTTAAGACTTAATGTTATTGATAGTCTGCTCACAACAAACATGGATAATTTTGTATTAACCCAAAAGCGCAGTAAAATAACGTAAGATAATGCAAAAATACAAAGCTAACTATTTTTTACAAATAAGATTTGTTTTTTAATTGTTGAGAGAAAAATCCTTGGATTAATTTTAATTGCAGTTTTTAACTCATGATAATACATACAGAAATCAGTGATTAAACAGTATAGTATGATTCTGTATTCTCCGTAACTTATTTAGTCCAGTTTTGAAACTAATTGGTTTACTGAATAAATAACTTACGGAATAATTAATCAATAGCCTGTATTAATAAACTGGATGCATGTCTATAAATTTGTAATGTTGCGATATGTATATTCTATTCCAATGTACGTTAAAATTGTCTAAATTGCCATACGATAAATAAATAATGGATTAATTGGACACATTAGTGTTAGAGTACGTATATTACTGTAGATATATTAAGTTTTCCTGTTATTTTACAACTTCAACCAAGGTGTTATAATTTAGTTGAACGTGTATTCAGATGAAACAAAAATGTATAAACCGGTTTTATAAATTTAAGTAACACTTATTATAGATTAAAAAAAGATAAGTAATTTCATTAATTCGTTTCTTCAAAGAATTTTTGAATTGTTCAGACTTTAATGAAAAGCTAAACATAAACTATACATATAAAATTAACGCAACCCAACGATTTATTTAGCGCCATGCTTTTGAATACCCGGAATTATGAAATATTCCAGTTTATTTGTCAGAATTATTATTAACCGTCCCCGGTATTTAGTTGGTATCTTGCGGGTGGGCGGATATGTGTGAGTGACGTAATTGTCAATAAAATCATTCGGTTTAAATTTTCAGTTATTCCACTGCAACATCAGCTTGTATTCCATCAAAAAGTGTGATTATTTGATATAACAGCTGCGAATGAATCCCGGTTGCTCTGATATCAGCATCAGTCACCGATCGAGATTTTGAGTGCTATTATAAATATAACATATCAGAAACGTTTTTAATTATTTACGTTTCTTCAGAGCAAACTAGAATGCCTTGCAGGAATGAAATGTAAAAATAATTTATACAAGGTTGTTTTGGAGTTACATACATTTATTCGTAACCATTTCTTATATCTATTTATAACACATACACTGTGTGTTATGATTATGTAATCTCGCAGCGAGTATTCTGATTTCAATTACTTTTAATTTATATTAAGATTGGATAAACTTTTTCATCAAAAACTGAAAATAATAAATATGAGATAAAATAAAATGTTTTAAAAACCTGCTAGATAACTTGTCGACAGGTTGGTATTTTTATCAAATTAGTTTGAATCTAAATGAAATAGGCTGTACTTCATTCTCACTGCTTACCAGTATCTGATAAAAAAATACATTCGTCACAAATACTAATAGCGCTTCGACAGCACTAAGGTAAATATATAAGGGGACTCAAGGTATGTCAAGAAAGTTTAAATCAAACACTTATTCTAATATAAGTTACCTAAAAAATTATTGATAACTAGTGATTGTGCAACCACTCTTAACGTACGATAGAGAAATTGTTGTTTTATATTCCTCATTGTGCACAACATAGTATTCTGCAGAGTGCTTCCTTTCTTGAACCAGTAGTTTTATATGATGGTCAGAATATCGTTCTTTGATTGAGTTAAAAACCTTACTTATTGGTGTTTCTCATTTTGGGTAGCTTCTACCGAGAGAGGTGTTTCAGTGCGAATGAATAGCAACAGTATCATATTTTTTTAATGTTTCTGTTAGAGTGTGTTGTACTTTTAATTCTTAATAATACTAAACTCGCTCTAACTATGGATCTTCGCAGTTCCGAATTTCTCTAAGTGGTTTTGAATATTTTCGGAGTAATATTTCTCCCTATATCTATAATTGGTTCAGATTCAACATTAAACTGTAGGTCCAGCCACTAGATAATCGGAACTCGTGTCAAATAGAAACGCTGTTTCTTGGAGGCGAATCATGTTTCAGGATCTTACGACCAAACATTCCATACGAATTTGTTTAGTACTTAGATTGATGACTAAAATTCTAACTTCGACATTTTCAGTAAATTCTCTAATTAAGTACGAAATTTTGTATCTTTCAACTAGATAAGATGTTACTGTCTGCTAAGTTGCGCTGTTGCATATTTGCAAACAGAAAAAAAGATATAGAGATAGTAATGACAAGTTATACGAAAGAAAGGTCGAAAGAGGAATTGAGACTAACTTGTAAGTGTTAACCAACATGGAGCAAAAGTTATGAATCGCAACATAAGTTATAACGAATACATGTGAAAATAGTAACGGCGATGCTAAAATAAGTAAGAAAAGTATGTTATTTAGCATGTAACGTTTCTAGCGAAGGGTCGAAGCGATTAAAATATTGAAAAATGGTTATATTATTCAGAAATAGCAACATTACAGCAGTGAGACATTAATCTCGATAGGATAATTGTGAATCAGTACCTATGGGTCACAAAACTGTGGAACTTAAGCTGCTACTTGAGATGAAACTAAAGAAACGAAAATTGAGGTTGTAGAAGAAAGATGAAAATAGAATTCCCATTTACTGTACGAAGAAATCATAATCTGGAAATGATGACTGAAGAATCTAATTTAAGCTTGGTTAATTTTTTTAGTAGAGGAACCTACTAAAAAAAGAACTTTAAAAGCGGAAAAAGCTTATAATACCTGAAGCAGATAATCGAGTACTTTGGGCCATAATAGTATGTGAATACAAAGAGATTAACTCGGATTAGAACACGGTATAGGATAACATCAATTTAGTCTAGATTCTGATAACTAGAAGATACTATATTCCAACGCTCAGATGAATCTTCATTTTATAATATTTTCAATTGGTATTTGAGTTCTGTTTAGCAGAAGCATTAAGTTTCTTCATCCTACATTTCAACCACTTATTATCATTATTGTAAAAATAAGTATCTCTTGCATTACAGCTCCCGTGCAGGAAGTAAAACCACCTATTATCTTATCTAATCATCACAGCAGTTTCCAGAACTCTGCTACCATCGTTATACGACTCATCGCAGCCTTGGTACTTCTCGATCCAAAAATGTTCTTGATATTGAAGTTTTGACACTATTGATTTCTATACTGATATGTGGCAAAACCGTGGAGGTACACGGAAGATCACCATTCGTCCTTTCAAAGCTACTATGGATTCCAAAAGTAGAATAATTACCGCAATCAAGTCTCAAATACAACTTCATTAATGTTATTTGGGTAAGATATTACAACCAGCGTTTAATATATGCATATGAGATCAAAATAATTATATTATTCTTGATTGTCTACTAATTTGTTGAGTGATATGGCATTAGGTTTATGTAAGCAGATCATTATTTTACCAGCATGATATGAAAAACGATTTAGTGTTGAACAATATTTCCTAAAATTACAACAAAAAGGAAAGATGGATGAGCGGTAAGGCCCAGTCCTGATATTTGGAACGAGGTGAATTCAAATGCCCGCTCGACCATCCTGATTTCAGTTTTCATTAATTCCTGAAATCATTCCAGACAAATGCCTGGTTATTCTGTATATTAATGTATGCCGCAATAACGAACAATTTTACATAACGTCGGAAGACACATGTTAATGTTTGTAGACTGACGAGTATCAGCTCATCGTAAAACTATTTTTTAGTATTTTGCTGATAGAATAGCCATTCAAAGTGGAGTCCGATTAAGTTTAGACCGTTTTAGTTTGTTGAAACGGTAATTAATGAAATGTACAAAGAAATTTGTGCATTCTTAAGGATAGTACAAAATATATACTGTTTCAAACCTTCGTGTATATTTTGTACTGCCATTTACCCTATTCACATTAAAATGATACCAGTCACTGTGTCCGTCAGCATTCATATTAGTCTCATAAACTTTCATCTTAGCTGGTATCCAAAATGTTTAGCTGAGTTTTGAAAATTACTTCTGTCAAAACATTTTTTAGTTATGATCTGTTGAAGCTTTAGGCTTCGTTCTCATACTTAACCTCATTATCATCAAGGGCGCCATGTCTACATAGTTTCTGTGTGCGTAGTGGATACCCAACATTTCAGTTTTGAAATAAAATTATTAAATATGGTAAAGGTTAGCGGGCACGCCGGCTTGTACAAAATTAATTACTCCAAATAAAGTTAACATCACATTCCGCAAGCAACGGCAGTGGACGGGATTTTTATAGCAAATTTGTTATAGAAAAACCAATCTAGACTAATAATCCACAATTCACGTAATACTTGGCTTGATATAAATTGGTACACAGCTGTAATGAAATAATAAAAAGGGGAATAAAAGATATCACTCTAATGGAGATCGTCATTAGTGAAATATATTCATTAATTTGAATTTACGGTATATCGTGATTACTCAGCCATAACATTGAACTTTTTTTTTTTATTATGAGTCGTAAATGTAATTGACACCGTTCAGCGCGATGGGATTCGATAACGCAACAAATGTTGACATATTTTATACTTTAGCATTTCTTTCTACTAATAGGCACGCAAATTTATTGCTTCCCAAGAGAAACAACACTACGGAAACCTTTGATATGATGTCGAATTAGTTCTTTATTGACTACGTTATTTAAACGTCACAGAACTATTTCAATCATGAAACTGAGGAATGAATTTATACAAACCAGAAAATTTCCCGAAAAATCTCAAAACAGGAAAGAGGAAAAAATGAAAAATCTTACGTCCATCAGGAAGAACACTCTGCGGATAGCAATTATAACAATTAATTATTTACTGTCTTGTGATCATTTTAATCGTTTCCACGAAAGGTTAAATTTAAATTGGATGGATCACTTCCTGGCAAGATGTATGATAAACCGGATTGTGAATTTTTCTCGTGAATTCAAATTTCCTCGCAAAACGTCTCGACTACTATTTTCGATGGGAACTGCACTGCAAACTTAAACAGCATCAAAAATATTACCAACCAAAAGTTTTTGTTATTCGATCAACTTTTCAAAATAGTATACGTGGTTTCAGTGATTTAAAGTCTAATAAATCATTCAATGCTGCTGAGATTACCCAAGAGTTGTTTATTTCACTAGGAGAAGATGGAACTAAAAGACTATTAAAATTATTTTAGAAAAAAA
The DNA here is from genome assembly GCA_031002005.1 of Vandiemenella viatica. Taxonomy (NCBI): domain Eukaryota; kingdom Metazoa; phylum Arthropoda; class Insecta; order Orthoptera; family Morabidae; genus Vandiemenella; species Vandiemenella viatica. The sequence goes on from JARYHS010009186.1 coordinate 88,706,851, forward strand.
TGAAAGTTCCCATAGGTTTGTGATATTCATCCCCCTATCCCCCAAAATGAGAAATCGTAAAATGAGATGAGTATTGTGAACATAGCCGCAACATAAGTTTAATCACTTAAATCACAAATGTGCTACTTTTGCAACAAAGAATGGATAGCTTGTAAGATATAGATGCAATGTAATATGTGTTTTGGAGAAACGGAGGTGCTAGATGAACTATTCTGGAGTTTAGATTAATATTGAAAGAAGACAGTGACCCGGCTGTCTGTAGTAAAAAAAGAAAATTATCACTAAAAAAGGGAGATGATAAGCTTTTAGCTAACCACCACTGCAGTTCAACTTGCATATAACGCACACAATCAAGAAAATAAAGGGTAAAATTGAGTACAGGATGATTCGAGGAGGAAGATTCAGTTTGCTATGATTCTCTGACAATATTGTGTCAATACAGAGGAAATAATAAACGGTGATAAAATTATCGGGATAGGAATTGGTGCTGTAATATATATATTACGAGTACTAAAGGAAAAATTATTACACTTCGTAAATAAAATGATTGAAAGAACGTTAGTATTAGAAGCAAATATTCAAAGGTGAAGAGACTCTTCTTCAGAAAATATTGATCTCGTAGTCAGCATATATCATTTCAATCATTGGCTGCTTCATGACAGTCCTCTGAAGAATGCCACAAAATGATGGCCGATAAATTGACTCGGTTCAACCCGAACAGCCCCGAGATCATGCGATGTTTTGGTTCTAAAAAGAAAGCACAGTTTCGTGGGCCTCCCAGCTTCTGAGAAAGAAACACATTTCCTTTAAACGTGTTTTGCATAAATTTCTAGGCTTACATGTCAAAAAAAAAACCTTCACTAAAGCTTCCCCACACGCCTAAATCCAACTTACACAACTTTTATTGCATTTCCATCGGTGTACACACTGAAAACCGTTTTTCGTTGCTTTAAATGTCCCGCCGACACTATGTTACTGTGATTTTCAGAAGGTCGGCTTCTTTCCCAACTGAATGTCTGGGGAAGTATATACTGCCTAACCTCTGTCATGAATTCTCGCGTTACTCGTCCCAGGCGTACTGCTAATTCCTCACATTACACTGTCACCGCAGGTATCTTCTCATGTCCTCACTCTTACTGAATGTTTAACGAATATACCTTGGGACAATATAATAGCACATCCTCTAAGAAACGAAGTTTACTTACACTAGTTTTCCTTAGTCTGATAACGCTTATTCCTGCAAGTAAGAGATCTGTCAATCAGCGATTCTTCATAGAAAAATGGTGGAAATTTCTATGCTGAATAGGAGACACTGATATTTAAACGATAAGAAACACCAATGATGATGGTAACTGACGCGAAATGTGTGGTAAAAAAAATTCTGTCCAGCCAATTTTAGCCTACCACTCACATTTCGAACAAAAAATTTCTTGCCGAATCCCTTTCCACAATAAAACAGACCAACTCTCCATCATATATAACCAATAATGTTACTGATAATGCTTCAACTTTTATGGCTCGTAACCTACTTTTTGAAAAAGTGATCCCATGGCAGCTCACTTTGCTGAAGTGTAGTATATCATATATAGAAAAACAAAGACAGATTTCTAAATTACTTTATTAAAAGGTATTAACATATTGGTGTATTGTTCACAGTTCGAATAACAAACAAATGTTATGAAAAAAATATTATTAATTAGAAGGCTGAGTTCAGTGTAATGACACTAAATTTTTTGTATTTGATGCCTTATTTGTGAACAGCAACCTTAAATCACCGCGTTGCACTATTGGAAGTCTGTTTCTTTTCTTAGCTAATAAATTGCTCACTGCACTAAATGTTCTTTTGGTTACATATGATCATGGGAATGCAATTAAAAACTTCTTTGATGTACCCTTAAAGCCACATATAGTGATGGAAAGCAGGGATGGAGCACTTGGTCCTCAACGGTCCCTAAATTTGCTTTTATAATATTACTATTTGTACTGCTTCTGCTTCTCCCCTCATTTCATCACAGGATGTCACATATAAGTGACTTACCTGGAAGAAACCCGTTCGTTTCTTCGATACACTTCGACAAGAAAAAAAACCCATTAAAACCTCAGTTGGTTGCTTCACTCTTCTTTAACTAAACACTGTTTCAACACTTGATATATTGACATCAATTTTAGTTTTTATAACATTTCGATCTCCTTGTTCATTAATTTCAATAATCTATTCTACTAATTTGTACCCATCGCCATGAGCCACTGTCCACCACAATACGAGTGATGCCTTCTCATTTGCCTGCGCTCGCCATCTTTTTTTTTTTCGGACTAACTAACAAAGATAGTCTCTGTAAACTCACAGTTTACTGTTCAGGGATAACTCACATACAAACTGCCTTCGGTATCCTAAATACAATACTTTACAACAATCCTTTTCAAACTCGAAATAAACGGCAAAATATTACACTTACTCGTATAATTGCAGAAACCGAGAAACAAATAAAAAAACAAAACAAAAAATTAATCAATAATGTTTTAAATGTTAGGAACTGTGTTTCTTACACCCTGGACCCGAAACGCCGCCTTTGATCTGTTCAGCGCCCACCGATGTGCGTTACCGACCCCACTGGGAACCACGGGTATAAACAATATCACCAGATAATGAAGGAAGTACTACCAATTTAGGTGCACATCTAGAAGTTCTAGAACTAAAACTTTTAGTCCTTGTACATAAATATGTACTTAAATATAAGCCAGCTATACGATACGTATTCAACAGTATCAAGGTATTACAGTAATTACATTTTTCTCACCACCCCCCATCCTGCCACCCCAAAAAGAACTGTACTGTATACCCATGGTATCTTTTTTTTTCAGGAATGAAGGAGCTTATTACTGAAAATGGATTATGTTAGTTACCGAGTCCGCAGTACTTCCTGTACTGGTGTTTAGAGAGTTTTGAGTTACGGTTATGGCTCTGTGCTAAACAGTAGAAGCGGGCACCCTCTCGACTCTCATCACTGGCGCCCTGCCGCCTCGTCGGGTTCCGTTTGTTTACACTCGTGTTCCATCAGTTAGCCGACTGTACACCGTACAGCCAGCCAACCACTCGTCCGTGTTTGTTCACTGTACTCATCTCCGTATCCCACCGGCTTCGCATTTCGCCACGATGCGGCTTCTGTCCACAGCAACCATGGAATTTTTACCGGCTCTTTACCTCACCTTCACCTCTGGCAAAGCTGTGGTTTGTTCATGCGAAGTACGCTTGGGCACTCTGCGGCTCGAATTCCACGTAAACTGCAGATCCCCTTTACCTGTTAGAGTTACCGGGTCAGGTTTTGGTAGCCACGATGGAAGCACAATCTGTCATTCGGCGACCTAGCTACTGTTTGGGTTCTCCCGGCCAAAAGGTTTTTTTGTTTTTACATCTTTTTGAAAAAAAAAAAAAAAAAAACATGAAAAAAATTGGCACCGTTTTTTTTTCGGAAAAACAATATATCTGATAAATTATAATTTTATTTACAGAAATTACATTTTACTTGTGTATTTTTAATCTTACTGAATCACATAATGTCTTACAAAAAGATTAATAAATGTACTTCTATGGGTAACATAATTTTATCCATCCTCTATGTCAATACCACATTCACTAGTATCAGCACTACCAACACTAGTTTGGTCGGTGTCGGAATATTTTGTTTATTCTTGTGTCTCCTCTAGATCCATAACTTCACAAATAGTTACATTTTCTTTTCTTGGTTGTTTTTGTTTTGTACGCAAAAGATTTTGAGATTGCAATTTTAAATTGTGAGCAATGTACACACTGTGTATAAATACTACACCGATAGTTCTGTATTACGGTCTTTTAAGTTTGAATTTGAATCTGAATGTATTATTATACAAACTAGGAGCTTTATTTCTTTTCAATCGTTGGTTTACGCCAACGGTTGCAAGGAAACGATTCATAAGTACTGACTATTTTATGACTCAGTATCATTATACGCTGGGAGTTTACCAAGTATACGAATATAAGAAAACCACAATAAGTAATAAAAAGAGGCAAAAAACCATTGATATATTTCAAAATTCCTAATTTTTTAAAAGATCCGCAGATCTACGGATAAATCCATAAGGCTGGCAGTACTGGTTCAAATAGCGAGTATCAAACCAAACAACGGGGAACGGTGATTCCTTCTCGCGCAACGTAGCCTCTTCGTAAAACAAAACTTCAGTCAAAATTGGCAATATTTTTGTAATTTTTTGTTCTACTGAATCGGAAAAATGTAGTAGATTTAAAAATTAAGATAAGTAATTAGTATAAACTCTAAAACAGTTATATTAAACCATAAATGCCTTTCAAATTTGAGATTTAGTAGTTATGAAAATAACGGGTTCCAGAAAAAAACGTGTTTTTTTTTCAAGTAAAAAAAACTGTTTTTGCAACATTAGGTGAGCGTTAACGGTCTGGCCTGGCATTAGGGAGGATCCAGATTACTGTTTTTCTATTATTCGCTCCACGTAAATGCTGGGATGGTTCCCTCAAAAAGCCATAGCCAAATTCCTTCCTGTTCGTTGCCCCCCACCCTTTCCCACCTCTAATGACCTAGACGTCTGCGAGACATAAAGCCATAAGTGAAAAAAACTGGTCATGAATGCCATACACATTTACTTTGCTGGTACCGAACAGAGTAGTTAAGGCTCCATCATAAGGTGTGTGACGATCAAGCCAACTCATGGCTAGTACACGCAAAACGGAATACTGCGGACGCTGTATAAATTTGTTCGGAATTATGTAACAGAGTGATATATAAAAGTAAATTATCTCAGTAATTTTCAGACCCACCACTTAGCGAAGTATTCACACCGTGACAGTATAATCATCGCCACTTGAAACTGCTGTAACTACGTTTGGGTATGGACCATACATAATTCTATACTTATCAGAATGATACCACAAATAGAATTGCTAATATATACATGTAAGAAACTGCCACTTCTCTTCCCTGTATAATTTCCATATAAAACAGATACATCATACCCCCCACATGCAAATTAATGGACAATCGTACTGGATATTATTTTAAGATAGGGTGGAAAATGTTGGAGATAAACAGAACGTTTCCAAAGAAAACAAACACACAAACTAGTAAAAAAGGATAAAATTAATTTTCAAAAGAGCGTTGGGCTTAACAAGTAATGTTCGAGTTCGGAGTAGGAAAGAACCTGTATTTGGTAATGCGGATCTTGACATTCTCGAAATCACTTATACCGTGGCATTGTTTATTTGCATATATTTTGTTACCCATCGTAGTTCCTTCAATGTTTTTCGCAATAATCCTGTAACTCACGTCTGTGGTGATTCTTTAAAAAAAAAAAAAAAAAAAAATCTGCTTTGCGCCAAGACTTCATATGAACATAGGTAATACAAACACCGCTTCCACTCACAGCTACTTCTTGACATGAAATTTAGATGACTGAAACTTGAAGATAATGGATATTTAGTTTGAAATTATTACTCCGTAATATATCGTGGTGATTTCATCAGAGCCAATAGGAATAATAGGTAAGCAACGGAGAGGAATTTTATAAATTCTATAGCGACTTTGTTTTGCTTAGCCATCGCCTTTATCCAGAAGCGCATGTTTTCCAATTCCGACTCACTCAACAGACTGCATCGTTGTTCATTTTTCTAGGTTGTTTAAAAATTTGGATATGTTCTCCAATTTTACGTTTGGTTGTGTCAGAATTTTTGTTTTCTTCCGCTGAATCTGATAACCTTAAGCTACTAAATAGTGCTAAACCAGTGCTGTTTTGGTGATTTGCTTCAGTCTCGTGTGGGGGAGAAGGTTCGTTTTTCTATCGGCGAAAGAACTGTATATCTCACCGAGATACACTCTGCCACATTCGCGGTGAACCATACTGAACCCATTTGCTTGTTACGGAACTCTGCAATTTTTCCTTGATCTCCTTGTAATCGTATTATTTCCGCTAAAAATGAACTGAATATTATCTTTCGTCAGATTTCCACCAGTCGTTTCAGAAACTGTTTTTGTAGCTTTATTGCCGTTCGCGTTTCGTCTCTCATCGAGGCATCATCAGCGACCAATCTATTTTAAAATTTTACATTTAGTTTAAAAACTTATTATATGGTGTTTTACATAATTCTAAATTGAAACATTTTCTGATTATTTACATTAATGATTTCCAGGATCGTAACCACCCATCTTTGCTTTTTCAGTTAAAGCCATTTGTCTTGGATGCTGTAAGCTGGATGTAATGGCTATAGCGGAAACATGCTTTGGAGAAAAAGCAGAGATCTGTCGTTACGTCCCATTAAATGACTAATGTAAATAGTAAGTTGTTAATAATCAGAAAATGTTTCAATTTAGAATTATGTCAAACATTATATAATAAGTTCGTAAACTCAATGTAAAATTTTAAAATATATGCGTCGCTGATGGAGTCTCGATAAAGGCGAAAACCGTACGACATTAAAGATACAAAAACAGTTGAATTGGTGTTATTTTATCATTTAATTTACTGAGCAACTGCGGAAAAATGGTCTACAACAAAACTGCATTGGAAAAGAAAATATTTTCAATACACATTTTAACCACTAGAGAGCTCATGCAGTACAGTGACAGACGAAAGTTACCTATAACCTTTCTGATCCCATCCTGATTACTGCAGATCCAGTTCATTTACGAAGATGCGACAGATCTTGACACAAGTATAGGGCGTTAGCAGTGCGGAGTTTTTTAAAAGAATTTTGACAATAACATACCGGAGCGAGATTTCAGATATGTTTTTCGCTGTATTTAAATTTCCATTTCAGTTCTTACTGTATATTTTTTTATTTTATGTTTGAAACGAGATGAGATAAAGCAGCCTTCTCGTTTCGCAGCGCAATTGAAATGCAAAATAGAGAGGGAATTTGTTTCGGAGCGATCGTCCGCTGTGTAAACAACGAGACTCGTCTCGCCTGTGGCGGAGCAGATACCGCCCAACGAAAACACTGTGCGTGCGTCCGGCGGCCGCTGGACCGTAACATGTGGGTTCTACAGGCACAGCGTGTCCAGCCGAGAGAGGACGAGCCTTCAGATTGTTCTGACTGGGTCTTGGTATAATCACAGCATCATAAAGAATGTCAGTTGAATTCAAGAACGAAGGTTATAGTGAAAGTACGCTCCGAACTGTTCACAGTTATCTTTGCACTATTAAGACCATCGTAAACTTGACCTAACTAACGTGATTAATCTGCTGCTCCAATTTACTAATGCAACCTTTAGGATTCCACATTAAACGGTGGCTGGGCGTGTTTTAATGGTTTTGTCCAATCACCATCTCTCATACGCGCAAGCCGTCAGTTCACTAATCATTACAGTTGTTGAATCACACCCTAGAATCAAACGGAAGGTATCACCATTAAACCACCAAATAAAATACGCGGTTCTAACCAGACACCTTAGATGAAATAACTTCTCTCATTCACTCACGTCATAACACGTTTGCTTTTACGTTAATTCCGTTAATCATTATAGCTTGCATTTTCTGACAAAACCAACTAATTCCACATAACATTTGACTCGCTCTTTCGTCGAGCGACGGAAAGTGGTGGTGTAACGGTTAGCGTTTTCACCTCGCATCGGTTCGAATCCCCGTCCGGGCATCCAGATTTGGATTTTCCATGGTTTCCCAAATCACTCCAGGTAAATGCCGTGATGCTTCTTTCAAGTGGCCATGGCCGAATTCATTCTCATTCCTTTCCTCCCATCCTTTCCCGTCTCTAAAGACCTCGCTGTTAAGAGACATAAAGCAGTAAAAAAAAAAAAAAAAAAACTCGTCGAGCGGCCTTCACCACACCAAATCTGCTGCGCAGCTGTGTCGGACCAAAGATATTATATATGCATTCTTAAAGACTAAACTAATGCTACCACGATCGCTACAACATAGTAATATCTGTGGAAACCCTTGATATACATTTGATTACAAATAGTTTGTAACCTTCCGACCTCCCTACCTTTAATAATCCTCGACTAATTTATTTATTATCAGACTTGTCTTTGCCGGAGATTAACTGCATTTACTTTTAGCAATACCAAAGTAGTAGGGGACGAGATCAATTACATAATAAAATACTGAGATAGATAATGAACCACACAAAATTAAATTATATTCTGTCCAACTTAAACACAAGATACAAATGTCTACACTCGAAATAGGAACTCGTATTCAGTCAAGCAAGTTCCTAAAATTATGTAGTAATCAACAGTCACGTGAAGGCCGTTATACACTTCATCTTAATGTTCTTAGTTTACTTTACTTCATAACCGTAGCGAGAGTGAGATCTCTGGTAGAGACACACACACACACAGAGAGAGAGAGAGAGAGAGAGAAATATAAATGGACTTAAATCTATCAGGCAGGCAGTACCAATATGGAACACGGCTAAGCAAAACTGAAAGCTGAGAACCCTATTCTTCTTGGTGGGCATTAAATACCCGTTGGGTAACTGTAATCGTGATTTGTTGATGTCTTTTTGGGAGGAGCACTGCCAACATTGACTTCCTATCTTCAAAGTTGCCGTGTGTACAATATCTGCCAAATAGGAGAATGCATTGACTCCCACAGTTACTACCGCTCCCAAAAGACTTCTTTTGGTGTCCGTGGGTTGGCGACGGGTCACAACCTTCTTCGCACCAACAGAGATGGCGGGAAGGTGGTAACTGACCTCTAAGCTTCACCTTGCTGCCATAATGACAGCCACCGCAGCTTCCTGAAATTCGTAATTATAGTATACTACCTGCCTCACTCTCGCTTCCGCAATTTGAAATACTTAATTCTATATTTCTTACTAACTATTTAACCACACCTCTTAGAATTCCTAGTTATAGTTATTAACTCTTTTACCACATGTATATGTCTTGTGACATCACAATTTATATAATCATTCGAAGTCTTTTTAATTAATGAACAATTAAAACAACAATAATAACATAGTCGTAATGATAATAATTAAAAAAATAGCAAAAAATGATAACGGTGAGGTGGTACGAAATGTCACAACGTAAACCATAATATTTGCTCTTCTGTCATAAAAATATTTCTAAACGTTGTGTATTTCAGTTCTTACATATGTAGCCAAAACTCCAGGAGGAAAAACAACATTCGATAAGAATAAGGACCATCAAGAACAAAAGTATATTGGAAATATGTTTTTCTGTACCTCCTGCTTTCAGTAAAATCCATCAAAAAATAAATTTTGTGTTATAAAATTGTAATACGCGTAAATCTAAGTAAGTGATACTGATGTGTAAAAGAATAATAAATTTGGACTTCTGAAACTTTATGGCGCTGAGGATTTATGTATGCGCAGTAATGTTATGTATGTTCAGTATAACATCCAATATCGTATTTAACCTTTTCATTCCCCCTGATTTCTATTCGACTGATGAGTCATGTTTCTGACTTTATTCCACTCTGTTACTTGTATCCAATCTGCTATATATTATAGTGTAAGTACTTAATCTTTTAGTTTTTTCCAGTTTCTTCAATTTTTCTGTTACGATCACTATCGTAATCTTCCTTGCTTTCAGCTTTTTATTCAGTTCCTCCTTCATAGCGCTTAAAAAACTTACGAGATGTGATCACAATTTTAAAATATCCTTAATGGCTTGTCCTTGATAGGTCAAGGTGGTTTCCCTTTGACATCCACCCCACTTTTCGTTAAAGTTAAAAAAAAGTTTTTTGCCCATAGGACGATAGGAGGTTACCAGCCTCTTGTTGCTGTTGTTGTCGTTGGGGTTTTAGGGCATTCAACTTCTACCATCTAGTAGGTCTCCTATGGAAAAACCACTCTCACATACGTAATTTTTTGTCGACGTAGCCTCCCATTCGCTAAAAATAACAATAAAATAGTATGCGAAGAGTTCTATACGAATTTTATCGAGGTGGTACATAAGCTGTCCTGCGAGACTATATTTGATATTTATCTCACCTTGCTTGCTGCCAGCCCCTGCGTCTACCTGCATCGGAACTTCTGGATTCTTACAGAGGTTGCCGCCAGGTAAATAACTTGTGGGTTCTAAAAGGTCAGCGCAAACAGTCATACATAAATATTTAATTCTATAACATTTAAAATATTTTTAATTTCACGCCAGTTTGTGTGATAATTAATTTAAATAATAATACGGATAATTTAAATTTTTCATCAATATAATAAACAGGTTTTGATGAATTAAATTGAGCCTGAATGAGCAGAGACAGTTTGCACAACCAAAAATAAATTTCAGTTAAATTATTCACTGCTAAAAACAATTAATAATTACTAAAATCCTCTTTAACACACTAAAGCGTATTTTAAATTTAATGTAAAGCATATTTCGACGTTTTAACAAGGCAATCTTCCGCACACATACATTTACTCTCCTTATACACATAAAACTAATTAATCAGAGAATGGGTAGATATGAATGGTGAGCGTTAGTACATTCCACCCTGCTGCATGTAAGCATACTGTTTCGTCCACTGGTAACTGAATTTAGCTTGATAAGATAAGTATTTTTAGCAATTATTTTTTTAGATAATCATCGTACACTGTTTTCTATAAATGAAACTAATCCCATGTTCGTTTAAGAGGACCCTCCTACTCAACAGATTATTTCCTCTTAGGTAATTTCACGACTAAAACATTTTTATTTTCTGATAGCTGACCCGGTCACGCATTGATGTGGCTCAGTAGTTATAGTACGTTGGATCCATTTTATACTAAACTTTCTAATTTAGTCAAAGTAATATTCAATAATAAAGATAAAAAAGTTTTATTCGATTTGAAAATTAAATATTATTTGGTAAAGAGTTTCGGAGAGTTGAAATTAAGGACAAACGAACATAAAATATTTTAATTTACATTTTATTACAAACTACTTAATTGAAAATACACAAAAATTGATATTTATAAAAATAAATAAATTATTATTTTATTTATTTATAAATTGAAATTTGAGTTTTATAAATGAGTTAGATGAAGAAATTTTTAAACTTTTTTAACAATTATTTTCATTATTTTAAATTATTACCATTTAAATTTTAATTTATCTAAACGCTAATTGGTGCACAATATTTTTAGAATAAAAATAAAAATGAGAAGAAAGCAAAAATTACTTATATGATTTTTAATTTTTCGAAATGTTTTCTTCAGTGTTATATTCATGTTTGTAATTACTTTTTCATCGAATGTAATGATATACAAACAATATAGTATAATTATAACATAATACACAGCACAATTGTAAAAATGATAATACACGAAAAATTCAAGAAACTCAGTTATGTCTTAAACATAAACATATATCGCGTGGAACAGAATGTAGCATAAGGAAATCGAAACACAACGCCATCTACTGGATGGCTACCCAACCTAGATAAGCAAGTGTTGTGTCGATAAATTTATTTATTTATTTATTTCTCGTGTCCAGGACATAATTTGTCCTGGTTGTGGAAGGATCTGCCATTAGGATTATTCCTAATGTTCCCCAGGGTACGCCCGATCGTATTAGTATAAATTAACACACCGCCATCTGTTAGAAACTAATGGAACATACAAATAATTACAAACCATTGTCCAATGAGAAACATTTAATGAACATTCAATTAGCAATAATAAATATTGAGGTCAATAATCAAGATAAAAATTATCCTATCTTTTAAGTTGGACCAAATTACACACAGTCAGCGAAACGTCAGCAAAATCTCTTAAGTTTATTCGGAATTTATCTTGGACAAACATCGTGATCTGAGATTTTTATATATATACAAGATAGACACAGAACACATATTATTGTTAAGAAAAAATATTATAATTGTGAAAAATTTAAAAATTACAAATTTAGCATTATTTTACCTTCCTAATCATTGGAATAATTATAGAGTTGCATTGAGTCTCTAAAATTTAATTTGTATTTGATAACTTAAATATGTAACTGTTATTCGTTTGGTATATTTTTGTCTTTCTAAGCTGTTTATCTTTACGTGATTATGACGTAATCAAAGTAAATAATACAGATGTGTGTACCCAAAGAAATAACTAACACCTTGTTACTGTTTTAGTTCTTTCTTCCACGTTGGGGAACCATGATGATTAATCTGTGAACCATTATAAAACATATAACGCGCTTTGTAACATATTATGTAATTCTGTCCTCACATGTAATAAGAACTTAATTTCCTATTGATTCATACATTTGTTGAGGGCAGTGTTGGTCTACTTTCTTAAAAGTAAAATCGACACCATACGGATTCATATTTAGTTTTCTCCAGTTAATCATAAATTCTGAAAGCAGTTCTGTTTTGATCGTACACCATTATTCCTCGTAATTCCACACTGTAAACCACAAAACAATTTATTCTTCAATTTAAAAAAGCTTATACATTCAGTTATTATTATACCACTTTTGAGTTCTTTTATTTATATAAAAAAGGAGTATACGGGATGAAAAATAGTAGTTTACACCTAGGTCTTACATCCAGCCCCAATATACGAATGGGGTACTTGACTAATTTTGGGAAAGTAGTCAGTATTGTAGGAGGGCGTCTACTATAACACCAAAAAATGTTATTTCTTGAAAAAGAAACGGTAAAATGCAAAATATTGTATTTTTATGCGCTGTTTCAAATATTGGTGCCAAAACGCTAGCAGCTCTCATGGCGTGTCTTGTGACGTCACAGTTCAGCTCATGCCGGTGTGAAGATAGGGCGGTTTGCTTATTTCGTGGATAAAATGAGTTCTAAGATTTACAAGTGGTGTGTAGTGCCTCAGTGTGTAAACACAACATCTAAGACACTAATAAAACTGGTTTTTTACTTCCCCACAAGGAAAATATGTCGAAAAAGTGGCTAAACCTTGCACAACGCGACTTATCGTATTTACCTATAAAGTCCTCAATATATGTATGTTTTGACTTAATATTTTATTATGTTTAATAAGCCATGTACCTCAATTGTTTTGTTAAGTGAAAAACTTAAAATTTCATTGATAAATAAATTAAAACTTCAGAAGTTAAAACGCCGATTGTAATGCGTGAATTTTTTTTATTAGTACAGTTGTCAAACGATATGGAAATGAAGTATAATAGGGAGCATATCATTTGATGATGAATTCTTCTGGAACTCCATGAAACAAACCGAAAGTAAGGAATACATTTTTTGATATATTGCTTAGTTCTCGAAATATCGAATGTCAAATATCAGTTATAGGTATAGTTCGTTGTCCTCTGGTGACGTTTTTCTTCTGGTCCAGGCGGTATTTCAACCTAATCACAACGGCTAGAGAGATAATAAAACACCTATTGTGCATGTCCCACGTGTAGTTCCTTGTGTCTTCGGCGAATTTTTTTTTCTTGTCCAGGTTGCATTCACCACCTTAATTTGGAGACACGGAATCTCGTAAAATAAAGAAGATATAAAAAAAATTTTTACTTTCGATTTGTCTCTTCGAGTTGCAGTAGAATCCGTCATCGAATTTGGCTTTGTAGCAATTTTCTTCCGGTCAGGCCGCATTTTGACCTAACCATCTCACTTTTGAGACAGTATATCTGGAGAACTAATAATTTTTTCCTTCCTTTCGATTTGTCTCGTCGAGTTACGTAAGAATCTATCACCAAATTGCGGCGCTATGGTTATCGTTGAATCCCCGCTTCAGCGAATACCGAAAAATATTTCGACCTGAATAGGGCGATAGTTTACGACTGTCTTAGAAAATATGATCAAAATAATTTTCTAGTTACACAAAAACGTAGATAACCTCTAATATAGAAAGAAAAAGCCTTATATTCACAAAAACATTACTGCCGAAAGATATACCGTAGTTCGAATGTGAACAGACTTTTAATTTTAACTAACCCATCGCGGCAAAAACTAGTTGTAGAAATCGCTCAAGGATTTTTTAAGTAGTAATTACACTAACGATTAAATACTACACATGCTTCTGCGAAGCAACAGTTTAGAAGATACTACAATGAAATATTCGAAATGACTCAAAATGTAGACCCGCTGATTAAAATCACAAATTACCGATATGTATTAAGTAAAACGTTACACTAACATACACACTTCTAAAATATCTTATATTCTAACATTCTATCGTAATATATTTTTATGTATAACGTAATAGATATACTTACTTGGACGTTTTGACATTCCGGAATTCTGCTGAGCTGAAATCACTGTTTGATGCAAAAAACATTTCCAGCATCATCACGCCAATTCTGGGTAAATTAGAGCTATTTGCCTTGATTTGCCTTCCATTGCGAGTATAAGAAGAACAATTATTTTACAACCAGCACTGAAACCTTAGCAAACTTAAATAAGCGACGGAAAGATGGTCTACGCATGAAAATACACGGCAGCTAAACAGCGCGAGCTGAACAATGACGTCATGCGCTCCCATTGGTGTTTCGTGTCGCGTGACTAACAGCTGTCTTTTTGCATTTTTATTTTATAAAAAATAGTATGTTTTTAACTCCTATCTAAAAAATTAAGTTGATTTTCGGTATCCTTACAACTTACTCTATCAGAATAAATTAAGGTTTCATGGTTTCATAGTTAGTGTCAAGTACCCCATTGGTAGTCCTAGTTTGTAGTTTCTGGATGGTAAATGCACCACAAAGTGAATACAACAATTGAATATAAACACAGTGGCTGAGGCGGCGCTCAGATTTGCACTAGCAAACTGTCTATGACTTTGCAGCACTTTATAACTATTTGAGATGGGCACCGCAACATAAAAAGTTTTCGCTACGATATTAAGAAAATTACCAGCAATGGAATTGGATACGCTTTTGTTACAGACTGCTTGACGACTCCTCTACATTCCGAGAGTCGCAATGTTTGCAATTGGACTGAGGCATTCGAATAGCTGTGGAAATTTATTTTGGTACGATTATGAACTCGAACATCTGTTGGATATCATGACATCTCAACTATCTGAGTTAGTCTGCTATCTCTAACGTTAAGGCCTCCGCAGTAAGATTCTCTGGTAGCTGTTCTGTTTTCTAAGTTGTCTACAAGTGGAGTGGCATATATGCGAAAGAACAGAGAGCATTGTTTACTGACGTCGGCTCTTTCTAAATTCCTTAAACTCACGCAGCTTGTATTACCTTTAAGTACTCTTAGTTTTGTTTGTGTTTGGTTTAAATGTATTAGCGATATGTTCGAGCAAGAGGGATAGTATTTTACCGACTGCTATAGCGTTTTTCTGTCGGGGAAATCGAACTTCCCGTCGAGAATTTTCAAAGCGGCAGGCTTGATTCGCTCCTCGAAGGTTCCAAACAGCATTTTTTCCAATGTGTATAGCAGATAGTTTGTTGAAGAACACAGTCGCATGTGGTTAGGGATAGGATACGGTAGTGATGGAGACTCAGTTAAGAATAGTCGGTTAGGAACATCACGATGCGCGACACAAACAGTCGCCCAAACATTTGTGCACAGACAGTTGAGGACGCGGCGTGACACAATCAAAGACAGTTCACGAAATGAAACTTAACGTTGGGGGACAAGTAAGGGCATCGAAAGTTCTGTACTGAATTTTAAATTGCAGACTTCTGGCAGCATTGCTACAAGGATCGTCAACGTTCATACGGACACAGGAATACGAATTTACATGGAAAAAAAGTGATCCATCAGTTAAACTCACCGTTTAAGAGCAGCAAAATTACAAAAATACTATGTATGGCAGTATAATGTAAAGTATTTGTACTTATGGCTCAGAGATGTGAGGGATAATCCCAAAATGAAATATAGATAGATTACTATCCCTAGAAATGGACTTCTGGAGATGTAGTAGTTGCACATCAAAATTATAACATTTCAGAAATGAGTGAAGGAAAAAACTGAATACAGGAAGCACTTTTGTAGACACTACAGAAAGGAAACGTCTTATGTAGTTCGGTCACTTTCAGCGAATGAAAGATACCAGACTGCCAAAAATGATTCGAACAGTCACCACACGAAAGAAAGAAACGAGGAAGACAACCTGTAAGCTGGAAACAGACGTAAAAGAAGACTTGTCACACAGAGGACTGAGTGCAATGGAAATCGGGAAGCGGAAACGGCGTTGTATATATAGACAGAAACAAGACACATGTACGTAGTACTACAACCAGGTGAAGTCACATCATTGTATATCAAGCTGAAGCTTCCACCATCATACTGCAGCCCTTTAATTGGGAAGAACTGCTTTATCAACTGATGTTGCGAGTGATTACATAGTCTTTGTCCTCTACCCGTCTAGAGAGTTCGGTCTACCTGTAGGATCGAGATACCTTACCTTTCGCGGGTTTTTTCGCCTGGTGGGACGTTGTATGCGTCAGAAAGCTTAAAGATGGCTTCCCAGGACCCACACATTTGCAAGCCATGCCGGTCTAGCTACCAACGGCGGGCCGTGGGTAGAGACCCGTCTCTGCTAGCAGGGATGGCGTGCCTCTATCCGTCACCCAGCCGGTAAACATCAAACGCCCGGATAGCTGAAACGACACAATGTAACTTGTTGGGGAGGTGGCTGTGAGGTGGCGAGGGCTAGCCTGTGGCGCGTGCTGGTCCGTGTAATTCGGCTGCATAGCGTGACCCCCCTCCCCCCCGAAAAAATTAGGCCAATTGTCCTCTTTTATATTATTAGGGCTCTTCACGAACTCAGGGGCCTCGTTTAGCATTCTAGACCACCATAGTTCTTCTCTCAATATTTTTTTTTTAAATTAATGGCATGGCTTGTCGCAACTGCACACCGTCAATGGCCAACTTTTCCATCTTATTAGATTTACTACCCTCAAACCCCGTCAGAAATGAGGGGTTAATGGAATATTTGGCTAGTCATTTATTCTCAGTTGTTTAATTGTTACAAAATTACGCTTAATGCAATTTCTCGTGTCTTTCGCTGTGCAAAATGTTTCAGTTGTTATCCTGAATTGTTATAAAATTACGTCCGCAATATTTTTTTTTTTTAATTAATGGTATGGCTCGTTGCAACTGCACACCATCAATGGCCAACTTTTCCATCTTATTAGATTTACTACCCTCAAAGCCCGTCAGAAATGAGGGGTTAATGGAATATTTGGCTAGTCATTTATTCTCAGTTGTTTAGTTGTTACAAAATTACGCTTAATGCAATTTCTCGTGTCTTTCGCTGTAGCAAAATGTTTCAGTTGTTATCCTGAATTGTTATAAAATTACGTCCGCAATATTTTTTTTTTTAATTAATGGTATGGCTCGTTGCAACTGCACACCATCAATGGCCGACTTTTCCATGTTATTAGATTTACTACCCTCTAAGCCCGTCAGAAATGAGGGGTTAATGGAATATTTGGCTAGTCATTTATTCTCAGTTGTTTAATTGTTACAAAATTACGCTTAATGCAATTTCACGTGTCTTTCGCTGTAGCAAAATGTTTCAGTTGTTATCCTGAATTGTTATAAAATTACGTCCGCAATATTTTTTTTTTAATTAATGGTATGGCTCGTTGCAACTGCACACCATCAATGGCCGACTTTTCCATCTTATTAGATTTACTACCCTCAAACCCCGTCAGAAATGAGGGGTTAATGGAATATTTGGTTAGTCATTTATTCTCAGTTGCTTAATTGTTACAAAATTACGCTTAATGCAATTTCTCGTGTCTTTCGCTGTAGCAAAATGTTTCAGTTGTTATCCTAAATTGTTATAAAATTACGTCCACAATATTTTTTTTTTTTTTATTTTTTAATTAATGGCATGGCTGGTCGCAACTGCACACCGTCAATGGCTGACTTTTCCATCTTATTAGATTTACCACCCTCAAAGCCCGTCAGAAATGTGGGGTTAGTGGAATATTTGGCTAGTCATTTATTCTCAGTTGCTTAATTGTTACAAAATTACGCTTAATGCAATTTCTCGTGTCTTTCGCCGTAGCAAAAAGTTTCAGTTGTTATCCTGAATTGTTATAAAATTACGTCAATGCAGTTCCATTCGCCTTAAACTATGGAAAAAAGTTTGTTTTCATCCTGATCAAGATTACATTTCGACTTAACCACAACCTCCCCTAATATTGCTGGTCGGAAATCAAAGCTTCTATCACACGCGAAATTATTCTGTCGCGATATAAACTTGATGAGTTCTTGCATCTTTCTGTTTTGTGATTCAAATTCATATTACAATGTTTGTACTGCTGACACAATTAATACGGCTATAATATGGAGTCAGTGAAAGTAAAGGCTATTAAAAATAAAACTTATCAACATACATTATGCCCGGAATATTAGTTTTAATCCTTGTCCTAGCCGTACAGATCGCGATCACTGAGTAGTTTCACTCAAACGATGTAATGTGACGCTCATCAAAACGTTTTTTTTAATCTTAAATTATTCTTACTCTCTCTGCTGTAACTTTAAATGCCAGTTGTCATTCTGACCCAGGTTAAATTTCAATCTAATCAAAACTTTTAGTAACGTTATTGCCTGAAAATTAAAGCATTTATCTTTCATGTCTAAGGGTTAAGAATTTATCAAAACATCTGCTTCGAACGAATACAAATAAACAAAAAGACCACTAATAACATTAACATGTAAATTTAAATGCAATAATTGCTTTTGTTTCAATGTTTTAGCAATTTATTTCTTTGCTGACGCTGAACTAAATAGAAATTTTTTAAGGGACGCACATATCCTCTGCTATGTAGTCTCTGGTCGTTGTTAGTTGGACAGCAGAGGTGGAAAGCGTGACGTCAGGCCGTGACAGACTCTGCTATATCACGACCATGATTATCGTTTTGTAAGAATAGATAATGCCTACTTTGTAGTCTGTTCTCTACGGTGTGCCCCCTCTCTCCAGTTTAAACTTTGCCAAAGGACATCCAGGGCATTAGAGGCGGAAAAGAGAAAGAGGAATGGGGAGGAATTCCGCAATGGTCTTTAGAAGGAACCATCCTGGTATTTGCTTGGAGTGAGTTGTGGAGACCGTAAAAAACTGAAACATTAATGGCAACCTTATCGCTCACTTATATTTACTTATTTGCTTTACATTTTTGTTAGATACTAGGTGAACAATGCCACATAATAGAGATAGTTGTACACTTTCACACCCAACGATTGATTTCGCGGCATTAAAGTGTAGATCTAGAAGACATGTGGTTCTACGATGTCCATAACGTTTTGACCTCGACTACAGATGCGAATACCAATTTTTACAAGTCGTAGTTACAATTGATTTTACAAACGTTTATTCAATCAAAAATTTCGACAATGTAAGCTAATAAACAGTAATTTTTTACTGACAACAATATTTTAAAAATTCAACACATAAATCTAAAATTATTATAAAATTTTATAGAATTTCTAATTTTAAAATCTGCTCAAAAATACTATCGAACAATTATAAACCTTTTTTACCTTGGTAGTAAGATAACTCCTAAGCAACTATGAAATACTAATTACATGATGTATTCCGGAGGTAGCATGTCGGTGACGGGAACTCATAAGATTTAACCCATCCCAAATTCGCCCAACGCACCTAAATATATTTTCACTTCAAAAATCTAACTTAGTCCATAACCGGAAGGTTGGTCGAATGTTCCGAAGGAGATGTACCAAGCTATTGTCTCAGTGGCATGAAGGCCAATTTTACCGAGCGTGGTGGTGTAACGGATAGCGTTCTGGCCTCGCATTCGGGAGGACGGCGGTTCGAATCCCCGTCCGGGCATCCAGATTTGGGTTTTCCATGGTTTCCCCAAATCACTCCAGGTGAATGCCGGGATGCTTCCTTCAAAAGGCCATGGCCGAATTCCTTCCCATTCCTTGCCCCCATCCTTTCCCGTCTCTAAAGACCACGTTGTTAAAAAGGGACGTTAAACTGTTAAAAAAAAAGAAGGCCAATTCTTTTCTTCAAGGGTCTGCAGTTAAACGTGGAATCAGAACAACGGAACGTCCCGATGAAGCTCGTATAATTAAACACAACTCCTATAAATCTCTGCTCACCACGGAATTTGGAAAGAGAGACTTTCAGAATTAAGCATTTTAACCGATCAGCTACCAGACGCCTCGTTTTGAAGTATATGTATGCAAATTACTATCAAAATCGGGTAAAAACTGTGGGTTTGTATAAAGATCATTTGAAAAAATTGAGGGGTGTATAGGGGAAGAAGTTTTTTTTTATCTTGCCAAAGTTTCATCCCATTCGCATGAATGATACAGGAACGTATAAAAGACGAACAAACATTTATTTTTATATATTAGAAGATACAAGTATAATCTATACTTTATCTGCTGTCCAAGCGCAACACGACAAACTTATACCTACAGATATAGTGTTATCATAGCATGTTGGTTCCGGGAAAACTAAAAAATTTTACCCATCCAAAAAGTGTCCAACGCGTAGTGCGTTAAAGCTATTACAGAAATTAACGTGATGATACGTGAACTTGAACTTCAGTACCAAAATTATTGGAATATACAACATCTTCTGATTTGCTCCCACCTTCCTACCAGCTACAGATATGTCATTTTACAATGCAGTTTGTAACAGCCCTCATAACTGAATTTTGAATAGTATTGTACTGTATGAAGTATTTGTAGTGAGCTAAAGTTTGATTGAATATGATCTGGTATGTTTGTTTTGTAATTTCTTGTAAATCAGTGTATATAGACTTCGTTTTATGAAAGAAAATTATTTTAAGTCCATTTAATATGTTTAAGAACCGAATGGTGCAAGCGAATTTCTTAAATGTTTGTAATTCCATGTATTAATGCAAGTTATGATGTCTACAGGACAATTTTCTACAGTTTGAGATGATTTCTGCAAATAATTTTGTATTTAAGTCTCTCTAATTACCATTTCTGATCATTTTGTAATGTTGTTAATTAATTATGTATTAATTCCGATTGTTTTTAATATTTTTGATTGTTTGAGTGATTTTTAATGTTCGAGAAATATCGGGCGGATGCCTTTGAAGAATTCTCGTAATTTCGATAGAGACTATATAAACAGATCGGCTGGACAGAGCAGTTAGTTAGTTTCATTCATTCAGTTTTACAGAGAGATTCAACCAGTTAGTTTCACAGAGATTTTATTTGCGACGGCTCTGAAGTGCATCTCTGTATTGTATCTATGCTTGTGAATATCACTGACTTCGTTTTGAAAACAATAAACAAATCTTCAACATAACCTTCTGGTGGACTTTTTTTATTAATCAATATATATAAATCAAACCACCGAAGAACGTAATAATAATAAGCAACTGCATTGTAAAATGACATACCTGTAGCTTGTAGGAAGGTGGGAACAAATCAGAAGATGTTGTATATTCCAATAATTTTGGTACTGAAGTTCAAGTGCACGTATCATCACGTTAATTTCTACGCGTTGGACACTTTTTGGATGGGTAAAATCTTATGTGTTCCGGGAACCAACATGCTATAATACATTTATTTTTATATATTAGAAGATACAAGTATAATCTATACTTTATCTGCTGTCCAAGCGCAACACGACAAACTTATACCTACAGATATAGTGTTATTATAACATGTTGGTTCCGGGAACACAAAAGATTTTACCCATCCAAAAAGTGTCCAACGCGTAGTGCGTTAAAGCTATCACAGAAATGAACGTGATGATACGTGCACTTGAACTTCAGTACCAAAATTATTGGAATATACAACATCTTCTGATTTGCTCCCACCTTCCTACAAGCTACAGGTATGTCATTTTACAATGCAGTTGCTTATTATTTTGTAAGTAAGTAATCCCTTCGTTTGTTAATAATAACCATCAAAGATAAACGGCGTTGGATTTAATATCATCTCATCCCTATCGTTGAATACGATTTACAGTTAATTATAGTAATACTCCTCAGAAATGTTTAAAGTGCTACTTATTGCGTCTTACTGGCGGTTACTTGGCTGTAGATACTAGCCACTTGCTTTTCACGATTCAGCAGGAAGAGGAGCTGCTACAGTCTTAGAAGGAGTCTTGCGGGGGTCTTAACGCTAATGGGCCGCTGTAAAGTTGGCAGGCGTGCGTGCGCTATCTAGGCGGTATCAGCGGGGACTTGGCAAACAGATGCTTACGGGAGTGCTAATAGCTGGCGGGATACAGTGTTGCCATGCCGGCGCCTGGCCGCGGTGCAGCCGGCGAGCCACGGCCGAAACGGCGGAGGGGCGAACCACAGCCAAATGCTCAACATGTCCAACATCCACATAGCTAATTAACATTCACTACGACGTAATTACAGCTAATTACCACGTTTTTCCTTCAATGTTTGACCTAAGAGAGGTAGTTAGGCGAATTCAAAGAAGAAATGTTGGTACGTCACGTTACGTAAATAATATGAGCTTTTGGTTGGCTAGCACGCACAATGGATATTCCCTAGTAAAGGGTTTTAACTACCCGGCATCCAGTATAAGAATACTATGTATGGTGTTACAATCGTTAGAAACTTCCCTTGTCGATGTAACTGAGGTGGTTTTCGCTTTGCCTCTTTCGAGGTGTTTGTAAGAGTTTTCTGCTTCGCCCAGAAATTTTCATCAGAAAAGAAAGTGTTTTCAGACGAGGTAGATGGAGTGGGAAGAAGTTATTCATATTGAAGCGTACAGCTTGTACTCCCTCTTTTAAGAATTAAATTACCTTTTTATTTAATTATTTTATCAACAAAAATATTATTATTTAATGAAAGTTCTGAGAAGCGAATCTGGGATGTTACTTTACATGTTGGCAACACCGTTTCACGTGCGTTTGACAGTAAAATTTATTACAAATTTACTTTTCAATTGCAATTAAACAATCAACTTGTAACACAATATGTTCAATATCTATCAGGGTTTTTTGTTATATGTCCGTTCACTATACTCAACCGAGCGATGATCGTCTCTAGAGCAACACTGGGTTTATCAAAACGACCTCTTTGCGGTGATTATCAATCAACATCTCTGTGGAGTTACCATTTTGCAGGAGGCGCCAAGTCTGCTGCCCGTAGTAGTCCCAGGTGATGATCCATCTTCTGCCCGTTGTACCGCATCATCCACTCCGATGACGAAATGTAACACAGGGCACCAACACAGACTTTACTACGTTAGTTGAGACACATCATGTCTGTCGGGTGGTGAAACACTCACCACACCCTAGCAATCTATCGTTCTATCTCCCCTCACCCTAACGGCATCTGCTACCTGCCTCAAGGTCGCATACCGCACCAGCCCGTCGCCCTTTTGTTTGTATTGTCCACCTTAGTGAGCTAGGAGCACAGCAAATGGCAAATATTTCCATGTAGTGTGGCGATACACTACAATATGAATATCAGTTACACGGTTACGTGAGCGACATTTCTGACGACAAGGACACGGGAAGCCAAGTTTATAATGTAGCACTGGATCTGTCCCATTCATTTGACAAACGGAACCATAAAATGGCACTGAATAAGGGTAAAAGTATTTGGGCAAACTGGAATATGTCTTAAATTGTGTACAAATGCTTAACATATAGGGTTGGAAAAGCTGTAAGATGAGAGCTGGACGAAAGAACAGGTTTATCGTATAGGAAAAATCTTTGTTTGTTATTATAGTGAATCATAAAGCTTGGTCAGCCAAGGAAGATAAATGTCGAATATATTCTGGTTATTGGGTACTAAGATCAAAAACAAATTACACTATGGATCTTTAGATTATATTTATCTCTAAAAATTTTACTCACGCATTTAAATGATTACCATTTATCATCAAACTGAAAAAGAAAAGATCAATAGAAGCAGCTGATCGTAAGATTTTCTTATTTGTATCTTCATTAAACTCTCAAATTATTATTTTACTACCCTAGTAAGTTCTTAGTGTTTCGTATTAGTGGAAACCAAATTCTCTCAATGCTAAAGAAGTTTTAAAGCCTTTGTGTCAACGGTTCTGGCAACATCTAATTCTGGTCTCGTTAATTATGCTAACAGTTTTAGTGTGGGATATTAATCTTCGTCGACAAGATATCCATCAGAAATGGTCGTTAGTGACATCTAAAACATTGTTATTCTTAACACATTTGCATTAATATACCCTTGCTGACACTAATTTACATTTCTCTATTATTTTAAATATACACAGTAAGAGATAACATAATTAAAGTTAGATTCTGATTTCTACTAGAGTCTTACACGTCAGTATGAATTTCTAATGATACGTAAGAAACTGATAATTACTTCACAGTCACGCAACTGATATCGCCGGACTTTCAACGAATGCAGAATATGTGTTGGATCAACTTGCTTTCAAGCTGATTCCTGGTAAACACGCAAAGTAGTTACTGACAGCCATCCACCCTGCACGCAAATATTGCTTTCATTTATTCCTCTCATGCTGCTCCAGTCCTTTCGTTTTTATTCTCCCGGCCCATAATTGAATTTCGCTGTTTCTGTCTCTTTCGCACTGATGATAGGTTTCCACAAATGCACATTCAATGTCATCCCAGGACGACCTGGACTCCATTGAAGGGTCTGTACGTCCCAGGTGACAGGCATCACATATAAAAGACAGATCATAGAAAGTTTTGAACTGATGCACTGTTCTAACTTCAGACAAGGAAATGAAGTATCAGTAGGTCGCAGGTATATTATCAAAGATGATTCTCCATTGTTTCTTTACCCGCAACAGGAATAACCTAATCGATTAATGATGATGATCTCCTTACATGGTAACCCAGTCTTCAGTGTTTACTAATGAGAAACTTACTCTTGGAAGACAATTTCTTGGGATATTTAACAGGGGTGGTTTCCCTTGCCTTTCCCAGTGATGGAAGTGTACGTGTGGATGGCTGTGTGTAAGTTCAGTGTGACGTGTTGTTCGTGTTTTGAGTAAAATGGTGGAAGAAGTTAGAGGGTAAAGCCCAAAGAGGGTCCATTGAAACGTACACTTACGAAAGACACCAAAGAGTCGCAAAGTAGTTAGCCTACTCTCCTTGCTCACTGTGGAGATGTTTGGGATTTAACCAGGACTTTGGTGCACAATCTGGTAATTAGAAATCATGCTTTATCACCTATCCGACTCTGCCAGTCAGATCATGATGATGAAAATTTCTTCAACCACTGGGACTCGAACCAGCTAACACCTCGTCAGGCAGTGGCATAGCAATAGGGTGGCAGGACGGGTAAAATTACAGGGTCCCCCGCAGGAGGGGACCCCCGGCCTTCACCTTTAGGGGTCCAGGCCCGAGAGGACTTGGCACCACCTACAACAAACAGACCCTTGCTCATGATTGCATCACTGTGACGCTATCACATGAGCCAACGAGTACAGACTAAATACAGGGAGAATATGGATAAATGAGACCAAATAGTCAATCACTGAAGGCATCTGCCTTCTTAAAACTAAAATATGTAGTGAAATTAATCGCCGTTACAATATTCAGATAACGAATTTCATTTTTGGTGTTTGTACTTTTCCACTATTTGTGGAGCCAATTTTTCTGTAGCTGATTTCGAAACTACGCATATCATACTTTCAGTGATCTAACGCATCCGAAAGTTTTGAAATAATATTTAGATAGGATTACCAAGTGGCCAGCGGAGAATGTGTATTACATATAGTAAAAGGTAACACAAAATATAAGTGGGTTTTGATTTTAAGATGTAATTTAATTTAATTACGATAGATTGCACGCCTCAATCAATATCTTTCCACGCCTCATCACCAATATACGCCTTGTACACTTTCACAACTCTCTTCATCTTTCTCCAGTATTTAAGTGGCTTCCATTATTTCCATTCCAGCACCTTTATCATATCAGTGACTGAGTGTTTTCTGTGGTTAAAAAAGCTAAAAATTACCAGTGTAATCGGTAATTACAATAATCTAAAACTATTTTTTTCTGCTTCATGTAACTCAATACCCAGTTTTATAATAAAAGGTCATTCTGCTAAGATTTGTTGTAATTACTATAAGCGTCAAATGTTATTTTAAACAAGACCTTACATTCTGATGAAACTGAGAACAACGTAACAAAATAATTTTTTTCTCATTTCGGTTTTCAGTTAATACTAATCGTTAATTGAATACTGGCAATGAAAGGTATGTTTTGAAGAGTGGTTTCTTTGGGGAAAATTAGTCGATGTTTCGGAGGTAAAGTTGTTCCTTTAATAGGGATAAAACACAGAATGTGATAATGTTGTCGGTTACAACCACTCATAAACTAAACAGTCTGTTGCTGTTATTATACAAAACTAAACGATCTATATCAGCTTTGTGTTTTCATTTTAAAGTTAAAAATCACCGACGGTACTGCTTTAATTACAATGTTACTAATAGTTTTTGAATTATATGAACATAAACGATAACTTTATTTTAATAGAAGCATTAAAAGCACATCACAAACCATCAAATATGACGCTATGGAAATTTTGCTTTGCATGCAAAGCAAAATCCAAAAATAAACAATTAGAAATTTAGCGTCCATAATACCATTTTCGCATTATGCAAATGACATGCATTTTTTTATTTATGGCTTTACGCCTCGTCGACGTCGAGGTAATTAGAGGCGGGATGGGATTCGGGACAAGGAAAAGAAGAAATTCGGCCACGGTGTTTTGAAGGAAGCATCCCGGCATTCGCCTGGAATGATTTGGGGCAACCAGTTAAAACCCAACTCTGGATTTCCGGATGGGGATTCAAACCCGTGTCCTCCTGAATGCGAGGCCAAAGCGATAGCGGTCACCCACCACGCTCGGTGCATTTTTTTTTTTATTTTTTTTATTTTTTTTTTGTGCAAGCTTGGTAGCTACGAGTCTTACAGCAAATTTCGTATTTATTGATGTATTGCAATTTACCGCACGTCACTTCTATCCCCCCCCCCCTTTTCCCTATTTATCCTAAGTTGGTCATTAATTTTCATTGTTGGTAGTTATCGTATGTCAATCTCTTCAGTAGTTTGACATTTAAACATTGACTTCCCCACAGTTTGAAAACGGGTCTCCTAAAAATTACTGAAATCTTCTTACTCACCAGAAACTGCTGTGCAGACATGGTGACAGGGAACACTCTCCTGATTCAAAATCCATGTGTTGTTCATTCCTAACACGAGCCTCTTCTCCTTCTTGAACAAATCCTGGCTTTTAATAATTCAGATTAACTTCCCGTGACACCCATTCCACTATGAAAACACCATTGATACAGAAGTATAACCACTGGCATTTCCTTCATCTTCGACTTGCTCATACTTGCTTTCTTCATTGTGGATGACATGGGAATTTTCCAGTGTTTGGATGATATCACTGATTCAGGATCATATCGGAAAATTTACGTCTCATCACATATGAAGAAATTTTCCCGTTTCATCAAGAAGTAATTTCAGATTAATGCGCTGCACAAGTTTCAACTTCGCCATGATGCGGCACCATACCTGCAAACCTCTTCTTTGAGACGCAGCTAGCAGACTAAATACAGGTGTTAACGGAACACGGTTTGCTGTATCGTATTCTGGATTGTTTAAGGTCACTGGTTGAACGAACACTCTTCACACCAAGAAATAATTAATAGCTGCATCTCGTATGTAGAGAAAGATGAAGTTCCAATACGATGTCTTAGTTGTATGAAGCTATTGCCCAGAGCGAATGCATGAACTTTTTAACAATCACTGATACGGTCAACGATGCAAATCGTGTAGTATAATCTTTACTGAATACAATTTATCTGTTACTGTTCGATACATCGAGAAATAGCTTTTATTATTTTCTGTGCACTCAGTAACTCACTTTCTACGAGTTTGAGGTAAACAGTTCAAAGCCTGACGTTCCAGGATTCATGTAGCCTGTTATCAACTGAAAATATAGGGGAAAAGGAGTTCCTGCTGGGAAGGAAATGGGATGTGTCACATCGGCCATATCACCTCTATTTTAGTGCCATTAATCATTTAATAGAATACAGAGCTTTAAGAAACAGTACGGCCGTTCTAACAACCTTATCCCGCAATCTGAGGTCCTAGAATCAGTTCAACCACTGCACGGTTGCTAACTTTTCTGACATAAGCTTTTCACTACTATCGTGCAAAATCTGTAAAAGTAGGTATTGCTCCTTATTCCCTAATTAGTCCTACACACTACCTATGACAGTGTCATGTTAAATACTGCGCCAGTTAAGAAGTTTTTGACCCGGAACGTATTGCACAACATGCTGATTGGATGTACAGGAACCATTACGAATGTTCAGATTCAAATAAAATATCTTCGGTTTCGTCAGGGACTGAATTCGAGCAGTGAGTTCTGCAGTCAACAGATGTACTACAACACTGCTACACTGCCAATCAGAATTTGTGTATAATTACAGTTACTGGTTTCTGCCAGTGATTCCGGTACAGATGTACCTTTTACTGTGAAATAAATCACGTCATTTTACATCTTACGTTAAAAATCTGTATGAAGTAGAGTCAACGTGTTTTATATCATGTCCTGTTATTACGCGAGCAAGCAGTGTGTCGTGACACGGTCCACAGGTTGTGGTGAGTGACTCCCCTCGACATTGTTCCCTCAGATGTATCATTTTGTCCGGTTGGTCGCTCGCCGCAAGTGATCCCAAGTCTGACCGAACCCGCAGGCAGACAATTTGTAATGTTTTCGCTCACCCGTTATAAAATGCGGCCAGAAATTTTGTATTTTAAAATACTCCCGTTGTCAGTTCTGTACAAAAGTTTCGGCTTCTGACAGAAGTTTTAATTGCCTCCAGTGGAATAAACTCGGAACCATGCTCCTGATACTTTTCCGTTACGTCAGAGAAAATCCTCGGAGTAGAGTCACTAACTGTTCCCGTTTTGTCTTGGGGTCGAAAGATATGTTTTGATACAGCAAAACCTATAAATTTATTTCATACACCTTAGATGCCAGACGCCTAAGGTTTTAATGAGTACTAATCGCAATGAAACAATACATTTTATACACAACATTATAATTCTGACTTTTTTTTTTACTTATGGCTTTACGCCTCGTCGACGTCGAGGTCATTAGAGGCGGAAAACGACTGGGGACAACGAAAGGGTAGGAATTTGACCATGGCCTTTTGAAGGAAGCATCCTGGTATTCACCTGCAGTGATTTGGGGAGACCATGGAAAATCCAAATCTGGAAGCCCGGAAGCGGATTCGAATCCACGTCCTTCCGAATGCGAGGCCAGAATGTTAACCGTTCACCCACTACGGTTAGTCATAATTCCGAATACTTTTTGTATATATTCGTTGATTTGGTTATCACATTTGTCGATTAGAAGGGGTTGAAAACAGAAATAATTTAAAGGATGCGCTTATTCACTATAAATAACTTGTACAGTAACCCTTCGGATACAATTGAAACTTTTTTATATGCTCTCATCAGGCTAAAGATACCACAGACCGCGAATTTTTTTAAAAAAAGAAACCTCACCAACGAAATATAATAATATTTTGTGTACAGCACGTTGTTACATTGTATAAAATTACAAACATTTTAGGAAAATTTTTAGATGTTTAGAAAAATAATTTAATTGTTTGCTAGCTGTAAGTAATGAACAGTTGTCGTCTAAGATATGAATATATTTACTTTAAAAACTGTATTTAGCCTATAAACCAATCAAAGATTATCTTCAAGGTAAAAATGTTGTAATCTCTCTAGCCTACGGTGTTAATATCATCTCCCATCCTTAAGGTCTAAAACCATAATGACGTCACATGATGTAAACGCGTCAGCCTAACCAATTGGAACCCACCTCTTTATTGCATGGTGACAGAGTATACTCTGAAGGTAACTACTATAGGAGTGAAGGAATGTATTTATATTATGCCTTATAGTTTAGTTATTTCATTGTTCCTGACTATCCTCAGGACACACACAACACTTAATTAATAACAACCAAACACTATTTCATTAATCAAAGTGCTAAAGCAAGTTTTCAATGAAATTTGCAGATTTTGTGTTTATTTTCACTTTTTCCAAGTATTGTTATGTTTGGAGATACCTTTACGAAAGTCTTTCTAGTACATTATTCCTTCAGATCTTTTTACTAGCTGTTAGTATCAGTGACGAGACTGTGTTCAACGCCAATGACACAGACGTCTAGTGGAATTAACTAGTAAGTATTATTGTAATTTACCGTTCGGGTAGGATATACCGGTAATGCTCTATAACAAAGTGTTACAGCCACAGCTTGTCACCTCAAATCTGCTGCGTACGAAAGAAGTATTATGAACAGTGGTTGTCGGATGTTTAAATGCAAGTAGTGCTATTTAAAGGCACAGTACGGAAGGCTGAAAGGGCAAGTGCCAAAAGTTATCTATGATGGCATCAAGAAAATGATTTCTGAGTATGGTTGATACAAGATGCAAATTAAAATCAGCGTTTTTAGCAGTTTACAGGAACGATAGTTTTCGAGAGTGAATTTTCCAGTCTTAGTTCCATATTTTCATGAGGCCTTATAGATCCTCGTGTGATAAGTAATATTTTAAGAGTACTCAACTCTTTTCAACATGTAAAATAGCACATTCTTCTGTATTTTATGCCACTCATACCTAACTACATTTGAACACAAATCACGTTTTATGTCTCAGTACATATTCCTAAAGAAGGTAAAATTATGGTCGGAAATAACTACCTGGGAAATAGAAGACAGTCAATTCAATCGTAAAATTAAAAAAAACTTGTATAAATTCTCCTAATTTTTAAAAAAAAAAAAGTAAAATAATAATCTATGAACGGATCAATACAACTGAAAACAGAAGAATACATTTAAACGCAACATATAACAAAAAAAATATTGATAATAATTTCTAAGATCATTTGTATTGCAATAAGAATGATGCCTTCATTTAGTTGCGTTTTAAATGAGTAGCAGATTTGCAAGAAATATGGAAAACCGAAAGATTGTGCTGGGGGATCTTAATTTTAAGTCTGAATATTATGATGATTTTATAGTAAATATTGTATACGTACTTGATAAATCCGATTAAAAGTTTTAAACTCTTGTTGTACATCCACTGCACTGTCGTTTATGGACACTTCAACAGTAATTCTCGACGTTGTGAACTAACGCCTTTTTATTACTATTCTGACAAGAACATTCTCCTTTGTAACTCATACCCAAAATATTGTTTTGTTTTTACTACTATTACAATTACTCCGCGATTCACTAAAAGTGTTTGGCGGAGGGTGCATTGCACCTATCAGGAAAGGTAATGGTTTGGAAGGGATATACGGGATATGGCAGGTGGCGCCAATGGGTTATTGTGAGGAACCATCCCAGCATTCGCCTGGAGCGATCTAGGGAAACCATGGAAAACCCAGATCAGGTTTTACTCTCTATAACTGTGGTAAAGACATTAATCTTCTGGTTTAGCCCTGTTGCAATTTACTGGAAGTCCTAATTCTATTAAACGCGCATTTAAAAACTAATACATTTGCCAAATGACTTTAAACAACAAAACAACAACTCTCCTCATTCGTCTACATTAGTGCATGCAACTGAGATAAATTTCTCCACACTAAAAGTGCTCTTACCTCTGTATTTGAACCAGATTACCACCTGCAGACTTTTAATATAAAAGTTATTTTAGTTTAATAAAAAGCCTACTACTATTGCATTGTATTTGTATAACATACGTCAAGTTCCAGTGGTATTTATATTCAGATTATGTAAGTTTTTTTATTTTTTACTACACGGCTCGTCACCGTTTAGATAATTACAGCGGGAAAGGAGGGGGGGGGGGCAAGAAACTGTGAGGAATTCGGGCATGGCATTTTTTAATGAACCATCCTGGTATTCGCCTGGAGTGATTTGGGGAAACCATGGAAAACCCAAATCTGCATGGCCGAAGGAGGATTCGAACCCGCATCCTCCAGAAGGCGAGACCAGAGCATTACCGCTCACCCACCACGCTCGGTATATACGTTCTAATGTTAATGACTGTATCTGGTCGTAGGTCCTTGTTCAATTTCTAACATCGAGCATAAGGTTGTGGTTATCCATTGCGGCAGGATGTTGGCTAGTTTGACCACTTGGCTCCGAACCGAGCCAATTTATGTGATGGAAAACATTGATGGTTTTACCTAAGAACTGTTTTTCTCTAGCTCCTGTCCTTTATTTAAAAAACTTATAATCAGATTAAAAAAATAATCGAGTTGATGGGAGATGAAAAGCCTATAGCTTACGTCTTTTTTTAAAGTTGTGATTCTAAAATTATTGGTTCTCATGGAGAGGGACGGACACAATACACAGACATCGTTAGGCTTCTTAGCTGCAGAGCTTTATCTGGATGCAGCGTAAAATACGCAACGCCCACAGTGTCGAAAGTTACTTAAAATGCGATGAGCTGTTTTTCGGCACTCGCGAACTTCAGCTTGAATTGCTGGAAGTTACTTTACACCGCTGCCTCTTTCTTGCGGCGCGGGCAATAAAATTTCAAACTGCAGTGCGCTCCTAGTAAAACCTGTTAAGAATAATTACGACTGCGGTAATAAGAAAATGCAGACCGTCTCCCCGGGGACGGGGGATCCTTCTCGAGGAGGGGAGGGGACTGTCGACCGGTAGCAAGTAGCAGAAGAAGAAGGAGAAGTCTCCCCAGCAGAAAGAACGCAAGGCGCACTTTCAATTATGCAAATGCTCGACCCCGGAAGAACTCGCCGCCTGGGATGTCCCTCGCCCCGTGCCTTCCGGCTACTTCCACAGTCTCCCGGAAGACTACAAACTTCGCGGAAGATGTGTAACTGTGTGACACAGCTTCAACTCAACAAAACACCTCATTATTCACTGAGGATTTAGTCGCTGTGTGTGTAACTGCTGTATGTTTACGCTGTGAGCATTACAGCATTTTTCATAAAAGGTTCAGTAGATAACTAGCTGACCCGGCCACGCGTTGCTGTGACTTACGAATTATAGTACGTTGGATTAATGTTATTCTAAAATTCCTCAAGTAGTCAATTTAATATTCACTAATAAAGACAAAAACATTGTAGTCGATTTTGAAATTCAAATGTAATTGGTAAAGAGTTACGGAGAGTTGAAATTAAGGACAAACGATCATAAAAAAATTTAATTTACATTTCATTACAAATTACTTAATTGAAATTATATAAAAATTGATATTTATAAAAAAAGTATTTTTATTTATTTATATAAACTGAAATTTCAGTTATATCTTCAGTCATTCTGTTTTTATATTTTTCCCACAAACTCGAAGATTGTGTTGGATAACATGTTGTCAAAATAATTGCAAACAGTTTGACGAATACTATTCGGCGTGGCTGTCAACGCTGCATCAGCAAGTATCAGGTCCCAATAATTGTCGTCTACCAGCAGCTGCAACTCGCGACATGCATCTTGACATGTAGTGAACACTCGACATGTATTGAACACTCGACCGTTAACTGTTCGTAAACATTCGAAAGAAGCTGGTCCAGGAACATTCACCAATAACAAACGCTGAAAGAAACATTCACGTTGTTTTGGATGCAAAGTCTTTGCTTTGAATATGCCTGCGATCGAAGGATGTGGTTCTCCTTGTTTACGTGGCTACCATTTTTTACCTAATTTGTTCCTTGAAAAATAGCTTGGAACGTCGGTATATAATAATGTTTTTGCGAATTGGCGGAACACATCAGATTTTTGACACAATGTGAAAAATTCAGTTTGTGGTTTGTCGTTTTTGGTGGCTCAAGTATTCTTTGGAAAATATTTTCTTCGGTGAAATATACACGTTGATCGTTTTCAAGATGTATTGCAAGATGCTGGATGGAAGGGTCTATTCATAGATGCGAAAACTAAAAATATGCCAGATAGCTTCGTTGCTGCTGATGTATCTATCTATTTGGTATCGTGTTATTTCGTCATTTTTATTTACATTTTGAACTTCAAATATGGCCACATCACTGCCTTTATTAACATATTTGCAAACGTACGTAATGGATTTTACAGAACTGCAAAACTCGACATTAATATGAGCCTTATACGTTATTGAAAGCAATGGTGAGTATGGTACCACCCACTGATTGTCAATTTCAACTTGGTTTCTAGAATTTGACATTCGCATTGTAAATGTTTGGCCACCATTCTCAGCGTTTCTGCGGCGATACAACGGATAACCATCGATATCCGTAATAGTATCATTCGTATATTCCTTTGGAAAACGCTTCTTACATTTTACACCTTCAATGCATGGCGATGTCATGTTAAAAGCACCGCATGGTCCGTGGACCGAGTGACTGGTAACAATATCAAACAATTCTTGATCAATTAATGAGTCCGGAATTTCGGCTGAAATTATTTGATCAATTTCTTCTGGACGGATTTTAACTTCAAGCCAAATCAAAATGTGAGAATGAGGCAAACCTCACTTTTGCCACTCAATCAAATACAGATATCAACGTGTGTTACCGAAAACTGAATGTTTTACGATTAAATAAATCAATGATTTTAATTTTTGTTTGAACACACGTGCCATGACATCATGACGATGCATTGATTGATGGCCTGGTAATAGGAAATTTTGTATTTCCTCCCAATTCGGATTACATGTAAATGTAATAAACAAATCTGGACGACCATAATGACGTACGTAAGTCATCGCATCTTGTATATATTCCTGCATGTTCCTTGAACTGCCGATGTAACTTGAAGGTAAAATAAATACATAACAGATATCATTGGCGTTAAAATTTTCATAAATATTGCCGATAACAGTATCTCGTAAGAGGATGTATTCCTCCGATCGTAATTTAACGTGGTTGTATCGAATAAATCGCAAATGCTTGTTTTCAACCTTGGCGTACATATCCACGACGTATTGAAGGCACAGTTGACGATATCGAAGGATATAGTTTTCCTAATTACGTCTAATCATCAATCGTGGGGCGTAGTACATCATTGAAGTAACTTTTTTTTATTTGTTTTATTACCTGAAAAAATAATAAATTAAATAGTAAAAAAAAGAATAAGAAATCAATATAGTGGGCCCGCTATAATCCGGCCCCTGGTCGGAATACTGCGGGTCTACTGTACTAATAAAATAACGAATTAAATAGTTGAATATTAAATTTACCAGCAACTGGATCACGCTGTTTGATGTTGATGTGATATTCATTCTGCCCTTGCCAGAATATCAGCGGATACTGGAGTGCGTCATACGAACGGTGTGGATCCGAAATTATACTAACAGTTCTATCTTGACGTGTGACTTTAATCAACTAAGTCACCAACCATAAAAACTGCAACTTCATCTACGGTTGGCGCGTTGAATCTGCTAGCGTATTCTCCTGATGGTAATTTGTCAGCTTTGATGACAATTTGATAGTTGTCATTTTTTAATTTAGGCAACACAATTGAATAAGTTGATTATTATTTTCCAAACAATTTTCCAACAATACCACAATTGCTCTCTCTTCTGCTTGTTCGATGAAATTATACTGGCACCTAGTTTTCAAGCGTTCCTCACAATTTCCAATAGATTTGGAGAAACTTCGGGTCATCGTTTGGCATCGGTATCAACGACCCAATCTTATGGTACACCTGGCCTTGTATTTTGAATTTAGTTTCAAAATGACGTCCATCAGATGTGAGATCGCAAATTTTTGTTGCCCCAAAAGACGTCATCTGGAAGCAAAAATTGAATTTGCGTGTCTTGCGCAGAAACAATTTCAAATCGTTTGATTCACCAGCAAGAAGGATTGTAAATGTTCTGGCGGATTGGGTAGTGGTATTAATACATCTTTTCCTGATGCACAACACATGCTGGTTGCTTCATTGCGGAATTTCAACTCCTGATAATACTGGCATAATTTGCTCACTGCACCGATTGCAGTTTTTGAATGTGCAGAGTAATCAATGGCTGGTGCATATTGGAACGCAAGACGAACAAATGATACACGTGTTAAAGCACGGCTGATTTACTGTCTCTCTCGTTCTCTTTCTCTAAATGTAGCTATGTGCTGTTCTCGTGCCGCTCTTGTTCTTGATATATTCTGTCACAGACGTTCATCACGCTGTTCTTGAGATTCTTGCATGCGATGCTCAGCTATCCTGATTCTTTGAACTTCCTTACTTGCCGTGATTTGTGTTGCTGATTGATGAGCTCTCTCGTCGTGCGTCTTGCCTCTCTGCTACACGCATTGTCGAGGTTAGATTCTTTGGCGACATTTCACTGAAAAATATTTGAATTACAACAAAAAGTGCCTTTCTGAAAGCCTTAAAATAAGACACTATAATACAGTGGTGAAACCGGAATTTTTGGGTCCATTGAAAAATACAGTGAAATTGAAGTTAAGAACTAATGAGGAAATATAAAATAACTTTGAAAAAATAACAGAAAAAGAAGAATGATATTTTTTTACACATTTATAGCATGGATGACACCAGGCTTTCAAGAGGTTTAGAAAGATTTGAAACGAAATAATACCAGTGAACCGTATGGAAAGAAAATTTTTTCGATAGCAGACTTTGAATATGGCAGGATTCATAGGTAGAGAGAAGTGCAATAATGAAGGAGTACTGGGGAGTAAGAAAGAAAAAACAACAGGAGAGGAATTGAAATTGACACGTGGAGTCTAGCTGACCATAACAAAAAGAAGAAGAAAAATGATAAGCTAGCGAGAAATGCTTACACGATTCGAATTTATGGTAACGTTTTCTTCAATGTTATATTCATGTGTGTAATTACTTTTTAGTTAGGTATAAAGACACACAAACGATGAACAACAATACAGTATAATTATAACACAATACACAGCACAATTAAAATGGAAGAAACTCACACATATGGCGTGGAATAGACCGTAGCATAAATAAATCGAAATACAACGCCATCTACTGGATGGTTCGATAAATTAACACACCGCCATCTGTTAGGAATAAACTGTAGCATAAATAAATTGAAACAGAACGTGATCTACTGGATGATTACCCAACCTAGCGAACCAAGTGTTGTATAGATAAGTTAACACATCGCCATCTGTTAGAAACTTATGGAACTATAATAATAATTACGTGTGGTCGTAATGACCTGGTGACATGGTTTCTACTGGCTGGGCATTGAGCCCCTGTCGTAGCCGCCTTTACCTAGCCCGCCCATCCTGCCTGGTACAGAGAACCTACATTTTAACGTCGAATCCGAACCACAGTACCATCCTGGCGTATTTCACCTCATACAGCATGCTGCGCCGGGGGTTAATGCTGGGTTAAGTGTCTATAAAAATCCTCGCCGAGACAGGGACTCGAACCGACGACCTTTCCATCCCCAGGCAGACGCCCTAACCACTTAGCCAGCAGACCGCTTAGCCTTGCGGGCTTACAAATAATTACAAACCATTGTCCTATGACAAACATTTAATGAACATTTATTTCGCAAATAATAAATATTGAGGTCTATAATCCAGATAAAAACTATCCTATCTTTTAAGTTGGACTAAATCACACACATTAAGCCAAATTTCAACTAAATCGGTTATGTAGTTTCGGAGTTCATCCCAGACGAACATCGTGACACGAGATTTTTATATATATAAAGATGAAAAATCGAATAAGTGGGGCCAATTAACACTTTGTTGTTACCATGTCTTAGTGTGCTTCAAGTATCTAACAGTATTACTAATCATTATGATTGCAAGATCAAACTGAGCGACTATTACTACTACTACTACTATTACTAATCCAGAGATTGCATTCAAGAAACACGTCTTTTTGGAGCATCATTATCAAGTCACAGGCCAATGGCTAAAGAAGCTTTTATCGCCGAAGCGTTGATTTATTTAAACGGTCTCACTCAGTTAATTTTCTGAATTTTTTTTTATTCATTTATAACGTCCGGAAAGACTTCATTCTTTTTTAACAATTCATATTTAATGGATCTTCGCACCATGGAAAATTGT
The DNA here is from genome assembly GCA_031002005.1 of Vandiemenella viatica. Classification (NCBI taxonomy): domain Eukaryota; kingdom Metazoa; phylum Arthropoda; class Insecta; order Orthoptera; family Morabidae; genus Vandiemenella; species Vandiemenella viatica. The sequence continues at coordinate 88,744,694 of JARYHS010009186.1, forward strand.
TACATGTGCAGATCTTGATGTGAGTACATGCATCTGTGACTTAGTTCTTCATCACTGGTTCAGTACTCTGTTTACTTTTTTTTTTAAAAAAAAAAAAATATGTTAATACTGAGTTGTAACCAAATCTTATCGTGTTTCAAATGTATCTAACAGTATTAACGATCGTTATAATAACAAGATCAAACTGAGCCACTGCTAGGCGTACTATTACTAATCCAGAGATAGCGTTCATGAAACAAGACTTTTTAGAGCACCATTGTCAAGTCACAAGGCAATGGAGACATACAATTTATCGTCGAAACGTTGAGTCATATAAACGGACTCACTTTGCAACTTTACTGGAAAAATGTTATTCATATACAACGTCCAGAAAGATTTCATTATTGTAATCATATGCAGTCATTTATAGTCTCATTATGCATTGAGATAATGACATTATTTTGCATAGTGGAAAAATCTACTACTCACAAGAACAACATATATATAAAAAAAACGTTAGATTCATCAACAAATAATAATAATAATCTGTATCATACAGATTTCAAATAACGTATGATGACACTCCAGCATCCATGCCGTTAGTGATAGGATCTGCGACAATCTGATTGGTACACAATTATCTCATCAATACAGTAAAAATGGTCCCTGTAGAACACAGAAAAATCGCTAGAAAGATGACAATGATATAAATCTTGATTTATTGAAATCATGAATTCTAGTCGACACTGACTTACATGAACACCAAAGAAGTTGAAAATGGAAGAAGGTTATAGTTATATATACAGGGTGTCCAGAAAAGGACTCCCTGATTTCAAAATTAAATATCTCGATTCTCGAAAACAAAGATCGATAGAGGAATGCAGTAAACGGTATGTTTATTGTGACAGCTGTAAGAAGTGTATACAGCAGTGTGAAATAATAGTTACAAAAGCTGCTAACAGATGGCGCTGTACGCTGTACGCTGTATAGCTCATATCAGCATACATAAGTGAAATAATCGTATGAAAACAATCTTTGCAAACAATCACATCACAATGTTTTCAAAATGTTCACCATTGGCACTACCCTGAGCTTCGGATTACTATTTAGGCATTACGTATACACTTCTTACAGCTGTCACAATAAACATACCGTTTACTGCATTCCTCTATCGATCTTTGTTTTCGAGATATTTAATTTTGAAATCAGGGAGTCCTTTTCTGGACACCCTGTAGATGCACCAATTAATAATAGCGTCAAGTAAGGAAAGGACTTATAAACAAAGCGGACAAAGGGACACTATGGACTGATAGGAGATATTAGAGGCTCATGGTCCACATAATGAGATAGAGGTCAATGAGTAATGTTTATATCAAAATTGAGAGTTTACCATTCGAATATGTTGAGAACACTGACCCTACATATTTAATGAATAATTACAATTGTTTTATAATATCGACAAAGTTTCACCCCATTGTCGGGGATGGGCAGATGAATTTGCAGCATAGCGTGACAACGGTGAGGAAAGGAGATCCTCCTTTTTGCAGTGGCGGTAGGGCCTAACGACTCCGTACGACATGTCTGCAGGATGTAATTACGAGCGGCGCTAATGGCAGCAGTATTAATGTCGTCCTCCCGCTCTCCGATCCTCCAGAAGATTGATACGAGCCGTCGTTAAGAGCTCCCCCGACATACTGCTCCAGGTGTCCACGATAGCACAGTGCATTGACAGCACTTCAACGCTACTATATTTCTTAGGTTCTCATCAGTTTTCTCCCTGACAGAGAGCACCAAACATAGCGATCGGAGTTCTCTTCTGACCCTGGCTGTATTAAGAAACATCTGGCCATTCTCTTACTGCGGTTTCGATAAATCATAGAAAGCATAAAAGTTGAGTACAGATCTTGCATTTAAACATTGTCATTTTGTTTGTTACTTCTTTATGGCCCATCTATTGACATTAGTTCTGAGAGAGTTTTGGAGGCAAGGTATAAGTTAAAAACTTCCAGGCTAAAATTCAAATTAGGAAGGCTTATTTACAAGTTTTAGTCCATAGGGTTCTTGGTCTTGACCTTAGATTATTGCCTATTACATTTTGTTACAGAATCCTTAATTATACTGGCGATAAAGATTTTAGGATGTACCAGATAAGTGAGGGAAAACTTCATTGTTGCTTGAACACTGTGGGGGTGGGTGTCAAATACCGGAGTTGGAAGACGTGCAAAGTAGAGAAGTTAGATTTGTTTGTAGAAATTATCGCTGGACCCAGTCAGCAATTAATATGTTAGTTTCGGGGTCATAGGAAGACAGGAGAATTTTGAAAAGAGTGCTGGAAATGCACAAAGCGTATGTTGGTGATGTGGCTTGGGTGGATATTGGTCAAAGAATTAGGAGTAGTTAACGGAAGGGGAAAAATGACCATTTTCACAAACTGGCACTCGATTTTGTGCATAAAGGAATTGGAAAATTTTCTTTTCTGGGTAAGGGTGACAAGGATTGGAATTGATCGGGGGATATGATGAATTATTTACCATAAATTAAATTAAAATTCTTAAATGGCAAAAGTAGATGGGTGAAGGAACTTAAATTATATAAGATAATAATAAAATAAGAAGAAGATAGAGGTAATTAGAAATTGCCACCGGGGCATGTGCTCCATCAAAATTAAAAATTTATTCAAATCCAATGGCAATTTGAAGGATTCACTCATGAATTTGCATGATGTTATTTAAGGAAACCATTAAAAACCTGAAATCTGTATGGGTGGACCAAACATTGAACCTATTGAACTTCCGAATGTTAGTTTTAGTTAATGTGTAAACTGAACACTCAACTTCATCTACTACGTTTCGTAACATACTATAACAGTACTGTGTACTCAAAATCAATTCACTTACAACTTTATGCAACCCATGTTACAGTTTACCCCTTTTCTTGACACTTTAACTGTGGAGAGGGAGAGAATAATCAGAGAAAGTTTTTGGAAGGTACTTTGTTTCTCTAATATTATTATATTTGACTCCGCCGTACTAATATATCAACTACAATACTGTTGCATGGAACTCGGAATTCAAGGTGTTTGCTCGAGTATTCAGCATTTTAAGTGCTTTATGAATGACATAATCTTCCAGCTCAGCGATTAAATTAAATTTCGGACATTCCCATACCATCTGCACAGATTTTTTTATTTTTTTTTATTTTTTTATGTTAAAAGAAGGACATCAACATTTCAAATCTGAAAACATTACATAATTTACCAAAAATTAAATTAAAATTCTTAAATGGCAAAAGTAGATGGGTCTTTCCTACACTGATCAAAGAACAGTTGCAATTAAAACTGCATCACACGAAATTTAGGTCACATTATCTTTCTGTTGTCGTTACATTTCTTCAAAGTTCGTAGAATAAAACGGAGTCTGCAATTTATTGAGTGGGTGCCCAGACTTCCGCGATGTTATCTTTGTTGTCCGGGTTGATCCGCGTCAATTTATCGAAACCTAACGTTTCGGTCATCATTTTGTGGCCTTCTCACAGTCCTCTGAAGAAGATAATATCTGCAATTTATTTCTCACTTTAAAAAAGTTAGCTGTTTATTACCAATGGGAAAATTTTTAAGATTTAATTCACTAAAGATTAGATAACTAGGACGATCAGTGACTAAGGACAGACTCATAATATTTTTTCGCCCATAGTAATCAGTATGGGTACCGCTCAATTTCTTTCCGGATTGTCAAATTGAAACTGATCTTTGAGTCATAATTAAACAGTTTAAATCTTACCAAATGTGAAATCTTTAGAGTAATGGATTAGGTTTTCTTATTCAAAAAAAGAAAAAAAAAAAATAGTAATACTTGTTCCAGAAAAAAACATTCTAAAGTAATTAAATTACGATACCACCATAACATGAATGAACATGACAGAATCTCTCTTTAGCTATGGTACAGGCTGGTGAGGATAAAGATGACAGGTACATTAGCAGGCCAGTGTTCTCAACTTTTCATCTCCGTAAAGAGCTACGATATGTTGTCTTGCAGACAAGTTTCACAGCTCGTTTGAAAGCATTTTTATATCATTCTTCCACGTAAGAACCCACCGCGGCATATCTTCGACGGGACGTCGCATCTTTCCTTTTTGTATAATGTGTTTTGCATTGATCGCGGTGTCTTGGCATAGCTAATTTATATAAATGGCTCCGTTAACGTGGACAATGTTTGAAGTCTTTGGTCACCTCAAGTTTTTCACAAATTACTTGAAACGTTTTAAATTTTTTAATACTTAGTGACTCTCTATTCGTAGCATCATTATTTTATTTTTATAGTATTTAACAAAACATTTAGAAGTTCATATAGTTTTCTATACCCTTTAATCTCTGTCTACTACTGTTAGGAATTAAATATAATTTTTCATCATCTTATATTTAGTTATATTTGTAGTTTTGCTAACCTCAGTATTTTTCTTTTTAGACATGACCCATAGTTTGTTTTACTGTCTGTTTTGGTCGTGTTACGCCTTCCAGGAGTTTCACTATCCATTTTAAAGTTATTCAGCTGTCATGCCATATTTATTTGCTTTTGACACATTGTATTAGTCATTTATGAAAGTAGCAAGGTTACAATAACTTGGTTTCCAACGTGACCTTAACTCCAAATTCGTATTTGTTATAGTGAATAATGGTGGGTACTTGCTTCTAAGTGCCATGGATATCTTCAGAATAAAGCGTAAAAGCAATACCACATGCAAAACATTTATTTTCATATACCCTACCGTCTGAATGTCTGAAAACCACCCTGAATTAAACTCAATAGTTTTGCTTATTGCTCTCGCTAATATTACATCCGCTAAATGTCAGCCGCATCCGATGATTGCGATAGTCTGCCCACAGCAGTGCATTGGTAATAACTTCCATAACAACATCAAGCGTCGCTATCGGTTGGTGCGCTGCGCGCTATTTCTAATTAGTTGCACAGAAATTATGCGCTTTTCCGGTAATTGAAGGCGGTCGATTGTGAGCGGGTCAGAGCCGAGCACTGTTTACGAGGACGCTGAACTCACGAGAGCGATGTGTACAGTACAAAACGGTCGCATCGGTGTTCCTGTGAAGTGCAGTACCTTCATTGTACAGTATTACTACGGGCGATCAGAAACAAGGCTAATCCAATAACTAGAGAATATCCTTACCAGATGAATCAATCAATACCAACAAAACGTTTTGCTATCTACATATCAGTAGTGTAGGTGATATCACTATTGTTGATAATTCGAGACTAACTTTTGTGAATCCTATTTCATAGTATACTCCTTGTTTATTGAAGCTGTATTGAAATTGTAGAAGATACTAAATGCAGTTCCTGTGACAACGTGTATTAGGGAAGCTTTCGGTGTGTTCGTATTATGTCGTCCTTACCAGAAAAAAGTATAATAAGGACTATAATAATTACACACTGAAAGAAACAAGCAAAAACATTTTTAGTATGGTTTTACTCCTGGTTACCGTCGACTTTATTAGTTGTAAGGAAAGGATTGAGAAGAAAGTACGGGAGGAAATTCGCCCAAGGCTTTTTGAGTAACCGCACCCGATATTCGATTATGGAATACCATGTAAAACCGAAAGCTGGATGAACGGATGGAGATTTGAAGCTGCGTCCTGCCAAATAATGCCGGAATCGTTCCTTCTATACGTCTTGGCTGAATTTCCTGCCGTCCCTTGACTTCCTGTCCTGATGAACTTCGTTGACAACAATAAAGAAATAAAACGAAGATAACTATCAGTTCTTTATTGAAGAGTAATTTGACATATAAGAATTAGGCTGAAAAAAGATACAATAATTCTTATTAAAATCATGGACGCGATCTGCTAAAAGATTAGTGCATTACGCTATTCTCAAAATTACTAGCAATAGTTTCCTTTAAAAAAAAATTTCTCACTTATCTCACTGAAGTCCAATAATTTTAATTTTAGGAACATTTGAACTCATTGTTGCATCAACCTCAATACACGTGTTGATTGAAAATTGCTTATCCCCAAAACATATTACAGAAACTCCACAAGCAGCGTTAAATGAATGAGAAAGAAATAAGGGAAAAAAAAAAAAAAAAATAAAAAAATTTTGAATGGAAAATGGTTTCGGGATGAGAGTGGTTCCCACGTAAATTTCTTTGAAAAACTATATAATCCGTCAAGCTGCCTCAGTTTATTCATTAAATGGAGTTTATAAATCTTTGGAAGAACAAAGCTTTTGAGAGTAGCATTTTTTTCACATTCGTGTGTGTGTGTGTGTGTGTGAGAGAGAGAGAGAGAGAGAGAGAGGGATGGGGGTGGAGTGGGGAGGGTTGAAGGGAGGTTGGGAATGGGGGTGAGAGTTTTCACTAACTCGCCCCACTCTGTGGAAGCGTCAGAATTGCAGATTTTATCGGCAAATGAGTTGCGGTTCTCAAATGCATGATTGAAAGAGAAGGGACGGGAAAAAAAAAAAATGTCGAACCGTTTGGTTGAGCGTACATCCGCTACCTGTAAAAATGGGAACTAGCTCAGTCTTTTATTCCAGTTAGAATTGTGGAAAATCAGGAAAGTTATTAAAAATATGTAGAGGTCTCTAATATATTTTATATACAGTAATATTTTATCTGTGAAATGTTTGGGTATTGATAACTAACAAATTTACTTTAACCGTAAATTTTAGCTAAATCTGTATATGAGTTTCATTTGTCTGTATTCGAAGTTCAGTTTATAGTCAGATCTTATAACCATTCCGAACAAGTATCGAGTTGTTCGAGATATCGAGCCGAGCTTGGTAGGTGAGCATTAACGCTCTGGCCTTGCATTTTGGAGGACGCGGATTTGAATCCCCGTCTTGCCAACCAGATTTGGATTTTTCATGGCTTCCCCAAACCACTGCAGTCGAATAACGGGATCGTTCCTTCGACAGACCTTGGAAAAATTCCTCCCCGTTCCTTGCCGTAAGTCCTTTCCGGCCACTGATGACTTCACGTCAACGACGTCGACGAGGCGTGAAGAAAAAATTATTTAAAGATATCCAGTGTGATAGTCCCTTGCTTATTGAACTCATATAAACGTCAAACTACGGCTATGTTACGAAGACAACATTTTCGCAGTTTGTGCTATCAAACTACTGATGTTGCAAAGTGGTTTTATCTAATATAGTATTTCTAGAATTTTGCGTTGTAATTGTGTCATTGTTCAAGGAACCACCTCCTTTTTCTCTGCTTTTTGAATCTTCAAAATATACAGATAAAAAGAATAGTTGTATTGTATAATATAACTCTTAAAAGTAATTCTTTGGAACAGCGTATTACGTATTTATACAGCTCAACTGAAACAAAGAGACTACAGTACATACGTAGCTCATAATTAGTTATAATTTACTGTCAAAGAAGGGAAATCTCTTGCAGAATACTTATCACTGATGACAAAAGATAGACAAAAAAAAAATTCTGTTTTGTTTTGTGCTGTAATAATATCCATATTTTACAGACAATATTGTATCACCCACAATGCTATCATCAAATCATAGTTAAATACCACAATTGAAGGATATGTGTTTTTGTTACATACAGGTTGATAAGTTTTCGATCAATCAGAGAGATTACTCTGTATGAAATGAACTTTACGCACTTCTCATCAGTCCTTCGAATCTAATACGAAGCTCAGCTAACGTACCTGAATAACTGAGTTCCCTATTTATTCAGTTTTTAGCTAGATATTTGTCTCTCAATTGGGGCTTTTATTTATGATGATTTATTATGCGTGAACAATTTTTATCGTTTCTTGTATCTTTACGTGTGGTATGCATTTATATTATTTTAAATTAACTTCATTATAACCGTACGGGCCGTGCGAGTCAGTCCTCTACGAACTGGATGGCCTAGAATTATAATTCTAACATAGTCAAGTATTATTCTCTAAACATTCCTTAGAATCACCCATGCGCTCTAATCCAGCTTTAAAAGAGCGCTGATCCAGTGAGGTGGCAAAGTGACCAGATCTCTGGCACTGACCACTGACCACTCTGTTAGTGTATCGGGACTTGAAAGAAAATATAGAGCTCTGACGTGCCACATCTGTTAAAATCTGCCTTATCGGCCTTTGCGATTAAGCTCTTTACATTTATCATCAAATGATACATGCTTTCAAGTCCATAATTTTCAGTTTTATTTTAACCAACCACGTATTTTCTTTACTTCAAGTTTTCACAATTGTAAATTGGTGCATTAGGTTTATTATCCATTATTAAATCTTATTCTTCCTCTAAAGGCAATGCTAACTGAACAAGGTAAATATAAACCGAAGTAAGACAAAGGTCATTAAAAGTATACACAAATGATAGTTCTTTTATTTTTTAAAGGGATCAAAATTTATAAGTGATTTATTTTAAATAGGAAGTAAAATTGTAACCGAAAGCAGTAGCAAATACGAACTTAAAAGGAAAAAAGCAGTGGGAAAAATGGTCTCATTAAAAATGACAAATATTTAGTTTCAATCATTTACGTATGATTAAAAAATAACAACACTTTGTAGAAATGAATATTGAACATAGGTATATCAGAAAGAAGGATAATCGAAGAATCTGAAATTTGGCACTTAAGTTGAATGTAGGACAGATAATGTTCAAATGAATGTAGTTTTGGAAATGATGGATGAGAAAAAAAGAATGAGAAAGAGTCTTACAGAAATAAGATGCAGGATGATGGATCACATTGGTTAATTTTTTGGTGGAAGGAATAGTTCAAGGGGAGAACTGTAAAGGAAGGCGAAGGTTACGTTAAGAAGCAAGTTATTGAGGACACCGGGTGTGCCGAGTATTTTTAGAGGAAGATATTAACCTTGCATGAATCCACTTAAGAGAACGATGGACTAATTATAGATCTCTAATAGTGTAGAGTGAAAAAGGATAATTTTAAATCTTCCCGATAATTTTGACCCAGTGAAAAGTGAACCGGTATATCTTTACTTTCAGAACCAAGTCTTACGTTTTTTTTTTTTTTTTTTTTTTTTTTTTTTTTTTTTTTTTTTATATACATAACTGCTTAAACGTCTCTTAACAGTGAGGTCTTTAGAGACGGAAAGGATGGGGGCAAGAAATGGGAAGGAATTCGGCTATGGCCTTTTGAAGGAAGCATCCCGGCATTTGCCTGGGGTGATTTGGGAAACAATGGAAAACCCAAATCTGGATGCCCGGACGGGGATTCGAACCGGCGTCCTCCCGAAGGCGAGGCCAGAACGCTAACCGTTACACCACCACGCTCGGTTTACGCCTTTTAATGTTCATTCACGTCGTGATGATACAACAGAGAAGTAACGTTTTGGGTTAACAGTAATGGTGGATCCACTGTTACTCACGACTGTATATGAATGCGCTTCGGATTTATGTTAAAAACCTTTTGGAATTGTATAACAATACTTCCAAATGATAATACCAACGAAAATTGTTTGTAAAGGGAAAGAACCTCCATGTTGATGAACGTTATGACTACTTGCTGTTTGAACATATTGGTTGTGGTGCTGCGAACGGCGTTGTGGACCATACACTCCGTTCACCTCCCCTGTTCCCCTCTCCTTAATGAGGACTGTATTGTGGCAGATGAGAGGCATTCCCCGCCACCCTCTGCAAATTACCGGGGTGCTGTATTGGGCGGGGCTGCGTGGGTGTCGCTAGCAGCGAGTCGTGAATCACACAGTCCGTGCTTCGACCTCCGCTCAGCTCGCCTCTTGACTGCTACGCACTAGACTTCGATCGGAACACTGTTAAGGATTGCAATCCCATAATGTTTTCAATCCCGCGGGATTTTTGCTGGAATTTAATTAAAATATGGTTATTAAAAGCGTTAATAAATGAAACAATAAACGTCTATTAATTAAATTAATAAATCAATTTTAATGTTAAATGATAAAAATTAACAGTTAACAATATTTTAATTGGCAAAATTACATTAAATTTTTTAACATGTTTTAAGTATATTTCAAGATTTTACCACCGAGCGTGGCGGTGTAACGGATAGCGTTCTCGCCTCGCATTCGAGAGGACGGTGATTCGAATCCCCGTCCGGGCATCCAGATTTGGGTTTTCCATGGTTTCCCAAATCACTCCAGGCAAATGCCGGGATGCTTCCTTCAAAAGGCCATGGCCGAATTCCTTCCCATTCCTTGCCTCCATCCTTTCCCGTCTCTAAAGACCTCGCTGTTGTGAGACGTAAAGCAGTTTTTTTTAAAAAAAAAAAGATTTTACCTTTTTTTATAATATTTTATCCATGATGGATCAGTGGAACTCCGTGACTGTTACATCAAATTTGATGATAAATACAACAGCAACCAGTAATCTCAGAATCTGTTCCATTAAATAGAAGGATTGTATCATCTACATATCTTTTGTAGTATATAATTTTATGTGTAAGGTGCTTGTTATTATTAAAAAATTCATTCTCAAGATGATTAGTATAAATATCTGCTAGTAAACCTGCAAGGTTGTTTCCCATTGCAAGACCGTTAGCTTGTTTGTATATTTTATTATTAAAATAGTTGTATGATAGAACCAGAGAGAGTAGCTCAATCAGCTCATATATTTCAGGCAGGGATAATATCTTGTGTTTCAGTAAGTTACTTTTTATAATTTTAACAGTGTCTGTGATTGGAATGTTTGTATAGAGATTACAATTGTGACTGGTTGCTGTTTTACCTTTTTTGTTTTTATAGCTAAACCAATTTTTAAATAAACAATCAAAATGGAAAATATTCAGTCTTTGTTTATATTATGTGCTTTACAATACATCACATCAGTTTAAAAACATGGTATGAATAGTGGCCAAGTCACCAGTGATTCTTTTTTTTTTAATTCTGAAAAAAACCTTCTATAATACCGAGAGAAAGCATTGTATTTCACAAAGTGATGTGAATATACTCTGTAAAGTGTGAACAGGATCTCATAACTTTTTGTTATTGCGCTTGGTCTATTTTTACAAGAAATGTTTTTGTGGGATTCATTATTATGTATCCTGATTCCTTGATTGATCTTATAGTTTATTTAATGTTATTAAAAGAACTACTCACCAAGACGTAAACTATCAAGAATTTCAGTTTTACTTTAAGTGCGTAATAACTTTTTTTTAGAGTGGAAATTACTTTTTTTTAAAGGAGAATTTCTCGGCGTATGATTGCAGTGAAGTCCCCACTGGTGTATCGCCGGATTGTGTTGTAAAAAAACTAAATTTCACACGTGAGGAAGACGGTGGAGGCAGCCGTCGAATTATTGTGTTTTTAAAACACAATTCGGCGATACAGGCGGCTTTCGTCAAAGAACATGTGTTTTAAAAGCATTGAGGCGGCGGCCAGAACAATAAAAAGTCAAAGGATATACAATTGCCTTTTGATAGCTGCTAAATAAATAGGTTTGCGATTGTTAAAATTACGATAACATTAGTTTCGTATCAACGAATAATAAAATTTTCAGCTGTAAATACAGGAAGTAGTGGCCATTATTTTGTCTGCATATACAGAAAATGGGAATAATGATTCCGTGAATAAAAGCTTTAACTGTGTAGTTCAGATAACGTGTGAGACACATAAAAAATACTTATTATATAGTTTGAAAATCGTACTAAATACAAAACGTAATTCGAATTATAGAAATGTATTCTCAAAACAAACATAAGTTTTAATGAATACGTAAAAGTGGATCTATTTACTTACGAATGAAAAAGGTAACAGAACAAAAGTTTGTTCACACGAGTCAAATGTCAGCTACAAGTGTTCAGGCAAACAGTGCAACACATCCGATAGAGACGGAGTGGGGCAGCGTCCACTGTCTACATGTATGTCGTCGAATTAGCTTCCTGTCTTCTATATTTTTTTTTCCGCTTCCTTTATTATCTGTACGCTGTTTGATATAAGGAATTCACACTGATGCAAAGAATGATAACAAATGATGCAATAAGACGAGAAGAATTAGAAACTTTCAGTATGTAATTAATTAGTGATTTAACGTCCGGCGGTCCACATCTGCTAAAGCACTCTGCTTTTCCACTGCAGAGTATGCAAGACCTGTTTGGAACCAATCCGCACATTCAAAGAACGTAGATATAGCCTTGATTGAAACTTTCGAATAGTGACTGGCTGCATGAAACCAACCCTAATACTTTTACTGTTCAAAGCACCTGTATTTGCTGAACCAAAAATACGTCGTAACTCACATGAGTTTACAAACGATTCAAAAAAAATGTTCTATGAGAGGCACGTAATGTTTGGGATTCCAAGCCCTTCACCTAGAAGGCTAATCTCTAGGACACCTTTCCTAAATCGCACAAATGTCGAACCTCCAAACTGGTATCCAATCTCTGAGGAAGAACTTTCTAGCATAAAACTGGACTAGGCAAAATGGAGAACCCTCAAACGTATAACAGTAATGGCTCCAGTAAAAGCTAACATGTATAAATGGGACCTGACAACAGATGATCGATGTGAATGTGGAGAACAGCAGACTATGGATCACCTGTATGCGTGGAAGCAGCGCCAGTTTTCAACAACACTCGAAGACGTATGGACAGCAACAGAGATTGACAACTTTGTCCAACACTGGGTGAAACGATTAAGCTTTCAGGACACGAAAAAGTAAAGTAACTATTGTGGGAAAATATACAAACGTATTTTTGTCTGTAAATTAATAGAGAAGTACACTGGGGCAGTTAGGTGACGCTCTGACTTCATAATGTTATTTAGTACTGATTTACAGTGTATTTTTAGGATTTTCGGAGAGCGAGAAAACATTATTAAAGTATTGGGAAAAGCGTAAAAACATATTTTTGAATGTAAATACAGAGAGAAATACTCTGGGTCAAAGCCCTAGAACCGGCCAGACTGAACAGAGTATGGCAACATCTATCTCTTTTACTCACAACCATAGTGTAACAGTGACCTTTTTATTAGATACTTAAGATTGATAGCGTCATCTTTTTTCTCCGAATCAAATCCACCTTACTTTGACACCAACTGGAAAACAACTTACATTGTGATGCTATTAGAAATGAATACTCACAGAGATTTTGATTTTGCTTTCTCTGGCTGTTTATCAATCAGTTGGTTAACATTCATGTCAACATCTGTCTGTAGAGAGTGTAAGATACGTTCTGTAAGTAAACTGTGAATTTCTTTGTCTTTTGTGTATATTTTAGGTGTAACATAAGAACCTATCTGACTAGAAATACTATCTAAAAACCTTAATTCGGACAGCCACTGTCTCAAATTTGAGATTTGAAACCGAGTTCCAGTATACCTACCAGGCTGTGCTCAACACGGTTGGCCAAATCAGGGGTTTCATGATGTCTACGCATTTTGACCAGCAAACTTTACAAAGGTCACTATTATCAGGTGTACGCAATTATTAGAGCGTTTCTCCAACTTTTAAATATAAATGATCTCCACTCCGTAAGCTATTCAACTTGTAGCTTTAAAAATAATTCCATCGTTGTTTCGAATTCAGTGCGACTTCCAGGAAAATAAGTCTTCATGGCATCATAGTTTGGGATATTGTTCAATTCTAATAGCGCATTTACTTAATGAAATCCGTGCACTCAAAAAGCACGCTTTTATTGGTATATACTTATTTATATAGTCTACGGAGTCTAAACAATTATCAATACAGAGTTACATTTTTTCCCAAAATAATATCACCAAGAGCAAGTAATATGTGAGCAACGTAAGTGAAATCAATAGCCCGGAGCGCGTAGAACTTAAAAATTTGTGATGCAGTGCAGTTACAACCTTCATGAATAATTGCGTTTGTTGTTATGAAAATGTGCGAGCAGTACAATCCCAAACCGTCAAAGATATCATGAATGCTGTTGCATAGAACATTTAAAGTCAGAGTAGGAATGAAAAAAATTAGGTGCGTTTGTCCACCTCTGAAATAATTAATAACTTTAAGAACTGAGGTGGCAATCTTCAGATAGGTGACCATCGAAACGCCAAAAACAAATGATAGCTTGAAACTGACCCCATGTACAAATGATAAGTTTTTCAGTTTTATTATATATACTCCTTAAAAATCTTAAAACCTAAATGTGAATGCTTTATTTGATAGAACTGGGAGAAAATCTAACGCATTTAATTCATGAGGATGAAAAACTGATCTTTTGTTAACTGTTACCGTCTCTTTTTTTTCAGGTATGTTGCTGGCACTTGATGAAATACTTTCCGTTGCATTCTGATGGTGACAGGTACAGTGAAAAATGTTTACACATTCTCCAACAGATTTCTGGTGTTGTGTATTATATTGCTTAAATGAAGCAGAAAAAGCTTTGCATCATTGTAGATCATTCTCTAGACTCGCGTTTAGCTTGTGATTTTTTTTTATAAAGTACGTCGCACCCCCATTAAACTAATCAGCCACATAAAAAGATGTACTACACTTTTGAATGTGGAAATGGAGAGATTTATTATTCAGTACAAAATAGGGTACAAGCTTTTCCTTGTGCATACAAAATGAGCCTATGTCTCTACAGAGAATGAAAAATAAATACGAAGAGGAAATTCAGATGTCTCACTTCCAAATTACAGAATACTCACTGTCACAATTAAAATGGTGTGCCGAAAGGAGAATAATTATTGTAAACCTTCTCTTGAGCTATGCCCGATCTGAAGATTTAATGTGGGGAAAAAAAATCAGTGTGAAATAATTATTCACTGATTTGACTAATTTTCAGAATATTATTAATATTTACATACCTTTATACTTGTATCAGGAAAAGTACTCGTCCATCTTTCCATTATTGGAGGAGGTGGAGGTATCAAGGATTAGTCAGTCTTTCTTGGGAAACGAAACGATATTGTCATCACGTTTCCATGAAGAATATAACACGTGTTCTCAATGCTCAGTGTTAATTCGTTCGAGCAATGCGTAGTTGTGAAACTTTCCTACAATCTTCCATTACAACCATAATCACAATGACCCGTATCTCAGGCCAGATTTTGACCTTTTTCAGATGAATTGATATGACTGCATTGACGCACACTGACAAACTTGTGGTTCAGTTTAACACTATAAGTTGTAGGAACGGCTTTTTAGCATTTTAGCAAGAATAGTAGCCACTTTTGAACGCAGTAGGTTAGCTTATCTCGAATGACCTATATGTAGCATCCAGAACATCAACTTAAAAGCAGTATCTTCAAATAAAACAATTTAAGGAAAAAGATTGTAGACCTGATTTGTGTTAAACACGTTGTAATGCTTATGAGATAATGTTTATGGAATAAAAGTATCTTCGATGTTGATCGTGACGTTATGCCAGGCCTCTCGCAAGAAGTTGAACTAAAGGGCAGGCACCAGTAATACTTATCAATATGACGTTGCACCCTCTCTGAGGAGAATGCACTTCTTCGATTGGGAAAGGTGTCATAAATCCGTAGTATCATCACCTGAGTCAAGCTTGCCCATAACTGTTGTAATTAGTCCTTGATATCACGATTAATGGCACAGAAAATTGCAACCCTTAGCATTTACATATCCGACCAAGTCATCTGAGTGTTTCATTTTTTTTTTCGAAAATTGTATAAGGAGACATGGAAGGAGAATCTTACAGAGTTTCCTTCTAAATCGTGATAGATCATCGCAGTATTCCTTCCCGTTCCATGTCCCCAGTCCTTTCTCACATCTTATGACCTAGACTTCGACAAGGCGTAAAGCCGGAAATTTGCGTGGGCTATCTTAAATAACTGAACAATGATAGCCAGCTGAGGACGATATGTAGGCCCCAAAATATCGTCTCACACTTTTTGTGCTACCGCAACGCTTTACTGTGTAATCATATATCTTTTTATGATTCAAAGTATCTGGATTTTTCTAGAAAAATTGCGATTTATTTACGCACAACTCAATCAATACACTGTTTTTTCACATTCATAAAACCACATATTCGATACTGTCAATCTACACAAACATCACTCGCTCCACCATTTTCATTCTTAATTCCGCGCCTTCTTGTCAAATCGGCTCCTCCGCTTATACAATCTATCCAACTTCAACAAATGAAATATATCAAAAAATATTTAAAATTACCCCAGGTTCTATACATATTACTACACTGTGAGGCCTTCTTTAATCAGTAATACATCTATTATTTACAAATTTATTCGCATTAATATTCTTTATGGTTGGTGAAGTGAGACATTACAGTTGTACCCATACCAATTGGGCGAGAGCAGAGTATAATTTAATTTAATTTAATTGCGATGCAGCACAGACTCCAGTGGCAATTTACCTACACACTCATCTTACCCCTATCCTGCACCCACCTACATTTGCCCTCTACAAATTTTATCTTTAAATTCTTTCAAAGTTTTCGGTAAACTATTCATCATTTCTCTTGGTAACTAATTCCAATCCCTGACACCCTTACCTAAAAAAGAGAATCTTCCCACACCCTTGTGCCTGAAATCGAGTGCCAGCTTGTGGTCATGGTCATCTTTTCCCTTCCATGCACTACTTTTTATACCTATCGCAATATCTTTCGATGTCTCATCGCCAGTAAATGCCCTGTACACTCCCATGACCCTCCTCATCCTCCTCCTGTCTTGCAATGAATCCAATTTCGGCTCCTTTATCATAACCGTCACTGATTGCATTCTGCGATAATTTCCTGAAACAAATCTAGCAACCTTTCTTTGCACCCTCTGCAACTCCTGTATTTGATACGTAAAATGAGGGTACCATATTCGAGCAATGGTCTCACCAAAGTTTTGTAACCCAATTCCTTATTTCTCCCTTACATCACTCTCTCCAACAAGTGCAGAACTTTGAAACCTTTTCCTACCACCTGTCCAATGTGTCCAGCCCAGTTAAGCTTGTTATCAAAAGTAATGCCAAGATATTTAAATTTCAAGTCTTCAGCAAGCAATTCTTTCCCCACCTTATATTCATAATTAACCCTTTGTTTTTTATTTGTGTAACTAATAAGCTGACTCTTCTTTGCATGTATACTGCATCCTTACTTCCGAGTTCATCTCTATGTGAATTGTCTTCGGTTATGAGGCATTAATCGAGTGAATATCAGTCTCTCTGGTCTCAAACGTTAAAGCATACATCTAGATGGTGTTTTATGGCAACCTTTATTTGTCATATAGTGGTGAGTGGTAGTCTTCGGAACTGGTATTCTGGAGGAAACGGGTTCGTTCCCCGGTTCAGTCATGGAAAACTTGCTTCCTGAAATGAGGGAAATGCTGGGACGACTCGAATAAAAGGCCACAGAGCCACAGGTAATTCCATTTCCGTTCCTCTTCCTGCTCTAATCACCTCGACGCAAACGTAATCTCCCGTTTAGACCCAATATAACACAAAATCACTTGATGAATAATCCACTATTTACACTATTGCTTCTTTGCCTTATGTCCATATCGAAACATTTTAGTTCGTACATTTTTCTTACTAATTCCCCTTCCCCATGCTTTTAGTCTAATCAACATAGCAATATATTCTCTTTTGGGGACGTTTACTACAACTCGGGCGTATCTCGTACAACTTTAACTTATGTCAGTGGATAATCTTTCAACCACTGGAATCAACAACTTCACAGTATTTCAGTATAATAAAAAGAAAAAATCTACTTATTTTACTCTGTTTGAATCTAGAACAATAGTTGTTTTGCTGTGTTTGCTGCTATCATTTACCTTCCCGGAAATGTAAACTTCCTGAATAATGAATGAAAAATCGGGATCCGTATACTCGTTTCATTAAATTGGCTGTTTTCGTTTGTACTTTGTGTCTAGGCTTAAGGCCAAAATAACGACCTCATTAGCATGAGATTTTACATCTGTTTTGGTAGAGCGTACATTTCTGTGGGAAATGGCAAAACGCCCAGGCCGATTTGCGTCATTCAGAGTGAATTCTCTTGGTCTGATGGAGCTCGTACACAAATGGCAGTTGCTGTTTGCGCTTCATTAGAGCCTTCAGTTCACTTTGAATCAAAGCAAAATTAAATGTCGTAATAGTAAAGGAAGGAGAATTATCTGCACACAAAATTACAATTCTAATTATATGATAAATTAAAAATTATTCTTCATGTAATCAATTTCAGTTTAAAGTAGGATGATATTAATGGGCAAAAAAAAATTCTATTTTTTTTTTATCCAAGATTCTTCTAATAAACAGACAAACAATATTTACTGCCAATGTAGCATCTATGTTGGTCTAATTTCAAGTGGTGAAATTTTCGTTTCTGAAATGATCTAAAACCACAATAACACAATTAGCTATCGTGTGTGTATAAATTATTTCTTTAATTATAATAGTATGTGGATACGGAATATAGAGAATTCTAAATAATTATTAGAACTGCAACATAGCTGCCGGAGCGATAAACACGAAATGAGAATTTGATCTGTGTACTTTCTGTATCAATAAATAAGTCCTTTACAGTAAGATATTATATATCCTGTAACCTAGGAAAACAACAGAAATCTTCCACTAATTTAAAAAATTCAGCAGAGAGAACTCAGCAGATACTAAGCTCGAGCATTTTGTGTCTATGTATCAGAAATTGTTTATAAACACAAGCCGAATAACAATTTTTCAATATGAATCATATTTTCACACATACCTGGGTCATTATAGATTTTTTAAACGTTCTGTTTAATCCATTTTCATCTACATCATTCACTGAATAATATGCTTGTAACTATGAAAATTTGATAGGGTACAGTTATTTTGGAGTACACATACTGAAAATTTCCAAGACAGTGAGTGTTCGGGGGTAGATGACTTTTGTTCGTCATCATCGATTTTCCATTTCAGTGGTTGGGTGTGGTAATGATTTTTGTTAACACCATTTAATTGCATTCGGAAAATATTTAAAGATATTACAACACGCTATAGTTAAATATATTCGTAAATATGGTGATTAAGATAGTTTACGAACGAAGGTAAAACTACAGCTTCTAATTTCTTATATTATATAACAGGTGTAGTTAAAACTTTTTTGCAGCATTTCAAATCAATGAGAAGTTTGGGGGAAAATTACAGAAGCATTGTGTGGCTAATACCTCAGTTTTAGACTTTTATAGAAAAAAAATAAAGGTGTATAAAAAAATAAGAAAAAATACTTGTTACTCTCTTAATTTAGAAAGTAAGCTGACGGTTAGGTTTCATACTTCATACAATTCGATACGTCTTTTTCTGTAGGTTAATTGTATACTAAATATAATTATTTGGTATATGAAGGAGAGCATTGTGAAATATCCTAAAAACAAATGTCCATAAATAAGGCAGTGGAAACAGGTGTCCATTCATTACTACTATTTCCCCAGTGTGAAAACGTTCCAGATGAAGTGCTTCCGAGGGAGCAGCGACAAGCGAAACAAGAAGTCACAAAAAAGTTGGCTTATGGCCAGCAGTGCCGTACGGCAGAAACAAAACCAGAACTCTCAAGAGACTGCTTCAATAATGGATGGCGTCGTGAACAGAAAATTATGTGTCAACACTTTATAACACCATAACTATTTCACTTTCAAAAATACGTTTCTGTAGAATTCACTGAAAAAACTAACATACAGAGAGTAAAAGTGCACAATGCTTTCACTCAACGAAACCTCTTTTTTAAGAACTTCACTGCTAAAACAATTCCTAACTACATCTCCTAACCTAAACCAAAGCTAATCCATTCTGAAAAAGGTATCTAAACGAATGTAATTGCTGCGTAAGAGGCAACAAAGACCATATTCTACTTAATAGATTCATTGTACATGCATTAGCCATGCGGTAGGAAAGTGAAGGAGTTACACATTCTATGACAGAATTCGAAAGGACTGTTTACATACTCCTTCTCTATTGATGTCTCTGTAGAAGCTTCTGAATTAGAGATTTATATCGCTACTGGTTGGTGTGCGGTAACTCTAAGGACTGTTATTTGGTAGGATGGTGGTTCAAATTCCAGTCCGGCCTACCCAGATTTCGGTTTTCCTTGGTTTCCTGAAATCACTACAGGCGAATGCCGAAATGGTTCCTTAAAAAGGTCATATTCGAATTCCTTTCCGTTCCTTGTCCCAAATCCTTTCCCGCCTCAAATGATGTAGACGATGTTAAAGCTATAGGCAACTGAATGACTGAAAACTTGAATTTGTATTTTAAAGTTTTTTTAGTTTTTCATAAAGATGATCTTCTTACCCTTTAGTTAAACTAATAATAGAATCAGCGTTTTATGAAACAAGCTGTATGATTTCTGGCTCCTCAGTTATTTTCAAAATAAGAAAATAATTAAAAAAACGATGTATATATTTGATTTTAACTGTGGTTTTAATTCTAAGGCTCAACGAATAGATTAGAAAATATGTCACAATCTCCAGAATCATAATAAGCTAACGTCTCATCCAATTTCTAATCAGTGAGCTCAACTTAAAAATTAAAAAAAAAAAAAAACGCGGAGCCAAAATTATTTTCGGGCTTAGAAAGCCACAATAAAGCATAGTGGGAAACCGAGTGTCTTCATTAGTAACACTATAATTAACTTTTCGTTATCTTCAAGAGACGTTGATAGAGCGAAAATTTTAACTTAAAGAATGTAATAACTCTATTCCATAACAATTCCAGAAACAATTATATTATTTTTAATTATTCTTTTAGCTATGAACATAACAGAATAAATGTATTGAGCAACCACCAGAGCAGGCAAATTTTCTTTCCGTTCCTTAGACGCAATCTCGTATAATGATGGCACCACTTTAATTCTGCAAGTATTCCTTACGTATTTGATTTAAAAATAAAAATCATCATGAATACCTTATAACGGAAATTACTAGATATATAAATAGATCTTGATCTCAAAAAATATTTTTTTTTACGTTGGGCTTTACGACCTGCCTGTGAACCGTGAAGTCATTAGAAGGGGATAGGGCACTGGAAGGAATTCGGTTTTTTTTAGTTTTTTTTAGAGTAACACCGACATTTTCTTAGAGTGATTTCGAGAAATCTGCATTACCGGAATGGGATTTGGACCAATATTCCTACGAAAGCCAGGCCCGAGGTTTAACGCAAGCTGATTTGGCTCGGTAACTGAACGAAATGACATTTATCGATTAACTGTTTTGTGTAAAACAGAAAAGACAAAAAGTTTACTGTTTTTATGTGAGTGCTGTCAGTGCATATTTCGCATTTGTGACTTCTAGATGACAATGGAACTTGTAAAAACTTTTCAGAGATGAACTTCAACTAATTTCGCATTAAATTTTTGAACAGTTTTCAGCAGTGGACGACAGCAAAAAGGCCACGTTGGCACTCGCCACTCGCTGCCGTTCTGAATGAGATACCGAGCTGTGGCCGGGCAGGCAGGTATCTGAATTCGTTGAAGCAGCGCTGTAACAAAGATACAGATGCAAATGGGTCGAGATGTAAAATTATTTAAATTGGTCGCGCGCGCCGGGTGGCGCGCCCCGGAAAACACTTTGGCGCTAATGGTAATTAGCCTGTGGTGCGGTCGCAGGGTCCGATTTATGCGGCGGCCGCCCAGGACAGAGGGCGCAACAGACGGCGCGGCGGCCAGGTAGCCACAGACGACTCAGTTTTGGCTGCAGTCTTCTTCTTGTTTATTCATCAGCCCACCGTATCACTTAGAGCACTTGCCGAGTTTCGAAAGTAAATGGCTTGCTATTTAAAGTATGATTTGAGATAGAAATCTGAGTATACAGAATAGAACAAACAAACAACAATGAAATATCGTAAGAGAATACAGAACTGTTTTCTTTTTTGTATTTTTTCAATGCATAGTGGAATAGAGTGTTGGATTAATCATGAATTTTGGTATCTGAAAATGCTGATATTAGTCAGTTCCTTCAACAATGACAATCCATAGAAAAGGAATATGCAGTAGTATTATAGATAAGGAAGAAGCCGTAAATACGGAGAAACATCGAAAAAATATACACATGAATAAACTTCGCCAGTAAAAGTATTGCACTAAATTTTGTGAGTATATATAAGTGTGCTATATATATATATATATATATATATATATATGTATATATATATGCGTGTGTGTGTGTGTGTGTGTTTGTGTGTGTGTAGTGTTTTTTTCTGTGTGTATATGAATGTATGTGTGTGCATGAGTATGAATGTGTATGTGTGTGTGTATGTACGTATGTGTGTGTGTGTGTGTGTGTGTGTGTGTGTGTGTGTGTGTGTGTATATGTATGTATGCATGTGTGTGTGTATGTACGTATGTGTGTGTGTGTATATGTATGTATACATGTGTGTGTGTATGTATGTGGGTGTTGGTGTGTGTATGTATTTTTCCATTTTTTTTTAAATCGCGTCGTGGTTATTACAGGCGCGAAAGGACTGGGAGCAATGAACGGAAAGAATTTCAGGATGACCTTTTGATGGAAACATTCCAGCATTCATCTCAAGTGTATATATATATATGTCTGTGTGTGTTTCTGTTTGTATATGAGTGTATGTGTATGTTTGTATATATATATATATGTATGTGTGTGTGTGTGTGTGTGTGTGTGTGTGTGTATGTATGCATGTATGTGTGTGTGTATGTGTGTATGTATGTGTTTTATATGGGTGTGGTTGTGTGTGCGTGTTGTGTGTGTGTGTATATATTTTTCCTTTTTTTTTTTTTTTAATCGCGTCGTGGTTATTACAGGCGGGAAAGGACTGGGATCAATGAACGGGAAGAATTTCGGCATCACCTTTTGAAGGAAACATTCCAGCATTCGTCTCCAGTAATTTAATGAAACCATATAAAAACGAAATCTGGATGCCCGGAAGAGAATTCCAACCCTAGTCTTCCTGAATGGCAAGAGCAAGCGCTCACCCACCAGGCTCGGGTATATTCATTCCAAGTGGCAAACGAAACCGTTGGCTCACCAGAAACAAGACGAACAATACAGAAACGTAATATTTTCAAATTCTGTTATACGCTGTCTTCACGTCCTATGCCAGACTGATAAATAATAAGTCTTTACTATCTGATACATAATTTAAGATTTACTAGTAGATATTGTAAAGAAATGTAACATGAAATATGTATACAACAGCAGCTGAGTTTCAGAATTTACTATGGAATTGCCTTCTTAAATAAAATATTGTATAAATCTTATTACTTGATGATAAAGTCATATGGGTGTTTTCAGTTCATTTCAATTTAGTCCAGGCAAAAAAAATTATTAACATTTTCAATTATATGGTCCTCGACTACCCTACTACCTATCTACACAGTCAACGTTTTTAAGTATATCACTATAAATAATGTTTGTTGTTGTACACATTTTTTCCCCTTCATAAGTTCCTTTTACTAACAAATTAACTAGTCGTGCATGTTTTAAAATATGTTCGAGCATTGCTCGAAATTTGGATGGCATGAAAAATGTAGTGCAACATATTAAACCAAGGTTTCTTTTTCAATCCACAAGCATAAAGAGCATTAAGCGAACACAAGGACGCTCTACATCCAAGAGGGAAGAAATTGGGGACAGGGAATGGGCACGAATTCGGCCACGGCCTTTTAAAGGAACCAACCGAGCATTATTCGCCTGGAATGATTTCGAGAAACTATGGAAAACCCAGATCAGGATGACCGGGTGGTGTTTGAAGCCACTACCTCTCGAAAGTCAGGTCAGAGCTATATCGCTCTCCCACTTATCCCGGAAAAGAGTTTTTGATGTGGCATAATGTTTTATATCATTGTTTTAATGCTGACTGTATTAAGCGAGAACCTTTGAAAATTTCATACTGGGGTTAGCGGACTCATTCAAGAGAACATAATATAATTTTATCTTTTGGAAACTATGGTACCATAAAGATGGCAGAAGAAATTGAGATTTATTGCCTGACATCCATTCTAAAACCTAATACTCTGCTCGTGACCGGAGTTTAGTCAGGAACTGCTTAAAAAGTTGCCAGTTATTTCAAAACATCATTTGGAACGAACGTTTAAGACGTGGATTTCAATGCGTGGTTAAGACGAAAACTAGCTTTGAGGGAATAAAGATTACAGATATTTAAGTGAATATTTCTTTTCCAATAGTCAAAGATGTGAAAATATTTGATGGTATCTTTTATATACACACTAATTTTTTTATTTTCTGTGTAGCAGGAAGCTTTATCTTTCCAGTCACAATTTTGAGTCGTGTAAACATAAGAGGGTTATCTGGAGTACTCATTCAGTTTTATGTGAGATTGAAGATAATTTTTTTATAGGATTAGAGATTTCATCGTGAAAAGATCCTAGTTTGTTTTGTTAAATTCTTCTCATAAGAACTGGAATAGTCATCTATTTTTTCTGTGTTATCAATCAAACTATATCTTTTTTTTTCAAATTTGCAGACAATTGTATTAATGTGCAAGAAATTTAAACATCGACGTTTTTCTATTTTTGCTCATTACTTCCAACTTTATCCAAAAATTATGGTATAATCATTTTAAGTCTTAATACTTCTTGTTTTTACTTCCGAAAACTAAATGTATGTAATTCAGTTATGGAATAAAAGAAAATTTGCATGTAATGTTATTTTAATTTAAAAAAATTATGGAAACTAATTATAAAAATTATACGGATGCATGGTAACATTCATTTTTTTCCGATGCAAGTACGAAGCGAAATAGGAAACTCTGATTCTAAAATGGTTGAAACTCCATTTGTGATATTTAAAGTTATTAATTTTGTAGTCGTTCATGGAAATTAATCAAGTTTAAAATAAAAACAAGGTGTTCTTCACTTTCTTTAAGTGGTAATCCAATCACCTAAAAATCGAAATATAAAACTGGGAGACTGTAACTATAGGTGTTATAAACCAAACAGCTTTATAATTATCTTTAGGTTTATACTTTCACTACTTTCGTGAAACAAAATAGCTTATCGTTCCTTCCTTTATTAAATGAGTAATAGGAGAACAGCGATTCTGTTAAAAGACTGCTTATTTTATACCAGTTCATATGAATCAAATTTAAAACCTTTGCTGTTTTTTCTTTACAGCAGCTTGGTTAATTTAAATTCAGTTGTGACTCCTTAGTCCACAAGATGTGAATGCAAGAAATGTGCTATACGAGATTTCCTTGCCGAGTCGCCGCTGACGTCGTCCGACGCCTCCAGGGCCCAGAGGCTGGAAATGGCCTGGAAAATGAAATCAGTGCCGGCTTCATATGGATCTTCAGCTTGTCCGGAGACTCTGGAACTCCTTAGGGTACACTCTACCCTATAGGTTGATTTATCAAGCACTGAATGGTCAAGAAGACTGCTAACTATATAACATGTTCGAAGGTTTCCATTTCCTAAAAAATAAAAAAGCCTTCAGTTCGTAGTCACCTTTATGTGCAATGAAGGTCCCTGTGCCTTGTGTGACAGCAGTATTGTCCCTGGAAGAATCTTATTGCTGACAAAAAAATTACCCAAATGAAACCATTTGTGTGTTCATCAATTTTTCGAATTGATCAGTTTTCAAAAAGAAACCAGTTACTCCTACGAGGAAAATTTGTGATTTTTTTTTTTTTTTTACAGCAGTTCTTATCGGTTTTCTGTTTTATTTTTGTATGGTTATTTCCAAACCGTTTCCAAATTTCACTCGTAAATGTGTTTGGTACAAATATTTGTTTAGTGCTAGGGTATTCCTACATTAAACAACATTGTTTGTCACTTTCTGCAAACGTTAAATCGGGTGATCGGTAACAACAAAGAAGTAATACTACTTAAGGTAGTAAAAGACATTTTAAACAAGTAGTTAGAAATTTTTTCTGAACATAACTTTAAAAAAGGAAAAAATACAGCTATTCAGAAATTTATAAATTAATGCTGTTTAGCTATAAATTTCCAGACTGCGTGATCCTATCGACCTAGTAACAATTTTGTGATTGGCTGTTGCAGTGGTTACGTTACCGTTGCTAGGTAACTTTTTGAACTTTTCTTTTTTTCCTACTTGCCGCTGGAATAAAAGTTTTAGAGATTTTTGAAAGCAGCAAGCTGAACTTAAATTTTGAAATAGTTTAGAAATTCTTTCGGTTTGTCACTCAGTCTCTTCAAAACTTAAACTGTGAAGATCAGCGTTTAATATAACTACAATTGTCAAAATAACCAATTCCCAAGAATGAATACCATTACCCCTTTCTAGTTACGTTATCCATCTCTGAATTTCACGTTCACAGCCTGCAAAGTTTTTATAGTTACAGGAAAGAGTTCACACTAGTATTGGCATCAAAAAATTATCGATTAAGATCAACTGAATAGACATTTATACAAAACATATGATGTAAAAGCTAACACCATTAATAATTCAACGATAAAGATGACTGAACATTTCACAAAATTAAACTCATAATAGACAACAGACACAATAAAGAAGAGGAGACACGATATGCAGTCAAATAGTTCAAAGTAAAACATCAGAGGAAATCAATCCCACCAAGAGTTTTAAATTCAACAACTATTTAACTTAGCTCATATTAATGAAAGGTTTTATAAAAAGACCTAAAACATAACAAACAATTCATAAAAAGTTTGTGAGACACGCTATAATAACAGCAGAATACACAATAATTCAAAAACAGAAAATGAAAAGCAGTGAAATTACCGTAACACTAACCAGAAATCTTGTAGGTGACTATCAGTAAAATAATAACTCAACATAATAAAAAGAAACACCATAGAAACAAAGAGGTAGGTACCCTATTACTCCTAAATTCGAAAATTGAGACAGTAACATGATGAATACTATAAATATTACAGCTGGTAAAGGTAAGACAACGGTATTAAAGAAAAAACAGAAACATATAACTAAAACAGCGAAATTCGTAAACAATATAGTACAATTGAAAACAGACCCCACACAC
Source organism: Vandiemenella viatica (assembly GCA_031002005.1). NCBI lineage: Eukaryota > Metazoa > Arthropoda > Insecta > Orthoptera > Morabidae > Vandiemenella > Vandiemenella viatica. The sequence goes on from JARYHS010009186.1 coordinate 88,771,489, forward strand.
ACACAACAGACAAACTTAAAAAATGCTTTTAAAAACATTAATTTCATCTTCTCTTATAAAGAAAAGCAATACATGGCACAAACGAAACCCAGTGCCACACACAAACATGGAGGACCAACACGTATAGTATTTTTTTTTTTTTTAGAAATTTTACCTGTCCAGAATCTCTCTCAATATAAAATTCCATACATAAGAAACAGAACACCCTATAGAAAATATCAGAAACTTTCAAATTACCAGTTAAGCAATTCCGTTTTATTTTGATATGCAGCCCATGCAGACGAAAATTTAAATGAAAGAAAGTCTAGAGTTAATAAACAAAAATTTCAGACAACAGCGTGCAGTATGGACTCGTTAGATATCTCAAGTGGAAGTTATAAATTCTTACGTACTTTGTACCCATACCCGCATTTGTTAGTATAACTTCACTAACATTTCCATCAAATAGGTGGAATTTCAGATTCCCAATAATTTCCGCAATTACTTTTCCACAACTTTTCTCGTTTATCATTTTTACAAATACACTATTTTGAACGGAGTCTAACTGCATTCCGAAATTCTGTTCATCACTGAGTTTAATTTAATCTTTGAGTGATTCAGATATTTCAAATTCCGTTGGTATTACAAATGCTCGTTTGAAGGCAAATTTCAGGGTGTTCTTTCCGGCAACTAATGCCATCTTCCTTCAATGCACAAACAAGAAAGAGATCAAGATTCCCACTCAGTTCACTTATCCAGGACACACATACTGATGAGGACATTTAAGTACTTACACTTCTGACAACACAAAACTATTTCCTATTTAACAACCATTCCTACAAACAAAATTTCAAATACTGTATATTCATGAAAAATGTAAAAAATATTCAACACCATCATAAAAATAATAGGATACAACATTATAGAGTGGTTTAGATGTGAAAATTACATAATCTGTGTAGTCAGTGGGCCAGAAAAAGGATACAAGAATTACAGGCTGATATCAGCTCTGCGTAAGGACCATTAAATTAATTTCTGATGAAGTGACATATGAACTTAACTTCTTTAATGTTAACGCAACAAGACACAAAAAGCTGTATAGAAAATCCGTGTAGGATCTGAATAAAATCATCCACAAACACACCAAGCAGCTGCAATAAGACATAAGCACAACAGACTGAGTATCAGAACGAAAAACAATCATCTTTTAAGCCACCACAAATGATATAAAGAAAACAGAGTTCATCAGCTGAGTAACAAAATTATTAGACAACTAAAGAAAACAACATATAAATATTCCCATCACCACAACACAGATAAATTCACATCAACCCAACTTTCTGTCACACCACACTCAAAACTAAATTAAAAATAAATATCACGAGCTACATCAAAAAAGACCCACACCAAACAGGAAAAACACTAAAAGACAAGGATTCAAAATAGCATTTCCAACAGTCAACTCATTAGAGAAATATATAAATAATAATTGACAAACAAATAAATTACTCAACTCAGGAATATGCAACCTAAAACACAATTACCGTCATGCTCAATAAATTGAATAATCATGTAGAAAATTCGAAATAAATTACAAGGGACATAAAACAGACATTTCAAGAAAACTGGCATCATAGGGCAAGCATCAGCAGAAGGGAAAATGTAATAAATGAAGACATTAACATGACACACCAAACATTCTACACTTAACTCATAAAATGTTTGTAAACATAACATCAATCTTGAGTTGTATGATACGTTAATGTTCTTGGCTTGAATTCACTCAAATTTTAAGATAATTGTCACTACAATTACTAGCAAAAAATTGTAGTTTAAAAAACTAAAATCACGCTTTCGTAGTAATGTGAACTAAAAGGTTAAAAATAATATTTAAATATAAGCATTTTGTTTAACAGTGATAGGACGTCCCACAATTCAGGATAAATTAATAATTTTTTTGAATAAGCTTAAAGTATAAAATCACTGATTACAAAATTAACTTTAATGTTAAAAAAGCATGGGGTGCTATTTCAGTTGTCTTATATTTTTTGTCGTTGGCTGTTTGTAAAGACAGAGTCAATGCCAAAAGTTATATAGAGTGCACCCCACGCTTTTTTTAGATTAAAGTTAATTTTGTAATCAGTGACTTTTATACTTTAAGCTTATTAAAAAAAAAATTTATCCTGAATTGTGGGACGTCCAATCACTGTTAAACAAAATGTTTATATTTAAATATTATTTTCAACCTTTTAGTTCACATTACTACGAAAGCGTGATTTTAGTTTTTTAAACTAAAATTTTATTTTTAACTTTTTAGTTCAGATAGTTTAAAAAGTATGTTTCTCACTGTTGGCTTTTCTTCGCCAATCTCTCTTTTTCTTTGTGTTGTAGTTTCATTATTAATTATTATTCCCACGAGTAAAATACAATTAAATGGTCAACACAACAAGAGACCCAATAGCACGGTAAGCGAGGAAGGCTAATTTTCTATAATAGTACGAAGTAATATTTCGAATACTTACTATTCAACATCACGTAAAGCGACATCAGACAGAGAAACCTTTCTGGATAGGAGACAGCAGAAGACGATCGTCTACAGCAACCAAGGCTCGTAAATCACACCCGGGAAACTGGAAAACGATGATGATGATGGCTATATTGGGTGGGAAATCTCCGAAGGGTGTGGCCGCGAAATGACGAAGATTTCTCGAATCGCACCTGTGCACTAATGTCGCGGCTGCATTTGCCTAACTCAGTAATCCCATCAAGTATAGGATACACTGACAACGTGGTGAGAGTGAAATTATTGAATTTTTATCGGTTCTTAATAAGTGTGCAAAATTTAAAACGATTCGGACGTCAGGAATCGGGTAAACACTGAAATGAAAGATTCTATTACATGGCAACCATTTTTCTATTGTTACCGTCAGAGTAACGAGAATAGCAGGACGTTGCTAAGAGACTACTGTATTGTCAACGGTTCTTAAAAAGTGTGCAAATTTTTTATGTTTTTACTTTCAACGTAATCAGAATATCAAGACATAGCTATGAAATTATTGTATTGTAATCAGTTATCAATACATGAGCAAAATTTCAAACAACTCGGACATCTGGAATTGGGTTAAAATTATATTGCAAAATTCCACGACATTAAACCATTTTTCTGTTGTTACTGTCAAAGTAATGAGCATAGCAGGATATAGCTATGAAATTATTGTATTGTCACCGGTTCTTAATATGTGTGCCAAATTTCAAACAGCTCGGACATCGGGAAGTGGGTCAAAATGGAGTTGTAAAATTCCGTTACATTCATACATACATACATACAAGTCAAGCTAATATAAAGCGTGTAAAAAGAAGAAAGATACGACTTGTGCCTAAGAGTTGGGTTCGATTGTAAAATATGAACGTTGTTAGTGGGGGTTAGACGCCATCATACAAGAGTTAAAACCATTAACGAACAGAGGAAGGAAGGACTAGTTACGAAAAAAATTAATTAAGAAAACTATTACTCACAGAAAGAAACTTGTTTGCATTTTGTATGCAGAAGTGAAATTAAAGCCCTTCGCAAAAACTGTAGGAGAAAATCTTATTTTTATTTCTCTCCCAATTAACATGAATGTAGTAACAAAGAACGAGTTCCCTTTTCAATAGAAGTACTTATTTGAAAGAATTTAAATATTCTGTCACAAGATTTGAGTTGGATCTGAATGCAAATGCAATGTTAGCAAATAGAAATTTGTGAATTCAATTTCATCATAACTGTGAAAGGTTGTAATATATATTAAGGAAAATCCTGTGTTAGAACAAAATAATTAAAAAATGTATACACTTAGTGTATGCCAATTGAAAGTGTGCCGGGTAAAGTTTAGATATTAAAACTTCACTAAAAAATACCTGAGTAGACGTAAGAGCAAGACAGTGATAAAGGAAAGTAGTGTATTAGCTTAAATTTAAAAATGCGGAAGGGCTCAAAAAATCACCCCGTTTCTGCCAAAGAATGTTTTAGGTGAAGAATAGCCAAATCCAGCAACGTACGAGTAACCATCCCAGCTCGTCGGGAGTCCATTGGGTCTGCTCTGTTAGGCAGGAAGCCGCTGTATATTTCGCGCAGCCGACTTTATTATTCTGCGATTCATTACCGGCCGGAGACTCTCACAGTTCCAGGCGGGTAGCCAACACCTCGCCAACAAAAACCCCGGCCACGGTGAAGTCGGCGCTCAAGTTTCTATTTTAATTAGCGAAGCGGCTGTAAATGCACTACTCGGGAAGCGGTGTGGGAGTGCGGGGTGTAAAAGAACAACCGGCAGCTCTCGTCTGCTGTGAACGGGAAGAGCGAGGACAATGAGCGTCGACAGGCGTCCCGACGCTTCCCGTCGACAACTCTTTAACTCGCTGACCACCCAACCGTGTGCTGTGTGTTGGATTTTCCCAGGGAACGTTTCCTGTAAACGCGCTTCAGTATCACTTCACAGTGACACACGTAAAACTGATGCAGAAATTGTTTTTTTTTTTTTTTTTAAATTAAAAACATCTCTGGTACTCTTACACGCAGAAAATTTAAGAAAATTTGGGTTTTAAAATTTTTTAAATTAAAAAATGTATTCTAAAGAAAAAATTTTCTGTGCAGTTCATAATATCAGATGATAAGATTATACCAAACGTTAACGTTCTGGCTTCGCATTACGGAGGACACAGGATTGAAACCCCGTCGGGGAATACAGATTTTGGGATGGTTTCTTCAAAAGGCCATGGGAAGATTCCGTCTCGTTCCTTTCCAATCTCTAATGATGTCGATGAGGCGTAAATTCATAATCAAAACAAAAGTAAAATTAAAATGAAACTTAAATTACTAGGACTGAGAAGAATTTTCTCAAACAGAGAGTAATCCCTAATCGAAGGATTTTGACAAACTCCAACCCAAGAGGTTAAAAGATCTTGCAATAGATAGATAGGTAGCAGATGGTCGGTCGAAGTTTCGAGGCTAATTATTTGTTCTCCAGTAAGACTATGCTTACGCAATGATTCAGTTGGAGGAATATCCCAATACCTGCTACGATGGAATACACAATCTTTCACGCATATGTGAGTGTATATGACGTAATCAGATTGTGTGGTCTGCGAAATTTACTGTGAAACGCTTAATAAATTAAACAAATTATAGTTCCCTATTTCAGTACTATCAATTTTGTATAATCTGAAACTATTATGAAGTATGAAAAATGGATTATATTCGAGTGGCCAGCAATTATAATACTGAATAATAACGATTTATTTATCTGAAATACACATTTTTAAAAGAGCACGATCATTCGTAACAAATTACTTACATAAATTCAACAATTTGTCTTCTAATTATTTTCAGGTTTTCAATGTTGAACTTGTCATTGTAACTTTCTTATTTATTTTAAAGTTACGTGTTTTTAGGGAAGCTTCAGATAATTCATTGTAATCATTTACCAAATTTTAACGGTTATACTGGAATATTTCCTTAAATCTTTAGTTTTTGATGCACTAAGGCAGCCTTAAAATGAAATTAATTCAACATAATTATTCTCTTAAGGCAAGAATTATATATTATTTATTGAGGCACAAAGGATGGTAGAATAAATTGGCAGAATTCTTAAACCTAACGAAGAACGCCATTCATATATACTTCTTGATGGTATAGGTATTCCAGAGAGAAATGCGTATAAATTATTATAATAGGCTTTAAAAAACTGTTAATTTAAAATGGCATCATAACCAGATAAACTGAATGCAAATATGAAATCGCAGCTTCAATACATTAAATTTAAGATATTTTGAAGTACACTTCCATAAATTCTTGCAGAGAATCTGATTGAGTTATTAGTGATAGAATACACTCCAATGTAGAAAGCCCTTTCTGAGAGATGTCAAGCAACAGAATAGAAACAGTAAATCTTCGCCAGGCTTTACACAGCTTCTTGTTCTGCGAAACTTAGTGCCGCATCCATTAGTCGCTGCTCGCCCGTTTCATCAGACTGCGGTGTTAAATCCCATCTCGGAGTCAATGTTAGAATAAAACCGTCTGCTTCTGCTGCCACAACAATCCATCAGCTTCCCTCTTACGTCTGGCTGTCACATTCGCTACAGAGGGCATAGTTTCTGGATGCTCTCTGTTGAGAGAGAGCAGAGATGCGACCCTTCAGCGACGAGTGTTCAGAGATGCTCTTTGAGAAGGAGTTAGCGCTGCTGAGAAGAGGGGAGCTCGCGCGCTGTGAGATGGGAGCAAATATCAACTTCTTAACTGGAGGGGTGGAGGGGGAGCAGGAGGGGAGCGTCCCTGAGCAAACTCTATCCCTTCGCGGCCTCTGATACGGGGGGATGAAGTGTTGGAGGTTATTAAGGATTATCTTTGATCCGGAGGCGATCAGCAACTTGAAAGAAGCGGGAGGAGAGGATTTCTTTTACGAGAGGGTGCACGTGACGCCCCCCACCCTGTTCCTCCCATCTTCCCCCTCCAACACTCTGGCGCACTTGTAATTCTACTCTGTGACTCCGTGCAGCCACGAAGCGACTTTTCAGTGCAAAGAAGAACCTTTCCAGAATCGTAGTAATTTGTTAACTTTCACCGCGAAGAGTCCGGGAAATGGAGAGTAAAGTTAAATATTTTAACCTTTCGCAAATGCAGGATTTTGCAGATTAATATTCTTGGATAATTTATTGGCGCAACTGGACAGAGGTAATTCACAAAGTGGTTTTCAAGATAATTAACTTTTAACATACGAAACATTTCATCAGTGTTAATAACGCTAAGAATAAATAGTAATTAGGAAAAACAAATAAAGGTCTAGTGACAGATAAATTACGGACAACTCCTTGCCGGCTAACAGTTTGAACACTAGCAAATCATAACAATAATTGTTGAAAGTTCACAGAAAACTAATTTTAATATTAAAAACTTAATGCGTTTTTATTGTAAAACCAAAGATAATTAGCCACCATTAATGTTGCTTTTTTATTTTTGCTTTGGCTTTACGCTTCACTGACGTTATTACATACAGAAAACGAAAGGGAGAAAGGAACAGATAGGAAATCGGCCATGGGATTTGCAAGGAACAATTACAGCGTTCATCTGGAGTGATTTCAGTAAACCATGGAAAACCGAAACTTTTATGACCGGACGGAGATTTGAATCTGGATCCTCCCGAATGCGAGAATGTTACCGGCTACCCAGCACACTCGGTTTCAAATTATTATGCTGAGTTCACTGTCACATTTGCTCATAGGAAGCTGCTTAATTTAATGTAATTTGTAATATTTGGTATTTGCATGATATAAGAATGACATCAGTTTCACTTGTGTTCACTTGCTTATTAATATACGATTCGTTCGGCAACCTGAAGCAGGATTTTTATACAGTTTAAAACACTTGTGACAATGTCGTTATTGTATCTCTCATACTCCTGTGTGGATCTTTTGACTCAGGTGCCAATGTGCGCAGCATCGATCTTGTCCGCCACTAAGATGAAACAATATCAACAAATTCCATACTGAATGTCTACTATAATTAGACTAGTATCTTTCCAGCCTTCCGTGTTTTAAAATAATGCATATTATCAAAGTTGTCAACGATTTTTTCACAAAGAAATAAACTAACTCTAACAGTTGCCTGTCTCAGTAGCGTAAGGGCTAGAGTACTGGTCACGCGTGCTGAAGGTAATCGGTTCGAGTCCGGCCGAGGGAATGGGTGTGTCTGTGTCAATGTCCTGTCCGTCCTGTGGTGTATACTTGGACGCTACAATATTATATATTGGTTTACTGATTCACTGGAAGCTATGATAATCACATTGAGCTGGCTGTATGGCCTCAGTTGCCGAAGGTCATAAAAAAAAAAACTCTAACAATTCTTCCCTTGTATACTGCCAAATGTTAACTGACTGTACACAACATATCAACTGCATGCACTGCAGTAATACTGAATTTGGTGGAGAGTTCTTAGAAATAAAATCTCCGTTCCCACACTGAACACATTACAAATTTTTTGAGTTTATTATACTTTGAATATTGATATATATATATTTTTTTTTTACTTATGGCTTTACGCATCGTCGAAATTGAAGTAATTAGACGCGGGATGGGACTGGAGACAAAGAGCTGAAAGGAATTGGGCCATGGCCTTTTAGAAGGAAGCATCCCAGCATTCGCCTGGAGTGATTTGGTGAAACCATGGAAAACCCAAATCTAGATGCCCGGACGGGGATTCGAACCGTCGTCCTCCATAATGCAAGGCCAAAGTGTTAATCACTCACCCACCACGCTAGGTGACGTCTATTATTCTGGAAACTGGCAAACGGAAATTGTACTTAAGGTAGTTGCACATGAATTTATTTTTAAGAACCTCGAATAATTGTTAAAGAATAACTGCTTAACTTTTTTTTTTTTTGTAACAGTTTAACGTCCCTTTTTAACAACGTGGTCTTTAGAGACGGGAAAGGATGGGGGCAAGGAATGGGAAGGAATTCGGCCATGGCCTTTTGAAGGAAGCATCCCGGCATTCGCCTGGAGTGATTTGGGGAAACCATGGAAAACCCAAATCTGGATGCCCGGACGGGGATTCGAACCGCCGTCCTCCCGAATGCGAGGCCAGAACGCTATCCGTTACACCACCACGCTCGGTGCTGCTTAACTCTCATGTCTTATCTTTCTTGGTATAAATCCTTTCGCTCTAAACTTAGCAACGTGTATCTAAGATTGACTTTCACTTCTCCCTTTATGTACTCAAGTTCTTTGGTTGTCTAAATTATCATCCCATTTCAATATTAAAGTTTCAACTGTGAGTTTACAAACATCCCTCGGTTGCACTGCCTTCAAGCTGTTTTTGAACTCTGCATTATGGCTGCCTTTTTAAAAGATAAACCGGTCGGCTTTTTTTAAAAGTAAATATAATTTACCAGTAAATTCATACCACAATTAACAGACGGTTACAACTCTTTGTGTGATTTATGTTCACACATTCGTCTTTGTTGATCCTGGTCTTGATAAACTTAAAACACTGTACCTGCAATGATTTCCGCTTCATAAATATCTCCTGATATTTCTCATCTCGCCTGTTGTCTCAGTTGGATGAGGCACCATGATAGTGTCTGCATCTTGTAAAACAACTGTTTTACAGGTTTAATAAATGATAATAAATGCTAGTCATTACTATGCAGCATTTCAACCAACCTAATTGATGTATCGAGACTTCGTAAATTATTATATGTTAATGCTGTCACCACGGTTGGATGGTAAACGTACTTGCGTGCAATTACAACCCTCTGTAAAGTTTAAATATATACGATTTAACAGGGTATTGCAATGTAAAATACACACACAGTTAACGTATGCTGATGTACACTTTTATTCTAATAGTTTTTAATGAACATTAATACGCCTACCACCAACCGAAATTAAACAGTATTTATCCGAAGATTGCAAGTTCTTTCAAGTGAGAAATTCAATTTAGAGATAGTCGATTCAGTTAGTAGCACAGTAATTAACCGCTCAACAATCACCAATCCGCTATCACACATTAAATACTATCCAAGGACGCATGTATACAATTTTATGTCACCTCGCTTGTCTGACGTTGTGTACGCGATAGCCAGTATTTCTTTTCCGACCAGGAAGCGCGAATTACATTTCCAAATCGACCCGGTAAATCTTCATCGCACACCACTTTACCACAGAGCAACCATCACTAATTGCCCCGCGTTACTTCTGCTAGTTGCAAAACGTGACTGTCGTACAGCGAGGCTAGCTCAACGATATGCCTCTCGATCAGTCGACTATCGATACATACACTCAGCTACACTTTAATGAGAGGTCGCTAACCTATTGTAATGTCACAATCTGACACGGGACTAGCTGGTTTTAGTTCTGGCGCTGGAAGAAATTTTCATCATCAGGACTTGGCCTGCAGGTTAAAAGGGTTCGTTTGGAGTGAGGTCACGTGACTCTGATGATGGTGATTCACCTGTCGGATTGTGACGTTGAGTATGAAAGAGTAGGCCTGAATGGGCTGGCACTTGTTTTCACTCTATACCTTCTTTCATCCACACCACAGACTACATTCTATACTTAAGACACTATCAGAGTAGTCCAAACTTACAACAACATTTAAAAACACTGTCGCACACAGGTAGGCATCAGAAAACCATCCCCAATCTCCTTTCCAGATGTTTCAATGGAAAGTTAACTAACCTGGAAACCACGTACGCTCCGAAACGAGCAAGACGTTCGCAAGTAGAAGAATGTCTCTTCATACATTTATGATATCTTCAGTAATTACATCTTGATTTTAAGGCTTGACATGATTTTCAACAGATTTACTTTATTTTTTGTAGAATACAAAACACTGAATGTCGTGAAATCCATAAAAAAAAGTATTGGGTTTATTTTGGTAGAGACTTTGAACTCTGTACATATTGTTTGTACAGTTAGAAATTCCATTGGAGGCGAATGTGTCGCAGAAGCCACGATGAACATCACCCAAATTCACATTTGTTTTGCTTCTCCATGGGGTTAATTCATTTATTAATTGTCGTTTTAGTCGCCAAATCATTGGGATCTTGAGGATAGGCTCACAGAGTGCACATAGTATCTACGTGATGAATAGAATGTCTTTCACCACCACAGTTGTTCCAGACATAAAGGTCCAGTTTCATGACGTGAACCAGCATCTGTGCAATATGCGCGGTAGTTTCTAAAGCCAGAGAAGCGGTCCACCTTATGGAGGTCGTTCTGCCACTTGGCGTGTTACACACCGGACGCTTGCACCCTTTCGACACATCGTCGGTGGCCAGGAAGGATGCTGGCGGCTGCGGGCCGGATATTGACTACCTCGTGGAGACGCGGCGCTGCACTTTCAGACCTGGCCAATATCCTCCACGAGATAAATCGGCAACCCGCAGCAGCGCCGCGTAAACTTCCGCCGCCTAACCTGAATGCCGCTAGGCACTCACTGCCGCCCGCTCACCTTCCGCCTTTTTTTCAGCTCGCCTTTCATCGATCGTTAACAGGAATTTCCTGATGGGCCAAATTGGCTGGCGGTCTCCGTTCCGCAGAAAACAGATCAAGCTGAAAGCTCCCTCGAAACGATGCGTTTCGTGGAAGGGTATTCGACTTGAGCAGTGTTCATTTAGCGGTCTGGTGGCTCACTGGCTAAGGCGTCTGACTGCAGATCGAATGGTCCCCCGTTTGAATCCGTGTTTCGGCATGGATTTGCATTGGTCCTTAAGCAGACATTCACCTCTTGCAAAGCTCGCTGTGTAGTGTGAAGTACAGCAGAACGCTTCCGTCGCTCAGATCACATTAAACTGTAGGTCCCCTTACCCGGCAGGATTACCGGGTTTTGTTATGGCAACCAATAGAAACCTTGTCACCAGGTCATTACGACCACTCGGAATTATTGTTATAGTATTCTCTTAAGCACCTCGTTTGCCGAAGTTAAAAGAAGCAGATATGAATACAACGCAATGGAATATAAAAGCTACCATGGTATTAATTATTAGTTACTTAAACATAATACTTCGCTCGTAGGACCTCTGATACAAAATTACACATTGTCTTACATATATTGTAATATATGTCAATTAATTGGTTATTGGTTTTATGGCAATTAATTGATTAAACAATCTCGCACCTGGTAGCGACCAACATAACTTTCGAAAATACTTCAGAAAACGTTAGAGTTTTCGAAATGATTGTTCAGCAGTTGCGAGGTAACACTTTTTTTTCCTCGACCACCTTTACAATTTTGACCGTGAATTACTTATCGGAACTTCGTATTCGAAGAAAGCAGGCTCTTGCGTTGTTGACTATGCACACTTACTTATACCCGCAAAATACACAATACCCGGTGATAAAGAGATTGTGTTTCTTCTGGTTTACACTGTCTGCTTTGCCACGAGCTTAGTCACTGTTCTCAACTGTCTTACTACACTGCACTATGCAGAATATCCACATCGCTATATATCGCACAATTCTCTGCGATAAAGAGACTGTCCTTTCTTAGTTACACTGTCTACTTTACCACGAGCATTCTCCGGCCGCTACTTCCCGAACCCTTCTGCCGACTCCCGACTCGGCTCGACTGCCGACCCGTGACTGCCACCTCATTCGCCGAAACTCGTCTCGTGACCCTCCAGTCACTGATATATCGCCTGCTTGCCCCTGTATACTTACAAGATCTTATTCATACATCTACGTCTCAATATAGAATTGTTGGAGAGAGGCAAAGAACATATTTTCGGCCCGAACGTGATAGAGTTTCAATTCTTTGTGCATTCTGTACCTGAGCAGTAGGATATGGACCTGCATTTAAAGGTGGAACCCGATCAAAAAAAAAGCGTACCATGTAAGTAAAAGCCTTTCGAATAGGTTTGCTTAAAGAAACGGAGCCTTCTGACACCCAGAGTCATAAGTTCCCAAGCGACGTAAAGCGATTATCTCCGGGACAGTTTTATTTGATCGTCGATCGTTGAAGATTCCCTGCTCTACTCTGTGGCCTATCAGGCTGACAGAAGGATCTGAGGAAGTAGTAACAACTTCTTTAATTGGCGTCACCTGCCATATCGGAGACGATCCTCCCTCAGGCCAAGCCACCGTAGCCGCGCTGTTACATTTTAAAAGGAACATTCTAAAGAGATTTTAATTTTAGATGAGGCGGAAGTGCTCCGGCAGATTACGGCTCCATTACCGGATCTGGCGGCGCTATTTACTCGGTGCCCTGGGCAGGCGGGCTCGAGTTAACGATAACGTTCGGCCGCCACTGCGAATTCAGAACTTCGACCGCCTCCGACAAATTAGCCCCTCACTCAATACCCGGGCGATAAGCGGGCGGCTGGCTTAGTGATCAGAACGCAGCAAAAGTTACACTCAAATCGAGAATACTTATACCCTGTTTAAATAAACCTGACCTAGTATTATCAAAGGTGAACATTGTTTACTGTTAGTGGAGGTAAAAGATTTGGTCTAATGTGCTCATCACAAGCATTTACAATATTACACCTCTGGGTCTTGTGTTCTGATCTATTCAATTGCACTGACTGATGCACTGTCAAAGTACGCTTGTTCCTTTGTAGGATTGTTAGCTTTCCTGAAACGGTAGCCCAAATGGGAGCTATCCTGACATCGGATGCCGGCGTGTTATTTAGAGAAGATAAGTCCGAATTCCCTCTTTCAACACATGCAAATTAATGGGTATTATTAGATTGTTCGTGGTTTAATTAATATGATAAATAACTAATTGATGATACAGTTCAGTTTAAACTTGCTTTTATTTTCATAAACACGACGTCAACGAACTGTTTACATGCATACATACACTCCTGGAAATTGAAATAAGAACACCGTGAATTAATTGTCCCAGGAATGGGAAACTTTATATACACATTCCTGGGGTCAGATACAACACATGATCACACAGACAGAACCATAGGCAAATAGACACAGGCAACAGAGCATGCACAATGTCGGCACTAGTACCGTGTATATCCTCCTTTCGCAGCAATGCAGGCTGCAATTCTCCCACGGAGACGATCGTAGAGGTGCTGGATGTAGTCCTGTGGAACGGCATGCCAAGCAATTTCCACCTGGCGCCTCAGCTGGACCAGCGTTCGTGCTGGACGTGCAGACCGCGTGAGACGACGTTTCATCCAGTCCCAAACATGCTCAATGGGGGACAGATCCGGAGATCTCGCTGGCCAGGGTAGTTGACTTACACCTTCTAGAGCACGTAGGGTGGCACGGGATACATGTGGACGTGCATTGTCCTGTTGGAACAGCATGTTCCCTTGCCGGTCTAGGAATGGTAGAACGATGGGTTCGATGACGGTTTGAATGTACCGTGCACTGTTCAGTGTCCCCTCGACGATCACCAGATGTGTACGGCCAGTGTAAGAGATCGCTCCCCACACCATGATGCCGGGTGTTGGCCCTGTGTGCCTCGGTCGTATGCAGTCCTGATTGTGGCGCTCACCTGCACGGCGCCAAACACGCATACGACCATCATTGGCACCAAGGCAGAAGCGACTCTCATCACTGAAGACGACACGTCTCCATTCGTCCCTCCATACACGCCTGTCGCGACACCACTGGAGGCGGGCTGCACGATGTTGGGGCGCGAGCGGAAGACGACCTAACGGTGCGCGGGACCGTAGCCCAGCTTCATGGAGATGGTTGCGAATGGTCCTCTCTGATACCCCAGGAGCAACAGTGTCCCTAATTTGTCGGGAAGTGGCGGTGAGGTCCCCTACGGCACTGCGTAGGATGCGACGGTCTTGGCATGCGTCCGTGCGTCGCTGCTGTCCGGACCCAGGTCGACGGGCACGTGCACCTTCCGCCGACCACTGGCGACAACATCGATGTACTGTGGAGACCTCGCGCCCCACATGTTGAGCAATTCGGTGGTACGTCCACCCGGCCTCCCGCATGCCCACTATACGCCCTCGCTCAAAGTCCGTCAACTGCACATACGGTTCACGTACACGCTGTCGCGGCATGCTACCAGTGTTAAAGACTGAGATGGAGCTCCGTATGCCACGGCAAACTGGCTGACACTGACTGCGGCGGTGCCCAACCGCTGCGCAGCTAGCGCCCTTCGAAGGCCAACCCTGCTATTCCTGGTGTGTCCGCTGTGCCGTGCGTTTGATCATTGCTTGTACAGCCCTCTCGTAGTGTCCGGAGCAAGTATGGTGGGTCTTACACACCGGCGTCAGTGTGTTCTTATTTCAATTTCCAGGAGTGTACAATACAGAGATTGCGTACAACACTCCTTCCACAGACAATGCGCCGTCGTATATTGAGTCTGTATAAACTGTTTCTCTGTCTCGGATGTTGCTTTATATAAGCTACATCAAAATTTCTAGAACACTAACAATACTTCAACAATCGAAACATATTAAATACAATCAGAATCATTTACAATCAATACAAAATGGTCAGAAATGGAAATTAAAGATACTTAAACACAAAATTATTAACAGAAATCATTTTAAACTGTATCAAATTATCCTTTAGACATCGTAACTTACATTAATACTTGGAATTACGGACATTTAAGCAATTCTCTTACTTAATTCTATCCTTAAACACAGTAAATGGTATTTACATAATTTCTTTACAAAAAAACTAAGTCTATATACATTGATTTACAATAAATTGTAAAACAAACATACAAGATCAAATTAAACCAAACTCTAGCTTACTACAAATACAATTCCATTTAAATTTGAGGGCTGTTACAGTATGACATAATTTTGAAATGTAGAAATTTTATTGAATTTAATTAATAACGTTCATCGATACAACGTCTAAGACACATGTTTCATTGAAACACGTTTCCCATACATTTCACAACCTATTTTAGTTTGTTTACGAAGAGGCTGTGCTTCGCGGGATATAACCTCCTCGAAGCGACATGACACACAGACTGTTTCTCGCCCAGCCTTGCTACAATGTCGACACCCAGACACCAATCGCTGCCAAGCGCCAAAGAGTGTTACACAACTTGAATAACAACACCATGCTATTACAGACTGTGGAAATCCGACATTATTACATATCGAGTTTCAAACATTAATACAATTATTTATGATACTTTTATCTAATAAATGTTACATAATTCAATAAAAATAACATTAAATTAACGACAAAAAATGATTGAGGGCTTAGAGATAATGTGGTGGATTGACTGTAAGGTGGCTCCACAGTTACGATTTGCGGAACTGACCCAGTTCCATTTGTGTAAAATGTAACTGTATTTGTATTGTCCCGTTCGAGAGTTCGTAATTTAAAACAGTGCACACCGGAAGTTAATTCAATTGCATACAAAGCACTAGTGCGTCCTCACTTAGTATATTGTTGTTCTGTATGGAGTCTCCTTCAAAGGGGGTTAATGGAAACATTGGAGTAGGTCCAAAGAAGAGCCATCCGTTTCATGACAGGTATGTATATAGCTGGAGGGAAAGAGTAAGTGCGATGGTGAAGGAGTTAGGTTGGGAAGACTTGGAACACCGAAAGTGTTGCTCTCGACAGAAGCTAACTGAAAAATTCACGACTGGCTTATTTCGGAATGACAGCAAACAAATATTAGTAGCAGCAACATTCATATCTAAGGACGTCCGAGGAAATATGATAAGAGAAATCAGGGTCAAAACTGACTAATTTGTAACTTTTTTCCACGAGCGATTAGGGAATGGAATAGGAAGGATTTACTGGGAGAGTAAACTTAAAATCCGACAGGAGTGGTTTTCGATAAATCACTCCAGCCATCCTGATCTCAGTTTTCTATAGTATTCCCAGATCGCTCCAGGCGAATGGCGGAATAGTTCCTCAAAATATACCATGGGTGCCTCCTGCCGTATCCCGTATATTCATTCCAAACTATTACACTTTCCGATAGGTGCTAAGCTCTCTCCACCACCCACTTGATGTAAGATTTCCTCCAACATCCTCCTCCCTCCCCTTCCCCCTTTATTTAAGCTCACGTATTAATGGACGCTCTCTAATGGGCTAATTGTAAACCTTTTTACCATACTTTACGTGTCGGCAAAGAGCAAAACGATTTTTTTCTTAATCATATTAGGCGCAGGAATTTTGAGAGTTGTGTTTAATCATATGAACTACTCCAGGACGCTCCGGGGTTCGGATTCCACGTTAAACTGTAGGTCCCGGAGGAAAGGAACTGGCCATCCTACCTCTGACACAATGGCTTAGTATGCCTCCTTCGGGAGGATCCAACCAACCTTCGGGTTGAGGACTAAGTTAAGTTTATTAGTAACTAATCATCAATTCAAATGACATACACAATATCTTTGTATTAACTAGGACGAACAAGAATGGGTTCACGACTTATTGAATTTATTCAGAACATATTGATTCTTATGTAATAAACAACACAAAAATTATGTATCGAAAATATACACAATTAAAAGAGTCTTTGACTAACACATATCAGTTACTTAGGTTACATTTAAGGGTATATATGTTGGTGAAAGGTGTGAAGTCGTGGTAAAGTTACCCAGTGCTTGTGAAAGGCACTGTAGGTGGTCTGGCAGCGCCGTGCCATAGAGGGGTCGCTAGCAGCAGACGAAGCCAGCGTTTGGTGTGTTTCAAACAGCAGGGCGTTGTTTGAAGTCACTCTCCTCCGACTCCATACAACAGTAAATACCACGCCAAAGACACAATGAAGAGTTACCCAACTCAACGCTCCTTGTCCTCAGGTATGCTCGAAGTCGGGGCTCCTGATTGTCTTCCTAAGCTCATATGCCAGTCGTCGCAAATGACGACTTTCTGCCACCTTGTCGCAGGTTCAACGTTGAACAGATGAAAATAAATATTAGTAATTTTTTTCAGGTAGTATCCTAGAAGTATATCTCTCACGATTTGTTTAACAACCCAGCTGCCAGGAAGTTTGTCATCACCGATCTTTTTTTTTTTTTTTTTAACACTCGTGAGTCTAACCAAAATTGTGGCGGTATTTTCTTGCTAGTCGGCTTCAGGCTTAATAAAACAATTTCTCATTACTGATAATAAAAAATCTTCGGCAGGCACCAACGGTTTTGCTGATGTTGGCCGGAGAATATTTCTATAATGTTCTGATGGCTCAGACGGTTTATGTTCGTTGTCTGAACTGCTTCATGAAGCCGACATGCGCTATACCGTTCAACTGCACACATTGAAGTAATTTAGAACGTGAATACGCCAGATCCGGAAGCTTAATGGCTAGCATTCTGCTGTGGTGCTCCTAGAGATTTCAGTTTTAGTCCGCCTAAGGACATAGGTGGTTTCGTTCAGTTATTGGGTTTGTCTTATAATGCACGTATTATATTTCGCACTTTATAACAAATGACACTGTTGCAGAAGTTAGAAAAGAGAATAGCTGAATGGTTGTATGTTATCTCCATATCTCTTGGAAAAATCTTATTCATTATTGAGGGATAAGAGTACTCTTTAATGCAACTAATCAATATTACCATCCATTTGACTGGATGTTTTCTAGCCGTTAATAATTTGCAGATGTGTGAATCATATTTTTATAGCTATCCACCTAGATTTCAGCGAACTAATTTTCGAAATTCAGTTTAAAGTTTCATTTAATTAGTAATGTGATTGGCTAGTTAATCAATATTCCATAGGTTCCGTTGAAAGTATTATTGTTAGTATTAATGTCAATATTTTTTATGTCGATTAGCTGCCTGCTTTTGTAACAAATGTTTTCAATTACTACTGGCTCTTTTTTAATCAGTACTATTTAGGTTTATCATTCATGTTTATTTACGTTGTAATCACTTCAGTATGATAGTTTTTCGTTTCTACATTTTGATGCCACTAAGCCCCAAAGAACGGCAAACATCCACAAAACTATGAGGAGGAGGATACAATGAATGTCGACAGTTTATTCCAATTCTTCGTTGTGAGGAACAGGAAGATATAAAAACAACAGATAATTAAAACAATCCATGCTTGAGGGCACTTTCCAAAAAAACTTATGATTTTATAGGCTTCACGCCTCGTCGACGTCGAGGTTATTAGAGGCGGGAAAGGAATGGCGGCAAGGAACGGGAAGGAATTCTGCCATGGCCTTTTTGAAGGAAGCATCCCAGCTTTCACCTGTAGTGATTTGGGGAAACTATGGAAAACCCAAATATGGATGCCCGAATCGGGATTCAAACCCACATTCTCTCGAATGCGAGGCCAGAACGTTAACCGTTCTCCCACCACACTCGATTAGACTATGGGATCGGTCCGCAAGGACAGGGGGATCCCCTCAAGATCTCATGTCATCATAAGTGGGGTGGGGGGAGGGGAAGGTCCAACCAGATTTCACCAAATCTCACCACGGTGGGAGGAGGGGGGGGGGCGGTCTAGAACTCTGGAAAAATTCCACGCGTAATTATTTGACGCCCCCTTATCTTGCAGTGACGGAGTTTTCTTTTAGTTTAGGCTGCATTGATGAGATTATGGTCGGAAAAGGACCCGGAGCAACGTACGGAAAGGAATTTGGTCTCGTCCTTTTGAAGGAACAATGTTGGAATTTCAACACAAAAAAACGCGGAAAAACGAAATTTGGCTGGCTCGAAGTGGATTTGAACCTGTATCCTTGCGATTGGAGGATTTCTGCTCATCCCTCAGGTTCAGCCTACGCCAGGCGTCCTAGGAATTATGTCATTCGTTATTCTCTAAAAACACAGAGCCAGAAACTAGAGAACTTGGAATCTTGCTCATATAGACCTGATATTGCGTTGGTTTAATGCGGAATAACATACGTTAGAATTTAAAAAAATCTGTAATAAATCTGGAAATTCATCTAGTATGTACAAGATTCCCCTCAGTATAATAACTGGGTTTTGGCATAGCTGGAATGAATTATTTAATAATTTTAAATAAATATTAATAAATCACAACAAATTAAAGATCAATACATTAATATTAATTACTTATTTTACGAGTTCTCATATTCAATTAAGCTTTAAGTTAATGTATTCACTAGCCTCTTTATTCAATATTATATAATAAATTAATTAATTATATAATTATAATTATTTGCTCTCCATTTCTTCTTATCATTGAGCTAAAGAGTAATAATGAAAGTTTGCTTAAGTATTTTGTATGTAAAAATGAGATTAATATATATAATTGCTACACTTAATTTCTTTAAACAATAAGACTAACCAACAGGTGTGAAAATTAAAACCAACGTTTCTCAGTCTCACTATTACTATGCCTTTTACTGATCCGGTGAAGAGAAGAAAGCTCGAAGCCGTGTATTAGAATAGAATAGTTTGAAAACCAGTAATATGCAAGGACAATATCCTTTAGTTATCATCTTAATCGCCCAGGAAAATATGAGATCATTATTTTTGATACACAACATCTGTTTAGAGCTTACAGCACTGCCCTTTGAAATCAGAACCTTTACTTATTTCTCATCTAATTCCAGTAGTGTATCTTCTTGAGGAAATTAAAATCTGAAACAAAACGATCTATCCATTACCGTAGTTTCATTCCTCAACATACCCATTCTCGTAACTGTTCAACTACCCTCTTTCTCATCGAACTTTATTCTCATTTAACATTATTCTCATTTAACATTATTCTCATCTAACCTCTCCCTAGTGTCTATGTAGATACATCTAGCGCATTCATATCATGGTTATCATGGATTTAGTTACAGCTTGAAATTCTTTTTTATTCGGCTGGCGTTATCTTTGTATGCCGGATGAAGGTTACTTAGTAGGCTATAACAAAATGTGTTTCATGAGTGCTAATTCAATTTAGAAACTAAATAGATTTTGGGGAATATTTGCACCATGATATAAAGTACGCCTTTTTCAAGGTACAGTTTTTTTTTCCCCCTATAAGACTCGAAACTGAAATGTTAGCTTTTAATTGACGAATGGCTGGAACTCAAATTAGCAGAAATTTTTACCTAGACTAAAGCAGATATTTTGATGGAAGTAGGTATACAGGACTTTATCCCCTTTGTTGAGTACCACATTGTATTAGCCTTCTTCTTGTAACGGGTTAATAGCCTCTTCTTACCGGTAAATACGTTTCAGTAATTATTACTTTCACCCTTATAATTAAAATTATAAAAATTATATTTATTCTCCTACTAGCTGGTACCCACGACTTCGTTCGTGATTGTAAAGAATTCGTATTGACAGCTATAGACATCTAACCACCATAGTGCACGATGGGAGACTCGATACTATTACCACACACAAATACCAGTCTTCTGCGCTATGTAGTTCCGGCAGCAAAGTAAAATTTACTGATACACATAAGTCTTTGGATGAAATACGAAAATATTCATGATCGACCAAGTTCAAACACCATATCTCACACACTCCCACAGTTACCAAATTGCGGCCAACGTTGTGATCGATGGGTGACTCTGTGTTACTACCACACACAAACGCCAGTGATCTGCGATTGATAGTTTTCACTTAAAAGTGATACACCGTGAAACATGCGTCTTAGACAGAAATATGAAATTGCCGCAGGTAGACCATTTCCATCCCCCATAGCTAAAGACATCTAACAACCATAGTGCACGACAACAGACACGATTCTACTACCACACATAAACACCAATGCTCTATGCTATGTAGTCGTGGCAGAAAAGTGAAATCTGCGGAGACACATGCCTTTCGTCGAAATACGAAAACCACCATATCTACCACAGTACCACAGTTTCTGAAATTCAGCATCTGTTGTGATCGAAAGGTGACTCTGTGCTACTACTACACACAAACGCCAGTTATCTGTGATCTATAGTTTTAGATGAAAAGTGATACACCATGACACTTTTGTCTTTGGCAGAAGTATGAAATTGCCACAGGTCGACCACTTTCAACCCCCATATCTTCCACACCCCTATAGCTACCGACATCTAACAACCATAGTGCACTACATGAGATACGATTCTACTACCAAACACAAACACCAATGCTCTATAATATGTAGTTGTGGCAGAAAAGTGACATATGCGGAGACAGTCGAAATACGAAAATATCCTTGGTCGGCCACTTACAACCACCATATCTACCACAGTACCACAGTTTCTCAAATTCGGCCGCTGTTGTGATCGAAAGGTGACTCTGTGCTACTACTACACACAAACTCCAGTTATCTGTGATCTATAGTTTTCGCTGAAAAGTGATACACCATGACACTTTTGTCTTTGGCAGAAGTATGAAATTGCCACAGGTCGACCACTTTCAACCCCCATATCTCCCACAAACCCATAGCTACCGTCATCTAACAACCATAGTGCACGACAGGAAAGACGATTCTACTACCACACACAAACACCAAAGGTCTATGTTATGTAGTTGTGGCAGGAAAGAGAATTATACGGAGATACGAATATTTGGTCGAAATATGAAAACGCCCTGCACTAACCAACTTTAATCATTATATCTCCCACATCCCCACAGCTATCGGCATTTGGCCAACGTTGTGCACGACAGGAAACTCCATGCTACTTCCACCCACAAACATCAGTGATCTGTGCTAGGTAGTGGTGGCTGAAAAGTGAAATATAGGAAAAAACACGTCTATTTATATATATATATAAGTTTTCCAATATCGGATCAGTAGGACTTTTATATATCCTCTATATCGAATGCTGGGTTTATTACCACAGCTAAAAATAAATTATCTTTTAAATGAAGTACAATTACTTTTTAGATACGAACTCAAATGTTATATTAAACTTTCACAATTACAATTTTCATTTCCTTATATTTTGGCATACTGTTGGTAAATGTTATCCTATTTGAACACAATAGCTACAATTGATTCGTACATTATCCCTCTTCTCTGCTCTCGAGCTTATTTTCTCAAATATCAAATTACATCTTTGCGTTCATCCCGCCATGATTTAGAACGTCTTCATATTTCTGCCCCTCACGCTATCCTTTTTCCGCACTCATCTGCAAAACAGAGACATTCCTTCCCTCTAGGCCTGGCGCTCCAGGACTTAAACACTTAAACACCAAAGTTATTCTATATAATTATCACTGTTTCGTAACATATATACTTATATAATAATAAATTTCACAATAAGTGAGTTTATGTACCTCACAACCTTTTCGAAATTGAATTTCATGTTGTATTAAAACCATCTAACTGATTCAGAAAATCAGATTTCTCATTTATTTGTGAGGATTCTGGAAATTCAGTGGAGAAGGCTATCGCCTTCAAAAACTCATGGTCTCGCATTCATACGCGTGCATCCATAATCTATTAGGAGTTTTGCTTTGTACACCAGTATGCTCAGTGATTCGGATTTCGCATTAAAATATGGATTCACTTGGAAGGGAACTGACCAGGCTGCCTAGGACAAACCTTCTGGTGTTGTGTTGTGGAGTAATTTTAATTATTAACGAATAATTAGGCTCGTATATGAAAATACTTTCCAG
The DNA here is from genome assembly GCA_031002005.1 of Vandiemenella viatica. Lineage (NCBI taxonomy): Eukaryota > Metazoa > Arthropoda > Insecta > Orthoptera > Morabidae > Vandiemenella > Vandiemenella viatica. Next base: position 88,794,408 of record JARYHS010009186.1, read on the forward strand.
AATTACGTTTACTTTTCTCCGCATACATTAATATTTTTACCTGATATCATCCTTCCCTCGGACAATAAGAAGTGAAATGGAAGTATACGCAGCAAAATAGCACAAATAATTGTAAGTTTGAGATTTGCGTGTTCCTGCTATCAACGACTGTAACAACGTTCTGAAGACACAATTTGCGCCTTGCCTTTAATGTTCTCAGTGGAAGTAGTAAGAGACCGAGTTGGCACTGTCGTTCTGGGTCTCACTATCCCAACTGCAAAGCTTCACCACTGATGAAACGACTCCCGAAAATGACTTTCTACTTTTCCTTTTTTCTTCGTACCCCAAGCGACCAACTCGTGTTACACTCCTTTCCCCCCCCCCTTTCTTTCAGCACTCCTCTCCGCCTATCTCCAGGCGTCTGTAAAAGACAATTTTCCACTTTCCATGTGATTTTCACAGTCAATTTAACGGGAAGGCAGATAAGATTCCGCGTCGCGGCCTGCCTCTGTGAGGGGTGGTGCGGGAGGGGTGGTAGGCGTCGAGCGGTTCCGCGCGTCGAGGCGCTGTTAACCCGGGGTAGGGGTGGTCAGGTGCAACCCCGCAGACAGAACAGATTGGCGGATTACAGGGATTCGGTGGTGGCGGTTACAATTGCAGTGACGTCGTGTGGTCTGGAACAAGTGCAGATTCCGGATAAATTGGTCTCAGAGGTGGTGTGCAGCCGCGAATGGAGCATAAAACCCTGAGGAAGGACAACTTGCAACGGTATTGGCGGATTGAGTCCACTGCAAGGAACCACCGACGAGTTAAATGAATCAAAGTCTATCGGATGGTCCTCAGGACGAACAAGTCTCTGGTTGTTCAACTCAGCCGACATGTTAACTAAAGCTGTTATTTCTTGCGTTCAATTCTTCAGGTACGTTTTCTTCTATGATAAGTCAATGAAATAATCACAGAGTAACGACAGTTCACATTCTTCATTTTTTTTAATTAGCACAGTATTATCATAAACAAACTCTGTGCTTGATGACTGTCTGAGGACATTACAAACCAGCAGCTTTGTCCTGCTGCTCCCCGTTTGCCCGTTTCCAGAACATCTTCTTGAGACATCCACCTCTTACTGCCTCCCTCCTTCTGCATACCAACGATCACTCCCTCTCCTCGCATCCAGGACTGGACACAAGGTGGAATAGAGGTGACCCCGAATTCCTCACGCTGAATGGTGGATCACTTAGAAATTACGTCCGCAAGAGCGACAAAGAAGGTCTTTTACCTTTGGTTTTATTATAAGTCGCAACATATAAACATTCACCAGTGGATGTGCGTTATTTTATAATGCTCTGAGTCCACTCATCTTCCGTTAAACGTTTACGACAGTATTTTAATAATTTAGGTTTAGGTTTTTTTGGACCGCTCGATAATGGTGTCTATCTGGGAGCACCAAGCAATACTGCAGTAGACAAGTACCCGCCGTCAGGTGGTATTTTTTGTTGCGAGCTTATGTTTTTGCACTTAGACACTTGGAGGAACACGTGCACTCTAAAGGCCCATTTAGACAACCCGTTCCCGATCACCCTCTCCCGTTCCCGTTCCCGATTTCACTTTCCTCCTGTCGACAGAGCGTTGCATTTAGACGACCCGTCGCCCGAACCGATATGGTACTACAGTATTAGTGACCTATCACCACTTGTATATCCGTCTTACTCTGAAATTTGCACGTTCCATTCAATAGTAATACTAGTAATAAAATTACTTAGTTACAAATTTTATTAAAGTTCTAATTTAAAATTAAATGTGTATGACCCCATATTCATCAAAACCACGGTTTGACATTGTGCGAAAAGCGCAGCAAAAAGAAAAAAAAGACGTGTGCCAAGCAATTATATTTACAAAGGCATGTATTCAGTCACTTTAGACTATTAGATGTGTTGGATGATGGAGATTTCAGGAATTTCTAGCGGATGACACTTGAAATGCCTCATTTCTCGCGTCTTTGTTATGACAGAGGGCATGTGAGGTTAGGTTTGGCAACCATACTGTATTATAGAGTATCATATTTTATTTATGGCTGTTATACTTTTTCCTACGAAACTTTATTTCGAATAAAGTGTACAACACTAGTAACTGCACGTTTGTCTGCTAGTTTCACAACCTCCTGCAAGATAAAGTTCCTATCGGCCAGCGATTTTTTGTTCGCTAGCATCCTTTGATCTGTGTAATTACCGCATCGGAGTCGAGGCAATAATAGCTGACCAATTCATATTGTTGTACTCCAGTCGACTCGTGTCCGCTCGCCGTTATTTCTGAACGGAACCATAAAGTACGCGGAACAATTTATTTTTGGTAAACTATACAATTCAATTAATTTCCAAACGACATGTTAGTGCTTATGATGAAACGAAATAAATGCAAGATGGTGGTAAGAGAGAAACAGAGTGCCCATAAATTTGAAAATGAGTGTTCCTTTTTTTGTTATACTAGATGTGAAATGTGGCTCCAGCTGTAACACTGAAATGAAACCAACAGTTAATAGCTAGTCCAGTAAGCCTAAAATATATGTATTTAAGGCAATATATAACTAAATTTAATTTTTCCCTTTCATATACTTTTTATTTTCTTCTTCAAAAGATAAATATATTTTTTGCTAAATAAGTTGGCAACCCTATGTGAGGTGCCGCATAAATATTTGTGGGTCTTTTACACCTCCAGAAACTCTGTCAATACTCCTTTTTCTTAATTATCGGGTGCATCCATCTCAAAATAATAGAAAATGGGGAACCAGGCAGTGAGAGCACAACCGGGCGAGGCTTTACACTGACCAGTTTTCAGGGCAGATTGGTGGGGACCCATCTTACCCCCCCCCCTTCGCCCTAAATCGGATGGAATTTCCACCCGACCTCCATCACTGGTCTCGCGGCAAAAACGTGACCAGGAGCTCAGTTTAGACGACCCGTTTTCAGGGCCGAAGGGCGTGGCCATGATTTAGGGAGACCAGGTCGGATCGTCTAAATGGGCCTTAAGGTGGAAAGCCAATGGAAACCTACCACATCACACATTAGGCGCGCTAAGACTAGTAGCAATGTTGGCTCTCTTGAAGGAAACCAGTACCTCGTAATTGTATAAAGAAGGAGAGAAGAAAAACAGTACGGACTGAATCGAAGTTTTGTATGGTGGGAAAGAAGGAACTGCAGATATTTTCAGTTTCTCTTCCATTACTGCTGCCTTTCTGGTACCCGTACACTGGTTCTTGGTCCAGGCATCACGCTTTCACCGCCAACACATCTCAACGCGTCCGTTTGTGTTAACCAGGCCGTCAAGATAAATGCTGTATCGTGCTGCACTTCGTGACTTTTCGCCAACCGTACGATCATCACAGAAAACCTAAGATATGGTAATAAACGAACCATGGTCATTGAAACAAGCACGTGTATTTATCAATGAGCCACATACACTTTGTAATCAACTGAGGTAGGATATCATACGGACTGAACTCTTTTGCTGCAATTTACGTAAACCAATCGTTGTTTAGTAATCATTGCAGATTATTTTTATTAAATTCAGTACTTTAAATAAATATTCAAGTATTTTTCACAACGAAGGTGAAATTAGTAATGGTTAAATCCGATTTCATTTCATATTCTAAATTAACAACTTCATGATTTAAACTGTGATAAATTATGATATTTTGGTACCGAGCCCGAATTTCAGGATTTATCAGCTGGGATTGAAACAAAGGGTATAAAGTGTCCGATACTACATCTACATCTACATCTATACTCTGCAAATCACAAATACTGTGGGTGGCAGAGGGTGCTAAGCACCAATCCTAATTCTATGCATTCCAATCCCAAACAGAACGAGGAAAGAAGGAATACATAAATGAATCAGTACGGCATCTTATTTCTCGAATCTTATCCCTCCTGTCATTGCGACCTAAATAGGTTGGCGGAAGAAGTATTCCGTTGCACTCGTAAATTAAAGATTTTCGCATATTCTCCAACAAATTCAAACGAAAACGACGTCGTCTGTCCGCCAAACAATCCCAGCCCAACCCACGTATCAGCTCTGTGACACTTACGTAAGGACTGTAACTAGCAGTCATGAATCGAGCGGCTCTCCTCTGTACCTTCTCCAATGTGTCAATCAATCCCTTGCGATACGGATCCCAAATTCCAAAACAGTATTCCAAATGTGGACGCACTAGTGTTTTGTACGCTATTTCCTTTGTATGAGCATTATAACTTCTCAAAATACGACCTATGAATCGTAGTTTAGAATTAGCTTTGCCTACGACGGAAGTTATGTGCAAGTCCCACTTCATGTTGCTTTGTACTGTTACGCTTAGATACTTCAGGGAATCAACCGTGTCAACAACTGAATTGTTAACTTTGTACTCGTGAGAAAACGGGGTCTTTTTATTACTTATGTGCATTGCCTTGTACTTTTTGCAATTAAGTGTAACATTGTTATTATGGTTGTTGTTATTGGTGCTTTAGGGCGATTAAGTGTAAGCTGCCATTTACGGCACCATTCCGAAATAACATCCAGATCCTGCTGAATTTCTAAGCAATCGTCAGAGCTCCTCACTTCCCTATAAATAAGTGCATCATCAGCAAAAAATCGCATCCTGCAATTAACGTTGTCACCGAGATCGTTTATAAAAATTAAAAAAAGAAGTGGTCCTATTACACTTCCTTGAGGAATGCCCGAAGTAACATCTAGCTTAGAAGAGGCTTTCCCGTCAACAACGACATACTGTGACCGACCAGTTTAGAAAATCGCGTATCCATTCTGATCAGTTATACCGTACGCCTCGAATCTTCGCTAAAAGTCAGGTTGTGTGGTACAGAGTCAAAAGCTTTCTGAAAATCCAAGAAAATAGCATCAACTTGTGATCCTGCATCAATAACTTTCATTACATCGTGTGAAAATAGAGCCAGTTGCGTTTCACACGATCGGTTCTTCCGAAATCCGTGTTGGTTTGCTGTAAGTAACTCGTTTTCATCTAGAAACTTCATAACGTTAGAGCATATGACATGCTCTAGAATTCTACTGCAAACAGACGTTAGAGATATGGGTCGATAATTCCTAGGAATCTCTCCGATCTCCTTTCTTGAAAACGGGAATCACCTGTGATATTTTCCAGTCAGAAGGTACTGTTCTTTCTTCTTAAGATTTACGAAATATATCTGACAGAAATGGTTCTATTTCTTCCGACGTATTCCGAAAATACTCTTACTGGTATACCACCGGGACCCGGCGCCTTCTCCCACTTCAGGAGCTTTAATTGCTTTATGATACCTACACTATCAATTTGTACTGGATCCATCACAAATTCTACACGCCGTGGAAAAATTGGGATGTTCTCCACGGTTTCTTCAGTGAAGGAATTTTTAAATTCGGTGTTAAATACGGTCGCTTTGTCGCGGCTGTCATAAACTTCCCGACCGTCTTGTAGTAGAACTGACATATTGTTGTCACAACCACTTTTTTTTTTTACATACGACCAAAATTTCTTTGGATTTTCAATGAGGCTCTTGGAAAGTGGGTTGCAACGAAAGTCATTAAAGGCCCCGCGCATCGCATTTTTGACCTGTCCTCTTGTCTCATGTAGCTTTTCTAAATCGTCCTTCTTGAGCGTGCATGTATCTTCCTTTGCTTTTTAAGTAACCTTTTAACTTCACGCGTATACCACGGGGGATCGTTCCCATCCCTGTATGTCCTTTTTGGTATATGTAAGTCCATACCTTCTCTGACTACATTTATGAATCGAAGTCACATCTCTTCAACCGAGCCTCTTCCTTCTATAAAGGTAATGTAATTATCCCTCAAAAACGTTCTTAAACTCTCCTTTGGGGCCTTTTCGAACCTGTAAACGACCCTTTCTTTTTTCTTTTTGCGCGCGACTGTTAATTTTACTGTAGCAATTACAGCTTTATGTTCACTTATTCCCGTGGTGGTAGAAATATCCGTGAATAATTCAGGCCTAATTGTAACGAGAATATCTAGAATGTTTTCGTTATCGTTGTGGCTCCGCGTTGGTTCAGTGACGAGATGCTCAAGATCAAGATCTGAAAAAAGGTCAAGAATAATCTCACAGGTTAATTTATCCCTGTCACTAGTAACATGAGCGTAATTTTATCTCATCAGTCCCCGCGAATTTACCATTCAGTCTGCATTTTTTCTTTTTTTCCTTTTTCCTTCAGAAAAATATCTAGTAATGTATTTTAAGGTCCCACTCCAGTACGCGTGGGAGGACACGCAGCTAAAATTTAAAGGAAAGCGAGTGTCAAGACACCGTCGCTTCGGGATTCATCCGAAATTTGAGCCCAGCATTTCATGACCCATTTCGGTTGAGCCATAATTATTGTAATATATATGGGTTGAGCCTGTTGTGGATTACCTGTCTAGAAACATATGTTCTACAAATTTAATTGTTTCCTTTCGTCGAAAGACAATGTAAATACTTCCCTTCGGATGCAAGAACTGTCGTTGCTAGCTTCCCTAAAAGCGCTATGAACCAAGTTAAAAAATAAGTCAACTCGGTAAACGTAAAAAATTATGCTATTCCGAATTTCCATATCGTTCGGAAGATATTTAGGTAGATTTGTTAAAAATTTCTAAATGTACTACCATTTGACGTTTGCTTAGGTGAGTCCAGAACATTTCTGTCAAAGCGTTAGATAGGAAGTGTGGGTCGCGACATATGGAATCTTAATAAGATGCTGAAAGTGTTTCCTGAAACAACTTAACTTTTCTATCAATGAAGAATGTTTGCAAGACTGTTTAGGTTTACGATACTGTAATAAAACTTTCTTCACTTAGTTCTTTCGAGTATTCAGAACAATAAAGTTTAGGTTCCGTCCCGTGTAAACAAGAAGAAACTGTAAGACTTTGGAGCTAAATGGTTGAATAACAGTTTGTAGTTTTCCCATTAGATTGACGTATAAATTATAGAGAAGCTCTTACATTTTTATGAAAGTACTAGCTGATACCCGCAACTTCGTATGCGTGTATTAAGAATTTTTTTGCCAGAATTGAATATAGGAAGCTGTTGGTAACGAAGTAGTGGTACCAAACAACACCGAGTCGGCATAATATGACAGGAAACCATCACTATATCATTCTAAAGCCGAACCTGTCTCTTGAAGAGAATCAATTTACAACATATTTAAAAACAGAAAACAAACGAAGGTGCGGGGATTGTGTGTGTGTGTGTGGGGGGGGGGGGGGTTAACTAAGGCAAAATAAGCTGGTGCCAGAAACATTTAAGCAGACACCAAGTAATAGGACAGAGAAAATCGACATCTACTCTAAATAATACGTTTTTTCTCTAAACGAAATTTACTAACAAATTATACACTAACATAATGCGCGAGAAGCACAGCTTGAGCAACCGATGTAACATTACAGAATAACACACATATCCGTCTGTCTGTCACCAATTCGATAAGATCTCAAAATTTCGTAACTACAACTGTTAATCATACCGAAAAAATTGTCACGTGGCCTTCCTACAGCTACAACGTATTTCCTTAACAAATTCCATCTATATCGGTGCAGCCATTTAGTCGTCAAAACGTAACAAAGAGACAGAGACTTACTTACGCATTTATAGTATTATTACTGCAGATTACAGTCACACTGACTGCGAACAACCCCTGAGGGATCAATATAACGTAAAGAAGTGTACATACACCTACAGCATTGCAAGACTACCTACTGTTTGCCTCGCATTGCACCCCAAAATTTGTGATATCTACAGTTTGACATTCAATCCGAACAACCGACTGTCCAGGCGTGACTCTTACGATCAAAGACAATTTTTATAAACCTTTGCCTCCACGGAGATTTGAACCGGAGCCCATGATCCAAATAGCAGTAAGCAAGCGCTTTAACCACTGAGCTACCACACCACTATATGAAAAAGCAATACAGAGACCTACACATCCTACGCGTCAGTCTGTCACTGTTCAGTAATTTTTCGAAATTACGAGACAACATGTATTATTTATACAGAAAATTTTTCAACCAAATGGAAATAGCATTTTTATCCACGTTTCAAAGGATAAATGTGCAAAGTTTTATCGAGATCGGATGAAAACTGTTGGATTTGTATGAAGAACGAGCAAACTAACAGACAACCAAACATACATACAATCATCTTCATATATGTAGATTATCAGAAATTATGATGACTATACTATAGCGAAAATAATCACAATAGCTATGTCATTAATTTGACTCCACATCCTTAAATATGTAGTAATGGGAACAAGCCGATTAGATACCATTTTTGGGTATATAGCCGGAGGCCTTCAGAATATTTTAAAACAAACTTTCACGCGGATCACCGGTATTAAATCTGAGATATTATTGTGGATTCCAAGTGACTCGCAACGCGATTAAACGAGGTCGTATAATAATTCAGGAAAGGTTTAGTTTATAGAGACCAGTTAAATTTTGTGACCGCAGAGGAAATTGAAAAAAGCATTTACGACAGCATACATTTCCAGTAGATCGTTATTCCAAAACTGCTGACAGTGGAAAAAAATATTTTCATTTTTTGCTTGTGGCTTTACGCTTGAAGGAGATCATGAAAGGCTGTAAAAGACGCGAGGCAGGGAACGTGTAGGAATTTTGCTATATTCTTTCGAAGGACCCATCTAGGCATTCACCTGGAGTGATTTTAGGAAATCATGGATAGCGGAAATCTGGATGACCAGACGGAGATTCGAATCCGCATCCTCTTGGATGCGAGGCCAGAGCGTTACTGTTCGCTAACTTCGCACAGTGCTGTGAAGAAATTTGTCTTAAGGAAAATGGGGAGCTGGCATCAGAAAGTGGTGTTACAAAAGATGTGAACTAAATCAGAAATTTGATCGGATATTATAACGTGAAATAATTTTAACCTCTATTTTTATTTTAGTTTATAAATTTATCTAAAAAATATATAATTTCACACAGAAAATGCAAGGAAAATAAAAACTAATAGAAAATCAATAACTCAACCTCAAAAGATTTTCTTTCCACTCGAAGTTCAAGTTGTTTCATTTTTTTATGTATGTATGTTCATTGAGGCCATCTAGGATCACATTAAGCCTTTCTGTATATCATTTTCTTTTGGGTGGTCATGTCTCCGTCCAAAAAGTTCCGCGTCTTTGATTTGTTCGTCTTGGTTTATCTCATGTGTCACTAACTTGTTCCAAACGAGATTGCTATCAAAAGCATTTTCGGGTTTTATTCCCAAGAAATGACGGTCTTCATTGATATTTACTAACCAGGTCATTACGGTTTGGGTTTTGCAACAAAGAAATTAAAAAAAACCTTTAACTTCAGTCTGCTTTCCTCCATTCGTTGAGGTGATGGTTCCCTTCTTTGAGGATTGTTTCGTTGATTTTTATCTATTTCACTGTAGACTTCTTTTGATGGACGCTCTTCTTGAAGTTGGAACGCAGAATTCCTCTAATTATTTATCGTTCTTTTTTATCCAGTTCTCCCAGGTGTCTTTTATCAGCATTCAGGAACAAGATTTAGGATGCATATAAAACCACTAGTTTGAGCATTGTTTCATAATGACGTATCTTAGGATTTCGTGAAAGATATTTTTTGTTGTAGATCTCTCTCGAAAGTTGGTTGGCTATTCCCAGATTTTCATAGTTCAATAGCTTTGTCATGTATGGGCTGCCACAGCACATGCTAATATTAATGAAAATTGTTTCCTCAGAAACGTTGTCCCTCCTTTTGTTGAAAGGAAATATCTGAACCGCTCCGTAAGAGCCGGTGTATGTTTTGAAGTTACGCACACAACCTTCAGCATAGTACTCAACCTTGTAAACATGATGTAATTTCTTTCACCAAGCCAGTCTTGATCCAAAGTTTAACCGTAAACATGGCTCCTGATCTAAATGACTGAGCCCTGTGGCAATGATTTTTAGCGTAAATGTCTGCTTTGTGTTGATTTACTGACACTAGCTGGTCGAAGTTGTAAGTCGACTCACACATGTTAAATGAATATAATTTAGTGACTTTCCTTGAACTTTCTTTGTCTTCGTCAGGTAAACTTATTTTTCTCTCTTCCATTAGCCGGCGACAGTCGTCCACCGTCATCAGTACACAGACGATCTGACATAATTCTGAAAACATCTTGACCTACTCCTTGGTGGTGATAAGATGTAACAAGATAAAGCACTCGGAAGACTACAGATCTTTCAATAGCGTCCGCCATTATTGAAAATTATGAATCTGCTAGCACTGATTTTAGTTTCCCTTGTTTTCTAGCCCAGCTAACTTGAACTGAATTATCGGCCCATGAGTTTGCATGCCAATTGTAATTAAAATCAGAATATGCGTTCGGCGCGTATTGCGTTTCATAAAAAGGATGAAACTGCAATAATACTGTCGCAGTGAGTGTGGTTGTTGAGCAGTAACACAGGTTAAAAACCCCTTCCAAACATCCGTATTTCGATTTTCCGTGGTTTCCAGAAATCACTCCTGGAGAAAGCGAGGTAGGCTCCTTCAAGAGGCCTTCCCATTCTATACCCCCAGTTCTTTCCCGCCTCTAATGACCTTGAGGTCAACGGGGTATAAAGTAATAAGAAAATATATTCACCGAGTTAAAATATAGAACTCGCTCGTACAGCAAACTATGGCAGAAACAAGTGGATATGAAAGGGAGAGTAATTAAAGCTAAAAGATGTTCCCTTAAAAGGAATATAGAAATAAGGAAAATTGAATATAGAAAATTGTTGGTAACGAAGGATTGGTACCAAACAACACCGAGTCTGTATAATATCACAGGAAAGCTATCACTATATCACTCTACCGTCGAACCTGTGTTTTGAGGAGAATCAGTTACAAACATATTTCTGTCACCATTCGATAAGTTCTCACAATTTCGTGACCAACTGTTAATCATACCGGAAAAAATGTCCTGTGACCTTCCTACAGATTTTCTTGACAAAGTCCATCAAAATCCATATAGCCATTTAGTCGTCAAAACGTAATAAAAGGACAGAGACTTACTTCCACATAGTATTATTACTGCAGATCACACACACACACACACACACACACACACACTGACTGCAAACAAACCCTGAGGGATCGTTATAACTTAAAAAAATGCACACCTATAGCTTTGCAAGACTACGTACGATTTGCCTCTCATTGAACTTCTAAATTTGTGGTATCAACTGTTTAACATTCTATCCGAATAACCGACGGCCCAGGCGTGACTCTTACAATCAAAAACAATTTTCTTTAAATCTTAGCTTCCACGGAGATTTGAACCGGTGACCACGACCTAAACATTAGTAAATAAGCGCTTTAACCACTCAGCTACCTGACCGCTACAATAAAAACAGTACGGAGACCTCCATATCCAACGCGTCTGTCTATCGCCTTTCAGTAATTTTTCGAAATTATAAGACAACATATATAATTTATACAGATAATCTTTCAACCAAATGTAGACAGTATTTTTCTCGTTGTTTCAAAGGATAAGTGTGCAAAGTTTCATCGAGATCGGATGAAAACTGTGAATTTGTATGAAGAACAAACAAACCAACCAACAAACAAACATACATTCATCTTTACATATATAGATGAAGACGATAGACGATGCTGTAGTTTATAAGGATCACGCTGAGCTGAGGAAATTTGCTCAGGAGACGAAAAGATAAAAAAATATGCCAGATTAATCGAGAAACTGATGACAGAAACCTCGTTTATCGCAGCTTACAATTCTGAGAGTTTAATGTTTCGGGATGGGTAGTGTTCCCTGTCTTTGTATTTGTTAGTCTTTGAAGCGAGTACTGAAGTAATACGTCGGTGCATGCAGTGAGACGGGGTGAAAGCGAGAGGGAGCTACTTGATGTGCGGCTGGGTTATGCAAAGTGGCGACACGCGGGCAGAAGCTGGCGCCCAGCTGGCGCCTGGCTAGGAGCCCTCGTTATTGGCTACGTGAGCTGCATAGCGCGTGCGCTGGCCCGTAATTACACTGCCCGGCATAGGCGCTGCGACTTGGCACGATGCTGCTCCGCCGCCGTCTCTGCGGGGAAACTAAACATCACCTCTAATCTGGTAAACGTACAAAACAACAACTAACTGTTAACAGTACTGTACGTCCAGCTTCAAGATCACAGAAGTGGGTATAGAGTAAAAAATACATTGATGGGCCAAAACACTATGTCACATCTTCTTAATAACGTGTTGATCCACATTTGGAACGCAATACTACAGCGATTGGGCATGGTAGGTTTCCGTCAGATATCTACTCAACATAATGTAGTTTCCTCAAATTATGGGCCGATGGTTTGTGGGCGCGGAGCTGTTGCCCGATAACGTCAGGATGGATGCGCGAATTTGGTGGCCAAGATATCAACGTGAGTTCTGTAGCGAACTGAGCGATGCTAGGGTCCGCTCTGATCAGACACACTTTCAAGTTTGTTTTACCTGAAATATGTGGTCATTGAGACCAAAGGATTATGCATCTATAGAACTACTGAGACGAAATTAGCATTAGAAAATGAAATAGTGAAGGAAATATTATGTTAGATTTCATAAATTCACTTTATTTGTGTACACGAACAAACATACGAAGAATCACGAAAATACGGTATAAAAATGAATCAATTCAAGAATACTACTACTAATGAAATCCTTGCTAACTAGAATATTTTTCCAAGCCGGTGGTAGGTAAGTTGAATGCATGTAGCGTGTACCTTTTAAACGTACATTGTTCCTGGGTGTTTTATGTATGATGTTTGGTGATGAAGTGTGCGTAGGCATGGAGGGAGAAATTAGCTACCCTTCACGTGGCCACCAGTTGGCTCTCTCTTCATTGACTTGTTAAAGCAGAGTAAGGGCTTCAAAGAGAAGGGAGTGGAAGAAGGATTTCTCACGCTATATGCGACAATTTAGCCTGTTGTGGCTACAGAGATTTAAGGGAACACAGTTACGAACAGGCTCAAAAAAATCGATTATTATTTTAGACTTGTTCAATGCTCCAATTATTTGGCTACAAAATTCCGTGTGATTCATGCAAATTATTAATTTTTTTGTGAAGCGTAATGTACATTAGTTTCTCGTATGTATAACTTTTAGTACAGTTTTTTTCTCAAAACTACATTTTTTGATATTCTGGTACACTTTTCTCAATAACTAACACTGATAAAGATATCAGACTCTCAGCATCTCTTGTTAATAAAATGATGATTAATCTAATAAAAAATGGGAACTGTCATAACAACAAGAACAAACTTACAAGCACCAAGGTATTTATAAAAGTAATGATTTTTTTTGGTTTTTTTTAGAACAAAAAATATACATTACTATAACATAAACTATACAAAATATAGTAATAAATCTTTCTGTGATTTTCAAATGATGTTTTATCTGTATACTGCGAACGTTTAATGTCTGGATCTCCATTAGTTACTTCAGAAAGTGTGCCTGACGTTTGCTTGTTTTAACATTGATTTCTTATGGGACGTCCTTCGCTACTGTGTCCCCTTAAGTTATATGGCTAGAGGGCATGAGAAACTTACCCCATTTGTATATGCTAGACTCAGTGGTTCCGAAATGGTGTTCCGCAGGACCCTGTGGTTCTGTGGAATAGCCACAAGAGCTCCGTGTTCCGTCCAAGAATTAAACAAAATGTTTGTTGAAATGAATCATAACCACGCCGTGAGAAGGTTGTCATGGTTCTGCTTCCGTTGTGACGACTTACCGATGCGAGACTGGTTTCTCAGCTTACACTTATAATAATGGGGATCCGCCAAAAAATGTATGATGAATTGGGGTTCCGTGGCCATAAGGAAATTGGTAACCACTGTGCTAGTCTATTATTACATAATATACCACTTTGTTAAACTTCACTATCATGCACCACCAACCACTGTAGTATGATTTGTTCTAATGACTGGGACAGCTATCCAGTTGGAAGATGCCACCGTCTTCATGGAAGACGTGAAACATGAAGAGAGTCGGGTGGTACGCAATAATATTTAGGTAGTCCACAAATGTGCCTTCGATCAACACCAAAGGTCCAATGGAAGCCAAAGATAATGTCCATCATAGCATAATACAGCATACACCGTCATTTGTCGGAGGAAGGTACAGTATACTAACACGACACTGACCTGATGAAACAAGAAACGTGATTCATGAGACCAGATGACACATTTGCATTGATCTCAGGTCCAGTGTTGATGATCTCGTGCCAACTGCAATCGTTATTGTCGGTTCAGCATGGGAACACGTCGGAGCCGTAAGCGGTTCCCCACGTTTAACAGTTTGTACTGAAAGGTATGATCTAAAGCTCTAGTCCTTCATCAGCATCGTGCTCTGCCGTCAGATTTGCCACAGATCACCACATTTCCTGCTTTACAATCAAGTCTCCGACCTTCACATTCTGTGATCAGGACTGGACGCCCACCATCTTGTCATTCACTCGTCATTTCACCTTCTTCGCTCACTTTCGTTGGATGTTCACTGTAGTACCGCGCAAACAGCCGCCCAGTCTCGCCGTTTCCTAGTATCCAGGCGCCGACCAGTAACAATTTGCCTTTGGTCAAAGTCACCTATGTCACTTAATTTCCCCATTTGCCACACGTATCATTGCTAGAATGACTCCACATGCTTCTTTGCTCCGCTTGTATACTTTCTTTACCGCACAACGTACTGGCAACTTCAACCAATGGCATTCAGTCTCTCGCTGGCAGTCTTTATGTTTTGTACTCATCAGTGTAGGTTTTCTATGGCAGCTGATGGATTTATCGTCGAGTATTTACTGGTGACAAGGAATGGTAAGGAATCCGGGTTGGAAGGGGACATTCTCCACCTCCCGACACTGGTACTGACCTCTTAAAATTTGTTTTAACTGCTTCGTTATAATGTCCTACTCACGTTTTGCACTCTCCTTTTTCGGAAAAGTGACCACGATTTAAATTAAAAATGCCGAAATATGAGACACTCCGCAGCCGCGAAATGTTAGCAGCACTGCAAAAATTACACAAAAATTATCGGTACAGGGATCATATCAAATTAAACAGGTTCGTTTTGTCATAGTGGTCATGGTTAGGTTGAAATTCGGCGTGGACCAAGAAAAAAAAGTTTACGGGAAATTCGTTCTGCGGCATCCATCTCAGAATCGGCGCATCTTTTTACAACGGAAGCAATTGATTGTCTCTGACTGCTTGCATCGATACTAATATAGAGAAGGTTGTTGTGCTACATCTCGGACAAATATTTTCTACCTGTTAATTTTGTACGACTTTTCACAACGGAGGAAAGCTGAAACAGCAAGAAAACGTCCCAACAAAGAATTTAATCAATTTCAAGAGATTGTCATGAATTTTGCAACACCGGTTACATATAATAGCTGCTCGTCACTCTCAAATTACTACATTTTTTTTTTTTTTTAATTCGTGGCGACTTTATCGAAAAAGGCGAGTGTAAAACTTGAAGAGGACATTATAACGAAGCAGTTAAAACAAATTTCAACAGGCCAGTACAAGTTTCGAACAGGTGTAAAAGGTCCCTTCGTACCCGGAATTCGGCCACAGTCTGAAAGTATCTACGCGGAAATGCGAAATATTAGACTTCAGTTCGATGAGTATATTAAATACAACTAGACAGTAGCAAAGTAATTACAATATGAAACATCATCTCTGGTTCCACGGTTAACTGTTTCTTTAAATTATTGTATCAGAAACCAGTGGCGGAACTGATATTTTTATTCTTTTATTTTTAGCTTCCAGTTGTGAATAAAATACTAAACCGTTTGCATAACTGAAGATCTCACTCTAAAATTTTAGTTTTTTTTGTAAATATTATCCTTCAGCGAATTACAAAAATACTGATTTCTTATCTTCTGAATATTGAAGGGAACGAATTGAGAAACAGTTATATAAATCAACTTTCATTGAAACCTATCAGCAGCCTCAGAAGATCATGGTATAATCCTTACCGCTCTTTCTTCCCTTCTTCTCACAGCTCTAAACAGCAACATAAAGTACTAACTAAAAACATTGAACTGGGTGTCTGAAACAAAAAATGGCACTATTCAAAAATTTCATGAAATGGGAAGAATTATAACAGAACTCGAACTAGCCTTCTAATATTGTCGCTATAATAAAAGGAGAAGAATAAGGAAATATGATGACGGAAGATAAGGGAACATGATCTCATTAAAATCGTTGTTGAAGAACTTGTCGAAATGAAAAGGCCATGGAGTAGACATAAAATAACATAGTTTGGCACAGTGAAGGAAGATATCAGGAAATCAGATATTCCAGATGAGAAACAATGGTTACATACATCCAATTGGGGGAAAGATGAAGGCTGTTTGATAGTTTTGCTGAAATACAAATGATTAAAAAAATCTGTAAATAATGAAGACTATTTACTTCCATACACCTTTATCGTTTACTCATTTATAAAGTGCAGAAAGTCCTTAACGCTTACTTACTGCCGAAATGTAACGAGCTGCAAGATTGCCTTCAAAAACCAGCGCTGAAAGTCTCCCAAACTCCAGACTTTATGGCTACAAGGAAACTTTTAGAACCAGCTACTTGTCGGTCCTTTTATCTCCCGTGCACTGGAGATAATCTGATAGAAACCCTGTAAATAAACTTGTTCGGTTTGCAGCGTCTTAACTTTGTGAACGGCGTCGAGTTTTCGCTACGGCCGGTCACGTGGTCTGATTTACGGCGCCGTCGACCCGGTTTATACGCCAAGCTCCGCTGCGCAACTTCGCTGTTGTTTTACCTGCAGGATTAGCTGCTGTCGGTAAACAGACTCGATGCAATTCCGCCACCATAACACTCACTTAAAATACATCACATTGAGCCGTACGAGAAATTGAATCTTCCCAGCGTTTAAGTTGTTTTTATCGCAGTTCATCCTTCTGTGACGTAAACAACTTTGAAGGTTTGGTTAATTACATGGAGTATCATTTGCCTAGAGTTATTTATGCAACGAAATTCGATGAGAAGTTAAGCTCTTACAATTTTATAACTAAATTAACAAGACTTCCTCATAATTAAGATTACGTGAAATCATAAATATTTGTCAGACAGTAGGTACTTCCAACAAATAGCGGTTCGTGATTGTGTATTCCTGTCTGGGTAATACTTTTTTGATTACACCTGTCTACCCTAAGCCAAAATATGTAAGTATGTCTTATTAACTCAATCAAAAAATTCTTAGTACGAAATGTTTATAAAATTAAATGTTATACATTCTCTAAACTCTCTATCCTTGCTATTATTCTAAATGATATGGCACAATACAACTTTTTAGAAAATAATAGGCTCCCGATGCGCGTGATGCCAGTACAGATAAACAATTATAAGGAAATTATAAGGTATAAATATACTAACATAAAGCGTGAATCCCACCTCCTCTTCTCACTACTTCACCTACAGTAGGACATTTATACTTTCTATTGAAACCAAGTTTGTTCCTGTGAAAGACTGCAGCCGAAATTAAACCACATGATGCGAGGTACCAATGAACTCATCGAAGACTATCCTCTACAATAAGAAAAGATATTTTTTTAAAAATTTCCGAAAAGTAATTGGGAACTAGGTATTTTATACTCTGTTCACAATCAAGTGGGTGTTCCCCTTGCCCCATTCCCGACGTCATCACCTCCTATCATTGTCTTTCCCTCCGAGTAAACCACCGAATCTAGGTAGCCGGGAAGCAAATTTGTCAGCGGGCAATGTTTTACCTTAAAATGTAGAGTTGAAACCAGCAGAGTGGAGATAGAACAGTCACCTTGAGCCGCCTCTGTTAACTGAACAGACTATAATATCTGATGTCTTGCTGTTTGACATATATATCCCAATGATATATCGGAACATGCTTCACATTTAACTGCAATATATAATTTTAAAAAAAATAGTGTGGCGAAGAATCAATACAAATTACGGGTGAAAGAAATCAAAAGGTCGATTTATATCCAGTAAAATCGAAAACTTCTTAATTAAAGGATTGAAAATTTTTATGTTTTTTATAAAATTTGATTTTCTCTAGAAACTAATTATAAAACGTGGCGTTTAAATTATAAAAGTTCAAAACTACGTTTAGTAATTTAAAAAATGTGATTTCTGTCGAAACCAACGATCTTGTAACTAAGCCAGTTGATATGGAAACTAGAAATAACCAAAGCGTCCGTCCGCATTGCTGACAGAATTTCATTTTGTTGCGCAGTCCGCCTTTGTTTATCCCCTATACATGAGAGGTTCTGAAAGTGACACTAAACCATGCATTTATAGAGAATTCTTGATAAGACAAACGTAGACGATACGTTAAATGTCTACGGAAGTATTTACTGCGACGGTTTTCGGTTTGGTCCTCTATCGCTAACTTACACTTCAGTTGTGAGCTGTTGTAACAATGGAGCCATTTATATAGCAACTAAATCTGAAAGACATGACAAAGTAACTTCTTGGTCTGAGTTC
This sequence comes from Vandiemenella viatica, assembly GCA_031002005.1. NCBI lineage: Eukaryota > Metazoa > Arthropoda > Insecta > Orthoptera > Morabidae > Vandiemenella > Vandiemenella viatica. The sequence continues at coordinate 88,812,863 of JARYHS010009186.1, forward strand.
CATAACTTTCAGCCTCTTTGCTAAAATGTTTCTTTAGAGTCACAAGAAGAATTCCTAGTGAATTACTTTTATGGTCCAAGTTCATTTCGTCTCACAATTCTTTATTGTACCCAACTAACCGTTGACATTATGCTTCTTCTATTGATGAATCGCAGGCTAAAGTTGAGCTTCAGATTTTAAGTTTTGTTTTATTTTGTGGTATGGTCTATGGTATGGTCCATATAGTAACTGAGACACCGAGCTTGGTGAGTGAGTAGTTAACGCTCTGGCCCATTCGGGAGGACGCCGGTTCGAATCCCAGTCCGGGCATCTAGATTCGGGTTTTCCATGGTTTCCCCAAATCACTCCAGGAAAATGCCGGGATGCTTCCTTCAAAAAGGCCATGGCCGAATTCCTTCCCATTCCTTGACCCTAGTCCCATCCCGCCTCTAATGACCTCGACGTCGATGAGGCGTAAAACCATAAGTATAAAATAAAAAAAGTAACCGAGGATGAGAATACACAAAATGAAGCATGAATTTATTGTAACGTCTGTATGTTGGTATGTATTTACCATCTTTAAAATTACCGAACCCACTAATAATGGAATAAATAACTGATACTATTCTATGATGATGTTGTATGGTCTTTGATTTGTGGATTTTTTTATTTGAAAATTTGCTTTGATTTAGGTAGGAAAACAGCTGCATTTATAGCTATTAATAAGAACAAATGATTTAATTATATTTATTCTAAAAGTATTCAACCTGTTTAAAATTTTCACTGAAGCTTTAACATTTAAATCAAACACTTTTTATGATCAAAGAAGTACTGATCATTTTTCACAGATCTTTATAAAACATTACACTGTATTCATTTCAGAAATAACTTGTCGGGAGAGGAAAAGAGAGAGCACATTTCGCTGAGAAGTAGAAGAGAGGACACAAACCGCTCCGTGGTTCCAGGGGAGGGATAATCGACGAGACAGTGCGTGCGCGATAAGGCAGCCATTTCCTGAAATCAAATATCGTTCTGCAGTATTACAGGATACGCCTCCATTTTGGCCTTCCGGGAAGGGGGGTGCCGGAGCGAGTTAAAATCTTTCCGCTGGTACTATTCCAATGCGAACGCAAAGGACTACTAAATGGAGACTGCCTACAGAACAGTTTTCGTATCAGCGATACGTCTCCCCATTTAGGTTAATATACGTCCCTACTCATTACAGTGAATCGAGAAGAGAGAAATTACGGGAGAAGGATGAAGGTAGTCTTTTTCTCGATTAATGTTTAAAACATTATTTAAAATATTTTAGAGACTATAATCGCCTGGGCGCCTGCACAAAGAAAATCATTTATGACCAAGCAAAATGCAAAGTCACTAAAAAGGCGTTTTGACGATAACTTTATAGATGTATGAAGCTCAAATGTTTGCATGTGATGTAATTTTTAAAAAGGCGCCGTATAAAATTTTCATTATTTTCTCTTTATCTAATTAAATAGCTTATAAACATTTATTAAAAGTCAAGTTAGCAGACTTAGAACAACAATTTTAGTTTCTTGCAGGATTTCTGTCTCAAGAAGGCTCAAAATTCTCAAAACGTTCGACTGGTTACACTACAGAAGTTTGGGTAAGGGATATAAGGTTTATTTCTGAAATATGGGAATGAAATAGATTTACCAACTTTGTATACTCACATTGAAGTCTCCTGATTGTTTATTAATATTATAAAGTGAGTTCAGTTTGCGTTTCTTAATACAATATGCTAAGTTCGCGTTTTTTGTGACTTAACCCTTCCTTTCGCATAGCGTTGCTTTTCAACAGATAAGAAATAATTTCCTGGTATTATTCAGTTAAAAATTAGACGTTCCGATTTCGTCGTTACATTAGATATAGTGTTAAAACCTTTGAGTTGTTGTTATAGTGTTTTTAGGGCGCGTCAGTGGCGAAGTCGTTATGGACCTAACAACAATCAGCATTCCAATAAAACCTTTGATAATAGTTTAAATATTTTGACTGAAGAATGCGGCCTCTAAACAAAAATGTTTACAACAAAATAATTTTAGGACATTAATGTCAACATACAAAAAGATGGTCCCAGAAAGACTAGAATTACAGTCAAGAAACAAATTAAAAACGTTATAAGAAATGTTTAAAATGAATGAAGAATGGCGATGCAGTTGCATTTTTCTTTCATTTATTGATATTCTGAACGCGTTTTGTTTCAGTCTCAGAACTATCTGCAGGTTTTTTTATGATTTGTTTTATACATCTGTACATAAATCCGAAGTGAGCAATATTAGCTTCGTTTGAGGACTACCGATCTTTTTTTTTTCATTTTATTTCATTATAAATTTACTGTACTGTTACTAAGTACACGGAAGTTACATAATTTAAATATAGTCAAGATATCATAATTACCTGCGCAGTTTTAATAAAGGATATTATGGAAGTAAAAGTAGTAACGTAATTCTGTCCTGCTAGTAGCAGCCCCTTTGAGTGTTGAGGGGTAGGCCACCTAGCGCTACGTAGAGTCGAGGACACTGTGCCGCAGTGAGGCCTCGGCGCTGCCGGCGATATTGAAAGCTGACGACGCCATTCTTCTGGCCACAGCAGCCGGCGGCGGTGCCCCGTAACGACGGAGGCGCCACCTGCTGCGAGTCGTAACGCGCTCGTTTACAAATTAATAACGCGCGCGACTCCGTTTTTTGGTCATTAACCCTGGCCGTTACGCGGATATCGCCCCGCGCGCGCTCCTTACAAACGACCGCCGGCCGGCCAACTTTTAACTAAACAGCAGCCGCTCGGCTCGTCGCGCCGATAAGCCTTCGGACGGAGTAAATTTCCCTCCGTGCCACCGCATAATGTAAAGTAAACTTGCAAGCGCGCCCTCCATCCGCCACGCCGCGGCTCAGTCTCTTCTCTCTCTGCAGTGCTTGTCCTTTCTGTTGCCTGCCCAGTTTATCAATCTTTGTGCCTTTCTTCTTCAAATACCTTACCATTTTCTATCTTTCATTCGGGAAGTTGCAAATCGAAAGAGGTATTAAGCAAGGTAATCCTTTCTCTCCAAAATTATTTTCAGCTGTCAAAGCTAGAATGGACCGAAAAGGGAATTAGAATCAATGGCAGAAGACTTAACAACTTGATATTTGCTAATGACATTGCGTTTGTTTCCACCAATAGCAATTAATAGGAAAACCTGACATTTGTTACAAGAAAATTTCGACTGAGCCATTTAGTTTTTTTTTTGCTGTCGTCAGTCTTTCGATTGGTTTGATGCAATCCTCCATTCCTTCCTATCCTGTGCTAACCTCTTCATTTCTACATACCCCTTACAGACCACGTCCTCAATTATCTGTTTCATATATTCTAATCTCTGACTTCCTCTACAGTTCTTACCTTCCACTGTTCCCTCCACTAACAAAGTAACCAATCCAGCATGTCTCAAAATATGACCTACCAGCCTGTCTCTTCTTTCCGTAAGCGTCTTCCATAAACTTCTTTTCTCACCCATCATTTCCAAAACTCAAATTTCAAATGCTTCAATTTTCCTTTATTTCCGGTATTCCTTAAGTCCATATTTCGCTACCATAAAGAGCTGTGCTCCACACAAACAGTTTTAAAATGTTCTTTCTAATTCCTAGATCAATATTTGAAACTAAAAGGTTTCTCTTTTTCATGAAGGCTCTTTTTGTTAATGCTATTCTGCTTTTAACATCATACCTGCTTCGGCCATCGGTTGTAATTTTGCCTCCCAAGTAACAGAATTCTCTTACTTCTCCTATTGCATCCGATCCTATTTTTATATTTAATCCACTAGTATTGGTATCATTTCTGCTACATTTCGTCACTTTTGTCTTGCTTTGATTTATATTCAGTCCAAAATCTTCCTTCAGTATTTTGTTCATCCCATTCAGTAACTTCTCAATATCCTCAGCCCTCTCTGCTAACAAGACAATGTCGTCAGCAAATCGTAGCATACTGATTTTTCTCCCTGAAAACTTATGCTAGATGGAAATTTTTCTTTGAATTTCTTCATTTCTTCTTCTGCAGTTTAGTTACAGTTTGAATTAAATGGTGGCAGTACATTTCTGGAGACGCAGACTGATCAATAGAAAGGAATGAGCAGTGAAAGTTCGAAGATACTTAAGTAGAAGTGCTATCAACCCATACTCTATAGTTAAAAATTTTACACTCGGGATGACGAGGTTTCGAATCCCGGTACGGCCATCCAGAAATCGGTTTTCCATGGTTTTCAGAAATTACACCAGGTGAACGCCGAGGGGTGGTTCCTCCAAAATTCAATCAACGAATTACTTCCCGTTCCTCACTCGCAGTCTTTTCCCGCCTCTAATGGCCTCGATGTCGACCAGGCGCAAAATCATTAACAAAAAATAAACGAATAAAAATAAATCAAATGTTGCATTGGTCACAGAGCATCAGAAGAGTGCAATGATAACAGCTCCTTGCAATGACTCCCGATATCCTGTACCTCGTCATCCTCTGCTAACATTGCTTTGTAAATGATGTAGTAGTAGAAACTTTTGCATTAATTATTTATATGGATATTCCTGTGAAAGATGGCGAAAATAAGTTGAAGTTTTATATTTGATGAGTTATTTTAATGTATGCTAAACACAATGTACACTAAAGACCTTCAATAACTGAACATTACAGCTGCCATACGTGTTCCATAGAATCTCTCGCATCCCTCAGGATGCTGATCCTTTAAGTGTCGTATCTTGCACGCAAAATATTTTTAAATGGACATAGTCACAATCCGTTCACACCACGGACAGATCACATCTCTAAAGTACCGTTTCTGGCTCCCAAAAAGCTGCTGTCTCCCCTATTTTTCCGTCTCCAAACAAGATCTCCTCTCCTCTACCTCGTAACTTATTCATTAGCAGATAACTTTATTGATTCTGCTACCGTTGCACCAACAAGCAGATTAAACGTCAATGTCATTTACACAAGGCTCCCTAGAGGCTGGCCTACATGAGCGTCGCCAGCCCGATTGCACCGGACTAACAATAAAGCAGAGACTAGGCCATTACAATTTGTACGGAAATGTACAGTGATACAAAAACAGAAGAAACAATACGACAGGTTGGTTTCAGAAGAGAGGTGAAGGAGGGAATGGTTGAACCAGTGGGCACTGTGACGTGACTATGTTGCTGATGAATCCAACACAGACCGGGCGAATCTTACTGTACTCACCACTTAAGGGCGGCCATACACACTTCAACTTGTTGTCCAATTTGGTTGTGTTGTAGCTGAAGTTGGACAGTGTATGTGTAGGTTAGAGACAAAACGCAGGTTGAACAACCGAATTGACTAATTAAAACTCTTGATATTTCTGGGCTGGTCACGATGTTGTGCAAACCTGTTGGAGTGCATATGAACAAGATGTTCAACCTGGCTGCCATGCCTGCTCCGTTACTCGCAGAGTCAGTAATCTGTGGTAATTATTCAAAACAACAATGCATGGAAAACCGTATAGAAGAATTTCGCAGACTATCACAATTATGGAAGGTAAAACCTGATTATATAAAAATTCAAGAAACAAGGGCTCGTAAGAACTGCTAATTGATTTAAAAGAAGTGGAACGGGATGCCACATTTGAATCACACGAAGAAACATATTACAAACGTATGATCATGCTACATCCGAGAGCTCAAAAAAAAAAAAAAAAAAAAAAAAAAAAAAAAAAAAAAAAAAAAAAAAAAAGTCGGCTAAAAATTGAAAGATCTAGAGCAGGGATGGCCACCCAAATAATCTTGCGTGCGGGCCACATTGGAGATGCATCATAACTCCGCGGGCCGCATATAAAATTAATTATCCTCATATTAGATTTAGACCCGCTATAAACATTTTTTTGGAGCGAAATATTGAAACATAATGGTTTATTATTATTATTCCATTTACCATTATTATTACATGTAAACATAGACATTGTAATAATAATGATTCTAAACGCACATTGTAAAAAATATATAACACTAAAAATAAAACATAAAAAATATTTTGTAAAAGTGTGATAAATCTCGAGGGCCAGAAAAAAGTTCATGGTGGGCCGCATGCGGCTCGTGGGCCACGGGTTGCCCACTCCTGATCTAGAGCAAGGGATGAAGATATATATGGGCTTACTCTGTGGTACTTTGATAAATTTGATTTTTTACGGGACCTGGAAACATAGCTAACGGCAATATCGTCCTATGACGATGAGAAGAAACAATGATGATCCTTACAGTATATTATCGGTAAACCGACCACGCGTTAACTGAACCGTCACTTAACCGAACACAGTCTAGAAAACAGAAAAATTGTTTTTTGAATAAATAAATTTTATTGTAAATTCAATAAATTATATATATTACTGTTGAAATGTCAATTGTAATTTAAAATTTCTAATAGATGTTTACAACATATAAACAAATAGTAAATAATTAAGTGTATAAGTGGAAAGTTTATTATTCCATAGGACTTTCGTGGAGTTCAATTCCTACTCTCCGCTGGGATTTTCAAAGGCTCTTAACCTATCTTTCATCTCTGGCAAAGCTCGTTTTGTGTATGTGAACTACACTTGAAAGCTTTCGTGGTTCCGATTCCATACTTTTCTCCTTTTTTCACTCAATTCTTTGATTTTTGGCTCTACATCTTTATCGATTTTTTCTGATATTATTTCATAAAACGTATTCTAGTTTTATATTCAGTTCTTCTATTCAGAATTTTTCAATTTGATTATTTCTAAACGTTTTACAAGTGTTGTTAAAATTTATTCATTTTATTGTTTGAAAATGTATAGATTCTGTGCGTTTTCAAAAATATTTTGATATACATGTACATTTGTGTACAAATTGGATTTGGGGCTGATGTATTTCGGACAATCGACTGTTCAATTTTTGTAATATTCTAGATGCAATTGCTTTTACTTCTGATTGAAAATTTTTGTGTGAAAATTTGGGGCATTTTTGTAGCCACTGTTTTGTCCAATTTTTCTTTTCACTTTTTCCTCTCATTTTCTGTGCACGCAGCAATTATCATGGAACATAAAGAGATTTCTTAACTTCCAGTATTACTGTTATAAGTAAACACCTTGTTCACTCTATTCCGGTTTTCTCTTTACTGATATCGGGCAACAGTTTCGTTCAACGTATTTTTCCTTTGTCAACCAGTGTGTACGAACACTTTACGAAAGTGGGGAAAATATCAGCTGGTTCTCGCAGTCATTTCATGTATAAACTGTTTTATATACTGAAAGACAAAGTTCAATTACTGTGTAGTGTTCTGTTCACTTCGTATTCAATAATTTAGGGTCACCAGTATTTTATTAAATATTTGAGTATTTTAAATTTACGATGAAGGCCATGCCTTAATAAATTGTCGAATAGTGATTGTAATCTTGAGATGCAAATAAACAAATCATTTTCTAATTTTTCTTCTTAATTTTTATTTTTACAATTGAAGTGAACGCAGTTCGTGTAGGTAGGAAGTGGCGAATTAAATTCCATTTTGAGCATGCCGTCACCAGCTCCATCTATAAGATTTTCTTTCATCTTTACGGTCAGAGAAGCTACTAGTAATATATGTCCAAAACATGATTTAGTATCCATCTATGACCACTGCCAACTTCAGAGCCCGTGTCCCTGATATTTTTCAGAGCCCGTGTCCTTACAACAGTCAAGTTTCCAAGGTATTAATAGAGTTCAAACCTTTGCACACCTCTTTAAGCAAATCTTTAGTGCTAGAGCTAGTCGATGCAGAAAGTAGTGTGCCCAAGAAAGATTATTGGTTTTAACTCCTGCTTCTTTTGCCAACTATAGATTTAACATCATCACTATAAATGGCGATACATTTTATCCAGTCAATCTCCTAGGCGTCACAGCTGTCTGCAAACATGTCGTACTATACTGTACAGTAGTGTTTGCAGAAAGTAAAATGATTTTTACGATACTTTCATCAGCTTCAAAGCGCGCAAATACCAAGAATTACGCATAGCCTGAAACATCAGTAGATTCTTCTAACCGCAAAGCAAACGTAGGCTATTCTTTAATTTTTAGAGTAATTGTTCTCTACCGTCCATATTATTCATCCTGCGTTCATTAGCATTATCAGAACGTTGTATGCTTGTTTTAACTATATCGAGGGCTGATGGCAAAAAAAGAATCTCGGCAACTGCATGCGATTAAACTGTTTTTGCGACTCCGTAACTAGCTAATAAAGAATTCTCGTTGATACTGTATCAGGTTCTTCGGTGGTTTTAATTAATATTGTAATTAATTAAGTAGTCCACCAAAGTTCAGTTTAAGATTTTTTGTTTATTTTTCAAAATAACAAGTCAGCGATATTTGTCACAAACAAAGATACAATCCAGAGATACTAGCGCAGTCTTTGGCAGATGCAAAGTGAATCTTTATAAAACTGACTGTAAACTAACTATAACTAAATACTGTCCTTCTGCCGATTTCTTTATATAGGCTCTATCGAAATTTCTGGAATTCATCAAAAGCGTCCACCAGATATTTCTCGAACATTAACAATTACTCAAACAATTAAACATATTAAAAACAATCAGAATTAGTACGTAATCAATTAACATCATTACAAAACAGTCAGAAATGGAAATTAAAGATACTTAAACACAGAATTATTTACAGAATCATTTTAATCTGTCGAAAATCGTCCTGTAGACATCGTAACTTGCATTAATACTTGGAATTACACACATTTAAGCAATTCTCTTGCACAATTCGGTTCTTAAACATATTAAATGCCTTTAAATAATTTCTTCTCATAAAATAAAGTCTATATACACTGATTTACAAGAAATTACAAAACAAACACAGCAGATCATATTCAAGCAAACTTTAGCTCACTGCAAATACTTCATTAAATACAATTCTATGTAAAGTTCAGGTATGAGGGCTGTTACAATTGGATGTCTAAAACAGATGAAAAATACTGTCAATCAGAAAAGAAAATAAATAATCAATAACATAAAATTAACGTAATACGAGAAACAGTTTTGGCCGGCTAGTATCAAGTATCATTATAAATACCAGTCCCGACATTCAAACAAATAGTAATAGGTACTAATTTTGCTATCTGATTCATAATAGTTTGCTGCTGGTTAAGGGTTTTCAGTTTTTTTTTCCATCGAAGAATCTGAGTGATCTATCAGATTCCTTTGGATGTTTACTTGAGAGGTGACGCATAATGTTTAATGGTTTCATATTTTCAGTTGACAATACTTAGCCACAAATTACATATTGAAGTTTATTATACATGACCACAAAACCATATTTCAGGTGATTGTCTTTGATATCCTCATTGATTAGCTTTCGTCTCTGTCACTTGTATCAGACGTGGAGGCTGCGCAGATCTTTTAAGAATATTTTGCTCGCTCGTGGTGAATTGCGTCCGTACTCGCTGGCATATTCTGACAACTGAATGCAGCGAAAGAAAACAATCTATTCGTACTCGGCCGCTGATTCCTCGTCTTGCCTCCCGCACTACCACCGCGGCAAGCAATACGAGATATCATAGCTCGAAGAATGCCCGCCATTACCTTTAACAACATTTGATCTCTTGACAGTAAGTTTAGTCCCCCCCCCCCTCCAAAAAAAAAAAAAACCTGGGGGGTGGCGGGTGGCAAGAATGATCTCTATCAATGAATGTTGAGAATCACTGTTCTATTCAACTTATAAAACTCGAGTGTCGTAGAATAAATAATCTTTTAACCAATCAATAGTTAGAGGTGAGATAAAAGTTAAATCTCCTTAATTTATTTTCTTAGAAGTCTTCATTTGATTTGTTTTTTTGTAATCATTGGACATTTCATACGAACTGGTACAATATGATGCGCAGAAGAATAGCATCACATTCAAATTACTTACTTAGATCGAATGCATACTTTCCCAAAATACACAGTCTATTAAGACAAATGTCATGATTCATTACAGTGATATAAAACAGCTTTTTTTTTCTAATAGAAATTTAACCAAAACTTTCTGATTTCTTGAAGAGTTATTATATTGTAATATTAAAATCAATAATAAATATTCTTATAAATGGCATGTCCATAACTTGATCCAATAAACAGATAAAATTACAAAAAAAATCTTTACAATATCAATACTATTGTAGAAGTTATTACTTTCCAAGAAGATAATCATAAAGGGTGATAAAGCGTTAGTAGAAAACTATGTTATCTGTTGGAGGATACCTTATATTAATACTAGAACTGTGTGATATTCAGGTGAAGCCAGACTCACATTACGGAGTCACAGGTAAGTGGGAACAGTTGTAGAGTGCTATTTGAATCTTTCAAGGGTTACCGTAAATTTTCTTTACTATTACGCGTACTTGTATCACATACCAGGAAGATCATATCGATAGACGAGTTATAGTGCCCCACAATATTTGTTCCTGTCTTTAAATTCACCCACCCTTCCGTCTATACTGTCTCTTCAGTTATTCCCTCCATTTGCTCACTGATAGAGAGCAATAGTTAATGTAATGTTATTGTCGTCGTAGATAATAATTAATATTACAAATGACTGAATGGTAGTCCATAAAAACAGTCATTACAATCGTAGATTTTTTAGAGAAAAAGAAGATATTTGGTGTTCGAAGAGTAGAAAAATGTGGAAATCAATAAAATTTTCTCATAAATACGCGACTTTTCGGCAAAATAGAATATATCATATACACCGATGATTGTCACTCTACCTTCATTTCCTCACATAGTATTAACTGAAACAATACGTATGTTTTTTTTTTTAATACTTCATTAATACCTTTCACTGATGTCATTAGGAGAATTGCTCTGACCTTATTATAACATCTCTTTGCTGTCCCCATTTATGTTCGAGATGGGCAAGCGTTGTATCAATTTTTATTCATATTTTGCATTGAAAACGTGATCAATTAAGGCCGAATTTAGAACCCATACAATCCTTCACCTGGAACCCAAAACTGATTAAGAAACATGTTCGGATATGACATTACGCATGCAGTAGTGGTGTTTGAAATCTCGACGGCCACTTTCCCTTACGCACGTTAAATTTACTAGTCAATCTACTTGTTCACTCACCATACCATTGAATTTTCATTCAGAATTAGACGAGTGACTTCCAACTTTCCAAACTTCTTTTTAGAATGTTATCGATTCTCACCTATTAAAATATTTAACATACGTGCTGTACGTACATTGCAACAAACGCGTTTTACTGAAGGAGAAATACCTTAAGCATCTCGTACAGGTGGTTGTCTTAATACAGCCAGAGAAAAGCTTTTTCGTCGTCCTCTCTTAAACAACCTTGGCTCGCGGCGAGGTGATCTGCTACCTATGAAGTCAGGCCTACGTTCGCCTGGAGTTTTCTTTCAATATTTGCCATCCCCGAGGCAAATTTGTCCACTCGGTTTGACGAGTATTACAAGCTGTTGTCTCTACCCATCGACCTGCTTCCTCTTCAGCTGAAATACACGCGCTTTGAGACAGTGGCTTTACCCCCTCCCACGAGTTCCGTGGCCATCGTTCGTTGCCTCGCTTCCATCAATAAAGTATTACATTCCACTTCAATAGAAAAAGTTTGTCCGCGTTAAATGGGCTCTATTTCTTTAACACTCTAATTAATTACATCACTTAGTGAACTCTTAATGGGAGAACTCTACTGGATTTTCTTTCTTTTTTGGAATGTGACGCTCTTTCAATACATACACGCTAAACGAGTAAATCTTATACCAACCTGTCACTGTATCCTATTTGTCAAATGGTGTGCTTGTGGTGGAAATAGGGTTCCACCACAGAATTAGCACCTAAGGGATAAATGCAGATCGAAACGTGTCTGTATAACCAGTAAACATGTAACAGCAATTCAAAAACGTTATGAATCTGGCAGCTGCTTTTAGTTATGTACTATTATTTTCAGGTGTATAGAACAGCTTAACGTGTAGTTCGATAAAAATTATTTTGGGTAATTTATAGACAAAATTAAAATTTTACTATGAACAAAAAAAAAATTTAGGCTTACTATCGTATGACATACAAATAGATATAAACTAAGAGATAATAGTGAGTGCAGATATCTCTTCTAAGCCAGGTCAGCTGTCTATTCATGTTTGTTTATGTATTTTGCCTGTGAACAAATAACTGCAGCAAACTGCATAAAACCATAATCTGAATGGCAATTAAGTCGGTAGCAAAATTTCGTTGCTGTCTGGTGGATCAGTGGTAGAGCGTCAGATTGGGGATCGAAAGGTCCCGGGTACAAATTCCTGCCTCCGCAGGGATTTTTACAAGTCCTTAACCTTACCTTCACCTCTGGCACAGATTGCTGTGTAATGTGAAGTGCGTTAGAACGCTCCCTAGGTTTTTATTTCACGTTAAAGTGTATACCTCCTTTAACCGGTAAGATTTCCGTTTAGGTTAGAAAAGGAACTGGCCGTCCTACCTCTGATACCAGCATATTGTTCCTCCTTCGACACTGACTTTCTTATTAAAGAAAGTTCTATTTATTGTTACTTTTTATGAAGTTACCTGGAATATCATTATATAGTGCTTCGCAGATTGATACTGTTGAAACCTGGTATTTTGAAAGATGCTTGTTCAAATTTCCGTCCGGTATTCCTGAGTTTGGCTTTCGATGGTTTCTCGAATTCACTGCTGGTGAATGCCGGGGTGATTCCCTCAAAAGACTATGGCCGAATGTCTTTCGTTCTTGCCCCAAGCCTCCAATGACTGCGATGCCGATCAGGCGTAAAGCCACAAAAATAAGTCCTTCTCTCAATAACTGTAAGCAATGATAATATTACAGTAACTTTCATGTTTGAGATCGACATTTCTCTCGGCGTTGAGAATTAATATAGTTGTCTCAGGTGACTAGCCGAGTGAGCAGACTATTTTCACTCGATGTTTCGGCGATCGGAAACTCTGTCGCCATCTTCTTGATGAAGTGAAGATGGCGACAGACTCCGATCACCGAAATATCGTGTGAAAACAGTCTGCTCACTCGGCTAGTCATTCGAGAAAACTATATTAACTTTAATGTACTGCAAAATACGTCACAAAATCGAAAATCTTATTTATGATTTTTTAATTGAAAAACTTCGTAATTCCTCCAGATAAACAAATAAACTTTAAACGGAGTTAGAGAACTTCCAAATTTTTCTGCTCATGAAGTATCAGAATCGACCTGACACACCGTCTACGAGATTTAGCTGTCAGTTGCCAGTGATTGACAGGATCTTATCTGAAAACATAATATACAGATGGAAAATCAATATAATAAGTTTAGATAAATATAGTGTGGTCTCAGACATATAATTTGATTGAAATATTTAAATTACGTTAATCTGATGAAAATAGTAACAGCATTCGGTAGCTAATCAACAAACGTGAAAAAAAATGGTAACTTATTATATTATTTTTAAAATAAAGCTTACATCATTTGTATCTCCCTAAGTGATTAATTTTCGATATAGTTCCTACTTTCGATCGTTAGTGCTCTAAAAGACCACATGACTTCAGAGTGAGCACTGAATATTATTGGAGAGTTCATCCGAATACAAGAAATTCATTGGCTGAGTTACACAAAGTTTCTTCAAATGTTTTACTAATTTGATTCCATATCGAAATACAGTAAAATGTAGCGTTGGAACTTATTTGTGACATGAAACAGTTTAAAAAGTTGTGGGTGCCAAGATCCAAAATGACAGCAGGAACGAGACTAGCTGATAAATATTCATCATGAATCCAAGAAAGACAACACGTTGCTCTACATCTATACTCTGCAATTCACAAAATTGTTGATGGCAAAGGGTGCTCAGCACCAAAGCTAATCTCTTTGTTGGGCATTCCAATCCAGAATGGTACGAGGGAAAAAAGAATTCATATAAGAATCAGTGCGGCACCTTGTTTCTCTAATCTTATCTTTCCTGTCATTCCAACTCAAATAGGACGAAAATCTCTCCAACGACCTCGTTCTTTGCTAGAAGATATGAAAGTCAATTTTATTTTCATGATTCGGTTGGAAATAAACATTTCGGACGGTAACTGCTAATAAACTCATTTACCACTTTGTTTGTACGAATCACGATTTCATTGTTCGTCAGAATCGGAACAAGTCGCATACACAAGTTTGCAACGTGGTCTATGTCCATAGTATCGCCTTTCCGACTCCAGGTGATAGAACTGTAATCCTCTCACCGCTCCACGAGTCGTCGCTTAAAGACGGGGCGACGGAAAGAAATGGCAATGAACGTCCCCTCCCAGCAGCTAATTTAAGTGATGAATGCAAGCAAGTCTCCTTTTTAGGGTAGGCGGGGGAGGCCTTAAAGAGATCGCCTGCCTTAACTAAGCGACTCTCCTAGCGAGGAGTTAACCTGCATTAGCGAGATGAGTCTCGCCAAATTAAAATATACACCGGTAGCGGGGGTGCAAAGTGTTCGGCGGAGACAGAATGAGCAGTGGGGGAGCCCCTCTAGGCACGTGCCAACGACGGGAATAAGGTCAACTTCACTCCCACAGCATGTTTCGGATTCATACTTGGCCTTACTTTCACCTACTTCTTTTGATAATTACATCTAAATATTCACTATTGGGAGTACAACAGTAATATGGCAATATATGTTATATCCACTCTTCTGAATTAACTCTTCTTTTTCTTATTTTACAAATGGAAGTAAAAGAAATGGCCTTGTCGCCACTCACCTGGAGTGATTATGAGAATCCACGGAGAGCCGAAATCTGGATTTGGAATCAAACAAGTGTCCTCCAGATTCACAGGCCCCATCGTTACCACCCATTCGCCAGACTGAGTTCTTTACCTTGGCATGAAGTTGCTCTAACACCACGTAATTTGCTAGGTTATTCATGTTTAACAGGTTTCTCTATTATTCCATTAATATTTGCTTTGTATAACACAATATTAGTACCTTCCTCATTGTTGATTGACATTATTGTTAAAATTGGTCCTGTTAAAGACCCATTGTTTTTATAGTTACTCATCGCGACGCCTTTGTGGTGGAAAGAGCAGCCAGCAATGCCATTGTCCAGGGGACGCCCGAGTGTACAGATAAGCAACGCCGATTGAAAAACTACATGAACTGGCAGGAATCGTTCCCCCTGATATAAGACGGAACGTAGCTGAAATGTCAGAAAGAAACAAATTTAATCAAAACTCTGCTCATCCCTTATTCGGGCATCAACTTCCAAGACAATGGCTGAAATCTAGAAAAAGCTTCCTTAGGACGACAGCTGCTTTAGATGTACCGCCGAAAGTTGACCAGCTCAATCTGTGGTGAGCCAGAATGACTTGTGTGAATCAATGGATACCTACTGCAGAGACACTACCACCAGGTGGCATCCTCAACAGGAAGACCTGCAGAGCGTTAAATCGGCTGAGTAGTGGAGTGATCAGGACCAAAGAGAGGCTGGCAAGATGGCATTCCCTTGAAGATCCTAATACTGCTTGTGAGTGTGGGTCAGAACAGACCATTAAGCATCAACCTGCACGCTGCAAGACCTCCTTCGCGCCAGTGACAATGCCATACAATTTGCTGACTTTTGGTCATCCATCATATGAAGTCTTTATTGTTGGTTGATATTATTTTATTTATGTTATTGTTATTACTGTTTCTAACAATTTTTAAACAGCGTTTTTGACACGAAATAAATAAATAAATACTACCTTCCTCAAAGGTCATATTTACTTGTTTCATTCGGTATTTTAAATTTTTACTTCACTATTATTGGTTTAGAAATATATAGCTTACATAACCTGAAGCTTGCCGTATCTGATGAAAACAGCAGAGCCAGCTGCTGAAATTTTGTGTTTTTATGACGCTATCCGGCTGTACACCAGTGAAGCTTACATTGGAACATAAAAATATTCCACCTCAACCGTGAAATTATTTTTAACAAGCAAGTAATTACCAACTGCAGTATATTTTTGGTTAACTAGTATGTCTTTCTCTCGTACGAGGGCACAAGCAACAGACATTGAAGTGAATGTTTTATATGATACTCATCTGAATGGTTTGGACTGCACAGAAGTAGAAGTTAATCACCAAGTTGATTCTGAACCTACTCGTGGTATCCAGAAAAGATAGATGTCTTCATCCAACAATTCACTAATCCTGCCATTTTTTCATATTCTTAATGCCTGAATTGTCTGAAAAAAGGGGATTCTTCCAAAAAGAGATTTTACACATTTACAACTTTAGAAAAAATTCATACAATTGTAGGCGAGAGACGAGAATTTGCACCCCATCCAGTATCTTCCGTATACATTGCAACGGCTATTACTTTTACAATTTCCCACATTCTATGAATTCGCAGATCTATTTTTGTCTATTTAATTTTTAATTCTAAATTCAATTATAATGGGATCATGTCATCAGATATTACGGTGCAGACATTAATTAAGGCCACATAGTAATTTTATTTCTGCGTCTAACATAGGTTTTCGTGGAGAAAAAAAATTTCGGATAAAAGTGAGTCACTAAATATCCGAGAGTAGTGCCATAGAAGAAATTTGAAAAAAGATATAAAACTAAAATTATGAGGAAAAAAGTATAATTAAAACATTTTTTACAAGATTCTTAGTGAATGAATGGATACGATGGTCAATAGAATTTTTAGACGTATAATAGTTTGTAATTTGTTATAGGTGGTGAACAGGGTAAAAAAAAAAAAAAATAGACAGTGACGTCTATAGTGTGTGACACAACGTCTGGTGAAAAGTATACGTTGTGATGAAAAGATTAGCGTACTAGACGGAAGTATATTATATCAACAACAGAGATGATAAAAAATCAGTTTTTCCTCTTTCACATTAAAATTTGTATCTTTACAAATAAAACATTACTTTGAAAACATTAAAGCATTAGACAAAACATGCGAATGTTTATGTGTAAGGTATAAAAATTAAAACACTCTAAAAATTAAAATCACACACCCCTGCCCATCCGCGACAATTTTATCCGCTTTAGCCTTGACTGAAACGACAATTTCGTTCTGTCACAGTTGGAAACAGCATTGATAGCTCTATTCTTCCAGTGCTATTAGTCTGTGATGTTAAACAAGTAATCACGCCTCCTGTATCGGAAAAACGTTTTTTTTAACAGTCCATAAATTTGAGCACAAAGAGAATCCTGTGGTGCCTATTTTTCACAAATAAAGCCGAACTCGAACTAGTGAATGACAAAGTTTACTGTTTTCTGACGTCGTTTGTAAGACATTAAAAATGGCGTGAAAGAAGTATGGTCCCCGCACGTCGTAATTTTAGATTAAGTGCTCCGGTGAGCTCTCCGTGCACAGTTACCCGCACTCGGATGCGAATCGTTTACGAATGGCTCGTCATCAACTCGCACAACAAAGTTATTACGGTCATGTTTTTATCTTCGCACCCCTCTTTAACCGCAAACTCGAAAACGTCCCCTTCGAATCTCTAGTTACTGGTCCCCGCTGGGTTGTAATAAAACTTTGATATCCGGCTGTAAAATTTTAAACGTCTCCATAAACCAGTTGTCAAACTGCGTGCCCTGAACATCCGTATAAATCAGTGGTCTGAATATAGCAGGGCAGGAAAGGCAAGGGAGATGTTACAGGTGCGTATGTGAGATACGTTATCCGGCCCCCAAAGTATTGCTTTTTATATTCGAGCAAACAAAATCCGGGAAGAGAGTTGTAACAAACTCTGTCACTATACAAAAGGACAGAGAGCAAGTAATATTTGCTCCGAATTAAGCGCGACAAACAAAAATGTCAGGAATGATAGAGATGGCCAGAAATTTATTTGAAGATACTTGATTGACGTCATTATTTCCTCTAAATCAGAGTTTTAAGAATTTTTAGAAGAAGATTTGAAATGACACATTGATAACTGTGGTTGAAGGGATGCGATAAAAAATAATCTAAATCTATAAGACGAAAACCGGATAAATTTATCCTATAAAAATTCGGAAACTACGGAGCAGATTTCGATGGGGTTTTTCGCCGTTTTAAAACTTAGAATCTCAATTCAGTTATTTGGCATGGCTTATGTTTCAACGTGAAATAACGCAGGAGCATTAAATGAAATTCTGAACGTATGATTACAAATCCCAAAGATGGAAGGATTAGATGTTTCATACTTCGCACTAAGCACACAACTAGAATGTCTCTGACCATAGCTTTTAATGAAAGCAATAAACAAAATTCGAAGTATTCTTTAATTTATTTCCGGATATTGAATTTTTAAATGCCACAGATAACCTTAAAACAACATATTTTCTGTAAGCAAGATCTCTGGAAAATGTCATTTGGCCTCTTTACGATAATATTATTCAGGATTCACTTTTGATATTTGTATAAAAGGCTGGATCTGCGGAGTTAAAGCATCTGGTGTTTCGATCAAAACGTATATCCATTCACTTCGCAATTGAATCAAATGTGAGTTTCTAACAATAATCCAGCATTGTTCAGTAATGTCGTAATGCAATTTCTTAATCAAATTAATGAAGCTTGATATATGGTACATGAATCTTTTCGGACGAATGAAAATAGTATACGTGAAAACATCAACTCTCCTGTTTCTTGGTAGGGGAAGGATGAATTTAGGTTTTCTTTAATTTCGAAAAAAGTTGGCACGAATTTTATGAAACTTTGCACAAATGTTTCTCATTGCGGGAATACAAATAGGTTACTGGTAAATCAACGCCAACTATACCGGGCAACGCAACGCCAGGAACTCCGCTCGTATTTAATATATTTTTGGTTTATTTTCCGTAACAAAACAAAATCATTTCCGGAGTCTTTGTGTTAAACTTTCCAATTATAACTAAATTAAATCAAATAATCAACCATAATGCTGTATTGTTGACTTTCCGTGAGGTACAGAGCTCCATTTATTGTTAACACTTTCTGGCAGATAGCTTATTTCGTTAATAGACATATTCTGAAAAACTATTTCTGTCGAAACTAACTTCTAAGGCTTCAAAAACATTCTGATTATTTCAGTTTTCATTTTCTAATGCGATTGTGTTACTTCTGCATGAATTATTTTTCCGTCATACTTGTTTAACATTGTTAGTTATTAAATGACAGAATTTATTAGTACTTATTTCTGAGTAGGTTTCAATGCTATCAATTCTACATTCAATGCTTTTATTGGTTTCAGATTACAGTTTAAAGTCAGAAAGCGTTAGAACAATTCGTGGACTTCAACCTATACTACTATACCACGTAACATGAACTATGAGTATACCATGGATGGTGTGATCCTCCATAATTTCCCATTTGAGGTAGCTGGGTTTGTTTCCGTTGCCTTCCCAAGTAGGAAAATATTTTTAAGTATCACGGTATAAGTGAGTAATATTAATGGCTTACTATATCGAAAATTACCAGTGGGCCATTAAGCTTAATGTCCTAATCCTGTTCGTTCACAAAGTCCTGACTAGGAATTGTGCATAAACACCTCTCCTAATCCTTTGTTCAAGTACCGAATGATGAGAACTTATTCAATCACCGGGCCTAGAAGCAGATAACAACCCCCAACGATATGATTTCACGAATTATATTTTCCGTAATAAGATCAGAAATTCTAAGCAAAAGATTGAGAAAAGGCCTACATCATAGACTAATGTTTTCTCCTTAATCTGAGGTGCGAGTAAACTAGAAGTATTGCCGTAATTTAAATACAGCTCTACGAACAAACGATACTTTATGGTCCGCTGCTAAATCCGAAAAGAGGCAGCATCGGCGACGTGACTGGTGTTTTCGTCGGCTCCCAGTTATCGGCAAAGACAAATTGCGGCCTCATGCTGCCGAATTGAGATGAATGTTCTGCGTCGACGTGCAAAGGCCCTGATGCATTGTTTCTGCAGAGGACGGCAGGCAGCAAAACAAAAATGAGCTGATAACGTTTACGGGTCACTGGCTGTAGAGGAAGGTAACGTAACGACTTTGAAAAAGCAGATTTTTTTGCATCTATTTTACCAGCTTCCCGTTTTTGCTGTACAGTGCACGTTGCAACCTTGTACCCTTTTTTCTATGGAAAATCTTCTTCTTAAAAGTTTTAGACTAAGAGAAATGGAATAATAACACTTCCTTTATTTTAAGAAAGCAAAGGTGAAAAAGGTATTCGTATTGTTACGAGTCTCGTTTTTTAATACGATGCGGAAATGTAGTATTTAAGCAGAGATTTTCGAATTTTGTAAATCATATTCTTTTTTACAAACCAGGGGATGAATTAAAAAAAATTATTTGCAGGAAATCATCAAGAAAGTAATAAGAAGGTGACGAAATTAAAGATACAAATTATACCATTAACGTTATTGCAAATATACATTTAGGAAACAAAATACAAAAAAAACCTCAGCTTGTAAAGAACTAGAGGCTTTATTCGATTAATACCCACAAGCATAGTAAGTTCCTAGTTCCTACAGATAAAGATTACAATTAATTTCCTAATTTTGTACACATATACAGTATAACTGTAATGAGTTTTTAGCACAAAATTATAATGTAAATATCGTTGCTGGTACCCGTTGAGTATTTAAGCATAGTAATAAGTAGGGTAGCAGGCTTAACTTCTCCATAATACAGACGAGTCAGCTCCAACAGTATTGGCCTGCATTTAACTCATGTATTTGTGTACATTTTGGTTATTTTTCTTGGTTTTCCCGAATTTATTCTTCCATATAGCCTGGTTGCCTGTTCAAGTTCCAGTCGATTGGTTTCATCTAAGTGTCGTTTTCATCCCATGTCATTCCTGCTGCAAGATAAATTAATAAAAGAAATAATAAATAATCTTGTTGAGAAAGAGTGTGTAGCTGACTGTATGATCGAACAGGTTGAAACCCTTATAGGAAATTCTCCTTCCGAGCAGCAAGAATTGGATGATGGTAATTTATTCTACCGCCGATAAACAAAATTGTCAGCCTTGGAATTACTGCCACGCACAGTGAATCACCAGACAAATAAGCTCTGAAATTGGTTTTTGAAGAAAGATAACTAATAGATTCTTTTAAAAAAGATAACTTTATTGCATAAAATGATTGAGCAAGGTGTTTTCCTCGATAGGAAAAATTATTGGTGAAAAACAACGAATTTATTTGAAGGTGCTATGAACGATTGCTATATGAGCAACACGGTAAAAGTCAAATTCTAATACATGCTACAGAAATAAAATGTTCGGTTAATGATTCTACCTGACATGTAAAATAACGCACCTCTCGGTAAAGTATGTTAACTTTTGGAAGAAGAAAACATTTTTCGTCAACCCAGAAGTTACTATGTAATGAATCCATCGGAGTATTTCCCGCTAAACTCGCAGCTAATGTAATGACCATATGATGAATAAAACATTCCAGTAACTCCTTTTTTCAATTGTTTGTAGTACTGACAGCGATTTTTTTCTCGGTAGCATCGGCGGATTCAAAATTAACACGTTTCGTAACAGCTAAATCATTTTGATAGCTAGTGGAGAACCACATACGAAAACTGGAGAGGAACAGACGGCAAGTAAAAGGCTACGGCTAACGTTAAAAACCCTTTCTTTCGTTCGATTACGATGATTTTATTGAGTAATAGGTATTCTAATCCTGGAAAGCCGATGAAGGAAAAGAACCGGGTGTTACAAGAAGACAAGTTCAACTTCTGTACTGTAATTTAATATTCCTGGTTACCAATTTGAAATGTTGTAATATATCACTATAAAACATCCAGGAATTATAAAAGGTTGTATTAACAACGTATATTTTGATTGGCCGTTTTATTCATATTTTATTTCTGGTTACTAATGTGCAATACAGTTTCAGAAGATCTCAGTCATTACTTTGTCACTTACCGCGATTCCTACTAAGGTGAATATTATTGATAATGTCTTGTGATAATGGATTAATTTTTTTTTCAATTCATTCATCTTTATGAAGGAGAACTTATTTAATCCCAGGTGCCTGATAACTTCCAATCAAATTCCGAGTTAAACTTCATTTTATTTTTCACAATTAGGGAAAATCAAATATACAAAGGAATAAATTGCATGTTTCCACTGATTTTAATAATGTTTCCTAATAACTTTTATTGTTACCTCCGATTATACTTAGTTAATAGTACTTTGAACTTCAATGATTTAAAGAATATTTGACAAGAAGTACGTTACACTGGGCTCTGCGTGCTGTGAGCAAAGGTGCTTCGGGTAGCAGCTAGTGCCCTCTCAAGTTGTGAATTTAATCCACTTTTCTGACGAGCTGCGAACTTAATGATAGCCTTGTAAATTCGGTTTCGCCAAACTAGATGCGCCTCGCTCCAGCTGCCGCAGTACAGCTGGAGAAGCCCTTCGCAGGGCTTAAAGTAATTGAGTTCCAAACCCTCTCACCACCTCGCCTGCACGCAGGTGAGTGAGCAAGAATTTAGAAAAAAATAAAAGTACTACCTCATCTCCGGCGCACCTGCTGTGGCGGCTCTGTTTACTGCTGTTTGTGCAATTTACATTGACTACCTACACTCTGTGTAGTGCGAAGACCACGAGGGACAGATTTCAGCACCTAAGATTCCTTCCGACTATCAGATTTTATCAGTGTAGCATAGGATATCGATGACAAGAGAAAATTAACAGAAGCAATGAATGAAAAAAGAAAACCAATATAATCCAACTATTTTTTATTCCTTTCAGGAGGCACTGGACATCATTTCAAAAGTCTTTTTTCCATTGTTTTTTAACTTTTTCCTATTATTCTCGAATTCATTGATACTATTGTTGCTTCATTTTACGTCTCACCTGTTCTTATCTTCGATTTGTCATGGAAACACCGATCTTTTTCAAGTTTCTTCCTGAGATATTCATACCTATCATATCTTCAGATGATCCTTGCTGCCTATATATCTCCTTCCTCCTCAGTGACTCAAGTTCCCTTGTCCTGAAATCAGCGAAAAATGGTGATGGTCCGTGCTGCAATGGCCATAAATGCCAATCTTTCTTTTCCAAATTTTGTCTGTAATCTTTTCAACTTATCTAAATTATTCATGGTTGTGGCGTATTCTAGAATAATTGTTTTCCTGGTATAAACCAAAGATGTTTCTCAACATCTTTCTTTCTGTGACTTTCCAACTTATCAATCAGACGTTTCATATCCAGTCTCAGGTTGGATGACGATGTAATAGTGTCTCAGTTTGGCCTTGATGGATATTGAAATTCTGCTTTTAATAATATTTCACAACCTATTGCTCTGGACTTCAAAACTTCGTCAAAGAAGGGAAGCTTCTTCGCGGATCAAGAAAATTACCGTCCATGATGTTCAACCTTCTATTTTGCAAGTGCGTATTCGAACCGCACACATATGTTTCAGGCGTAATACTACTGTGTTAAATCTACTGTCATAAGTGCTTCATAACTACGTAGCGTTTAACAGTCAGTACGGCATGATGGCTTAAGTTGCCTTTGCCGATTGACGTTATAAACCGATGGCTTCTCCGTCACTGATCCGCTCCACTATTGACGAATTCCTTAAAAGTTTTTTCCTTCAAATGTTCTAGACCTTAGTTATCTCTAGCGAAGAATACTCTTAAGCCAGCTTTGCCACACGACGAAATACTGCCTGATGTGACATCCGCTTGTGTTATTTCCTGGTGTAGCTGGGCCGCACTTGTTAACAAGCCTGACAGTGGAAAGCTGCGTCAATGGAACCCCATACTGACCTTCAAAACTGCTGAATACCTAATAGGGAATAACAAGACTCCATAAAAAATTAAAGTAAAAATTTACAAAATATGGTGTTTAAACACCCAAAGAAATTTTATTTATGCCAGATTAAAAGCACTGTGACGTTTTTTTCATAAAAGAAATTTATGCATTTGATACAAATGAAATATATGCTTGCAAGAAAACCCATCTTTGAAAGTGGATAAGAAGGCTTTTAACTAACCACAAGCAATATCAAATATGTAACTTCCTAAACGACAACAAGTATCTCCGTATTAGCTATCTCGCTATCATCATTCTACGTATTTCTGTATCAATCTACCAAGTCTGGTGGGTGAGTAATAACATTCTAATCCTGTGTTCTGGAACATACAGGATCGATCTTAGGTCTGGTCGGTCCAGATTTCGATTTTCATGAACTTTTGATTATGTTACACAGATGAGTTTTGTAAATTAAGGTTACTTAGGATTAAAATTCGTCTTTGCTTGAACAAGCGCACATTTTATTGTTGATTCACTATTTGCATGTCTAGGTGCAGCGTTCATATTTCAGTCTTCTTTGCATCCGAACAGAATCTCCACCCCTTGTAAGTTCAGGATTTCCAAGTTCCTTTAACAGTTTTGATTCTGTGGATATCACTATATCATCAACATAGCGTCATCAGCGTCCGGCATGTTAATGGTGGATATGTCACAGAGAACTGGATACCCGTGATAATCCATTCTCGATGGTAAATGTTTTGCCTGTTTAGTGTCGAACACTAACTTTGAAACAACGGTCAGCCATCACGTTCCTCATAACAGTTCTTTGCGTGATATATTCATTTCAGTTTTGTACAGTAAAGCATCTTTGTCACTCGGTGACGTAAGTTGACAAAACAACGAATGTTTTTCAACTTTTTTTGGAATGTAGGGTTATGTCGTTAGAAGAAAACTCAATCTGGATTGTAGGACTAAACCTTAGTTCTGAAGAATGCTGGTCGCTAACATACCGCCCACCCTTCAGATGTGTTCCGTTCAGTACCCATATTACTTGCAGTCTTCACAGTGTTTAAGGCTCCACATCAATACGTCGGAACCTACAAATATTGTCCTAACGGTATGAAATTTAGTACACACATTCCTTAGGCGATAATATTTTATTTAAAGTGTATAACGTAGGTTTTCTAATATGTATAAATGAAGAAAAATCACTCGGAATGTGGGTAGATGGATACATGTTAATACGCAAGAAATACTCGTTAATAGCTGTTGACATTCATTCCGCGTGTTTTTGAGTCTTAATTATTCAATAAAAACTGCTTTACACATGCAAATTGCAGATACGTAAAAAGTAGAAAATTATGTAATATTTACAATATCTCTGTGTGAGCTTACATATTGTTTTTCAGTGCTAAGATATATTGCATGGCAGCCTACCTTACAGGGAAACATGGCGTCTACCGTAACGATTGTTTGATGCAGAGCATTTAAGTTGGTTTAATTTTTTGCTAATAGCGGTTGTGGTTAGGTTGAAATGCAGCCTGGATCAAGAATTAAGAGTAAGAAACATACAGAATAAATATCGACATGTAATATCGTTTATTTCTAACCACATTTGAAATGATTTTACCTTTTTCCACACATTCCAATCTTACTTTATACGCTTTTAATCAAATATTATCGCCTAAGGAATGTGTGTACCAAATTTCAGATCGATAGGACAATTTTTGTAGATTCCGATGTATTGACGTGTTACCGTGTTAAATTTATTATTGTCCTCTATTCCAGCAAAATAAATGTTTCTTCTCTTTACTGAAACATAAACAACCATAAATAATACGAGTAAAAAATTTAGAAAATAGTTTTTTTATATGGCTTTATGCCCAGTCCACGTCGAGGTCTTTAGAGGAGGGAAAGGACTAGGGGCAATAAAGTGAAGGGTTTAGGTTGTGACCTTTTGACGAATCACCCCGGCATTTGACTAGAGTGATTTTGGGAAATCATGGAAAACCATGGATGACCGGACGGGGATTCGAACCTGTTCTCCTCAAAAATGTGATGCCAGAACGTTAGCACTCACCCCTCGGTTAGAAAATAGATTACGACCATTTATTTTAAATAAAGTAATACAAAAAATGCAAAAAGTAAATATTAATGATACGCATACATTGTACCTGAATATGGCTACTGGGTATCGCTTCTAATATTCTTATTGGACTGCGTTTTTTAACACAAAATAAAAGCTCCGATAATGCACTGTAAGAAATCTGAGGATTACTAGTATGGACAGTTATATAGTTCTCTTAAATATATCGCACCCTGAGCTCGTTTCGCTAGGTTTAATGTTGTTTTCAGGGTAAGTTATTACCGCAGATGAAATACTGCTTTGCTACTTCACCTACGAGAGGCTTTCTTCTTGATCGCAACAGACCGCACTTAATGTTGTTCCAGATTTATGTGGTGTAGCCGCAGCGGACTTATTTCCATACGAAATGCGTACATTTGTCGGCAGTGCACTCAACGGTGAAAAGAAATGGGAGTGCGCGGTCATGATTTCGAAGTGGTGCGGTGATATGCAGCTCGGAATCAGATTTCAGTACAAGGTATTGTGGCATTAGATTTTTTGAGCAGATAATACTACATTTGGCGAGCTGGCTTTGAGACTTTGCAGCTTAAGTCGGATGGCTTCGAAGAGAAATTTAGCTGTTTTCATATTATTTCAAGCAGATTTAACAACTGCTGATAATTTTATGGCAACTTCTTCGATTAAGTGATCTCTTTAGATCAAAAATTAGATGATACTACATGGTTAAACCCAACATATGTTTTGTCAAGCTGTAACAATCATGCTAAATTTCAAGATTTGAAGTTTCTTTCAGGATTCCACTTACAATGATGTTAGTGAGAGAATTTTTTCTGGAGCTTCACTTCTCTTCGCTCAGTGGAGACAACTAAGGGATAGGGACCGGATTTTTTTTTTTTTGGAACCATATCGTCATTTGGATGTAGTGTTTTCAGGAAACCTTGGAAAACCGATGCAATGATGATTGGATGCTGATTGAATCCACGTTCTCCAGAATGCCAGGCCGAACATAAACAACTCGCCCATCAGGCTCGGTAATATCTAACAAGAAATTCCCGCATTACAATTAAATGAATAAATCTATTTATATTTTGTATTTCCCATTTCTCTGGCCACTGTAACGGTGATTATTTTAACGTTCAGCGAAAATCTTGCCCATATACAGGGTGTTACAAAAAGGTACGGCCAAACTTTCAGGAAACATTCCTCACACACCAACAAACAAAATATGTTATGTGGACATGTGTCCGGAAACGCTTACTTTCCATGTTAGAGCTCATTTTAGTTTCGTTAGTATGTACTGTACTGTACGGACCAATTCCATGGCCCCCCCGGAAACGCTTACTTTCCATGTTAGAGCTCATTTTAGTTTCGTTAGTATGTACTGTACTGTACGGACCAATTCCATGGCCCCCACGCTCTCCTGACCTCAACCCTCTTGACTTCCATTTATGGGGGCATTTGAAAGCCCTTGTCTACGCAACCCCGGTACCAAATGTAGAGACTCTTCGTGCTCGTATTGTAGACGACTGTGATACAATACGCCATTCTCCAGGGCTGCATCAGCGCATCAGGGATTCCATGCGACGGAGGATGGATGCATGTATCCTCGCTAACGAAGGACATTTTGAACATTTCCTGTAACAAAGTGTTTGAAGTCACGCTGGTACGTTCTGTTGCTGTGTGTTTCCATTCCATGTTTAATGTGATTTGAAGAGAAGTAATAAAATGAGCTCTAACCTGGAAAGTAAGCGTTTCCGGACACATGTCCACATAACATATTTTCTTTGTTCGTGTGTGAGGAATGTTTCCTGAAAGTTTGGCCGTACCTTTTTGTAACACCCTGTATAACAAATACAAGAGTAATTATTGCTTTATGACTATGAGTTACAGGGACAAGTCTGAAAATTGATTTTGAACTTCTATATACAACTTAGACGTTGTTATTTATAACTGTTGTATATGACGATAACTATTATAATAATATGTCGGATTCCATTATACTACTTATTTATTTATTTATTTACTTTTTATTAAGTTTCCGTGTTGGGTATGTTTGAACTAATTTTTAAACGACATTCCTAACGCTGGATCCTGCACTTTAAAAACCGTATTAGTGCTGCGTTCGTGTGTGCAGTATGTAAATTTAACAATAGAAATCATTTGGAGTTTTACTGTTGGTCATAACATAGTGTTACTGATATTCCATTAATATTTTAAATTATAATCAATTATTAATGCCAACAGTATTGAAATGGTACGATAAACCACTGTAATAAAAGCTAATTATTAATTATTAAATTTACCAAAATTCATATGATTAATTATTTAATTATTGATTGAAAAGGGTGCTCTAAATGATTTACTGATCAGAAGTAGGATTTAAAGGTCACAGCCTGACAATATATTCTTTTGACTAATGGCTTACAGAAATAAGAAGTATTTAAATTTATTTTTACTAAACAATCAAAATTATATACAAGCAACATCTTTGTTCTACATTAGTGGCCACTAAAACTAATTAATCGAGCGATACAAGACAAAAGGCGATTTTTCTTTACAAAATAATCATTCACAATTTTCAGCAGGTCACGCAATAAAATTACTCGTTAAAAGCTCCTGAGTTAAACTAGTACAAATTCCACTGCTAATTTCTCATTTTCTACCTAGGAGAGTGAGGATTCGTATGGTGTGGATGTCTCCACGGAGAGCGTTAGCTTTGGCAACCATGAAGGTTGTGACGAAACCGCGAACATTACGGGTGTTTTTTAAGTTGATAATGTGATCTGAGAAGTGTATATAATGTCTTTGGCGTTGGTCGCCGAGGGCGGAGTGTTGTATTGTCGACGGTCGAGTGAAGTGCTTTACGGCCGACGGAAGCGAGCATGTCGTAGCCGCGAGTGTATGTTCCGCGTATGAGCTGTATTAACCCGCTACCGCGGGCTCCCCGATATTCCGAGGGACAGAACAATGTGTGAACAGTGCTGAAGTATCTTGTAGACTGTGTATGTTGTTCTGAGTGATATGATTTGCTATAAACTGTGTATGGTGAACTGCTACAGTACTGTACCACTTCAATTGTTTAATGATTACTTGCGGCGTTTATACTCACTATTTACAACCTTATAGTCAAAACTTCATTATTTGGTGACTAAGTTTAGTTTTAGTGTCTGGCTTGCCTTTGGATTATGTAGCTTCAGAAGAATAAAACTTAGTGAACTGTGAAAGCTAACACATGTGTGTGTTTATCGGTAGCCTCTTGCATGTTCCAATTGACTGCTATTCAGTTAACGCATCCATTAGCAACGCTAACTAGACTGGCGGCCGCATCGCATTAGAATAATTTAATTAGAAGTAATAAGTGGTAAATGAAAGCATTGAAGTTTGTGTTTAGCAACATAGCTACACAACTGCAACGACGAACTTTAGTTTTTTAAAGCCCCATGAACGCCTAGTTTCTTACAAGGTCCTAAGTGCATTGACGTAGTCAACAATATCCGACCCCACACTGAATTTATGCGTCACCTTGTGACTCAAAATAAAGACTTTATCACACACAACCGATACTGTCGGTTTTTTGGTCGATCTCGTCCCTCGTGACCAAAAATATCCGGATCATCGTCTCTGTCCTACTTGTTGGCGGCTTTTTCCAGGTCCAATAATTGTTGTAGCAGCTCTCGTCTCTCTTCCCATAGGTTAACATGGAACAACAGTTTACATAAAATAGTAACAATTTTTTTCTAAACATAAACACTATTGGCAAACCATTCGCCCATGCAAACACATTCAGAAAAATCTTTTCTTTGAAGGGATTGTATGATTCCTTCTGAAACTGTCGTATTTTTTTGTGTTCCTTCGGTTTTCCATCTCTCTCAGTCCTAGTACTCACAGCATTTCTAATTTAACGTTTCTTGACGTTGTCAGGCATCTGAAATTGGTCACGCGAGCTTACTGCTGTAACAGTTCTACGTAAATCTCACCAGTTTCAATTTCCACGTACATATCTGCGGCCGACCCCTCCCCCCCTTCTGAGCGGTGAAAGGTCGTATATCTGCCTTTTCAAACTAGCAAGTCCTATTGTGTGTTTGTGTCACCTTTCGTTCCAGTCTGAATGGAGAATTCGCCGAAACAGGCTAAAAGTTCGGTGACCTCTGCTCTGCATAAAGTCATTCTCACAAGTTGGAAATATTACGTAAATCCTGCGTACTGCATGCCTTGTTGCGTTGCCGTGATAACTCATTATTATATTAATGTGGCATACCACAGTATATATAGTCAATAAATTACATCTTTTAATACACGCCATTTCATATACAACTGTCCTCGTTTTCGTCCACTGGTAGGGGCCGGAGAACAAACGCAACGAAACCAATTCTTTGCAAATTTCCACGGAACACGTCTTGGTCTCTGCTTCTACAGCTTTGCCAACTTGTATGATGCTGATTATGTCAGCTAAAGCTGAAAGCGATAGCATTCAGTAATTGTTACTGATTCGAATGTATTGATGAAAGATGGCATGAAAATCATAGGCATTCGGGAGGACGGCGGTTCGAATCCCCGTCCGGGCATCCAGATTTGGGTTTTCCATGGTTTCCCCAAATCACTCCAGGTGAATGCCGGGATGCTTCCTTCAAAAACGCCATGGCCGAATTCCTTCCCATTCCTTGCCCCCATCCTTTCCCGTCTCTAAAGACCACGTTGTTATAAAAGGGACGTTAAACTGTTAAAAAAAAAAAAAAATCATAGATTTACATCTGAGCTGCTAAACACTGCTCCTTTTAATACCGACTGGAAACAAATTTATTGAACAGACTATTGTATCGACAAACCAGATACTCGCCTGATCCTTGATCATGGCTTTTAGAAATTTTGGATTATAAGCTAATAGCTTACATCCACTTTATAGCCTTACAGAGTTAGACTACGGTATATTTTTTTTATTATTATTATTATTATTTTTTTTTTTTTTTTTTTTTTTTTTTTTTTACGAGAGCTTCAGTTCAATTCGAATGCAATTTTTAATATTTTGTCTGAGGAACACAGATTTATGTAAGGCATATATGAGTAGTAATAGATGTTTCTGTAATTGGGATTGCAATCACTCCATATAAGCACAGGGATTAGAATATTAATAGTTGACTGGTGGTTATGAAATATAAAGAATGTAATACATCTGTACAGAGGTGTTAAATTGATTAATATTCGTGGTTATAGATCCAGTTGCGAAGGGTATTGTGCTGGATTCATGGAGTTCTAATTTGATCTTGCACAGTTTCCAACCACTGTTTTCTGTCTGTAATTCTAGGCTCTCTAAATTCTTCTGTCATTTTCACAATGCTATATCTAATTCATCTATCTTGTGCACTTCCACGTTCTTCCCATCTACCGAGCATGTTGGGTGAACGGTTAGCATTCTGGCTTCGCATTCGGGAGGATGCGGCATCGAGATTTGGGTTTTCCATGGTTTCCCCAAATCACTCCAAGAGAATGCCGGGATGCTTCCTTCAAAAAGGCAATGTCCGAATTCCTTCCCGTTCCTTGTTCCCAATCCCATACCGCTTCTAATGACCTTAGCTGTCGACGAAGCCCTAAGTAAAAAAAAAAAACTTCCCATCTGTGTCTTGGTCGTCACTAAAGTCTCCGTCCTTCCCATTTTCTATTGCCTCCTTTCTTCACAAGTTTTCTCCATATGTTCATACCAACGTATTATCGACCTTCGTATTCCGTACAGTTTCGGCAATTACTGCTTTCCTGACCCGCTCATTTGACTACCTTCCCAGTCTAGTATTTCCAATTGTATTTTTCTGAAATTTCATTTCCATGATATGGGATCTCCATGCTTTCATACAGTATGAAGCGATTGTAGCAATAATTTAGAATTTCTGTGGGAAGAGATTCAATTTGCCATATGCCTCATATTCACTTATAATTATCATTTAATATAATGTATACGAGAATGAGTACATGCAATTTTGTGAAATGCCTTTAATTTTCTGCATCTATATCTACACCCATACTTAACAATTCACAAATGTTGCACCAAAACTAATATTCCTATTTGAACAGCGTGAGAGATAAAATAATTGTTTAAAAAACATAAAAACCGCCTTCAAAAAAAAGGGCTCTAAAAATTTTAAAATAACTTTATACTCTGTTTAGAAGAAAGTAAATCTAAATGGACAATATTTTACATTACTGTTATTGAAATTTTTACATTAATTAGTTATTTTTGGAGTCGGTGCCAGCTGTCAGATCGCACAGATCGAATTACTGAACTTTATTTGGTGTTCGAGGCGAACCGAGAGCACGACCAAAGTTCCAAATATTTTACAGCATGTCGTGAGGAAGATAGTTTTATTGCGGGAGACAGCTTAGGGAAACAAATTAACGGTATGTTATCTGTGGTTCAGCCTCGTTGGTCATCCAGGCATATCTCTGGCGGTATAGTGTGAGTTGGTAGGCTACTTCATGCAGTAAATACTTTATAGTTAGTATAATATCGGTGTATCATCTATATGTTTCAGTTTTGTTGAAAATGTTTCTAGAATTAATTGTAGGTAAGTAGTAACATGATTTTTATGTGTTATAGTTATTTATTATTGTTTTTTATTATTGTTTTTATCTTTTTGTTTTTCTTGTTTAGGCTGGCACCGACTCCAAAAATAACTAATTAATGTAAAAATTTCAATAACAGTAATGTAAAATATTGTCCATTTAGATTTACTTTCTTCTAAACAGAGTATAAAGTTATTTTAAAATTTTTAGAGCCCTTTTTTGAAGGCGGTTTTTATGTTTTTTAAACAATTATTTTATTTTTAACTTTTTAGTGGTATTGTAGTTTATTTTAAATACTCCACAGCAGTTCTCATTTTGCGAACTTCCTGGTAGCTCAGTGGTTAAAGCAAATGCTTTCAAAAAAAAATCTGTCTTTATATACCCTAACAATTTTCAGAATGGGGTGAATTGGATGCTGTGTTAAGTAATGTCAGTTTACATTTTGGTCCAGGCTGTGTTTTGATCTAACCATAACAGCTGTTAAAGCTGCTGCTCGATAATCGAAACATGTAACATCTGGACATTAATACATACCACATACTCAAGTCTGTCTCTGGAATATATCTGTTCGTTCTGGCATCACACAGAAAATATATATATTGAATTGGTTTTCACAACATAAAAGCTCGGGGACAAAGTTGAAATCTGACGTACATGTTGAGACATTAGGACACACACATTTTATAAATATTCTGCGATGACTTAAAAATAGCTTAATTGAATTTAACGGTACTTAAAACTTTGGATTTTGTAAAGAACTTTGTCAATTATAAAGGATGGGGGTAAAGGAGAAGTGGGGTTTGGCCTTTGGATACCAAATGTAGACTGTCTTTTCTGATTGATTTAAAGTATACGTTTGTAAATTTCTATTGATATCATATAAAATTTTTAGGTGTGTATAAAAAATAATTAAGGGGTGTGGAGGTGAAGAGTAGTTTGGTTTTTGTTAAGGAAGTGTGGACAGCATTTTTCTGTTTGTTTTAAAGTATACATGTACAAAGTTCCATCGAAACCAGATAAAAACTGTAGCTTTGTGTAAAGAACATTTACAAAAATTAAATGGGGTAAGGCAGTGAGCGGTTGGGTTTTGTAAACAGAATGTTTCTCTTTGTCCTTAAGTATACATTTGCAGTGTTACATCGAAATCTGATAAAAACGGTAGGTATCTATAAAGAATATTGAAAATTAGGAGGGGTGGAGGTAGAAGGGAAGAGGAGTTGGGCTTCTGCAACCTAGTTTAAACACAATTGTTATGTATTTTTTAAAGTTTACGTGTGCAAATTTTCTTCAGAATCAGATAGAAACTGTGCTTTATATAGATTAAAGGGGTGGAAAGTGGGAGAGAGGTTTGGCTTCTCTAAACCAAATGCAGAGAGTATTTTTCTGTTTGTTTTGAAGTTTACATGTGCACACTTCCTTCAAAATCAGATAGAAACGGTAGCTTGATATAATGAACATTGTCAGTAATTAATGGGGTAGAAAGGGCAATAGGGTTTGTGTTTGTATCAAAGTAATGTGAGTAGTACGTTTCTTTTTCTATTTGCTTTAAAGTATACACATGCGAAGTTCCACCGAAATCGGATTAAAATGTGGGTTTGTACAAACATTAAGGGATGTAAAAAGGGACCTAGGGTAGTTTTTTTCTTTTTTGGTCAGAAATCTTCTCCATAAAAAAATACATATATGTGCCAACTTTCATAAAGATCGATCAAATGGTGTCATCTGTAGCTTTTCAAAAAGAAAATTGGCTAAAGTCAAGGAGCGGAAATGGGGAAAGGGGTTCAGTTATTGCAAACCAAAAGCTGACATTTTTTTTTCTCTTCGTTTTACAGTAAAAGTTTGCTGGATAAAAACTGTGGGTTTGTATAAAAATTAAACGGCTTAATGGGGAGTGGGGGTGGGTTTTTTTGGTCAGATACCTTCCTCATGAAAAAATACATATGAGTGCCAACTTTCATGGTAATAGGTCAAATGGTGGCTACTGTAACTTTTTATAAAGAAAAAAACATTGACAAAAATTTAGGGGTTGGTAGGAGGGAAAGGGGTTGAGCTTTGGCAGACCAAATTTTGACAAGATTTTTCTGTTTGTTTGAAAGTATACATTGGCAAAGTTCAATCAAAATCAGATATGAAATATAGGTTTCTATAAAATTAAGGGGTATAAAGTGGTAGATGGGGTGGCTTTTTTATTTTTTGGTCAGAAACCTTCTCCATGAAATATTACATGTATATGACAACTTTAATGGAGATCAGTATAATGATGTCGACTTTAGTTTTGTATTAAGAACATTGGCAAAAAGTAAGGGGTGGATAGGGTGAGAGGGATTCAGTTTTTTTCAAACCAAATGTTGACAGCATTTTTCTCTTTATTTTTGACTATACATGTCCAATGTTCTATTGAAATCGGATAAAAAATGTGGATTTGTATAAAAATTAAGGGGTGTAAAGGGAGAGAGGAGGTTTTTTTAAAAAAATTTTGGGTCATAAACCTTTTCCATGAAAAATTACATATATATGCCAACTTTAATGTAAATCAGTTAAATGGTGTCGGCTTTAGCTTTGTATAAAGAACATTGGCAAAAATTAAGGGGTGGATAGGGTGAGAGACGTTCAGTTTTTTTCAAACCAAATGTTGACAGCATTTTTCTCTTTATTTTTGACTATACATGTCCAAAGTTCTATTGAAATCGGATAAAAAATGTGGGTTTGCATAAAAATTAAAGGGTGTAAAGGGAGAGAGGGGTGTCTTTTTTATTTTTTGGGGTCAGTAACCTTTTCCATGAAAAATTAAATGTATATGCCAACTTTAATGAAGATCAGTTAAATGGTGTCGACTTTAGCTTTGTATAAAGAAAATTGGCAAAAATTAAGGGGTGGATAGGGGCAGAGGGGTTCGGTTTTTTTAAACCAAAAGTTGACAGTATTTTTCTGTTTATTTTTTACTATACATTCCCAAAGTTCCATCAAAATCGGATAAAAAGTGTGGGTTTGTATAAAAGTTAAGGGGTGTAAAGGGGTAGAAGGGGTGGTTTCTCAATGAAATTCATATGGGACCACTTTGGAGGTATACTCTATCCACTATAAAAATTTCATTTAAATTGGTTCAAAATTGGCGAAGATATCGCTGAACATACATCAAAAAAAAAAAAAATTCAGACGAATTGAGAACCTCCTCCTTTTTTGAAGTCGGTTAAAAAAGGATACATATAAGCATCAGTACAGTATTTTATTTCTATAATCTTGTCCGTCCTGTCATTACAACCTAAATACATTGGTGGACGAAGTATTACATCGCACTCGTAAGTGGCAAAAGAAATTCGCATAGTCGTGAATAAATTCAAACTAAACCTACATCGTCTGGCTGCCAGACAATCCCAGCGAACTCTATGTAACAATTCTTGTGAAGCCCTCGTCAGGACAGTCAAGGATGAAGCGGCTTCTCTCTGTTCTCTCTCTAATGCGTAAATCAGTCCCTTGCAATACGGATCTCAAACTCCACAACAGGAATCCAGACATGGACGCACCAGTTTTATGTACCCTAATTCCTTTGTGTGAGCGTTATAATTCTTCGAACTACGACCTATGAACTGCTATCTTGAATTTGCTTCATCTACATCGGAAGTTACTTGCAGGTCCCATGTTGTGCTGTTTTTTTATTATTACTCACAAATACTTCAAGCAATCAACCATGTCAATAACTGAACCGTTTACTCTGTACTCGTGAAGAAACTGATTATTTTTATTAGTTATGCACATTGCCTTGCTCTAATTTTAATTAAAGTAAGCTGCCGTTCATACCACCATTCTTAAATAACATCCAGATCGCTCTGAATTTCTATGCAATCGTCTAAGCATCTTACTTCTAACCGAGCGTTGTGGGTGAGCAATTAACGCCCTGGTCTCACATTCGGGAGGACGCCAGTTCGAATCTCCATCCGGCCATCCAGATTTGGGTTTTCCATGGATTCCCCAAATCACTCCAGGCGAATGCTGGAACGCTATCTTCAAAAGTCCATGGCCAAATTCCCATCCAGTCTCTAATGACCTCGACGTCGACGAGGTGTAAAGCCATAAGTAAAATGAAAAAAACTTTACTTCTCCATATAACTGCATCATCAGCGAACGATCGTAGACTTTATTGGAGAAACCATTAAGACTCTAACGATGTGGGAAATGCAATGCATCTAAAACGATAACGTATCTTAAGACATTCCCCATTTTATATCTGATAGTATATTAATCTCATATACAGCTTTAAAACCCCTTCTCCTATCTTCTGTCGAACGGCTATAGCCAAGTCAGTTCTGTATAAAACCATTCGCTCCCCTTTAGTGGCTATCTCAGGCTGTATTATAAGGGCCCGGTAACCTATTTTCATCTTCATTAGTCGCCCCTCGCCCCAACACAGGGCTCAGCCGGAGCAATTTAAGACCAGCGACTGCCAAGCTCTCAGGGCAACGGAGTAGGCCCTGATAGGATCAGCTCCAGCTACAAGAACATTGCAGTACGCCTGCATCTGCGCCGTGGCAAATGCAATTAGAGCAAAAAGCTATTAGTTCATTTTTGTATAAATAAAATTTTATACTAATACTGTTTCATCGAAAATCGATCAAACATTTTTTTTAAATTTATATAATTTTTTTTATCTCAATCTTTGAATACTCGGATTAGATAAGACACTAAACAAGGAAAGTTTGTCCGTATTGCTAAACACGATAGCTCTGACGCTGGATTAAATATGTTCGCTTTGACACCATGTGAAAACGATCTCGGAGATGGGAAATATTTCACATCGTTATAAAACAGATAAAATCACGAACTACTTGGTACATTTATTCCATAACTACACACAGTTTCTATCACTATCCGCATACATTTAATGTTCCTTGTTAAATGATAAATTTTACTGTAGTTACAGAATACTGTTGACAATTGTCACATTAATACGTAATTTTATAAAACAAAGACTTTTTTGCATAACAGTTATTGCGAACAGCCTTCTACCTTTCTTACCTCAACTACTGCAGTATTCTCCCAATCCATTTCAGTTATCAAATACCAGGAAGAAAATTCTTTAACATTGTAAAAAGGATTCCTAAGCTCGTTCAGTTTCAGTCTAAAGTTGTTGGATATCTTTAACATAACATTTTATATCTTGTGCCAAGTCACTTCAATAGCAAAGTATGTTAAACTCCTGCACAACTTATAGACTTTAAATCTTTGTGGCTGTTATATCTTTCCAGGTATTATATCCATGAATGTAAGTTATATAGATTTTCTGTTACAAAAAGGCAAGGTTTTGTGCTTGCACTGCGAGAATACCAACATGTTTGCTCTACGTCCATTCGCTTATTCAGATAATTAATCATAGAGCACGTTTTTGAGATTTGTATATCTTTTGAGCTAATGAAAATTTTTATCAGAAAGAGATGTAGTTACATTAGATGTATTGTGTTTGATACCTTGCGAAAACAGCCTAGCAGATGTGGAAGAGTACATGTTATAAACAAGTAATATTACAAAATACTGATTAGGGGTGAGTTAATTTACATCCCATAAGAAAAAATAATTTCCAATGTTAACTGAAAATACATAACATCCCATTTTAGGTACTACATATGAATGAAAATTCCAGAGACTCTTATCAATCGCTGCTTTCGTAAATAGATACAATAGAAACACTTGTATCGTATCAGTGATTATGAATAACTTTTTCACCTTCCCCTTCCACATCCCAAAACATACATTATTTCCAAACATAAAAGAAAATTCGTTCACAAAATAAAAATCGTTCTGAAGCAAAAATTATTTCAGTTTGAATTTAAAGCTTCTAGGTTTCTAAAGATACCAAAATTTTCAGACATAATTTTCTTTTAAGAAGTTTCTTAATGTGCTGGATCCAGATTAAGTTGTTATACCGAGGAATTAGTTCTATGGAACTGATATCACTGATTGTTCTTGCGGCAGAACCACCGCAGGCATTTGATTATGCGGTTTGAGCTGTGGTTTTTGCGCGAACGGATGATACGGGCCACGGCTTACTCGGCACAGTGCTACGAACAATAACCGCCATTTAATAACGCTAGTATAACAACGTCAACGAATTTTGTGGCCGAGTATGTAAGTATCATTATCATTAATGGTATTTTGATTAAATCAAGTCCAGTGAGCACGAAACGCAATTCCCAATAATGAACTGTTAGTAATATTGCCAAAGGTTCTATTTTAGAGCAGCCGCTGTTTCCGTTATGTTATTCATTTTTGCGACTGAATCATGATGTTGCAAAACATTATTCATTTGTTTCTAGACGAGATCACATGTAGTTTTTTCGTATTACTGCAGAGTTAACCACTTTTTGCCGCCGTCAAAATTATA
Organism: Vandiemenella viatica; assembly: GCA_031002005.1. Taxonomy (NCBI): domain Eukaryota; kingdom Metazoa; phylum Arthropoda; class Insecta; order Orthoptera; family Morabidae; genus Vandiemenella; species Vandiemenella viatica. The sequence goes on from JARYHS010009186.1 coordinate 88,851,525, forward strand.
TTAAGCGCCATCCCAGAATTTACATTTTCATATTCTCAATAAATATAACAAAGGGATATTCGGAGTTGAATAGAAAAACTGAATAACTGTAAAATACTTTACATCTGTCATTAGTAACAAACAGAGTGTTAAATAAATTTATACCGCAGTTAGTTCCTTGCAAAATTATGCTGACAGAATTATGAGACTACATTGAAGGTTTTTCGATATTGTGCTGGCTTCCTAGGTACGTTTTTCTAATGCTCAGCATATTAATATTATTAACTGATTGTAATGTTATTTTATTTCCCAAAAATTAATTATATCTTTTATTTAGAAAAGAAACTTTTATGAAATTAAAAGAACTGGGAGTGCTTAGATTACATTACAACTTGACGAAGTTATGGGTACGATTTTCAGATTGTTACTCAAAATATCAGTAGCTGCTCAGGTTACCATTTTCTTACAGATTAAAAATTACTCTTCCTTTAAGTGACTTTTTTACTTCTTTTATCTCAAAAGCATAGCTGGTACGACAGGTGGGGCATCAAACAAACAAACAGTTATTAACGAGAAACTAAAAGCAATAATCAACATCAAGCTGGAAACATTCGAATTGTAGTGATATATGTGGCTTGCTTACTATCTTATGTGTTCCCCTAGACCCTTCGGTAAGAACCATGGTTCTCTAGTAGATGTTTGAAAGTTGTACTTGTCAATAGTTAATTAATTATACCAGATTTTTCAGTTGTACACTATTGGATCATAAGCCCTAACACTTTAATCTACAAATTATAAGTGATAAAGATTTAAGATAACACAGTTCACTGATATTCAGCACCATGGTACAAAAAATTTATCTCGAAGATGGATACCGTTTTTCCATAAATGGTAATAAAAACAAGCAAATAGAAACAACAAGAAACTGCAAAAGATGTAGAAAATTTAACTGAACGATTTGGTATTTATACATGGACGTTACCATTAGCCTTGGCTTCATAAACCAGAAAAAATAATAATATTACATAAAAATATATACAAAGGCTACGAGATAACAAACATGTTGGAGAATGGGAATATGTTACTTCCAGTATTGTTACACATACATACGTCCAGGAATTTTGTAAAACTGCTTTCATTGAATGCTTTTCCTACAAACACCAAACACAAACTGGCATTTACTTTATTTCTTGTAACAAATTGAAGTAGTTGTGACTTTCTATATTGAATTAATGGTTAATTTAGAATAGAAATCAATTCCTGGTTGTGTATATAGTTAACAATTTGAATTGGAAGCAGCATATCAGCAATTTCATAAATATAATTGGACAGCTTCTTCATTGAGGATATTAGGTAGAATAGATGATACAGAAACAAGGAAGTCGTTATACGTATTTTGCGTATTATCACTCTATGCTCACTTATAGATTTTTTTTTGGCAAATTTTTCATAATCACAGTAGTTATTTAAATCAAAAATAGTGCTGAAACAATTATTTACGAAACAAACCCACGAGATCTCTGAAGAAGTCTGTTTATCAATCTAGGTGTACTTACTATAGTAGCACAATAAATATACTCCCGATTATCTTCGAAAAATCCTGAACACCTCACTTTTACCAATGACATGCATAGCAATGGTACTGGGAATAAATCTAACAGCTACGAGTAAAATTTATAGAAAGGAATAGTATTCACTGCAGTTTTTTTTATTCAATGTCCTACTACTGGAAATAAAATGTTATGTATGAAAACCTAACAGTTTTAAAATAATTTTTACTTCAGAATCCACTTTTAAAAATGTATTTTATCTTGGAAGTTGGTAACTATAGATAACTGAGAAAGTACTACATGTTTGGTGTATAGAAAGGAAAGGTCACAAAGTTATTTACAATCACTAAAATGATAGACATATTTCTTTCTGTTGAAACTATTTGCTAAAAATGCATTAGATTATGTGCAAATGGTATTTAGAGCCTATATGTAGTAATTTGCATGGTACATTATATAAGACATATTGTTAATTTTGAATGCACTTCCCTCGGCGCCTTACTTTACCCATACACCTGTTATTAACACTCAGTATCTCGTTACTTTGATGCGAGTTTCCAACGAGATATTACGTCATTTCACCTCAAGCGCGTTTTTGAAATAATTCCAGACTCTGAAGTACTGTGGAAAATGCAACCGTAGAATAAGCTGCAAGCAGCTTTGTGACTTAATGAGAGCAAATTCGCATGGAGTGAGCATTTCGCGTGCTACTTGTTGCTTTGTTTTAAAGATGAAGGAGCCGGAATCTTCTGATTTGAATTTAAAATGTAGCTAAAAGGCCTGAATCAAAGCAAAGAAACTGCTAGCAGTTGAGCAGTACTGTAAACAGAATTATGCATAAATGAAGTTATTTCCACTGTGAGAAGTAGTCGATTTCTACGAATGTTGAGTCTGTGTTATGAATGTTTAAATGATTATTAATGGCAACCAAGACATACGTCGACCCCTTAACACCATCGCCGCCACTGTTTGGTCGCGGAAATACTCACAAAAATTATAATTTAAACTTGACATAATTTCTGCTTACTTCTTCAACAACTTTAAAATATTCCTCTTTCAATATTCTGAAAAATCCCTATATAAGAGGCCGAAACCACTTGAGCATTTTTGATCACATTTCTGTCTAGATCTCTGCTTCGTGCATTTCTTTGATACGAATGGTCCAAGTCATATTAAATTTCTGATTTAGATACTCAAGAGTTTACATGTTTATTACATTTTTCGTTTCTAGTCCCTCATTTTACACTATTTCTTTACGCTTATTATTTTTTATAACTGTACTGAAAGTGAAATGCTATTACAAATTTCCGTTTGGACACAGAAGACGACAACGGTGATAATATTGGCGAACAATAGCAGTAATGATCGCTGTAGTTATTAAATTACTGTACTTATGTTAGACATCGTCCATGTGTAATTTGGGGTTTGTGATGCTAATTGTCATCCAATGTATCGATGAAATATTCAGTGGTAGGGAAAAACATCCTCTGCGCTGTTTTTACCTTCTTTTTTCCTTCTAAATTTGGATTATAAATAAATCTTTTAAGTATGATTGTACAGGTCATTTGTTTCTACTGCCATTGAAACTGTCAATAATTCGTAATATTTTATGATTGTGTGTTACCCACAAACACAATTCAGTGTTGTTACAAAGTAATATGTTTCTAAAGATTTCTTTATTTGTATGTGCGTAAACGATGTTATAAATTCCGTTCTTAAATGGCAAAAGTTTTCACGATTTAAACATACCGTCACCACGTATAAAAGGCTAATGTTACAAGTAACTGAACTATTTTCGTACGGATAAGAGTAAGAGAACTGTATATATACAGACGAAGGTAAAACGCCCTCTATGGGATAAAAAGATTTTCCGATGAGTAATACGAAAACATGTTAGTACGTTCTTAGACTCTCAATGTGCTAGAGTTCATTACAATCCATACATTGTTCTGAGGTACGACAATTATTTTACGCCTTCCTTATGCAGCTACTTATCTATATAAAAAGTTATCCTGAGTTAATCTTAAGCTATGTATGCTCGGTTGGGCCAACTAGGACCAGATTAAGCCTTTGTGTAGCTTGAAGTTAGCTATAGATGTTTACACATCGTTTAAAACCAACTAGCGTTTTTAGCCCTAGATCTGAACTACAGTTTAACGTGGAATGCGAACCACAAACGTCCTGGCGTAACTCATATAATCAAACACAATTCAAAATTCCTGTGCCTACCGATATTCGAACCCGGGACCGGAGCAACTACCATTTTTAAAGCAAGCGTCTTAACAAGTTTTATTTTTGTTTTCATTCGGCCTTGTAGCCATTCAGGCAGCAAATGTGTTCCTTTCATTCCTGAAGTGTGTATATAGAATCTTCTCGTGTTATTATTGATGATAACAAGTGACAGGACAATACAGGTTGAACACAACACTGAATTAAAACTACCCAACCCCTAGGCCAGACTCGAACCTGCTACCTCTGGAAAGTGAAGCCTGCTCGCTAGCCCCGCGCTACCTGGTACTGGCAACCACTGAGCTACCAGAGCTATTCTATCACTACGTATATTTTTACTTGGAAGATATTTTTAATAAAATGTCTGTTTGAAAGTTGGGTCGGCTTTGACAAAGAGGCATTGACAATACAAAACTACACAAAGAATGAATACGATCTTAAGAAAATTCGTAGACGAGAAGAAGATGATGTTTTACTCTTCTTTATCAGGTGAGAAATAAAATTATTGGGTCCTGCTTTTGTCCATAAGATGCTATAACACCACAGACAGGAAGCAAGTAAGTTGGTACATACATGAAGTAAAGGAAGAAGACAGATTACATAGGAGAAATATTTAACTGTACTTCAACTACGAGAGAGAAGAAAACAACATTAATAAGATAAAGTCGTTTGGGATATGCAGATTAATCATCCGTTCCATTGATACCAACGTGAGGTATTCTGTTGAACACCCACCTTGTTTTCCTCCACTCAGCTTAACAACAGAGTTAACCACTTTTTGTCTGTCTCACTTTTCACTGTCACGACTGTGTTGTTATTACCTCTTACATATCGAAACAATAAACAATCCAAAAATTATATTTCTTTTAAGGAATCAATTGTATCGTTTTCCCTCGCACTTACATACTGCCTGTGGTTAAATATCTTGAGATTGAAAATTTTAAAATGAACTCTTTGTATATGCACGTGTCTTTGCTATCATCTACCGGCATTCTTCTGTATTTGTTGAAAAAATCTTTCTGTGCTACTTTGCTTGTAAAAAAATCGCTATTATCAATTAACAAAATATTGATATACGCTGCATTTCTAATTGTACTACTATAATCGTAATAACTTCTTTCTGACATCACTACTTTTGACAGTTTACTACCAGAGTGAATATCTGAATCGATGAACATGATTCCCGCTCTTTCGTCACAGAAGAACGGAAAAATTCAGTATCTTAAATACTAGCATCGCAGATGTTGAGATACTTAATATTAAACCTAAAACGATGTTTGAGGCTCAGTCGCTAAAAAGACCTTTATCAATGAGACTTATATTACCGTGGAAATAGAAAATATATATAAAAAAGAATGATTGCAGACATCACAAAACAGGAGAAAAATCTTTGAATAATAAAATTCCTCTAATATATCTGTTGACAGCAATCACAGAACATTATAATTGAATATAATGTGGCGGAATGGTCAAATGAACAAGCGAGAATTAAAGGATTGATTTCGAAAAATACCGTAAAATGAAACTTCAATTATTATTTAGAATTTGACACTTGATATCTGTAGTTGTTCCATTGATGTTACTGCCTTAAAAATAATTCCACGTTTCAGAGCGATTGCTTAGGACGTTTCTTCTGAAATAAAATCAAACCTCACTGACAATTCTTAATGTGCTCACCCTTATGTAAAATAGCACAAGAAGTTATGTTACTTGGTTATAACATCGATTTTATAAAACTAACACTTACCCATTCCTTGAAGAGCTGGTGATAAGTAGCTATCCTGATTTTTCAAACAAATCCAGGGATAAACTTGACCATTTTTGTTGCACATCATGCCATTCATAAGTATATCGTAGTTCTTCAGTGGTGGACGGATGCACAACCGCTTAGTTTAAATATATTGTGACAACAGGACATACTTTTATGTGCGTAGTATCCATAACTGCTCTTTAGGATGTTAAAAGTCCAAAGAATTTATAATATGAACTTACTCCATTCCATCATTAGGCAAAGTTTTATTTTATTACTTAAAGAGAGTATTAGGTGGTTTATCACTCTACATTAGTGTTAGGCAATTGTAACTATAATAACGGCTTGTTGCACAATGCTAAAAGAGAATAACATTGTAAAATCAGATAAGTTATGTTTATTTATTTATTTAATAATAATATAATAATTTAATTTAATTGCAATGGAGCACAGGGACATAGCACATAACCAATAATATGGTACATTACATATAATTGTATTAGTACATTCAGACTAGTAAAAGTTTCCTTTTAAGAGTCGATGTTAAAATTATAGTCAGAATTCAAAGTCGACATAGCGCAGCCAATGTAATGCTTCATTTGAAAATTATATGAAGTCTTTCGGTGATCCACTGAAAGCTAGAAGTGGGCAATAAAAGGTCACGTAACGGTTGCTTTGTTCTTCACCACAGTCGGAATTCGATGAATCTCTCATTGCGCATGTGTGAAGAGATGAAGCAGATCTGCCATAACCAGACCTAACTCTGTTGAAAGCTGCCCAGGTTTTACGGGGAAGGTCGAGTCCCTATAATGCCTGTTGATTGTCATACAGGGAGGGCTATTCTGGTGGGGCTAAGGCTATCCACTCCGATCTCTACGCTTCTCTCCCGTTAAAATTGTTGGATATAAGCTGTTTTGCAGTTTTTACGCTTGCACATCTCGATTTAAGTCTCTGAAATTTGGTTTCCATGTCGTCACGGATGAGGAGCTCCAGGTTATGACAGATCACATTACATTGGGCATTTAGGTCATTGCGTCATCTTATCGTAGGCGGTTAGATGTTACTAAAAACGCGCAGCCAGTACAGTGGCTTGATATATCCACTAACAATTATGTGCAAAATTGTTACCACATGGACAAATAATTTTTAGCTTTTCAGTTTGAATTAATGCCTTCGAAATACAATGAAAGGTCAGAGGATCGTATTTTGATTTTATAAACAGAACCTATCTGTTAAAATTATTTAATTAATAGAAACAATATGACTCACAGCTCATTCTATGTGTTTCAATCAATTGCTGCTTTAAACGGAATGACCAATCTCAATTCAAACCTTTTTAACGATATGATGTATTATGTAGTTAGTTAAAAAACAGTTTTTTTTAGGAAATTTTATAAATTACTTTATATGTCGCCATCATGGAAACGTTAACTTAAACTAATAACAACTTCTGGAAATATTCATGCATCATTTTGGACCCAAATTTATATCGCATATGTTTATATGTTATTTGATTTAAATGAATATATAAAAAAAAAATAGATCAATCATATCAGCATTTCTAAAATGGTATCTGGCCAATTACATAGATATATAACACCCTCTTTGGAGTACCCAACCATGTGAACAGTATGCAACCGGCTGGGACCGTAGGATGTCATACCCGCTGAAGCAGATGCCAACAGTTACCATCGAAGATAATCTAGGGAGGGGAAATTATTGCCATTATTTTACTGTCACTGTGGATTGTTGTGATGGTGTGTGTCTTAATGCAATATTTTATTCGGGGTTGGCTTAAAACATGTCATGAAGGAGACGGAAAACGCAGTACTGACTGATACAAGTCTATTCTTGTGAAATAAACTACATTTTTGTCAAGAGTAACGTCCCTATACGATAATACGAATCGCTATTAACAGTGTAGTATGTGCTCATATCACCGCATCACGGAGAGCTCTGAAAATGAACCCATCGGTTTTGGTACACAATCTAGATACTGCAATCTGTGGATCACTACCTCTGCTATCTTGTTAACAAAATTCCAAGCGATGAACATTTAATCCTTACCGAGAGTCGAATCGAATAAACAAGTGTCAATCACCAACCACTGCCATAATTTCTTAGCAAACTTGGATGTATGGCAGTAATTTGTAAACTAAATTGAAATGTTTTATAAATAATTGCCAAATGGGATTTACTCCTTTGTGAAGCAAATTAGTTCCCTTCGGAAGAGATTAAAAAGAGGGTATTGGAATTTTTTGAGTTGTTAGACAATGTTCGAATAATAAAAATTTAGAAAGTATTTGAAATTCCATAAATATTGAATTACAACAAACAAGTATATCCAGGTTTTTAGAAGCCGAAGGTGTAACTACAGCCCAGTATTCGTGGTGGACGCGTTTGATGAGCAGAGTGGCGTGCGCCTGCAAGCCGGTGCTTAGGCCGCACGCACGGCACTTGGGAGGAATGCTTTGAAGGCCGACTGGCAGCTGATCAGATCGATGTGGAGAGGCCGAGTGGCTGATACCTGCGCCAGTTCAGCTTCTCCACGCTGCCCACTTCACTCAACACAGTGTCCCATTCATCGTCTTTCATTACGTAGTTCGTGTATCTGAATATATCAGATTTTTCGGATGTCGAATAATAATTATCTTATATGTATCTCCAAACTGTGCATCGAGTACTGATTTGACAGTTACTCAGATCTATAAACAAAGCAGTAGGATAGTATGATATGAAATTATCATAAAATTTCCACTGTACAGATTCTAGTAATTGCTTTTCTCTGTTGCTCCAATGGAATTAAAAATGAAGAATCGTTTTTAATTCGATTGTGTCAATTCAAAAGCCTGACGATATCTCAATAGCAAAGCATCACTTGGCATTTGGATTGCAAGAAATTCATACTTCAGAATATACTTATATGAATGTCATTACTTCTACTGGATGAAGTACATTATTGTTTAACAGACTGTCGCATTACATTTAATCATACGGTAGGAATCTGAAGACGGTTCATTTAACGGAATTTACCAATTGGTTGATTAAAAATGTTTCAATTTTCTTTTGGGCCTCCTTAAAATCACAAATTTTCTCACTTTGTAAATATATGCATTGGCTGCATACTAGTATATTAAATATCAAATAACAAATCTCTAATTTATTAGAGGAGTTCCAATATCTTTTCGTGCAAAGTAACGATTGTTTCCAGTTTCTGAAGAGGACATCACATACTGAGTTTCAGTTGGATACTCTACACAAACTGAACTTATTTGATACATGCTTTCAGTTTGCGGAAGAGAAAAATTATTGTTGTAAGAAGTAAAGAATATTTAAAATTCCAATTGTCCACAAGTTTTGCGATTTTTCCGATTAGTGGATGCGGCAGTTATGATGTTACAGCTAAAATATTATTATTGTTTAGCATTCATTAATAATAGGATAATATTTAAAAAATGTAGTACTAAAGTTTACATTCATAAATAGTACATAGTGACAACAGATTTGTATGTTTCTGCATCTTGCTTGTTACTATGTCTACCAAAAACACCAAAAGCTATATTCAAACCACAAGGATAATAAAATATCCGCCTGACAGAAAAAGCATGTCTGGAGAGAATATACAATGTATGTATGTATAAAAAAGTGAGATTTTATACGAAGCTATTTAACTTCGATATTATTATACTTTATAGCCATAGAATTATTGGAAACGAGATTAAATTTGCAAGTGCCGTACGTTGTATGACATCGACGAATTCCGCTCACTAGGTCAGCTCAGAAAAATCCTCGCCAGAAATGTGGTACATTTGTAACTACAGAATATACTGTAATCAGTCCTGTATATTTCTTTTGTGAGAGTTATGCTTAAACGCTAATGTATAGTTCACCGTTCAAAGTCATTTTGGATCTTTTTGAACTATATTTTTGTTTTCGCGATTCATTTATCTTACCAAATAGTATTCGACAAGAATTATAGAAAATTTTTATACGGATCACGTAAAGAACATAAAGTTAGCTGAATACATTATATCAGTTCTTAAAAAAAACCAGTTTCTCTCTGACACTCTCACTGTAGGCACTATATCACTTACCGTACGAGGCCAACATGCCACAACAAAAGCGCTAGTTATGCCGCGTACTCGTGGTAACACGTGAAACTCTGCCCCTGGCTGCGCGAGTGCCCGCGCCGCAGGAATCCCAGGGCATCAGTCACGCCCGCGACAATGGGCAGGGCGGCCGCACTGTGCTGACGTCACCACAGTAGCCGGCGCTGCGAAAGGCGGCAGCGGCCGTCGCTGTCGGCGTTAATTACGACATCAACATTCTTCACATAGGCCAGCGGTCGTGTAATTGACATAACTAGCGTGCCGGCGGGATGGCGTCGCACGCTCTTGTTCGGCGAGCGTCGGAATCCGACTGGCGTCTCACTGGCCAGCGGGCGCAGCAGGTACTGCCGAACGGGCGCTACTGGAAGCAATACTGCAAATATAACAGCGTGTTATTTAGAGGAGATCGATTCAAACTCCCCTCTTTCAACACATGCAAGGCGTAAGCACAGAAAAATAAATTTAGGGACATTATTTATGGCTTTACGGGCTATGCCTCGCCGTTTATTGGACTATCTAAGCTTTCGGCTGTTATACTCCAGCCTTCTTTAGAGATACTATTTATATTTATGTTCACATAGCAACAGTCGCCAAGCATCGCAGAGGAAAAGGCCGCTATCTTCGTTGATGTTGTTGGAATTCCTTAAGATTTCTGCTGCCTCTTTCACACGTCGAGGACACCACTGGTCTTCTCTCCACAGTAGCCTCGTGTCTTGAAATTTTATTTCATGCCCGGTGTTAATAGCATGGTGAACGACGGCAGATTTGTCGCTGTTGTTATATTTGTAGTGGCGGATATGTTCTTTAAGTCTCTCCGCCACTTTTCGATCTGTCTCGTCGATGTATACACTGGCACAGCTGCAGGGGATTTCGTAAACACCCGTAAGCTTGTGTGGGTGTAATCTGTCTTTTACCCTGGAAAATGATTGGCCAAGCTTGCATTGAGCTTTATACATGATTCGCGCTTTCACTCGCGAAAAACAGTTTCCCTATCCGGTCAGTGATGCCACGTATGCATGGAAAACAGGCGAATTTTCTTGGAACATTGGTATCATGATATAAGTTGACGTCTTCCATGGGTTTTTTAGGTCGTACCATCACCCGGCAACGAAGAGAGGCGTATTAACATCACTGAATTTAAGAGCGAGGACAGTATGTGACTCGGATAGTCTGAAGGAAGAAACGGAGACTTTTATAAAAATATTCCGAGCCAACGCCTATAGTGAACCACACATCAGAAGGGTTTTCAGACCTAAAAACCCACGGAAGACGTCAACTTATCTCATGATACCAATGTGCCAAGAAAATTCGCCTGTCTTCCATACATACGTGGCATCACTGACCGGATTGGGAAACTGTTTAAGCGGGTGGAGGTGCGAATCGTGTATAAAGCTCACTGCAAACTTGACCAGTCATTAACCAGGGTAAAAGACAGATTACACCCACACCAGCTTACGGGTGTTTACGAAATCCCCTGCAGCTGTGGCAGTATATACATCGACGAGACAGATCGCAAAGTGGCCGAGAGACTTAAACAACATATCCGCCACTACAAATATAACAACAGCGACAAATCTGCCGTCGTTCACCATGCTATTAACACCGGGTATGAAATAAATTTTCGAGTCACGAGGCTACTGTGAAGAGAAGACCAGTGCTGGCCTCGACGTGTGAAAGAGGCAGCAGAAATCTTAAGGAATTCCAACAACATCAGCGAAGATAGCGGCCTTTTTCTCTGCGATGCTTGGCGACTGTTGCTATGTGAACATAAATATAAACAGTATCTCTGAAGAAGGCTGGAGTATAACAGCCTAAAGTTTAAATAATCCAATAAACGACGCGGCATGTCCCGTAAAGCTGTAAATCATGTACAAAAACGGCCGCGGAAACTTTAAGAATCATTTATTTTGACAAAAAAGGAAAAACTCATTGAAATTGTAGAAATATTATTGAATCACTGCCGCACAGTTGTGCTGCCCGGCGTCAAGGAATGTTAGACAACTTAGATGTCAACGCTATGCTACCCCGGTTACTAAACAAACTGCATACTGTGGTAACCCAACACTATCACATATCAAGTTAGAAACGTTAATAAAATTATGCATGCTACTTAAAATTAATAAATGCTACATAACTCAGTATTACTAATAATAGTGAATCAACAATGAATAATAATTGGGTGGTTAGTGATATTCATAGTTTTATTTGTCTAAATCAAACGAATACGACACATAACATCAGCTCCATGACTACTTTTTTTTGTACTTTACCGATCGTCGATGGTGAGGACGATAGAACAAAAAGAGGACTGGAAACAAGGATCAAAAAAGAATTTACGAGGAAACCTCGGCTTTTTTGTAGGAACGATCACCTCTTTCTTTGGGATTGATTTAGAAAAACCACGATGGAAAACCGAAATCTGGATACCCAGACGAGTCCGAGATGACATCCTCTTCAGTGGTAGTGGCATTAGTTACTTAATAGTTCTTGGAGATCGTAAGTGACTGACTTTCGGAAGAGAAGACCTGAATGTGTCCGTAACGTGTTTTCTAAATTGTTTCATCTTTACGAACACAACACAAAACAGCTTTTCAGACTTCACAGTCATTCAACTGGCGTCTGAATTATTTATTATTCATCTAACTATTTTTCATCTGTACACATTATACCGAGCGTGGTGGGTGAGTGGTTAACGCTCCGACATCGCATTTGGAAGGACGCCGGTTTTCCATGGTTTCCCCAAATCATTCCAGGCAAATACCGGATTGCTTCCTTCAAAAATTCCATGGCCGAATTCCTTCCCATTACTTGTCCCCAGTCTCATATCGCCTTTAATGCCCTTTACATTGACGAGGCGTAAAGCCATAAGTAAAGAAAAAAGTGTATACATTATGATTCCCACTATCACTGCCCAAAAGAGAAAAAGATAACCTGACGAATACAACACTTTCCCCATGTTTGATCCGGACTCACTATACTTGCAATTCAAAATTAACTTGTTAATTCCCAGGCTGCCTTTGATGACAAATAAAGGGTACAGGTGTTAAAATTGTGTTCCGTATCTGGAGCCGATTGTTGTTCGGCTATTCAGATAATGACTCGTAATGATGATGAAGCCGATGTTATGACCCTGGAATAATGTTCATTGGTGGATCAACCCTAGAAGGTCATACCTCTTTAACCGAAATTTTTGCTTGTTATGGTCATGGTGCAGCATCGCTTTGTTGACCTAGAAATCAAATTAATTATGAATTGAGTAAACATATGACGCAATAATGCATTTAGGACTATGGCACTTAATCACAATATTATTTTCAATTTTCCTCTACTGTAGAGTATCGACCTATACACAAACGAGTGATCTTTATGTTTCAGAATGAGATCAATAACCGATAGGATATTCACTAATCCGATCTGCAAACACGTGATTTATGTTCGGGTCTCAGCACTGAGTTACTTTGACTGCGACTTGCCAGTGCCATTATACCAGTTCTGGCAGAACCCACACTTTCCATATTACGCTTCTTCTGATTGACAATAAAGCACTACCATTAGAAACTTTAAATGTTGCTACATATATAAAAAACACTTCGCAGCTATTTACTGATGACACTGTCATTTTAGTAGATAAGAGCCTGGATATTAAGACATTAATGAGTGGCTTGAGCAAAATAGTTGCAGAAGAATTGATAAACTAAATAAATCGTAGTGAGGCACTGTCAGAAAAAGTAGCAGAAATGATAGCAGTAACAGCACATTAAATTTAAAAATGGTATCAGCTGTTACCGGTGAACTTAATTCTATTATTTAGGAAGTAAAATTACAACTGTTTGGCGAAAGAAGAACGACGTCAAAGTAGAATGTTAGATACATGCAAAGAGATCCTTCAAAAAAAAAAAATTATTTCAAATATTGGCACACGAAGTTTCGAAAACACAGGGTTTACAACACAACACTTTATGAAAGTGAAGCTTGGAATATCAGAAACAAGGAAAACTGAAGCATTTCAAATGTAGTGTTATAAAAGGATACTGAATATGAAATGGTTAGATAATAAAGAAATTGAACATGTGATAGACGAATAAACAAGTTCATCAGAGCGCCTCAAAAGCAGAAGAAGAGTGTGTAGTGACTCACATTTCAAGACATGCAGGTATCTTTAACGTTTTAGTGTAGAAAATTTTCGAGGAAAGGAATTTTAGAGGAAAATAAACAGTAGACTAAGTGAAGCAGATAGCAGAGAACGTAAATTGTAATAAAAGTTTTCAGATGAAGTTAGAAGCATCAGACTAAGAAAGAAACTCGTGACATACAAAGACAAAGATGATGTAAAATTAGTGTAACTCTGGGCTTTGAGACATAATATTAGCTTCACGTGAATCTGAATGTTTAGTTGGAATAGATTTTAATTTACTTTGTAATGGTATGTGTGATTCCTGCTTGAGGGATGTTAATTCACTTTTAACAATTATAAACAGAGCTTTGTAATTGGCAGGGTTACCAACATTCTGAGAGTGAATTGAGGACGGCGTTCTCAGCAAGCGTTCCGGAGATAATTTGGAGCCAAGCTTTCTCTCTGGGCAGAGAGCTGCCCGACCACTGTGTACGCACAACTCCGCATTCCACTGACCTTCCGCTTGCCGCAGATATGCAGCAGGGTCCACTTCCACCCAGCACAAGCTTTTATACACCTCCAACATCTACAAATCCGTGTTTAAGTCTTTTACATCACGCACCTCTGTAGTACACGAAGAGACAGATACCCTATTAGAGATAATATATAAAATACTAGCTCGTACCCGCGACTTTATACGCGTGGATTAAGAATTTTTTGCCAAAATTGAATAAAGAAATTTGTTGGTAACGAAGGATTGGTCCCAAACAACACCGAGTCGGCATAATATGACAGGAAAGCTATCACTATATCATTGTACCGTCGAACCTGTCTCTTGAAGAGAATCAATTTCCAACATATTTCTGTCACAATTCGATAAGATCTCAAAATTTTGTGACTACAACTGTTAATCATTCCGGAAAAAATGTCCTGTGCCTTTCCTACAGATTTTCTTGTCAAATTTCATCAATATCGATATAGCCATTTAGTCGTCAAAACGTAACAAAAAGACAGAGACTTACTTCCGTATTTATAGAATTATTCCTGCGGTTTACACACACACACTGACTGGGAACAACCCCTGAGGGATCATTATAACGTAAAAAAGTGTACACCTACAGCATTGCAAGACTACCTACGATTTGCCTCGCATTGCACCCCTAACTTTGTGATATGTACAGTTTAACATTAAATCCGAATAACCGACGGCCCAGGAGTGACTCTTACGATCAAAAAGAATTTTTTAAAATCTTAGCCTCCACGGAGATCAGAACCGGAGACCACGACCCAAATATTAGTAAGCAAGAGCTTTAGCCACTGAGCTACATAACCGCTACGTGGAAAGACAGTAGAGAGACCTTCATATCCAACGCATCTGTCTATCGCCGTTCAGTAATATTTCGAAATTATAAGACAATATATATTATTTATACAGATAATTATTCAACCAAATGTAGACAGTATTTTTGTCCTTGTTTCAAAGGACAAGTGTGTAACGTTTCATCGAAATCAGATGAAAACTGGGGATTTGTATGAAGAACAAACAAACAAACAAACAAACATACAAACAAACATACAAACATACAAACAAACAAACAAACAAATATACATTCGTCTTTATATATATAGATTATGTAACATTTAGGACAGAAATAATTTGAGTGTTTCTGAAAAAGTATCTGTGTTTACTTTTTTCTCCACGTGGGAAATATCCCTCGTTGGATAGGTGTAAGGGATGGCCGATTTTTATTTATGGTAAAAGGACTGTTTAGAGCTGATATTACTCTCTAAATCATCACAACCTACATAAACGGGCTGTATCTATATTACCTTTGAACCGGCATCACGTAGAAACTACCGTTTGATCTCAGGGACTAGCTAAAACTATACGGTATATCCTATGTCTCTGCCTTACATGTAGAAGCAGCTAGAGATGATAATTTATTCGTAATCTGAACAGATACACGCCAAAGATTCATAAAGCAATCCCAGCCAATGATTACTCACACTATCAAAGACAAAAAACAACCACATGCCTAGACAGTTTTGAAGATTACTTAAAACCTGCTCAGTGATTTTCCGAACATTAATATCAGTTTGTTATGTACAGTTTGTGGTCACGACTTTAAAAGTAACTATACAATCCGGGACGAGATTGAACTCGCCATCAAATATATTACATGTTGCGTTAGTCGGGCATTACTTGAAATAAGAAAACGTTTAATTGCGCCATTCAGAAAGATATCTGGCCTAATTTGGAATAACATAATGCAAATTATTTTTTTATGACTATCCGTTGTGTATAACTAGCATTAAAAATATTTTGCAACTAAAATCGTGACTTTTGTTTTTGCTGCCAATTGTGAAGACATTTTCACAAAATTATGAAATAAGAGACTGAAGAATTTACCGTAGTATTTCATGCATTTATATTAAATAAACTCTAAAAACCACTAAGACTGTGACCAGCTGTTTAAGATTTTATTCAGAGAATGTATTGAGTCGCTAACGTGATGTGAATGTAATTATCTCTGTAGGAATTGATGTCAAAACCTAGTATTATAGCAAGATCTGATCAAACTACAGCATTTAAGCTGTTTATATCGTCATATGTTAAAAGGATCGTACCTCCTAGTTACTTCTTCAGACTATGAGTGAAGCAGATGAGCATTCAAGTATAGAGCAAAGCATTGTTATTAAGTTTCTTAGTGAAGATATTTCCCATTATTTGAGAAGGATTGAAATGAAGTTTATGAAAAAAACGTTTTAAGTGGACTTAATGGTTGCAGTGAAATTCTCAGAGATGGAAATTAACGTATATGAAAAAAAATGAACTCTCGACTTACCAGCACACAAATTTTCTTTCGAACAATATTTAATCAGTAGAAATGATGACGATAGTTCAATGAACATGAGTGGCCGTATTCTAAAGAAACAACATGTAAAAAACTTGTTGTAAATTCTATTTTGAAGGTTTATTTTCCTTCCGTCAGTCTCGCGGTTGGTTTGTCGCAATCCTCCATCTTTCTATCTTCATCTAACTTCTGCACTTTAACATACTAATTAAAACCTGCAACTCAATTATTTATTTCATATATTTTGATCTTTATGTTCCTCTACAGATCATTTCTTCTGATTTTTCCTGCCCTGACTAATTAATTAATCCTTCATGTCTTAAAAGCGATACTCTTTAACAAACTTCTTTCTTCCACCATCATTTCCAATAACCAGTTAATTATCATCCACCTTCTATAGCATCAAATACCGCATACTGTTTTATTAAATAATAATAATTACAATAATTGAACCCCATTCGTGTATTCAACAGTCATTATATGAGTTAAATCATTAAAATATTCTAAATCTTAGATTTTTAGTAGTTTGTCGAACCCATCGCATCACAACAAGTTAATACAAAGTTTCTATACCATTGATCATACAACTTGATTTAGCATTTCTCCCTAGAAGTTTGTTACGAAAATACGCAGATACTATCCTAAAATTAATCAAAATAAGAAATTTTACTGAACTCTTAAAAAAAATCAACTTTGTATTTTGCTAAATGTTATGAGAAGAGGAAATTAATAACATTACGTATATAATGTGTGAGTGGGGACGTTCCCGGCGTACTGATACAATAAAATCCTCTCGAGTGTCCAGCAGGATTGTGTTGTATAAACACGACGTTTCGATAGCTAGGTCTGCTGTCGTCATCAGGTATCAGGTCTCTTCTATTAGTCGCAAGCTGACTGTCACCACCTAGATAGCTACAAGAGACCTGATACCTGATGACGACAGTAGAGCTAGCCGTCGTAATGTAGTGTGTAATACTCTCATCTAGTGGGGGTGGCTCTACCTTTTAAACACCCTGTATGGCGTCAGCAATTAAAACCTTTCTTAATCAACATGTTAATATTAAGCCTCGCACATGACACGTCTCAGGGGTTACAGGACCATAAAGAAAATGGGTTCACAAAAGACATGACTTTATTGACCAAACTAAAGACACAAATCTGACATGTGAAGTTTTACGGATGGTTAGCTCAGTTGAATATTTCAAACAAGTATCTAGCTAATCAGGGTAGCTTCTCAGGGTATTTTCCGGGCGCTTGATATGTTGCAATAAGTCTCACTTGTATAGGCACATTACCGTGTCCGCGCACTGTTCACTGCCGGGGACGGGAAATGAACCTCAGGCCCACAGAGGGTGGCGTTGGTCTCGCAGTCCCTCTGCTCACCTCGACATACAGTCCAGAAGTGTCTCGTCTCCACTCCACCTCCGAGCAGCATTCCATGCAACAGGATACAAGAATATCCGAGTGGCGGGTCACTATTGTCTGTAGATTGGCTGTCCCTGCTGTTATTGTCAACAGCGCAGCGGGTGGCTTGACGAACAGGCCCGCGGCTTCCGCTGGCCGAAAAATATCCCTCCCTCGATAGGTGCACAAAGCCTCGCTTTGGGAACGCGACTTATTACAAGTGTTTATACAACAACATCCTTCTGGAAACCAGAGATGATTTTATTGAATTTCGTATTTGATAATAGAAATCACGTAATTCATAGTTTCACATTCTACATCTATCATACATATATACGCTGCAATTCACAAAATTGTGGGTGGCAGGGGGAGCTCAACATCAAAACTAATCTCTTTGCTGTGCGTTCCAATCCAGAATAGTACTAAGGTAAAAAGAATTCATATACGCGTCAGTGTGACATCTTATTTCTCTTATCTTATCTTTCTTGTCACTGACACTGAAATAGGATTGTGGATGAAGTATTTCACCGCACTCGTAAGTGAAAGTGGGTGTAAGCATATTTACCAATAAATTCAAACGAAACGTACGTCGTCTATCTACCAGAGACTCCCAGCCAAATCTACTAATCAATTCTGTGACGGTTACGCAAGAACTGAAGCAAACGATCACGAATTAAAGGACTTTTCTCTGTACTTTCTCTATACTGACAATCAGTCTCTTATGAAATGGAACAACAGTAGACCAAATGTGGTCGCACAAGAGATTTGTACGCTATTTCCTTTGTTTGTACATTACAATATGAAGCATACTGATGACTTCTTACAACTGCAATCATGGTAAGTCTTCAGCAACCAATAAAATCAATCACCTAATTACTGATGCTATAATTTTTACTAAAAGAACATATTAAACCACACTTGATAAAGAAGAAAGATGAGGTTAGGCACTTTCATAGCTGTACAGTATTATCAGAACATATGGCAATGAATGCTATGGTACTGTACTCGTATGCTGTTCGTTTGAATGTTCGCATTAAAGATGACTACGATTAAAGTAAAGCATAAAAAGCAGTTTGTGTTGAAAATACGTTGCCCTAAAACCACTTCTGCTTTTTCTGCCACGTAAGAGAGCACATAAACTTCGCGAGTCGCTCCCAAGCAAACACCTACTACGTTAAAAGTGCGAATCGGAGACCGTCCAAACTTTCCCCTGAGTGATAGTTATGCCGAAAACTTCACTGAGCAGACGGCTTGTACCACCAGCCGTAACTTTTCACGCACGATTTCTATCTGTGTATCAGACGCAAAATATCCCCAGCAGACAGAGATGCCGAATGGAACGATCCCCCAACCCCTCCCCCACCCCAACTCCTCCATCCGTAGAGCTTTTTATTTCCGGCCCGACCAGACCCGGCTTTTTTTTCCGCCGCCGACTCGGAGTTTGGCGTCCGCGGTAAAAGTTCAGCGGGCGGACGCATTTCGGCTAATCAGATTTGCCGATGTAGATGCGTCCCGAACTTGTTTAGCGGCGGAAAAAGCCGGGGTGGCGGTCGGGCCCCCTAGCACTGTGTGAGCCGTCCGGGCCAAGCGGTTTACGGCGAACTTGCCGTCCGTCCGTCAACCGACCGCTGTAAACAAAGCCATTCCGGCTCGACCCGCACTCACACTCGGCACGCTCCCGCCGACGACAAACTCCAGCTCTGCTTCCCACACCACGTATACGCCACTACTGTACAAGGATTAATATACACATTCCTAGGGTTTAAATTTTTTTCTTCCGAAAGCATTTTCACACTTTCACTTGCAAATCTTACGAAATCAGTTCTCGAACTACACTGAAGAGCCAAAGAAACTGGTACACATGCCTAATATCGTGTAGGGCCCCCGCGAGCACGCAAAAGTGCCGCAACACGACGTGGCATGGACTCTACTAATGTTTTAAATAGTGCTGGAGGTAATAGCACCATGCATCCTGCACGGCTGTCCATAAATCCGTAAGAGTACAAGGGAGTGGAGTTCTCTTCTGAATGACAGGTTGCAAGGCATCCCAGATATGCTAAATAATGTTTATGTACGGGGAGTTCAGTGGCCAGCGGAAGTTTTTAAACTCAGAAGAGTGTTCCTGGAGCCACTCTGTAGGTATTCTGGACGTGTGGGGTGTCGCATTGTCCTACTGGTATTGCTCAAGTCCGTCGGAATGCACAATGGACATGAAAGGATGCAGGTGATCAGCCAGGAGGCGTACTACGTGTACTACGTGTAGAGTCGTATTTAGACGTATTAGGGGTCACATATCACTCCAACTGCACACGCCCCAGATTCTCCACCAGCTTGAACAGTCCCCAGCTGACTTGCAGGGTCCATGAATTCATGAGGTTGTCTCCATACCCGTACACGTCCATCCGCTAGATGCAATTGGAAACGAGACTCGTCAGACCAGGCAACAGGTTTCCAATCATCAACTATCCAATGTCGGTGTTGACGGGCAAAGGCGAGGCGTAAAGCTTTGTGTCGTGCACTCAGAAACGGTACACGAGTGTGCCTACGGATCAGAAAGCCCATGTTTCATTGAGTTGTTCGCACGCTGACACTTATTGATGGCCCAGCATTGAAATCCGTAGCAATTTGCGGAAGGGTTGCACTTCTGTCACGTTGAACGATTCTCTTCAGTCGTCGTTGGTCCCGTTCTTGCAGGATCTTTTACCGGCCGCAGAGATGTCGGAGACTTGATGTTTTACCGGATTCCCGATATTCACGGTGCACTCGTGAAATGGTCGTACGGGAAAATCCCCAGCTCATCGCTACTTCGGAGACGCTGTGTACCATCTCTCCTGCGGTGACTATAACACCACATTCAAAACTCATTTAAATCGTGATAACCTGCCATTCTAGCAGCAGTAACCGATCTAACGCCTGCACCAGGCACCTATTGTCTTACATAGGCGTTGCCAACGGCAGCGCCGTACTCTGAGTGTTTACGTATTTCTGTGTTTGTATACGCATGCCTATTACCAGTTTCTCTGCTATCTCAAGGAGCTGGGTGCACGCAACATCTGAATCCCTAAGCACTTCTCCTTTTGTAAACAGTCTTCCTCTTAATCTGTGTTTCATGTTAAAAAAACAGTTGAAAGGAACAAGGTCTGTACTTAAAGGAGGATACTGGAACTTCCCCACATTCGGGGGTCAACACGAAGCCTCGGCGGACAAACGAAGTCTTGGCGGGCAAATGAAAGGCTCGGCAATGCAGAAATAGTGCGTAGTGTCTACGTCGCCAGAATCGTGTTACGAGGATGGTACAATTATAGAAATACTGGACAAGATTGTACAGCAGGGGAATCCTCGAATCTATAGTATATCAGTGACTAGCTACCGACATCATTTTGTGCAAGTTCTATCAATTAAATCGTCGTAGACATGAAGTGTTATGTGTAAGTGTTTGATAAACATATGTATTGGAAGATTTACAAACCATGAGATCAGAACACAGTGCAACGGAAACCGACGTAGAAAATAACAAGAACTCTCCAGTCTTTAATTTTTCAGTTACTTAATTCTTCGATTTAGTTATTTTGAGTCTGCGTTGCAGTTCGTGGCTGTACCGATTGTACACGTGAATCACAGACCGACCCAACCGTCAGGCTCGAGCCTTACGTCCAGGTTCGATCCTCTGTGCTGTATTTTCGGCATTTGGCTGGCAGAGGTCGTGTTGGTAGCGACAAACCGAGCGTGCCTAGACAGCTGTTAACACGACTCTAGTGTGTATCCACAACAGTTTCCAATAGATGATTGCAAGAAAGTCAGATGTCACTGATTTCGGTCACTGATGCCGGAAATTATATATTCATGTAACACTCTTCATACTGTGGATCAAGGAATATTGCATTCACGAACAATTTTTGGAAATAGAATGCCACATGCGTCTGAAGCCAACTATCGTTTAGTGTTCAAAGCCTGTTAATACATGCCGTGAGGTCATAACCACGTTGTAAGGCCTTCCGAATGACTCACAAGTGTAAAAATAAAAGTCCCAACACTGAACGGCACATTTTCATGTTTCTTCTGCTGTGGTTTCGCTATCTATATATCCATACTTCGGCACTGGTACTGTAGGGTCTATCCCAAACGTTTTATTATAAACACCTTGAAATTTTAGTAAATATCGCATTGAGAAAGCAAAACTGCAGGCGCAACCTATCCGTGCTAAATCATTATAGGTATTGGGGCTAGAAAATGGGGCACAAAACGAGGTGGTGGTACGATGGTGAAGTCGTGAGTAAAGGCTACTAACTCAACCATGTGGTCGCCATCGGGATATGAATATGAAATCACACAAAAAAAATAGCTGCCAGAATTTTGCAAAGCCAGGTTTTCATAATAGTTATCTGTTTCGGAAGTGTGTGATGGAATTTAACTTATCCACCTTAATCACACGCGTAGTGTCTGAAGACTGGACGAAATGAATAGCTCGGCAATATTCTGCGAGTCTCGACAGTGACAGAAGTGTTAGTTACAATGCCTGCCAGCAGTATTGTTGACTAACCAGGAAATTTCAAACAAATAACTGCCTAGTTAAAAGTATTACTGCGATGCATCAAAAAGGCAATTGTCTGTACGGAAGTAACAAATACCAAGGATTGAATTAAAAATTTATAGTGGGAAGCTGAGATATGTGCGACGTTCGTTTACATTACGTGTTGATATCTGATTTTTTACGATGATTAAATACATAAATTCATATAACGAGACGATCATTTAATGTTTACAATTTATTCCCTGTAGTAGTTACTAGAACTAGGTTACAACATAACCTAACTATGTTTTTGATAGAAGATAAGAAGCAGAAATGTTTATTAAAAACTGATAGAAAGTTTACAAGGAACGTCAGAGAACATGAAATATATCAAAAAAATAAAGAATAATTATTTGTTTATGAAATTAATTTAATTTTGATTCAATTTATTTGGGATGGAGCTTACGATCTGGTGGCAATTTCCCTCGACAAAATTTCAGCTTTAATTTCTTTAAGCGTTTTTGCTAAATTATTCATCTCTTTGTAATTTATTCCAATCCCTGACGCCTTTACCAACAAATGAAAATCTTCCCCCGCCCTTATGTCTGAAATCGAGTACCATCATGTGGTGAACGCCATCTTTCCCTTCCATACACCTCTTCAAATATTTCCACCAGTATCTTTCCACGCCTCATCACCAATAAATGCCTTGAACACTGCCATGACTCTCTTCACCCTCCTCCTGTCTCAATGAATCCCATTCCAGCTCACTTACCATACCAGTTACTGATTGCGTTCTGCGAGAATTTCCAGAGACAAATCTAGAAAATGTTCTCGGCACTCCCTCCAGCTTCTGAATTTGATTATGCTTTCCTTAGAAACGTTTTCATAACAATAAAAATTGGCTTTGTGCAAGTTATTGCAAGTAGTACAAAAAAGAAGGGTGGAAATAAAATGTACTAGACGACCCATGCGAAAATTTCGCGAAAAAACAATCCTGTGAAAAGTGAGGTTGAATATGATGTCACCAAAGCTGAGTCATTACTCTTCATACTTCTACTTCATTTATCGATTTTGGTTGTATATCCAGGGAGATAAATGGCTAGAGACACAAAAAACACGTTTTAGAAAAATTGACATTTTTGCCCTTTAAGGGTCGAATTACGAAAAATTCCTATCTTAAATTATAATGTTACCACGGCGGAGACCTTAATCTTTAGTATGATACCTCATTTATCTATATCGGTTGGATATCAAGTGAGATAAATGGCACGTGACACAAAGATGCGTTATAGAAGCATTTTTACTTTTCCATTTAAGGGTTGAATTCCAAAAACATTCTTTCTTAAAATATGATGTCACCAAATCGTAGACATTACTCCTCATAATCTTACTTGATTTTTCGATTTTGGTTAGATATCCAATGAGATAAATTGCTTAAGACACAAAAAATGAATTTTAGACAAATTAACATTTTGTCCTTTAAGGGTCGAATTACGAAAAACTCCTTTCTTAAAATATAATGTTACCATGGCGGAGACCTTATTATTTAATATGATACCTCATTTATCTATATCGGTTAGATAATAAGGGAGATAAATCGCTCGTGACACAAAAATGCGTTATAGAAAAATTTATACTTTTTCCCTTTAATGGTTGAATTCCAAAACAATTATTTTTTAAAATATGATTTCACAAAGCTGAGACATTACTCCTTATAATCCTACTTCATTTATCGATTTTGGTTAGATATCCAGGGAGATAAATGGCTCGAGATACAAAAAACGCACTTTCGAAAAATTAACATTTTTGCCCTTTAAGGGTCGAATTACGAAAATTCCTTTCTTATAATGTGATGTGCCCAAAGTGGGGACCATAAGCTTTAAAATGACACCTCATTCATTGATTTCGGTTAAGTATGAAGGAAGATACAGCCTTGTGACAAAAAAATACCTTATAGAAATAATATATATGATTATAATGCCAGGCAAAGATTCGAAGTTAATTTTCTCACTGCAAGTCTTGTCTGTTGCGGAAGAAACAGGGGGGAAAAAAAACCATAGGGGTAGTGGGATTTTACTATATACTTTAGAAAGGTATTTTTCGTCACAAACTATGAAGTGCTTATTGGTATGGACGTAAAAGATTTGTCATTAGGCACGCTAGCTGCTAGTTTAACGGGTTTTACCCTAGCGCTAATAATAGCACAGCTGTCGCGTATCTAGCCAGTGGTGACAAGTAGTCGCGCTGGGTGGTCTGTACTGCTAGGTCTCCGAAGTAAAGTGAGAGGCCAAAGTAGAATTACGGAGACCCGCCAGCCGCGCCCGCAGTGTACCAACAGGCTTAACCACGGGAAGGCCATTAATGTTACTTTGCGTCGCCACGGCAGGCGGCGTCGGCACACACGTCGAAATTTGCATGCGGTCGTCAGGAGGCGGATCAAAGGATGCCGACCAAAACCCCCATTACTATGCGGCTGGGGCGGTGGTCTGAGTGGCTGCGAGGTGGTCACAAATCACACCGCACCGCGTCACACCGTTTCAAAGAATGGATCAGTCAACAATGATGTGCCACCCATGTCACGTCACACACAACCTGTCGACCATCATTAAGCAAGAAGATCTGTACATAGAGGATTTTATAAAGGACATGTGTCACCTCAGCTTGCAATTAAATTTAAAAAATTAGGATATTATTATTTCTATTACTAATATTATATACTAATAGCTTTTGGAAGCATCTTTGGTAGCAAGAACGAAACCAAGCGCCAAGAAGAAACGAAAGAAGATTGTTAAAGATGGAGGAACTGAGATGAAAATGGTAGTAAAGCATCAACAGATTGTATTGAGATGATGTTTCTGTGATGAACGTATTAAGGAGGGTTTAATACAAATGCATACAGAAGTTTGACGAAGACCGATTAGATTGGTAGAGGCTGTGAAAGATCTTACAAAGTATTATCTAAATAGTTTAATTTCGAAAATGTGAAAGTGGATTTACGTATATATAGCTGCTGCTGCGTACAAGGAAGACAAGTTAAAGTTGTGTTGAGTTCAGTGCAACGCGCGAGTGAGTGCGTAAAGTTTAATACTGATTATAGAATCTTTGGGTTTCCTCAAGAAAGATAAAATGAATTAATTTCAACTATAGTATACATTTTCTATTTAGGTAAAATGAGGAAACACGAAAAATAAAATTATAAACGGAGAGAGAACATTAAAAGTCATCTTAACTGTAAAATATGACTAAAACGTTCTCATTCCTGTTGGGGAAAAAAAATCTAAGAACACGATTAAGGTAAAAATAGAATAATTTAGATTTGAGAGACAATCTGAGATAGTAAATTGTCAGGAGTTAGGTAAACTAAAGATATTAGAATAGCGACCACCGGAAGAAGGTTATAGTGTAAATAATTAAACGTTTTTACTAACGATGCCACGAATAGTGATTTTGCCGAATACCGAATATTCGGCCACGCTCTCCGCCGAAGCGGCCGAATATTCGGCTGCCGAATGTTCGTCAAAAATGTGTACTGTCACAGCTATGAAGCCGTTCGCTGGCTCACATACTGGTACTAATATCGCAAAAGAACTCACTCCCATTGCAGAAACATGAAATATTCCTCACAGCAAGATCCATTTACTTGTCCGTGACAGTGGAGCCAACATGATAAAAAGTGTACGAGACGCAGAATATGATTCTGCCAAGTGCTTTATTCATTGCCTGCAACGAGCTGTTGAGGAATCCCTGAAATCTCAAACGTATATAACGCAGATGGTAGCTGCTGCAAGACGAATTGCTATCCATTTTAACCACTCTGGTATTGCACAAGAAAAGTTGAAATTCATTCGCCAAGAACTTGACTTGCCAAACCGCCAACTAGTACAAGATGTAAGCACTCGATGGAATTCCACATATTATTTAATGGAGAGATTATTAGAACAAAAGAGAGCTGTTTCTATGTACATAACTGATCACGAGTGTTTAACCAATTTAACACCTTCTCAGTGGCAGCTAATGGAACAATGTATCAAGCTCCTGAAGACGTTCGAGGAGATTACGAGAATAACCAGCTCAAGTATTTCCTGCATCTCTGAAGTGATCCCACATATCGTCACATTGTTGAAATACCTGGGGAAGGAAGAAATTGCATATAGAACACCAAATTTATTGAGAATGAGAACTTCACTACAAACTGAGCTTGAAACACGGTTCATCATTGATGAAAATGATAAGTACATGGTTGACACTTTTCTTGATCCGCGTTTCAAAACCAGTTTTCTCGGATTGCTTCAAACGCAAAGAACAAAACAAAAAATTCTTTCAAAAGCTCTGAAAATTAATTGTGACTATTCTAGTAGTAGGCGGTAATGATTCTCCTTCGCGTTGTAAGAAAAGACATATTAATGAAAATGATGAAACCACTGAAATACATGAACTTTTTTGAGGAAGTTGCTACTGAAAATATGCAAAATGGTGATGTGGAGAAGAAAAGTGTTATTGCAAATGAGATTGATTTTTATATGAAAACTGCTCGCCTACATCGGACGGCAGACCCTTACAAATGGTGGTCAGCAAACGCTGAACGGTATCCAAGACTGACAGAATTCTCTCGGATTTACTTATCGTCTCCTGGCAGTACGGTATATAGTGAGAGGCTATTTTCAGAAGCAGATTTAGTTTATGAGGAAAAGCGCAACCGTTTTCTATTAAAAAATGCTTAAAAATTGTTTTCATACATCACAACTTACCGCTGTTAAATTTTAAGTATTAAATATAATAATTTGGAATTAAAATAAATACATTTTTTGGTAATATGTGAGTTTTCTTTTTTCATGATTTGGTATTCGGTATTCGGCCGAATAGTAGGCAAAATTCGGCCGAATACCGAATATGGAAAAAAGTGGCCGAACAGGCCGAATACCGAATAGTAGCCGAATATTCGTGGCATCTCTAGTTTTTACAGTCTGCTTGGTAGATGAGTTAGAGATTTCGACATCTTATGAAGAAGTTGTGAAACATCTTTTTATTTATATGTTCAGTGTCTGAAAGAAATTCATAGTCACCTCTTAAAAATAAAGAAACTGGTCTGATTAACTTTATGAAAGCATATCAAAGGACAGAAAAAATACACTATTATGTTTCTATATGACAATTACTATAAAGGTGTATAATAAACCAAATATTTTAGTATTTCCAATGGCATTGCAGTACTTATTAGTACGGCACAAGTTTCTTCAACAGCTATGAGATTTAGTTGTAAAGTTGTGAGCTTTCTAAAAGGGGCTGATTCATATATTTTATGTCACCACACTGACACTTCGGGAAAGTTATCAAATTAAGTATGTGAAGGCGTTTCCTGTAGCGGCCATGATCTTAACATAGACTTGACTGTCATAAAGTTTCTACTATGATTGTAGAATTCAGATTTCTCCATTATAAATACGCCTTATTGTTCAATATGACTATCGAAACATTGCCTTGCGAATAAATTCGCAGTGTTCTATACTAATTATTTACTTGACGTTGTTTTGTTCACGGTCTGCTTTTAATTTTGCTGAATTTGTGTACTTAGATTCCTGGTTGAATAAAAATCACCAACAATAGACTCGTAGCAATTGTCTTTAAGTATGTATGCCTGTATCAAATACTAAGTTTAGATACAAAATATCTAGTAATGATTAAGTGAGTTGATTTCGTTAATTGATGGTCCCAAATACACCTTTAAATTCATGATCATTGCTGATTAAAGTCCTTTAACAATCGTGGTAGTACTTTTCTTCCGAAATTGCATATGAAATAAAACGTGCTTTTCTTTAACTTGTAGTATGCTTTTTTGGTTTGTCTGTTATTATTAAATTATTGTTTCTATTGTATCTTGTAAGAAAATGTACATAAACAATTTTCGTAATTTGTGCATAATTTTCTACCTTAAGCAAAATATCTCTTTTAATTGTAGGATGTATGCGTCAACTACACGTTTTCGTAAATGGATTGTAGATCACTTTTGACCGAACCATGGTTAACCTCCCCGGAACCGTAAGTTCTAATAAAGCGCCAAAATGTGAACATAGATTGTCTATGTCGTGGGTTCAGACCGAATTGTAACACTCCATTCTACAAATATAATCGCCTTTCTTTTTATCTTAGTTCACATCCAGCAATGAATCTACCCCGAAATTATCCAGCATTGCTAACCTATTTGTTGGTCATTTTTTTTTTAACTAAATTTAAAATGTATTTGCATTCAAATGATGTGAAACGAAATAATTTACTTTTTTAAAAACGCTCTCGGGTAACTAACCGAGTTAAAGAAGTGTTATAACACGATATTTCGGCGATCTCATTTACTGTCTCAATCTTCTGGTGAAGATGGCGTCAGAGTTTATGATCGCCGAAATATCGTATGATAACACTTCGTTAAATTGGCTGGTTACTACAGCGTATTTTATATATTCTCAACCCCTAGAGAAATGATAATTTTCATTTTGACATATGTAGGAAATTTTGTTAAACTAGCAGAACTCCAACGAATAATTTGCATTCCCGCCGAAATTTTTACCTCTATTTCCGCTCTACTGTGTACGTGCTTATGTCTCAGTCTTTGTTATCGGTATTTCCTACCAGTTAAATGATTATTTTCACATACATAAATTCAAAGTAATTTTTTTAAATTTATGTGGCTTACTAGACACTGGCTACTTTTTCACAATAAATATATTTACACGCCTCAATAACTGCGAATACCTTTAAATAATATTTCTTTATTTTTGTTGGTGCTTATTGGTGATATTTTATTACAGACAAAAATTTGACTGTAGGTAACCGATTTTCAGTTGGTGACTGAACATTCGGACTGGAATCAGGAAACTGAACCATCTTATTTCTGCACAAATATCTTTGAAATTGGCTTCTTGAAGTACAGTAAATTGAAAAACTGCTAGTTTCCAATGTCGCATCTCTTTGACCACTGGAATAGATTCAGTATTAAATAATTACTTGTTTTTCAAGCTGGCACGCAGTGCCATTTGAAACCGAGTTGATTACAAAATTAAAATTATAAGCTTGTTTATCCGCACGGGCTGCGGGAAGTTTACACTGCAAAGTCGATGCTGGACTGGGATCAGAAGAGTTTTAAAAACTTCGCAGTACCCTCAAGTTTGCCAACATTCTTCATCCACTATTTACCCTGCGATGGAGCTTTGATGTTGTTTAAACAGGAACTCCAGAAGTAAATGGCTTACTGAAATTGGATTTTAAATTCTGCTCAGGACGGGAGCGTGCTCAAATGTGACTGAATATCTTGCAGATTCAGATACATTACTTTCATTAAAGTGAACACTTTTGACGATAAAATTGTGTAGCTTGTTCTATCAGTCCATATACATTTCGGTGGCAGCTCATTATATATATTTTCTGTGTTTTGGGGTGATTTGTTTTCGAGAGTAGAAGATAGGTGAAATATTGAGGAAAAATTCTTTCAGTAAATGTATTATTGATAACATCTTTGCTGAACTATGATAAGAGTATTCAGCTACCTCGTCAAATACAAGACTCTAGGAGATAACAATTTTTGTTCCGGCCAGTACTATGTAGAATACTGTGTATTAGTTGTAACAATCGCACTTGGTAACGAGAATTTATGGGTTAGTAACTCAATTTCAAAAATTTCTTTGTTCTCACCGCAATGAAAAGATACTGAGTATATTTTAACTGTGTCGAATTCTGAATTGACCTTTCAGCAGATTAACATATTTTGATTATTTTCGGCAGAATGCTTTTTGTGTCTGCTGTCAACTATTTTGTGTATGTGACATATTTGTGTGAGCGCTATATTTCAAACAATCAAATTCCGAATGGAATTTGTATCAACAATTCTCCTACCATCTAACAACCACATTAGATTTTTGGATTTATATACTAGGTCCTCATGTTTTGTTAGACAAATAAGTTAGTAAATATGATATTTTGAGTGATTCCACCTTTTCTTTAAAACGACCAGTTCATAGTTTTTCAAGCTAATTTCGTCTATAAACTGTTTGTGATCAAATAATGGGCTTTTACAACAACGAATGAGAGTCTAAAATCTTTCATACGAAACGTAGGTGAAAATGTTTGAACTGAGAACGATCTTTACTTCTTAAAAACGGCTGTCCGTTAATAGATATCATATTCAACTGGTTCCCAGTATTAATCTTCACATCAATACCATTATACGTAAAACGTAAATAATTAGACCACAATTGCTGTGATATTGAATGGAAAATTAGAACTATCAAATCAAAATATGAAAAAAAATCACTCATTTCATGTTACTTTTTTTTAAATACATGTTATTGCCAAACTTTTGCAGTTACTGTAACGAATTTCTCTAGTGAAAATTACGTTGATAGAGTAATTTAAAACACTGTTTAAAATCGAATATGACCTCAAAGAATATTTTTATTTGTTTTGTTCAACAACTAACCGGCACTTCTGAAAGAGTCTTTGGAGAATTTTTTTTTAAATAATCATCATATGAGTTTTAGCATTCACACTAAATATATTTATAAACACAAAAAAAAAACATTATTCTTGAGTCTTTCATATAAATTTGTTCTGTGAATTTTCGTCTGTATGTGCTTTCGTTGCTTATTAAGTTTTCATGCTATGACCAGTTTTCGGTAAAGTAATGCATATTAAGCCACTTCTTAAAATGATTCTGCAGTTTCATAACCTTATAAAAGTATGTTGCATCTAAGAGAAAGCAAATGCATGGTTATTATTATTTTAATCTTAACATTGATATCTGATTTAAATGTAAAAAAAAAAAAAAAAAAAAAAATTGATTTGATTGCTCAGTCGGTCAGCACAATATCTGATTTTACTACATACGAATTGCCGGTGAATGGTACTGTTTTTTATCGTAAGTATAAGTATATTGTCTACTTACCCTCAACAAGAAGTATTTTCTGATACCTCGGGATCATTCCGTATTAAACATTAGTGATACGATCTCGAAATTCTTTGCAAAATTATTGAAGTTCTTGGTGGCTCATAAAAAAAAGAAAAAAAAACTGCATGAGCTGCTTACAAGATGGATTATTATAGAATCACCTTGCCGAATTGTGAATCATAAAAACTTTTCAATTCGTCATATCATTTATGTTCCAATACTTAACAATGAATAGGAAACATCTCCACGATCATATCCGAAAGTGATTAGAATTAATGAGGCATAAGTAGCAACTTCTTTATGTTTATCGTATTTTGGAGTTCATCTTTAGCTTTAGGTTCAAATGTTGAAGCAGATGATTGGCGTATGAATATAAAACCAAGCTAGAAATATGACCTGTTCTTTTCATCGCTTTTGGCGCACTGGTCGTTGTCACCACAACCAGAGCTATATCCCAAATGTACTTATGACAGAATAAGTTTACAATCATATTCCAAAGCTATTTCTTACGTGTTTTAGTTAATTAATAATTAAAGTTGCCAGATGTGAAAATTGTAAGAGCACAATATATCAATTTCATCTTCACTAAAATCGAATCACATTAATTTATTCCTGTTTATTACAGTTGTGTATTGGTGCTCTCAAACTCTTGCTACAGAAAGACATTAGACACACAAGTTTTTAAGCACAACACAGGGTGTCTAGTGAGAAAGTTCGAATTTCAAATTTGATTTATGCGGAAACAGTTGATGCTGGTTGGATGGGACAGGTCTTGCTCGACGCGCCCGATGGCACAATGGAACGCTGAACGGAAGAGCATCTTTGTTTGGAGAATTAATCTTATTTATACAGAATGTTACAGAAAAATGTATACACACTTCAGGAGAAGAAAAAAACATATGGAAACGTTAGTAGCGATTCTTACTCTGCAACCTCTCTAATGCTTTTTTCTCAATACAATATTAGCAAACCAAGAGATGGCGTAAGTGTTGACCTACCATTTCATACCTTGCAGATCCACGGCGGTACGTACGGAAGTACTCTGCCGTTTTGGGAATCTCTAAGTATACTTTTCACGTAATTATGAAGAAAAAGATGCATTTCCATCCATACAAAATTCAATTACTGCAAGCATTGAACTAAAATGATTACGGTTTGAGAAAAACTTGCACTGAAATGATATTGGAAGTTGTCCCCACGCTGCGTAAACTTGAGAACGTTATCTTCAGTGATTAGGCATATTTTCAATTAGAAATATATTTAAACAAGCAAAATTGCTTTACACCTATAGTAAAAAGGGACCAACAATTTAATAGAATTACGTGGATCCTACAGGATGGGACCAATGCCGATACCACTAGGGAGTATATGGACACGAAACGAGCACATTTTTCCCAAAAATACGATCTCCTCACGTGATTTTTTTTCTGTGAGTTTAACTAAATTCAAAATATGCTCCAACAATCCGCAAGTAACTGATACCTGATAGAAAATATATCATGCAGTATTGACAATATTCCTCCGCAACGCTTAAAGAAAGTTTTCGTGAGCTTACGTTCTTTATTGGACCAGTATGTACGAATAGAAGGAAAACATTTATGAAGATTAATTTTCGAAAATGAAATCCAGTAAGTCCGTTAATATTTTGATGCAATAAATACTTTTAATCGATTAGCTTTTTTATTTGCAACACTTTAAGATGTAATATTTCTCATTGGACATATGGAATCAAAATAATTGTTATGGTATATAATAAAGTAATAAAACACTTTGTCTACAAAGAAAATGAGATACAAAGGAACTTAACGATGTTGTTTTGTGACTGGAGTCCTTTGTGCTGTTGTTTCAGCTCCTACGGAGGACCCCGAGTTCACGGAGCAGATAGAAAACATCACAGTTCCCGCCGGTCGAAACGTCAAGCTGGCCTGCTCCGTCAAGAATCTCGGCACGTACAAGGTAGGCGCTCAACAGAGTGGTACCAATACGACGTGATGTAAAACGACCTTCTCCCGTCTTGTCGTCACTAATTGGCAACTTTCATGGATTTGACATTTGATGGTGACCCCTGTTTCTTTAATTCACATTTTGGGTTTATATTTTTTAGGTCATTTCTTGAGACTCTTAACAAAATAACTGTATATATCGGCTTTAAGGTTTCATAGATTTATTAAAAAAAAGTCCTAGACCGAGGATTCAGAAATGATTCAGTTTTCATTAGTAGATACGTAGTGAAGGAATAACGAAACAAAATTCTGGCCATGGAGCAGTTGCCTGTAGCAGAGTAAGAGAATTTTTTACTTCAAATTCTGAAAATCCTTAGAATTTCTTTTAACTGGTTTTAAGTGACTTTAAAAATTGAATTAATGCCTCATTACGTCAAAGTTCTGCATATACTTCATGATATTTCGAATGTTCTCTTTCAAAAACATGATTAGTAAACTCTGGGATGAGGAAATGTGGAACTGGTGTAGTCATAAACAGAAATGAGACAGAAACCTAAACAGCCAGGCAATCAAGAAAATGTGATTCATTTAGTATCTTACAATTCTTCGAACGTCATTTACACGTCACTTTTTTTTTATGAAATCTGGTAAGTAAGCCCTTAGAAATAGAGAAGTTATCTTTAACGATATTTAGTGAGCAGCACCACACTGCACAGATTAAAACAGAGCTAATTGAGAACTAGATAATAAGACTTGTCTGTTGTTATGGAAGAGGGTTACAAGCAGAGAACCGTGAATTTAAATAAACCTTTTGCATCATCCAAGTTCTACAAATTTCCTATGCAGATATTCTTCACAAAACCACCATGTATGGTTTAATACATGCGGTGACTGAAAAAGATATGGATATCAAAGCCAATATTTAAATAATAACACTTTTGACTCTTAATTAAATTCATTTAGATATTTAAAGAGGAAAAGAAAAAAAAAAAAAAACGGTATGGTTAGAATACAAATTAGAGTATTGGAACCGGGGTAGGCAAGAATTCGAATTCAGTTTTAGAGACATTGTCGGCGTCAAGCTGTCAATTATTCTTTCAAACGTCCGCAACAATTTTGTTGGAGATTACGCATAGTCAAATAAGTTTTCCACTTACATCGTTTGTAATTAAGATTCAGTAAAGGTATAAAGTTTCTAATTCATTGCTTTCCGGTCTCACAAACATTAACATACTGTTACAATTATTGAGATTGTATCGTTCTTTATGTTTATTGTATGTACGAAATAGTTTTATTGACACAAAAAAGTTAACATGAACGATCCGATTTACGATTTATAGATAAGAATTAATGATTTTCTTAAAACCTGTTAAATGAACTTCGATTGCTAGGTGGCAATTATAGCATCGACCATCCCAAAACGCATGATAATGTTCCCTGTACACGCAAGTACGAAATATCTCTCCAAATCAATCTGGCGATTTGATTCAAGTGTCGGTAGTCAGTTGACTGAAGGTCTCGCCAAGTCGAACAGAACCCATGCAAAAGCGACAGCGGCGCCGCCTTGGCGGGTGGTATCGGAGTGACGCGCCATCAGATCGGTTAGCGGGCCAACGAGCCATGACGACGTGCAGGCAGT
Organism: Vandiemenella viatica; assembly: GCA_031002005.1. Taxonomy (NCBI): domain Eukaryota; kingdom Metazoa; phylum Arthropoda; class Insecta; order Orthoptera; family Morabidae; genus Vandiemenella; species Vandiemenella viatica. The sequence goes on from JARYHS010009186.1 coordinate 88,886,542, forward strand.
CCCGGCCGGTAAAAACGGCACAACGCCACTCAGATTGATGGCCGATAGCCGCAAGAAACAGCCAGGCCTGCCGGCGCCTGCACGACCAGCCGAAGCTACCAAGTAGTGATCCAGGGGCAGCGCTAAAAATTACAAGATTACGACCGAAAAAATTGCTACTGTAATTTCTTTACTGCAAATAATAACTTCTTATTCTCTCCTCCTTTAGATTATGGCCTACTTTGGTCCATGGCAAGAAACTGGTTTAGTGGTTCAGCTTTTCTTTTCCTTCAACAATTTTTCCATTCTTTCACTAAGTTTCTTCCTTCTTTCTTCAGACTAGGTGGTCTTGTTCCTGTAACCCCTTGAGCTTGTCAGTTTTGGTTTGAAACACTCATCGGTTCTCTGTCTTACCTGTATGTATCCCAACCCATTCTTTCTTCAATCCATTTGGTTGTCATATTTTATTTAGTGAAGTAGTTGAAAGTTATTTTTGTCAAACTACTCTCAGTAATTCTCGTACAGTGCCCTTAAAATTTCAGCATTCTCTTTTGCTTAGTCTGTAATTTTACTCTGCGTAGCTACATAGATATTAATTTTTTTTTCTTCCACCAGGTAGTAACTTTTCCCTTTACTGTCCCTAGGATGCTTGTTACCTATGGCCCATGAGTTCCACAGAACCTCTCGGCTCTCTAAGAATTTCAACGCTATATTTTAATCTGTTTATTATTGTGTTTAAGCATACTGTCGTTAATATCTAGTGATGATATGGTGAGTTTTCGCGGGGTAATTATGCAAGGGCATCCAAGTAGCCTGGTAATTTGAAATATTTCTTAAACGGATCATTTGAGAAAAAATGTTTTAAGTAGAAGTTAAATACAAAATGCATTATTCACGTTTTATTTTGAGTACATTTTCAATGTCATTTCAAACTCAATACAATATTTTTTAAATGGAAACAAATGTATTTTATTATTGTTGTTATTCCTTGCACACTGGTAAACTTTTCCAATTTAGCTTTTAAATGTCACTACATATTAGCCTGTTTTGTAATTACGAATAAATTCACAGATATCGCGAGAAATTTACAATCGTACAGTAGTGCGTGATATTTACTGTTTCTTAATTTTTCTGCGGCATTGCCGTCTATGGTGAAGGCTGATTACTTTCCAGACTACCATAAGAATTCAATATTTCAGTTAGGAGCTAAACATAGCAGTGAGTAAGGATTTAGTGACTCATTGGCAATGCCATCTGTATGTTTAAAAATCTGTAAGAGAGCTGCACGTCTTTGCCCCTACGCCCAGGAAAAAAGCAAAAACTTCAGAATCGGTTTAGATGTAGTTTTCACAGTATGAAAGTTAATGAACTAAACTGATATCTGCGATATGAATTGTCTGTACGTGACCTGGTATTGGAACAAGAAATGATAACTCGTTAGACCGAAAGAGATAGGAGCCACAGATATCACTGCTTCTCAGATAAGCAATCCGTCACGAGATACCCACCAAAGATCAAGCTAAAAACACAGATAAACACTTCATAGTGTGGATTCTGTTAGTATTGTTATTCGACCACGCAACTTTTCTTACTTCGTTATTTTTCGTAAATATAGTACGTTAAATAACACGGAAAATGTTAAACCACTACATCAAATATTAGCATTGAAAAAAGCGCAATCAAATTGTAGAATTTATTTTATTTTAAAGGTTACAAATATATTGCTTTACAAAATCTTATACTAGTAGAAAAAAACAAAACAAAAGGCAAATGCATTAGTACGCAAATAAGGTTGGAGGTACTTCTGCGAAACATTTTACTTTGAATCCCACAACCACATGCTCTGTATTTTTTAGTATTTTTTGAATTAATTAAATGAAATACGTAACAAAAGCAGTTAAAACCCTACGAACAGAAAGCTGTGTGCGAGTAATTTCCTCCATTGTGTGTAGCGCGGCCTAGTTTATGGGTGTTTGCGAGGCAAGACGTTAAGCGGCCCACTTGATGCTAAGCGGTTTTCAGCGCCGCAAGTTGCCGTCTTAGCTCAGCGGGAGCCCTTCTGCGGAGAACTTAAACACGGTCTGGCGCAGCGGGACTTCTCGTCAGCATAGAGGAGGCAGGGTGGGGGGCGGCGCCTCACGCTACAGCCTGTTGCTGACGCGTTACGCAAGGCAGTCCCACACAGAAAAACGTAGACGTCCAACCTGGCTATCTACACCTTTGATATACACAACAATCTAAAATAAAATATCGATGCACAGAAATCACAGGTTAACAGGTGTATCACTAACAGGGCTGTAATACCATAATTTATATTATTTCTAAAACGTATTTTTTGTGGCGAGCCACTTATCTTAGATAAATGAGGTATCATCAAGATTAAGAGAACAGCACAAAATAAGAAAGGGATTTATCGGAAGTCAACCCGTAAAGGGCAAAAGTATTAACTATCAAGGTCACGCGTAGGAGACTTTAGAGCAAGGCTGGCCTACCCAAATGATCTTGCAGGCAACTTTGGAAGTGCATCATAACTCCACAGGCCGCATAAAATTATATATCCCCACTAGAGACATTTTCTTGGAGTCAAAAGTTGGAACATGAGCTGTTATTGTGTTCACTAATATTCTTACATGTAAACATAGCTAATATAATAATAATAATAATACTATACGCATATTATAAGCAATATACAACACTAAAAATTAAATACAAAAAATATTTTGTAAAAGTGTGATGAATCTCGAGAGCCGGAAAAATATTCAAGGCGGGCCGCATGGTTGGTCACCCCTGCTTTAGAGTCAGGCCATGAGGCATCGCTGCCGTTGGTAAGGATTGATCGCATTACTTATTGATATCAGGACCACGTATCACAGACGTAGTGGTATACTGTGTGAGTTTACTACAGTAAGGAACTTTTAAGATATTTTTGTCTCTTAAATAATGTTCTTTTTAGTAATGGAAAGTACCACGAGTTAGTATCAAATGAATGTTTTACGCCTTCAAAAGTTTTTTTCTAAAAATTGTTTAGTAAGTCATTGTAAGTGGATTAATACGTATCTATTTCAGTTGACAAATAAACCATTGCTACAAAAAACCGGTTTTTCTTCCTTCCTATTACAAACATCTGATCTCGCTGTTCGTTGTATTTTATTTGCGAAATTTTCGCATTGGTCATCTAGTAACTCTATATTAGACTGCGAAACTATTATACTGACAAATGATATATGTGTAAGTATTGTTGCTAGTGGGTGTTCTGTATTACCGACATTGAGGTGTTCGTATTGACTATGAGATTCGTAGGACGTGGTCATTTCCTTTGACACTAAACCGTAACTAATGAAAGAAGTCCGCTCGATGTTACATTAAGCCGATCACGATATTTTCCAGTCTTTATCATCAAAATTGTTAATGTAAGTCTTCTCGAACATAAATCATCCTCTGCGAATAGCCGTAGGGGGTAATGAAGGATGAGATAAAAGAAAGCTGCCAGTTCTCACCGTATTTTGAAGCGTTACTGGGTTTAATATATTATGTAATAAGTATTTCTGCTCCCTATGACAACATTGTACCAAAGTTGCACCTATAAATGCAATTTATTTTAATAACTGCAACTGAGTATCATAAAATTTTGAATTTTTATCTTTCTGTCTGTCCTCGCGTCATGAAGCAATTAATTAGTGACAGGATTTTAAAAAATTTGCACATAATGATATCAGCTATGCCGTCAGTTAACATAGAAGGTTGTTTTAAACCAGATTAGTTTCCGAAGTCTTTTTTTTTTGTGTAATCTTTCTTTCGACTGGTTTGTTACAATTCTCCATCCTTTCCTGTATTGTGCTAACCTCTTCATCTCTACATATCCCATACAACCCACGTCCTCAATTATCTGCTTCACATTTCCTAACCGCTGTCTTCCTCTACAGTTCTTACCTTCGACCGTTCCCTCCACCAGCAAATTAACCAATCCAGCATGTCCCAAAAAATGACCTACCAGCCTGTCTCTTCTTTCTGAAAGATTCTTCCACGAGCTTCTTTCCTCACCAATATTTTCAAAAACACGTTCATTTCGTACTTTGTCTGTCCGTTTAATTTTCAGCATTTTTCTGTATCACCAGATTTCAAATTCTTCAATTTTCTCTCTTTCTGGTATTCCTAAAGTTCATGTTTAGCTACCAAAAACGCTGTGCTCCACACATAGAGTTTTGAAAAATTGTTACTAATTCCTAGATCACTATTAGAAACTAAAAGAAGGCTATTTTTGTTAGAGCTATTTTGCTAGTGCTATTCTGCTTTTAACATCATTTCTGCTTCGGCCATGGGTTGTAATTTTGCTTCCTAAATAACAGAATTCACTTACTTCTTCTATTGCATCCGATCGTATTTTTATATTTAATCTAGTATTTGTATAATTTCTGCTACATTTCATCTCTTTAGTCTTCCTTTGATTTATATTCAGTCCAAAATCTTCCTTCAGTATTTTGTTCATTCCATTCAGTAATTTCTCAATATCCTCAGCGCTTTCTGCTATCAAGACAATGTCGTGAGCAAATCGTAGCATACTGATTTTTTTCCCTGAACACTTATGCCACATGAAAATTTTTCTTTGACTGTCTTTATTGCTTCTTCTACATAAAAGTTGAATATAAACGGGGATAGACTACAACCTTGTCTCACATCTCTTTTTAACTGATGCTCGTCTCTCGTGATTCTCTACTTTTATTACAGCCACTTGATTCTTATATAGTTTATAAAGTATTCTTCTATCTCGGTACTTTAGACCTGACTTCTTTAAAAAATTTAACATTTTGTCCCACATAACATTATCAAAAGCTTTTTCTAAATCAACAAATGCCATAAAAGTGTCTTTATTTTTCTTGATCCGCCCTTCAAGTATTAATCTTAAAGCCAGAATTACTTCCCTTGTACCGCGATTTTTCCTAATCCCAAACTGATCTTCACCTACTATGTCTTCAACTACCGTTCCATTCTTCTGCATATTATTCTGGTCAGTAATTTTGAAGCATGTGATGTTAGACTAATAGTGCAATAATTCTCACTTTTGTCGGCTTGTGCTTTCTTTGGAAGTGTGAAGACGATATTTTTATTAAAATCAGTTGGAATTTCTCCTGTTTCATAACTTCTTGATATCAGCTTGAATAATCTTTCAATTCCTTCTTCTTCTAGGGATTTAAGAAGTTCTGCAGGGATCTCATCAATTCCAACTGCCTAATTTGCTTTCAACTCATTCAGAGCTCTATTAAATTCTGTCCTCAAAACAGGATCTCCTAAGTCATCAATGTTGACATCGCCTTCCTTTTCTATTACACTATTATTCAAGTCGTCCCCATTATACAGTTTCTCAATGTATTCCTTCCATCGGTTAGCTCTATCGTCTGAGCTTAAAAGAGGTTTTTCATCGGCGGATTTAATGTTCACATCACTTTTCTTCATTTATCCAAAATTCTGTTTGATCTTCCATATGCAACATCTACTTTACCTATTACTATTTCCTTTTCTACTACTTCTCACTTTTCTTCTAACTATTTTTTTTTCGGTTTTTTTTTTTTCTGTGATTCTGGGTTTTCGGGCAGCTTTTTCCCTAAAGCCTAATATTTCTTTACCAGCTTTCATTATTTCGGTCTTTAATGTAGTCAGAGTCTATGTCTGCTCCTGGGTACGCTTTACAGTCTAGAATTTGATTCCTGAATCTCTGTTTGACCATGACCTAATCTATCTGATATCTGCATGTATCCACAGGACATTTCCAGGTGTATATCCTTCTTGCATGGTTCTTAAACAGTGTGTTTGCCACTACTAGCTTATATCTTTCACAAAATTCTAACAACATGCTTCCACGCTCATTTCTTACTCCCAGACCAAAAGTTCCTACAGTATTCCCCTCTTTTCCTTCTCCCACTATAGCACTCCAATCACCCATGATTATTAGATTTTCCTCTCCCTTCACATATTGGATTAATTCTTCAATTTCGGTGTATATTTTTCTATTTCTTCATCATCTTCCTGTAACGTTGGCATGTACACTTGTACTAACGTGGTTGGAGCGGGCTTAGTTTCTAATCACATCAAAATAATCCTGTCACTCAATTGTTCATAATAACTCACCCGTTTCCCTATTCTCTTATTCATTACAAACCCTACACCAGTGACTCCATTGACAGCTTGTGTGCTAATTGTCCTGTGCGTCCTTCCATTTAATATCTAATCACAACATCTGACTTAAGGTGTTCCATCTCCATTTTTAGATTTTCTAGCCTACCTTCCCTATTCAGACTTCTAACATTCCACGCTCCGACTCGTAGAATGTTTCTGTCCATTCTGATGATTCCTCTCTGAGCTGTCTCCACCCGGAGATCCGATTAGGGGACTTTCTTTTGCTCCGGAATATTTTACTCGGGAAGAAGCCATGATGATATGTGTAATTTGAGAGGATTACATGTCCTCGGGGTACTCTTTGGTTTTTTAATGCTGTGGTTTCCCGTTGCCTTCTCCATCCCCATGCCGTTGATCATTTCTGATTCATCCGCCTTTAGGGGCCGTTTCCATCACCATGGGCAAGAGGGTGCCCTGAACCGCTCCCCGCTCTTCCGCCCTCTTTTCAGAGGCCGTTGGCACGCACTGGATGACTCCTTATACGGGGAATCTTTCAGTCGCCAGAGCCTCGTCCGTGCAAACAGGGTGCACCACGTGAAGGAGAGGTTGAAATTTGGTTGGAAAAGGTCATTATAGTCTCTCCCAAACCCTCACACCCATTCCCGAAGATACATGCTAGAAATTCCTAAATTTTGTGTGTCTGTACACCCATCACAAAAAAAAAACCTGATTTCTATTTGAAACTGTCCGATGGTGTATATCACTGTTCACCCAAGGATACTTAGGATACTGTTTTCCTCATCAGCAACGCACTTACGGACGATAAAGACGAAATCCGCAAATTTTGGGATTATACGAAAGTTAGTGAATTTACTTTAGAAGAAATACAAGAAAAATAGCTTGTGTCACTTTTTGCCTGGTGTTTTAAATTTCTCGCAGTCTAAATATTTACTTGGATTTATATATAAAATTCTGATACCACTATGAATTGTCCGTTGCGCAATCAATTATATGCTTTAGTTTTTCTTCGGTTAACTTTCTAAGGTTCACGAAAAGTAATGTAGAGCAAACATTTCGATGCTTCGTTTCTTGACTTTTAATAGTTCTCCTCTTTTCATTGGTCCGTATGTTATTACATTTCCTCTTCTCATTTTCCTGAAACCCCAAGAAATTTTCGATCAATGTGTTGAAGGCTGCCCTATCTTTTATTATATTTTTAGTTATTCCGATCTCAGTCATATTTTTCTTTACTCCAAGTATCCACTGGTTGCCTTTCTAACTCTTTTAAACATAGTTGAAAACTTTTCGTATGCCTGCTGTTATTTATTTTAATTACTTTACCAAAAAACATACTTTCTGATCGTGTCTGACATTTTTTTATTTTTTTTATTTTTATAGATCCTTATTCCTCCAGTGCCTAGACTCTCCTTTTTTAATTTTAAGTGGTCCCCAAATTTTCCTGAAGATTTTTCTTTCCCTTTACTCTATTTCTTCTATATCTCTAGTTTTAATAGAGAACAAACATTGTTGATTTTGGCCATGAACGCAGAAAAAATGTTATACAGGGTTACTACAAAAGAATCATTCACTTTCCAAACCCGATTTATTCCAATTATACTTAGAAGTATGAATGATACATGAAAATAACGACAAATTATCCAAATTTTATGCTCACTCTACAAATATTCTATGTGTGCCCCCTTGGTCACACGACACCCGTCCAGGCAGTAGTTCAATTCAATCCACACATTTTGTAGCGTTATCTCGTCAGTGTTCATCAATGCATCAATCATCCATTTCTTCAGCTCTTCTATCGTTTTTGAATGAGGGGGTACGTAAACAATGCCCTTAATAGGTCTCCAAAGGAAGAAGTCACACGGCGTTAAATCTGGTGACCTTGGAGGCCAAGGTAAGAATCCTGATACTAAACTAGTGCTGCCATATCACCTGGTGCATAAACTTGAACTAATTCTGCGTCGCCTCCTGGTGTACAAACTTGGATATTTTGTGGTAATTTTCATATATCAATCATATTTCTAAGTATAATACATTTGAATAAATCGGGTTTTGATAGTGAATGATTCTTTTGTGGTAACTCTGTATTTATGTGTAAAAGATCTTTTTTTTTTTCAGAATAATTTTTTGTCATCGATAATATTAATGTTCAAAGCAACTGATTTATGGGATTATTTAAATTTTAATTGTACCAACCGTGTTGTAGTGTTTGATGTAGTGTTCAGAGATTTTTGTTACTGTATGTATCTTGGTAGTTGGTATGTCAGTTCTAGTTTTTTTGCTTTAAACTGTATGCTTTCTTATCAACCCCATTAATCTAAATTACTTCACCTAGATATTTAAATTTATTGGCCTTGTTAATTTTGTCATACACTGTGTTTAGTACTGTGGGTAAATCCCTAATATTGGTCATGAATTTGGTCTTCTCGACAGATATAATACTTCCAGGGAGAATTGATATGTCATCAGCGAATGCCAAACAGTTTACACCAACATTTTTGTACTTTGAACCTAATCTTATCTCGTGATGAAGTCCCCTTTCCTCGAATTTTTCTTCTTAGACTCTTATTGTCTTCTCCAAAAGGCAATTGAAAAGAATCGGGAAAGCCCATCTCCCTTTCTGACATCGTTTTTATTTTAAATTCCTCTGAGATCCCTCCCATAAATTTCACTTTTGACTTTGTTCCATTGAGGGATCTGCCTGATTATGTTGACGGATTTTTAGCCAACACCAAATTCCTGTAAAATGTTCGGTAGTGAGGCCACATCTACTGAGTCGTAGGCTTTCTTGAAGTCCACATAGACTATAACGTAGTTTTTGTTCTTTGTAATCCTGTCTCGAATTATAGTTCTCATATTTAGAATCTGTTCTACAAAGGATCGTCTTTTTCTGAAACCACCTTGGTATTCTCCGATTTGTTTGTCTATTACTGGTTCAATTCTGTTTTTAAGATCTTTTAACAGTTATCTTGTATGTGAACGCTATCGAGGAAATTTTTCTGCAGTTGTTCACATCTGTTTTATCACCATTCTTGTACAATGGGTGTATCAGTGCATTCTTCCATTCGTCAGGAATTCTTTCCTTCGCCAGATTTCATGTAGTATATTTGTTTCTGCCTTACTTGACCACCTGTTTCTATCCACAACTCTGCAACAATCTATCTTCCCCTGCAGCTTTATTGTTTTTCAGACTTTGGATTATGTTACGTTTTTCTTTCTCGTCTGGTGGATTTGAATGTTTAATGTTTACTTCTGGCTGACTGAGTTCTAGTCTTTCTTGAGATTCTTAGTTTTTCAAGTAACGGGCCAAAATTTTGCAGTTGTATTTGTTGTTTAGGCCACCTTTTCCGTCTTCATCTTTAAAAACAAGACTCACTGGTTAATACTTTGTTGTTTCCTCTTTGAACGTTTTGTACATCTATAGAGTCGACAATGCTCTGATCTGGCATTCATTTCGTTTCATTATGGATAGCTGAACTTGATGTGGAAGGCTGGTCATTAGCAGTGCCGTTTGATTGTCAGTTTTCCTTGTTACTTTTTACACATAAATTTCCCAACAATTTTTTTCTTTCATTGCCTAGTTTCTACTCCCATTCACACGCGACATGCATTTTGGTTTGGTTTCGCTCACGTTTTCGTATGACTGATGTATTTTTCGTTTTACACACCAATATATTTTCTGATTCAAAAGCCTGTATTTTTCTTTCAATTTTTTTGGAAGAGAATCCACTTTTGTATTATAAGCGGTTCGGTGGCTCACTGGTCAACATGTTTGACTAGCGATCGAAAGGCCCTCGCTTCGGATCCCGGTATCGGCGGGGATTTTCATGAGATCTTAACCCGATCTTCACCTTTGGCAGAGCTGACTGTGTAATATGAAGTAATCAAGGATGCTTCCGTTTTTCGGATTCTACCTTAAACTGAAGGTTCCCTCTAGGACTTATAGCCCTGATTGTGACACGGATGTATACACATCAATAGGAATTTTAAGCCATACGAAGGCTTTACGTGGTGCTAGTTGACCCAAGCAAACATACATGCTTCAATGTCTATTTACTAATTTCAATTGTTATAACTCACTATAGAAGTCTTCAATTAAGACCTTGATTGTCCACGATATCAACAGCGATTGGAAGTAGAGGGAGGAACTTCAAAAGTTATAATGAACGCAAAAATCCTTCCTCTATAAATTGTAATCTGGATTGTTAGATGTAGTAGGTTGTTTTTTTGTTTGTTTTGTTTTGTTACGAGTTATAGGGATATGAAAGTAGACTGGTTTCGCTAGTTCACTTTCATTCGTACTATTTACATCGAAACACCGACATCACAGTAGGACGGCATAAGTAAATTACACTTAGCTTTGGCTCTGAAGTTTGTGTTTTATCTACGTGTTTATCCTTTATTTATTATACTGATTTATTTATTATTATTATTCATTCTAGCTCACTAGGGAGCACTGCTAGTTTTTTTAGATAGTCCCTTTCCTTATCAATACCTACTGAAACCAAGTAATAATTTTTCCTTCCTCTCGCGTGAGATGGGTTTCCAAAATATAGAAACTTCTTGTCAAGGAAACATGAGTTAACTATTTTACAAAATACTGATTGATCTGCATCATAAGTATCGGAAATTCCAGCGGAATCCAAGTCTTTTTGCACCTCATTGAGCCACATACTTCCTTTTTTTTGGTAAGTGAGTAGATGTTTATAAACATGTTATTGGCTATTATCATTAGGTACCTCTAAAAGTTCAGCCTCCTACGTCGCTTGATGCTGTTAGCCGTTTCCAACAGGTGGTATAATTCGTAGTTTACTTTCAGTCGGTAGGTTTCACCCCAGGAGCACTATTGCTCCATAAGTGTTCCTTATGATACGTCTTTCAACTTTTTATAGATCATCCGTGATGCTAGTGGCGTCACAGTAGGGTGGCGGAACGGGCAAAATAGTTACGCCACTACATGATGCTTTTCCTCTTCACCAGCAAGGTCTCCGTAGCATATTAGAACTGAGTTATGACAACAGTTTTACTATGACAGATTTTGGCATTCTTCGAAATGCATTTCTTGCTGTAACAATTTCGCGACCGTTTTTATGCTGAATTTATTTTGGCAAATCTATTGAGATCGAGTATGGATGTTCCCTCTCTGCCTCTGGGTTGGACCCGTTCGCCAAGGTACAGGAATCTTTCAAATTTTCCATTATTTCCATGGATGGTCGTTAGAAGGGCCTTTCCTGTGGTTCGGACTACAGAAGTACTTGGTCTTTCATCCTTTATTTTACTCTATTGTGTAAGAGTACATTTCCTACGGTAATATGATTTAACTTTAGAAGCATAGTGAATCTTAATTATCACAGTTTTTGTATTATCAGTTGAAAGGGCTGAATATTATAGGTACTCTAAAATTTAATATACTGAAAGAACTTTGATTATTCTCCAGTATCACAGGTAAATTACCGCAATGAGATATTTATTGATGTTCGCTGGCAATTAGATGCCTGGGCGAATTTAAGGTTAAATATAACATACACAAATTGTATATGTGGCAAAGCAACGCCCAAAGCTACATTTATCCATTAATGGAAGCAAACAAACGTTGAACGTTACGTTAAATTCAGCTTAAATAATCAGCATCAAAATTATATGAACAAACAATATTCAAGTTACATCACAACAATCTCGTCCAATTCAGTTTGGGTTATGATGTTAATATGTCAGGCGCCACATATTGTTATTAGATGCCATTTGAAAGGCAATACAAAGTTTTGAACGAATACATATGGCTCCAAACAAACATGCCTTTGTATAAGTAGGCCTTTATACAATCTGGCCTGCTAGCTCAGTGGGTTTCACTCATCAACTTTGAGCATTGATGTCTCAAGTCGCTTACGGGTCTCTAACAATTTCCTAAAATGCACAAGCTATAGCTTCGATGGGTAAACACAATACCAATTGAGTCTGCGGCAACTGGCGACGTGGTAGGAGATGGGCCCGCACAGGAAAGAAGCTCTCCAGCGCTCGGAAACCGAGCGCGCTTGGCAGCGTCAGACTTCTGCCGGAAGCTAGCTGATCAGTGCTCGGCTGGAGTCCAGAACAGATTGCCGGACCGGGGTCCAGAGCCGAATCCAGAACCAGAATGCCCTCTCGCCACGTCTAGGAGCTCGTAGGAAATCTCTCGCCCCGCCCTCCAGCATCTCGGGGGACATGCGGAACACAAAATTTCCAGGGTTTAGCTGTAAGAACCATGGAGATTGGTCCGCGGGATTCAAATGTGAAGTCACATGGTCCACGGGAGTTTTTATTGCTTGACTTTTTCCCGCGTTTGTGTAGCGTGGGTGACTACGTGTGGGGGAGCGGCAGAACTGTCAGAGTCCGGCGTGTACCTGGGTGGCGCCGGAGAGCCTACCACCCCAAAGGAAAACACTTTGGCAAATCCAGTCTTTTGTCTGACATACTGCCACCGTGGAGATTAACGACCTTTCTTCCCCACAAAGGATGGCTCGAACTAACACCGTTTCAATAATGTCTTATATCCACTCATTTTAATTCATACTTGTTTTGCATATTGAATGAAACATATACAGAATTGACGCCCGAGATTCATCAAATTTATTCCAATATTAATAAAATTCGAACTTGGAGTGTGACGGAGAATCGTCATATTACAATTGGAACTTAAAATGTTGTATCCACTAGACGAATACTCTCTTATACCTTTCTGTTAGCTGGGGTACGCAACAAGTGTATTCACTGACGAACTTGAGCTGATTGGATGGGATAATCAACTAGTTCCTCAGAATTATATTCGGTATGGTCGGTAAAGCTAATAATGAGCAAACATTTTCCTTACAAATCAGTTGAGGTACCGGTGGGTCCATCACGCACTGTGGATGAGTTGTTCGACAGACGGGTGGCGTGCGTTGAACTCGAGTCGAGGCGTTGTCCCGGCATCAGGTGCGTGCCGCCAAGGTGTGCGTGCACGCGGCGCTAATAGCGGGCGGGCCTGCCGGAAGTTGCGGGCTCTGAAGGGGAAATTACGCAAATTACCGCACAGGCTATTGGATTAGCTGCAGCTCGCTGCAACCTGTTGTGCGGTCGACCTTTGGAAAATCCACTTTAGCCGCTGGTATGGGCCCGCTCTGAGGCCCGTAAACGAGATTAAGAAGCTCCTCCGCATCAGACGTTTGAGAACATTGTAACGATTATTGTCTTTTAAAACCACAGGCTCTAGGGTATAAAGTAAGTCTTAAAAATACGAAAATGTGATGCGAATCTGCTTCGGTAAAACGATTTAAAACCAGTTAAATGGCCAGTTTTTTAATAGTGATAAAATAGAGAATTTCTTCACAAATTTGAACATTTTAAATTGTGTGCGAGATTCATTCAACACGCAGTAAGGAGATGGGATGACGTATAACGAGTGGAGATGAATTTTTTCTGGAACCGAGATGTTCTATCGAGTTCAAGGAGGGCAACAGATAACCTCAAAAATCCAGTGCTCAACCATCTGTACCTCTTCACTATCTATATCTTTGCCAGCAATGTGCGAAAGACATATTTTGTGCATATTATTTACCGAAATAAATTTTACGTATTTAATTGTGTCATGTAGTTTTCATGGTTTGACTGGCTTAATTTCCAAACGGTCTCCGCAGTGTGTATGGAGACAGGGCATACAACACTGTTGATGGTGGTTCGACTGTCAGATGGAAACGTTGTGTCTGGTGACACCCTAGATTTCTTTCGGAGGAGTAGATCTGAATTGACCATCACCGAGTTTCACCCTCTCCATTTCTCATTTCATACAACATTCACACCTACAATGACACAAACAAACACACACTGGGAAATGCAACAGCAAACCATCCAAGTTCATTTTCCCAAGAGAGTTCTCATAGAGGGGTGCGTGCTACATGGTAACCACCTTGCCCGTAATCGGACGTGTCATCAGAAGAAAAAGAAGAACGAAATAAAATCGTTGTTAAAAGTCAGGTATAAATGCCACATATCTTGTAAAACAGTAGCAAGTATCATGAAGAGGATTGCCTGTATCAAAACAAGCGTTTTTTTTTTTTTTTTTTTTTTTTTTTTTTTTTTTTTAAATGGCATTCGGCAACTATGGCCATACAGCCATCTCAATGTGATTATCATAACTCATGGCACGTGGGGCCAGTACACAAGTCCCTACGCTACCGAGGCCGGCAATTCAAGACAAGTTGTGTTAGTGAAATTTCGTAATAAATTTCTTCAGTTTCACACTCTACTAAAAGTTATTGTCCTTAAACATGAAGATTATAACGTACGGAACAAAAAAAATCACAATTTACTTGGTCTCGTATGCACTGTCACTATAGCTTATCATAAATATTGAGGAATCAGTCGTGTGACAATAGCACTATCTCAGACTGAAATGCTCTCAGTCGAATTTTTTTTTATTAATTACTGTGGCTGAATGAGTCCATGCTTTATTCTTTTTCTGACTACAGTGGATACATTGACCATGCTGTTGACAATGTGTAGTGGCATAAGCCTTTTTCTTGTGATTTAACAATTGATTCATATACATTCTACGCTGTTCGGAACATTTTAATTAAAAATAATGGCTGCGAAACTGTCAAACATTCCTCTGAAAAACGGAAAGAGAAAAAGGAATGTCCGAAATCGCAATCCTCTGAATCATTGGGATTAGAGTTTCGTCCAGTTTGAATTGGGATCATTCCTGTCATTATACGTGCACTTTATTATTTTTCGAACTAAGTGCATTAAATCCATAAGACTAATATTAGACCTTCGAACAATTTTAAAGCCGAGATGGGATTGCAAACATGCTACGGAGAAAAGTAATAAGAGTCACCTTTAAGAAGATGTACTAGAGTTATTTCGAGGAACTGCCGAGAACGAAATTTGGATATCTTGACTGGTAATTGGACCAACGTGTTCCTGAAAGCCGACCTAAACGTTATCTTTATCCTGCCATACTCCTAGGAGAAGGATATAGTTGTCATTGTTGTGCCTCTGTGAAACATTTCGGTTCCCTACTTCAAAAAACGCTTCACACGAGTGGCAGATGCCACTAAAAATTGAATTCGTATGGTCTTATCGATCAAATTACTAAATCCGTCTGTGATGTGACTGAACATAAAGTCTAACGTGGAATCAGAGCCAGGGAACTTGTACTCAAAATACAATAACAGGAGCAGCACTACGTGTTTGTGAACCGCCATTACTTTTCAGAGCAATACAACAATAATAATAAAAATGTTGTCTTTCTCACCAATGGAATAAAAATATTATTCCATGACACTTTACTATAAAACGCAACTTTCGGATTTGAGACCTTTAGACATTCTCTAAAACTGTTCTTCAACAATATTAACAAACACAATTTCGCATGTTTCCCTTTTAATTAGCATTACGTTAGATTTTCTTGTCAAATTGAATTATATTATAAATATTAACATCTTTTTTGTGTAGTATTTCAGTAACGCTGAGTTCTTTAGTCTCAATGTCGCCACCCTGAGTATCGCCCATTGCTGCAGCGACATAAACTGTCGTCCTTCAAACACGAATTACCACCCCCTTGAAGATGCCGCCCGGGTCAACTGCTCCCTCCCACACATCCCTTAGATCCGACACTGAAACTGTTATATGTAATTAGCAAGTATCAGTTTCATCGTCTAACAGAGGTGTTTGTCCCATTCAAAAATATTAACCTCTTTGAAATGGATAGTTCCTTTTACCACTATGCTCATGGGATGTGTACAAGTTTTTAGTTAGATGTTGGTTGTAACGTGAATACCTGAAGTCTATATTATTGCTGGTATTTATTGATATTGTATTGTATTATTATTATTATTATTATTATTATTACTCCGCGATTCACTAAAAGTGTGTGGCGGAGGGTGCATAGCACCTATCGAGAAGAAATTGTATTAATTAACATGTTAACCCGAGGGTTCCCCGCTCAGTTTAAGTGTGTATGTAATCTTTGGTGGTATTTGCACTACTGTACATTATTAAGTTAATGGAGTTTTTGTTGCGGAGCCGGCAAGGAAAAGATAGTGTCAGTATAAATTATTTTTGACAGGTCAATGGAGAGCACGGATTGGACTCACTTTGCCGTATGATATGAAGATATTTGTGAGTGATGGCAGACGGTGAAGATGTACAGAAATGCCTATGCTTACGATGCAGCTAAACAAGCTATGACAATGAATATAAATATTATTCTTTCAGGACAGCCCAGATTAACTGTTGAGCAGAACTTGCTCTTTCATGTTTAGCAAATTACCTACGTGAAGCAGTGTATTTTTCCATTTAGTGTCAGTGAAGGTAGAACCGAATCAAAAGTGCTTTCTATTTTTTGCAGTGAATATTCTATTATATGTTAAACGAATAATAATAATTAAAAGGGAAGCGCTATCTTCCCAGATTCTTATGAATGCGTAATGAGCTCAAATATACAGTGAATTAATTAAATCGCACCTTACAATATTACGAAGAAAAACAGATATATCAGTCTTGTAAAAATATGGATGATCTGTGGTAGAATCGTGATTCTTGTTCTCTGAAACACTTCTGGAAGCACCAGAACATTACTCTTCCATCAGATCTGCCACAGATCACAACCTATCCTGCTCTATAGAGCGGGCAAGCCTCCGACCTCCACGTTCTGTGATGTGGCGTGTGCGTTCATCACATTGTCGCCTACTCGTGGCTTCACAGTCCTTCAAACACTTTCTATAGATGCTCACTACAGCAGCACGCGAACAGCCACCAGCCTCTCCGTTTCCGAGATGCTCGTTCCCAGTACCCGCGCCCACAAACCGCTGGTCTGTAATTTAAGAGAATTTCGTGACTTGTGCATAGAAATCCGGTGCCATATACATTCAGAAGCCCACCAAACACTTGAAGAATCCATGCTACGCCAAATCGCTGCTGTATTGCATTCGTAACGTGGATCATTGTGCTAGTAAGTAGGTGGTCATAATGTTTTGGGTGATCAGTATATGTTTTTCTCAAATTTCTATGTTACGTTCAAGTTAACTTCATCTTCAACCATTCCACAGGAGTTACCCACGTGAACGTAGTTAATTTATTGCTATCTCCCTTTTTCCTAATTAAATGCTTACAGATGTCGACTGGAATTCTTGCAACCTCAGCTAGTAGTAAGTGAGCTAGGTGGACCCACTTTAGGGTAAGCCGTTTCATATTGCTAGTTCAACCACCAGATAATGTATATAATTCATAAACTGGGTTGGGTGGCTATAAACTGAATATTAGCTATTATGTTTCGAGCGATCATGGTCTTAAATTAAGACTTTTGTTCTGACTGATGTATAAGTGAAGGCGAAATGTTTCATTAGTAGGAGTCCGAGAACTATTGACGAAGTTGTTGAACAATGCAGTGAAGGGATTTAAACTAAAATTTCAAACAATATGTAGGGAAATTACCAGTGTCATATCTAGTAATAATAGGTGCTCGATTAGGATATCGTACCTATCCATGTTATTTGCTGCTGCTTTTGAAAAGTAGAAGTAGTCACTTTTTTTTCTTGAATTTCATTTCGTCGCAAAGTGGCTCGTAGGCGACGCGACACGACGCGGCGAGGTCGCTGAATGATTGAAGACGTCGCCGTCCTAATGCGCTAATGCCGTGCGCATCCGCCATTACCGACAAACGAGCATCGCCTCTTTGAGCAGCGCTACCTGCCACCCGCGTATATTATTACTGAGCCCCGCCTGCGTGGGCGAGTGTGTGTGTTTTTCCTGTGTGTTTGTACGGCGCCGGGCGCGTTCGCGGAATCGGTTCGTTTACAAAGTGAACGAGCCGGCAGGTCAGCCGAAACCACTTCGCGTAAAAAAATTCAATCTAAAACGTTTCCCGTGACGAGTCTTCGTTTGATCGGTGCACTCAATACAGCTCACTGGTCACCTGTCATTAAAATGTCAGATTTCTCGTTATCATAATGATTGATTGTAGAAGAGCGATGATTGTGTATCTACTCAATTAGTTTATGGATTACCGATAAAAGACTGACCGTTTATGAAACAACTTGGTGCTTAGTTGTCATATATAGAAGATCGCCGTTAATTTATCTAGTTCGTTCGTAAGTTTTAAGTTTTTTTTTTTATTTAATTATTTTTAGTTCGGAAGGTGATTTATAACTTTCTCCAAAGTATAATAATAATTTAGTTGCTTCGATACAAGGTTTAATTAAACCTTTTTTATTCCGCTGAAATCCTCAAAAACACTAACTTTTGCAAAACATCAGACTTTCTTTAAACATTTTTAGCACATTACAAATACAACAGATAAAGCGTCCAGCTAGCACAAGGGAAGGGAGGGGGGCCAACAGAAATCTCAAATGATCTTTAAATTGCTGGAAGAACGGTAGAACTAAAAAAAAGTCTACAAAGCAACACGCCAAGCCCAATGTTATGGACGCGTCTAACCAGCCTTGAAAAGAGAGAGATATAAAGTCTCCAAAAACTACGAGAACGTTAGCATCGGGGAGAGGGGGGGGGGGGGGCAAGAGGCCGGAAGGAAGGGGGATTCGACATCTCACATCAGTACTTCGCCATAGGGGTGGGTGGGGAGGAAGAGGTCCGAACAGATCTCACCGTGGAGAAAGGGGGATTTTCCGGATTTTCATAAAAACACCTCCCGTAGTTAATGCACCATTAAGTGACCTGGAGCCCTCACATTCTCGGACAGAGACAATGTCTCGAAAGCTTAAATAGGCAGTGCAGCATTTTCGAGAGAACATTAAAAGATCCTTCTTGAGAGCTAACAATCAAAATCGTAGAATGACAATTATAACAGATACAAAATTAATTATGATAATGAAAAAACATTTTAAATGAAAATTGAGAATATTTACACGCATTTAAACATAAAACTGAAAAAAAATTCCATACAGCTAAAAATCATACTTAAATCACTATGGCTTATACCACATTTGTAATTAGTCTTTTGATTAATATTTCAAACATTATATTACTTTTAATCATATTACATTTCGTCTAAACAGTTTTCATCGGTAAAAACAATACTCACCTATACGAAAAATGTACAAAATGTATAATTAATCAATGTTTATATCTCTCCGATATCATAAGACTGAAATTAATAGGAAGCTTGATCTGAGAGATGTCACACCATTTTCGGAAAAAAATAGCATTATAATGATTAACAATAATTTTTTTCTTTCTTTTTCGGATGAATTACGAAGAAATTTGCTTTGTAGTAATTGTCTGTTCAGCTTATATTCGTTTACAATTTCATAAACCTGAATGTCTTGTCTTCAAACAGGCAAAGCTTTTCGGCAATGTATGGAAACACACATTATACTTTTATTGCGATAAAAATAAAGTTATATTTGGGTAATAAGAATAAAATAGCAAATCTCAAAACCTTCATGAATTACATCTGGACAATAAGAGCAAAGCAAAGAAAAGATATTTTTTCGTACGGACTTTACATTCAAATTTTCCTTTGTAAAACATGAGACTGTTTACTACTTTTAGATGTATTACTTTGAACATAAAGTAAAATGATAGTTTTGGATATATATAACTGAGCAGCAAGGCATTGCACATTTTAATTTAAAAAAAAAAAAAAAAAAAAAAACTGTGGCAGCATATTAACTGCATCACAGAGTAATTAATTTTTATATCAAAAATATCTTCAGCAAATGAACTGAAATATAACAACATAGCGACAGTAATCAACAAAAAAATTGTTAAAAATTGTCTCACCTTGGTTAGCATTATTTTTTGATATGTATTTATTGATTAAATACTGTAATATTTTTCTAACTAGAGAACCATTATTACAATAGTTTTTTGTAGAGAGAAATTGTTGCATAAATGTCTCTGGATGTGCTAGTTTATTCGGTAGTTACTAATCTTTAGTACAGTTGATACACGCATGCTATGCATTTTACGACGATTTTTTGTTCTCCTAAGAGAAAATATCTGAGTAATATGAAACAAAGTAACCAAATGTCTCTAAAGTTGCCACTTGTTTTCCTTATAACTTTAAACGGCCACCAACTTTTTAAGAGAAGTTTAGTCTGTTTCAGCATCACAAAGAGTTATAAGCACTATTTGAAATAAAAGTTTACTTGGTTCCAAACACCACTTTTTTTGTATTCTTTTAAAAGAAAACTGACTCCAATACAACCATACTAATCAGATTTCAGTCCAACATCTCAAATTACAGATTTTCCACGAGGATTCACAATCAAACAGTAGCAGTTACATTGATTTCAGTCGTTTGTTTCCCATTTACCTGCTGCTGGTTTAATTTCCCAAAAAGATTACTGATTCGCGATCAGACTAAATGTTGATCTCCCGTACTTATGAAAATCTTCTTTTCTTGTTTGTGTTTGCTACTTTATATCGTAATAATTAAGAGCCATTCATTAACTGTTTATCTCAATTTTTAAGATAGCATAACAACGTATTTATTTCCGACAGTCAGATTCAGCTGTATTAACTTTTCTTCATTTTTTTCCAGAGATGCTCAGTCCCAAAGCTCAAACCTCCGTGCAACGATGTTTTCACTCTAGGAGAAAACAATTATTAATACGTAACTGTATCAAAGACTCTCTATGTCTCAGAGCTCGGGCATTTTTATTTTACGTGTTATTAAGCATACGCGAAAATTCATCTACTTGCTAATATTTTCACTGTTTCAAAGACAGTATGAGGCCTCTACATGTAGCTAGTGTCCACACCAACGAGAACACGCAATGAATATAACACTTACTTAAAAACAATGAGGCACGAGGTCGAATTGAATGGACGACTATTGCAGGATGAAACCAGTGCACTAAACCTCCTTTGATACCTCGCACTTCTCAAATGCTTCGCTGCTTTTGATTAAATGGTTGATGTCGGATCATACGGAACACGAAGCAGCTTACGTATTACTGCAGGCTGAAATATTTTGCGCTGTTGTGTGTGAAAGAAGCCTGAATTAAATGATATTTCTAAATACAGTTTCTCCAAAGTTTCAGTTTGAAGTTAACTTAAAATCTCTGTTAAAAAGTTAAAAGTAAAGCTTAGTATCAATATTTGAGTATCGGAAACATTGATACGAGTAGGATATCTTTCTACAACTTAGCGGATGTTTTCCAGTAACGAACTTCAAGCTAAAAAGCAGTTAATTTCGTTGTGAGCAAATCTTACTGCCAGAAAACGGTCACACAAAGTCGAGCCAGAAGTGGACCTCTCCTCCAAGAAGGAGCATCAGGCTGTTATTTGCTTCATATGCATCCTCTATGACACAAACATACGCACAAAAAAAACTCCACTTTTTCTTGAAAACGAATGTGGTAGAATAATGTTGGCAGTTAAAGTTAACGTTGGCTGGCGAATGATACACGACACGGGATTACCAGATATATACCACGGCAGGCGTCCGTCATCTTTCCCCTCACTCGTTCTCCTCTCTCTTTCTTCTCTCCCTTTTCTTTCTCTCTCAAACCCTTTTGGGATTTCCGTTAAGTATTTCACACAAAATGTTTTTTGACGAAAGTCTTTTCCAGTAGTCACTAACCCAATAATCATAGTAGGCCTACTATTAAACAAAATTTCTTTTTTTTTCTCCCCACTCTGTATTAGAATAAGAGATTGCTACACATGAAAGTTTATGTGCTAAATTCGAAATTGCGGCAATTTGAAGCTATATCAGCGAAAGATATTTAATACCGGTAGTTTTAAATAATCCTGGGTCAAAATCCAAAGATCAGTGTTTATCTGAAAATTTTTGTCATAATTCTTTCAACGAAATAAATTTTTCCACAATCCTTAATTTACTTCTTTTCTGTATTAACATCTCTACCTAACATACCGAACGTGATGGGTAAGCGATTAACGTTCTGGCCTCGCATTCGGGAGGATGCTGGTTCGAATCCCCATCCTGCATCCATATATGGGTTTTCCATGGTCTCCCCCAGTCACTCCAGGCGAATGCCGAGATGCTTCCTTCAATAGGCCATGGCCGAATTCCTTCCCGTTCCTTGTCAGCGATTCCATCCCGCTTCTAATGACCTCGACGTCGCCGAGGCGTAAAGCCATAATTAAAAAAAAATAAAGTCTACCTAACAATGACAATCTACCTTCTCAATTATCTGATTAATTCATTCTAAACTTTTTCCTGCACACTTATTCCGTTTGTTTCTCGTATTAAAAGCCATGAGCCTTCATCCTCTCTCTTCCGTATACATGGTGTCTAAAAATACTTTTACAAACTTTGGGAATTGGTTGCTCATACTAAAATAATGAAAGATAATCCATATAAACATATCTCCGAAAATGTTTCGTTTTTGAATTATTTGTGAAGGAATAGTTACGCTCTGTCAGCTTTTTAGGAAGTTGGTTAAATATCCACAATGCAGAAACTCATAACAAATTCTCAAAATGTCCTCCGTCTGCTTTCTAAAACGCTTAGACCCATCAGATCATTGACTGTTGAACCCTTTTAAAGACTACCAGACGGTGTAGAATGGTTTTGCAGGTGTCCATGACACGTCTATGCAGCGTCACTGTGTTTAAATGTCTGTTTTATGCACCAGTTGCTTTGGGTGATCCCCACCGATCAACTACCAAACGATTGAGGTCAGGGGTACGTGCAAGCCACGCAACTGGCCCCTTCCTACCTATCCATTTGTAATAATGGACATCAGATACCAAAGGACGAACACTGTGACTAAAATATGCTGTTCTCCCATCATGTATTAGCCACAAGTTTCTTCATATTTGCAGGCGCATATCTCGTAGCAAGTGTAGAAGAGTGTTCTGAATAAATTTTTTTATGTACGCCTCGTCGACGTCGAGAGGAAGGAAAGGACGGGGGAGGGAACGGGAAGGAATTAGGCCATGGTCTTTTGAAGGAAGCATCCCGCCATTAGCCTCTAGTCATTTGGTGACACCATGGAAAACCCAAATCTGGATGCCCAGAAGGGGATTCGTACTCTAGTCCTCCCGAATGCGAGGTCAGAATGTTATCTGCTCATCCACTACGCTCGGTGTGTTCTGAATGTAATCCTTTTAGATAACACCTGTAAAACGTGTTAGGAGAACATTTCGAAGTAATAGTTAGTCATTTGCAGTTCCAGCCCATACGTTAATCTTAAATGGTGGTGTCTGGACGGAATTGTACGATTTTCATGTTCGCACAGATGTTGGTTATGAGAATTCGTTAATCCATATCTTCCATATGTTTCAACCACGTCTACATCTACATATATGCTCTACAATTCTCAAACTTGTGGGTGGCAGAGGGTGTTTAGCATTCCAATCTCTAATGGTACGAGGGTAAAAAGAAATCATATAAGAATCAGTGCGGCACCTTGATTCTCTAATCTCATCTTTCCTGTCATTCCAACTCAAATAGGTTGATGGACAGGGTATTTCACCACTCTCGTAAGTGAAAGTTGGAGTAGACATGTTTACCAATAAGTTTAAACGAAACGAGCGTCATCTATCTACTAGAGACTCCCAGTCTAGTCTACTACTCAGTTCTGTGACGCTTTCATAAGGACTGTAGCAAGCGGTCACGAATCGAGCGGCTCTTCTCTGTACGTTCTCAATACTTTCGATCAACCCCTTACGAAACGGATCCCAAATGGCACAACAGTAGTTCAAATGTGGACGCACAAGAGATTTATACGCTATCTCCTTTGTTTGTTCATTACAATTTTTCAAGATTTACCTAGGAATCGCAGCCTAGAATTAGCTCTACCCACTAACGAATTAATTTGGAAGTCCCATTTCATGTTCCTTTATACTGTTACTCCCAAATATTTCACAGAATCGACCATATCAATAACTGAATTGTTTAGCTCGTATTTCTGAACAATCGGATTCTTTTTGTTAGTGATGCACACTGTATTGCACTTTTTTACAATTTAGTGTAAGTTGCGATTCATCGCACAATGCCGAAATAACATCCATATGGCGCTGAATTTCTAAGCAATCGGCTGAATTCCTTACTTACCTATAAAAAAACTCATCATCAGCAAACAATCTAATAATGCTTTTCATTTTTTCTCCGAGATCGTTTTTAAAAATTAAGAAAAGAAGTGGTCCTATTATACACCTCCTTGAGGTACACCCGATTTAAAATCCAGATTAGAAGAATTTTCTCCTTCAACGACGACATATTGCGACCGAACAGTTAGAAAATCCTTTATCCATCCACAGAGCTGATCCGATATACCGTACGTTCGAAGCTTCGCTAAAAGGCGGTTGTGTGGCACAGAGTGAAAGGCTTTCTGAAAATCTTTAAAAAAATGCTACTACTTGTAAACCTGCATCAATAACTTTCATTTCGTCATGTGTAAATAGGGCCAGCTGTGTTTCATATGATCTTTTCTTCCGGAATCTGTGTTGATTTGTTGTAAGCAAATTATTTGCATCTAGAAAATTCATAATGTTCTAGAATAAAATATGCTACATAACTATACTACAAACAGATGTTATAGATATGGGACAATAGTTTCACGGATCACTTCAATTACATTTCTTGAAAATCGGAGTTACTTGCGCGATTTTCCAGTCAGGATGTACTTTTCGCTCTTCTAAGGATTTTCTGAATATATCAGACAAAAATGGTCCAATTTCCGCCACGTACTCTGAAAATACTCTTACTGGAATTCCATCCGGGCCCGCTGCTTTCCCTCACTTCAGGAGCTCTAATTGCTTTATGATATCTGCATTATCTGTTCGTAATGATTCCATCACCAACTCGACACGACGTGGGGAAACGGGAATGCTAGCCTTATTTTCATCAGTAAATGAATTTTTGAATACAGTATTTAGTACGCTAGCTTTATCGTTGAAGACCTCAAGCATCACATTCTTAACACGTCCTCTTAACTTTAGCTAACGTTTCTAAATCGCTACGACACCTCTTCCGCATTGAGCGTGCATGTATCCTCCTTTGTTTTTTTGAGTAATCTTTTGACTTCGCGTGTGTACCATGGTGGATAATTCTCCTCCTTTTTTGCCCGATTCGGTATATGTATTTCCATACCTTCCTTGACTATACACATAAATCAATGTCATATGACTTCAAAGTATCCCTTGTTAACTTGAATTCCTCAGGTAGGTTATAAAACACTCTTTTGAGGCCTTACTGAACCTGTAAACAATTCGTCCATTTACCCTTTTTCGCTTGGTCATTAATTTGACTGTCGCAACTACCGCTTTCTGTTAGTTTATTCCTGTGGTCGTTGAAATGTCGGTGAATAATTCTAGCTTGTTGTTAACCAGCAGATCTAAAATGTTTTCGCTATCCTTATGACACCAAGTACGTTCATTAGCTAGCTACTCGAGATGATTATCTGAGAACAGATCGAAAATTACTTCAGAAGCTGCCTTATCCCTGCTGCCAGTAATGTGAACGTAATTACGCCAGTCGATATAAGGCAGGTTGAAGTCGCCTCCTAGAATCATAGCATGATCCTGAAAATGGCTAGCTATACTGTTTATATTATTTCTTAACTCCTTGGTGATAGTTATGTCGGAATCGGGTGGACGGTAGAAGGCACCTATGACGATTTTTGGCCAAGCAACATTGAGTTTAACCCCTATGATTTGACAGATGGTATCGACGTCTATTTCATTACATGGGAGGAATTTACTAATAGCTATAAATACTGCACCCTCATGAGAATGTAATCTATCTTTACAAAAGACGTTCATGCTATATTTAAAGGTTTTGGTGTAACTTATTACTGGTTTTAGCCAACTTTCTGCACCGATAGCGATATCTGCTTCCGTGCTACAAATAACGCTTTCAAGTTCCGGTTGTATGTTACAAACGCTTCTACAGTTAATTACGAGAACTTTTAGGTTTCGAGATTCTTTTACGTTCCTGCTGCATTCCAGTGTTTCATCTGATTGGGTAGCCTGTAACTGTATTTCGTGTTTCGGGTCTTCCTCCCTCAGTCTAAAAACCACCCAGTGCATGCCAAACGGCCCCTGCCACCCATGTAGCCGATTCACGTGTGTAGTGCACACCTGACCTATTCCAGGGAACCCTATATGGATCAACCCTATGGCAAAGATGAGGAATTCTGCTGCCAATATCATCACAGAAACGACCTAGTCTCTGGCTGAGCCCCTCAATACGGCTCTGAACCAGAGGCCACAATCAACTCTGTCTACGATGCTAAAGACGGTTAGCTGTGCTGATATCTTGCGGCCACTGGTCGCAGAGTTCATCCTTTCAGCGAGACGCCGTAAGGAACAGAGGATAATCACCGACCCAAGGCAGCATGCATTATTGGTGCCGACATGGGCCACAATCAGTAGTTGGTTACACACCGTCCGTTCAATCCGGGACGGCCTGTTCCACATCTCGGATCAGTCCACCCGGAATGCACACCGAATGGACTTTGGATTTTTTTCCCCGAGGAATCCGCCATTTCCCTAAGGGGCTCTATAAACCACCTAATATTAGAGCTAACAACTACCAAAATCTCCTTCTGCGTTTGTTCAGACCTAGTGGGCTTGGGGGCCGTCAATTCACAGGATGACAATTGTGGGACTGAGTCATTCTCCGACAAAATGTCATACCGGTCAGAGAGTCGAACAAGTTCATCGCCTTGGCCTTTAAACCTCTTCGACTGCCCCCGTGTACGGCCTCGAAGTCTAGAAGCCATACGCCAGTCAGCGACAGGCGACGGCGGCATGCCCTCCAGCTCTTCGGCATGGGTTGCTGGTACAACGGTCGAGCTGTGTGACTTTTGCTAACACAGCTGCAAGATGTGTGCGCAGATCAGCCACCTCAGCTCGCGTCTGCACACAGCAATCACAGTCCCTAGACATACTGCTTTTGAAATACGCGAAAAAGAAAAAAAAATAGAAACTCGAAATAACGTACTTGCTACAAACACGCAGTGATGTCAATAATCAAATCTACGCACCACTAAAGATAAAATATAAAACTAAAATACACTACTGTACTCAGAGACTGCTCAACTGTTAGTAACGTGCACTGCCTACAAAATGTCACCACTCAGAGATTACACTAACCGAATCTACACATCACTAAAGATAAAATATGACACGAAAATATGGTACTCTACTCAGCAACTGCTCAAATGCTACTGTTTTTACTCATCTGTAATTGAATGAACGAACAAATGATTGGCAAATTGTACCAGCGGCAAAAGTTGTATCGATAAAGGCTTTTTTTTAACTAATAATTTTTATTTAATAAATACGCCAATATAACTGTTGTTTGATATAAATAATAGCCAAAAACAGTTGTAGTGTCATATTTATTAAATAATAATTATTAGTTTAACAAGCAACTGTGGAAGAAATGGCCAACAATAATTACGTCTTTTTATTTGTGGCTTTACGCCTCGTCGACGTCGAGATCATTAGGGGTGCGATAGATAGAGAACAAGAAACGGTAAGGAATTCGGTCATGACCTGGACTTGAGAGATTAGGGGATATCATGGAAAACCAAATCTGTATCCCCTGACGAGGATTCGAACCAGCGTCCTCCCGACTGCGAGGGCAGAACGTTTCCGCTCATCCCCCAAAAATCACAATACATGAAGTATGGAATGATAATTTTCGATGTAGTTGCGTATTATGTTTCAATAACCTAACTTGAAGAGATAACTAACCATAAGTCATATAGGGAAAAAAATAATAGTAATACGATATTAACAGATTGCGAACGATAAAGTGTTTATCTTATTCTAAAATAATCTTTGGTGCATATGTCGTAATGGAGCGTTCATGTGATATGCAATGCGCTCTGTGGCGCCTATTGTAACGTGCATATGTGTTACTCTTGTAATTCAAAAATAATCTTATTATTAAATAATTTAATTTTAATATCATAACTTCTAACCTTGCAATCTTAACACATTAATAAGTTATACAGTTAAACATTCCAACCACAACAATTTAATGAATAAATTTTAATAAACTCGTCTGTGCCACTTTATTAACTGTTTGTCATTAAGAAAAAATACACGAAGTGACACTATTGTATTCTATTATGTAATGCTTATTGAGAAGTCTCACAACATGTAGTATGTATCCGGACGCCACGCCACATCAGACAACAAAATATTATTAATTAAAAAAGTGAACAAACATTTTTTATAGGTTGAATTGTATTGTCAGGACATTAGATCATTTAAGTAGAAGTCTGAGAGACATCTTACCATTTTTTATGTTCTGAAGGTGTCTGAAAGCAGTCTCTACACTTTTTCACTTTTCTAAAATACTGGCCAATACAGGGACTTACTTTAGTTAATAGCCTCGGTAGTGAAGCTGTAGCCATCTCACTAAAACGCAGAAACTTACCTCACTCGGCTGCAAGTGGTGACTGTTCCATACGTCTGTCTCCTTCAGTGATCACGAAGTAACAGGCTCAAACGCCCGCTTTGATCTGTTTGTTTTCAGCCCCGTCTTTCCAGGTAGTATCCCGAAATTCACCATCGCAGTCAATGGTCTTCCAGCATTCTCCAGCTCCCGTGGTGATTTCAGTGGAACAAGTCAAAACAAACAAGCGCGCGGTTTAAAACCATGCTGATTCAGCTTGCTTATTTGAAATTTCTTACCACTCAGATTCTTCATTCACATATCAAGGCCTGCCTGCCTGCCTGATACTTTTCCCCCATACATCAGGCGAAAATAGATACTTGGAAAATCATACACCACAGTTCAGCCATATTACTTTTCATTGGGTGGCTAATATACTGTTAGCCCTCATTTTATCGGAGCTTCCCCTTCAGCCACCCTATCATGCAAGTCCGTGTACCAATCATTCACTATCAGTTCAATAATAGTTTTTATTAAAGTTGAGAAAGAGAAATCTTTTAGTTTCAAATATTGATCTAGGAATTATAAAGAAATTTTAAAACTCTTTGTGTGAAGCACAGCACTTTATGGTAGCGAAACATGGAATTTAGGAATACCGGAAATAAAGAAAATTGAAGCATTTGAAATGTGGTGCTACAGAAGAATGCTGAAAATTAAGTGGACAGACAAAGTAAGAAATTAACGAGTTTTGGAAATGATGGGTGGGAAAATAAGATTGTGGAAGAAGCATACAGAAAGAAGAGAAAGGTTGGTAGGTCATTTTTTGAGACATGCTGGATTGGTTAATTTGTTAGTGGAGGGAACAGTTGAAGGTAAGAACTGTAGAGGAAGACAGAGATTAGAATATATGAAGCAGATAATTGAGGATGTGGGCTGTAAGGGGTATGTAGAAATGAAGAGGTTAGCACAGGATAGGAAGAGATGGAGGATTGCATCAAACCAGTCGAAAGACTGATGACAGCAAAGAAAAAAAATTAAAGTTGATTAGAATCACTTGTCCCATTGTACTGGCTGATTATTATTAATAAAAAAAAATACATGAAGTTACACTATTCAATACACTGTGTGCTCTCGGTATTAACGAATTATTATTCCTCGCTTTGCTCCGTTCCCCAGTCACGTGGAATATTAAGATGTACCGCAGATTTTAAATTGGATCATAAGCTTTGAAAATGTGAAAACCTTATCCAAATTGGGTGGGTAGTCTTTGTGTGATACGTGGACAAAGAGAGAGACAAACACAGCCCATTTACAGATTTATAATTTTATAGATAAACGATAATACTGCAATAAATAACAAACGTTAGATAAAAAATGGTCTGGTTGAAAGCTAATTATTTTCCTCCGCCTTTTTGTTGAACATAAGGGAATTAGATCTTGTATAAGACATTGGAGAGTTATCAGAAACAACAGATGCGCGAGTCAAAGAAGTTAAATTAGGTAGGCACAGTTTCCAAGACCAACAAGTTGAAAGAAGATCCATTCCATGTGGCTCAAATCACTGAAAGAGATACATTGTTTTGATTTTTGCATCTCTCCTCTTCCGCGATGTAGACGTCTCTTTTGTTTCTCGGATGTTTGGCAAGAAACCCAGCGCGGTGTCGCCATTCTAGATTTCCAACTGCCACCCCTTCCCCAGCTCCTTCCAAACTACCCCTTCCTTGCAGTGGCCGTAGGGCGACGGCCTGTGTTGCATAAAAATGAGATTTTGAGGGTGAAAAATGAAGAGTCCGGGAATTGGTTAGGGGGCAGAAAAATCTGCATATTCCCAGCGATCGCGGAGGGAGCAATCAATCAGATTGGGGGCGAGGTGATGGCGGAGCCAAGGGAAAGGAGAGGATATACATTATGTTAAAGCGTGAGCCGGGGCTGGCTGGACGTGGTGGCTTCATAACTGCCGGCACGAACTGAGGAGGGAGGAGGAGACAGGATTAAAATCTGTGTCGCACAAGTGGTTTCCGCTGTGAACGGTACAAGGAGAGGCCCGGAGGAAGAAAACGGCGGGCACCCCGTGGAGGAAAAGCGGGCGGAGCGCCAAAGAGGTTTGGCCGCACAGATAGCACAACGCAGGGGTGCTCCCCGATGACAAATGGTAACCGACGCCTCGCAGGCGACAAGTAAAAGATGCAATGGCTCCAACCCCACGCTGTATAATCTTTTTCCCCACTACAAATAAATAACCATAAATCTGCGTGGTCGCATACCGTACGTTATATGTGTCAGGGAGATAAGCTAAACACGAGCAAGCGAAGCCCTATTTTGCAAATAAACGTAATCAAATGACGGCTTCTGTCTTCATTTTCATCTTATAACAAATATACCAATGTAGAACTCATGAAAAAACATTTTATCGACCAAGAAACATCGGTATCATCGTATTGAAATAAAGGCAAATTGGGGGATACTTAATTAGTGCTAAACGATAATGTTGAAAATTAAGCGGAAGGTTAGAGTGTCGCAAGAATATGTTTTGAAAATGGTGGATCATGATAGAAATTCACGGCAACATTGCACAGAACGATTAGACAATATGGTGGGTCGCATTTGAAGACATGTAACAATTCGTTACCGTGACAATACGTGCATTAGTCCGAATAAAAAACTGTAGATCAAGGTATAGATTAGAAGAAAAAAACTTAGCCCACATCTCGAAAATCAGTTGGATCTTCCGGAAGGAGGCATATTAAGCCATTGTGTCAGAGATAGGACCGCCAGTTCCTTTCCTCTGAGACCAAAGGTTTAACGTGGAATCCGAACCACAGAACGTCCTGCCACAGATCAGATGATCAAACACAACTCTTAAATAATTCATGGCATCGTCGAAATTTGAACCCGAGACCGGACTACGAACGTTTGAAAACAACGCCTTCACCACTGAGCTAATAGACCTCTCGATTAAAATATATGAAGCAAATCTTGTGATGCTATAATAACCTCGTTTTATTTACTGTTTACTTAACCTCGGCAGAGAAAGATAAAAAATGTCAGAAGTCCTGTTAATATAAGGAAAGACTGGGGGAAAATGTTTTAAGTTCTACGTGATATAATTGGAGCGTAAAGGACACTTAAGAGTTTAACTTGGAATAAAAACCACGGATTTCACATGAACTTTTTGTCAGTGATGAGGATTAGTTGTGGGGTACATTAGGCCTTTTCCATTGTATTTTGGTGTTTATGTGGGTCATAATGACAAGTGTTTCTCTATACTCTGTATGAAGAAATGATAGTGTAAATCTCGGCGGTGGATCGTTCCGAAACGTACATCCTGGATCGCTAAGGCTTACATCTTCACCTAACGAACGAATCACCGCCGACAGGCATCATCCGCCCACACTGTACACACACTGAATAGCTGCTTCGGACTGATAAACAATCTGATGATTAGGATTTGTTCACTACTCTGTTTACTACCCAGCTGTCTAAGACGGTAATAGGGGGGAAAAACTTCCAGTACAGCGTTCGAACCAGTTGGACACATGCAGTGCGCCAGACACCATTACGTGCTAGGCAAGCCTCTGATTGCAGGTAGTGAATGGTCTGGAGCCTTAGTGATAAAGGTATCTGGCTGGAAATCGAAAAGTCCCTATTCTAAACTCTGTCTCAGAGGGGATTTTCATAGGCACTTAACCCGACCTTGTGAAATTCGCCAGGACGCGTCCATAGTTCGGAATCCATGTTAAACTGAAGTCCCGTGTACATGGTAGCACTACCGGATTATGTTAGGGCCGCTACGACTGGGGCTATCGCGGCCAATAGAAACCATGTCGCCAGGTCATTACGACCACACGGAATTATTGTATATATTCCAAGTAGTACACGATGCAGTTCCTTGATGTCTATCCCTGCTACCTGCCCTATTAGTAATGGCCAGTTAGTCCTGCCCAACAAATAAATTACCTCTTTTGGATACATGTTGCGTGAGTTGCGCGATTCTCCGTACTTCAGTCATTAAACGTGAACCTAGTCGGATTTCGAGTAAGCGACAGAGCTATTAGCTGTGCAGCGAGTCGTGTGACGTGCGGCGATCACGCGTTGATGCAACATGCCCGGTGCGACTGCCCTGCGAGTGTTGGCGCAGTCGTTAGCGTAACGAGGGTAAGCGGGTTACTGCGACCGGGGATCATCCGCCGCCTGCTTTCACGGCACAGTGTTAAGGGCGTCGGAGTGCAAAGTGTGTAGGCTCAGTGCGGGCCAGGTGGCCGTGTTCAAGGAACAGCCTCGCTTTGTCGACGCAAACGAACGCACCGCGAGACATAATGTCTGCCGTAGCGAAACCACAAACAAAAGCTGAGAAAAGATTGACGGCTGGTTTTTACAATGTTGTTTCATCTTTTCTGTGGTTGCAAATAAAGAAACCTACCAGTAATTAAAAGAAATGTTAAGAACACCAGACAAGACCCACTGATGTTACAAACATTACTAGATAGGTACGAATAGTGGTTATTAACTAAACGACGTATAAAACTGATAGAAGCAGC
The DNA here is from genome assembly GCA_031002005.1 of Vandiemenella viatica. Lineage (NCBI taxonomy): Eukaryota > Metazoa > Arthropoda > Insecta > Orthoptera > Morabidae > Vandiemenella > Vandiemenella viatica. The sequence goes on from JARYHS010009186.1 coordinate 88,919,491, forward strand.
TGAGGTGAGATTTCTGAGGGCCATGGCTGTATACCTATGCTTTACTAGATAAGAAAAGAAGTGAATAAATAAGGAAATAATTGAAAATTTGCAATATATATATATATGTGTGTGTGTGTGTGTATGTGCATGTGTGTGAAGGCGGAATATACCATCAATATGATGATGACACAAGCATAAGCCTTCCTCCTATAGAAGCTATGTCTGTTCCCAATAATTTTTTATTTTCCTGACCGATTATTTTAAAATTTCAGATGAAGAAGCCATACACTTCAGTAATTGTGGGGAAAAATAGGTTTGACCTGTTGCCAGAGTCAGGAGGAGAAGAGCCTCATGTAGATGTAGGATTAGGTAAGATACAGCAGGAGTTTAGGAATAAGTGCGTTCAAGGAAAGAATAGGAAAAAAAGGGTTCTGCTGCTAGGTAGTAGCCATGGGAGAGGTGTAGGCCCTCTTCTGTAGGATCAGTTAGGTACAGGTTACCAGGTAACAAGTTTTTTCAAACATAATGCTACATTAGGACGGGTAATAGAGGATATAGGTTCACTTTGTAGGACTTTTGACTAAGGACGATAGAGTAGTGATAGTGGGAGGTGCGGGGAATAGTATTGAAAGAAACGCGAGTTATAGTATAGAGAGTGACCTGAGGAAGGTGGTGACGGAGGCACAGCATGCTAGGATGGAGCTCATGCAGATCCTAAGTCACCATGACCGGCCGCAAAGCAAGCTTGGTTCAAAAAGAGATGGATCATAAGTTTCCCAGAACAAAAAATATCTCTTGTCCAACAGCCAACAGCTAAAGAATTCTACTGATTCCGTATTTGTACAGTTTGGAACGTATGAATATAAGGCGGCGAGTTTAGTAATTTACTTTGCAAAATTTGAAGAATTTGCTTTTAGTCTTAAGGGAATTATCGTTCTTGAAGACAGACATCGGTCTCATTACATAAGAGACTAGCTATTACCCACGATTTCGAATTTAATTGGCATAATAGGATATAAAAGCTGTAAATTATGTCAGATTTGTCCCAAACAACACCAAGTCGGTATAATATGATAGAAAAGCCAACACTATATCATTCTACCGTCGTACCTGTCTCATGAAGACAATCAATTTCCAACTTGTTTAAAAACAGAAAGAAACTGAGGTGTGGGGAGATAGGGGGATAAACTGAGGACAGCTTGAATTTCAGCTTTTACAGCATGAGCATCAGATTCTTGGGTTTTAGTAACTGTAGCTGCTCGTGGTCTGCAGGATCTAAACATTAGATCTGGTTTACTCCTTCGAGGTATGTCAAAAAAGAAGACAAAATAAACTGATTACAGAAACTTTTAGGCAGACAAAAGTAATTGTACAGTGCAGCGCAAATCGACATACATACTAAATGATAAGATTTTCTGTAAATGAAATTTATTAACAGATCATACACTAACTGACTGAGCAACCGATGTTACATTACAGACATAGGCATGCATCCGTCCGTCTGTCACAATTCGATAAGTTATTAAAACTTCAAGACTAAAAATGTTATTCATAGCGAAAAAAGTATGCTGTTTCCTTCGTAAAGATACAGAGTATTTTTTGCCAAATTCTATCAATATCGGTATAGCCATTAAGTGGTCAAAACGTAACAGAAAATTTGAGACTTATTTTCGAATTTATAATATTACTAGAGTGGATCACACACAAACTGACTGCGAAAGAAACAAAGCCCAAGGGACCAATAAAATGTAAAAATGAAAACACGTACGGCACTGTTCGTCCGCCTACGATTTTCCACTCCTTAATTTATGGAATCAAAATTTTAACATGGAATCCTTACAATGGAACATCTTGTTGTGGATCATACGATCAAAAACAATTCTTAATTTTTTTTCTTCCACCAGGACTTGAACCGAAGACTACATACGAAACTTCATAATGCAATCGCCTTATCCACTAAACTACCGGCCCGTTCCATTAATCACTATTACAGAGACTTTTACATGCTATGCGTCGTTTAATACTTGTTAGTTTTTCAAAATTCCAAGACAATTCATTTTACCTATACAGAAAAAAATTCAAGGTGTACTTCAATGAATATCGGTGTTTTAACGCTTTGTAGTATTTATTATATAAAACGTAAAATTATAAATAATGCATGAAATGAAAGAGCAACTCAAACAGTTATACCTACAAGCTTACAAGTGTCCAATGTGAGCACCTCTCGACACACGGCACACATCAAGTCGATAGCCCATTTCTGCCCAAACGTTGATTAGTGTTTGTGGTGTAATTGTTGCAACAGCTGCCTCAATCCTGTATCTTAGGTCGAGTACGGCGGCTGGTAGTGGCGGCACATACACACGATCCTTTAAGAACCCCCACACTTAGAAATCATATGGCGTCAGATCGGGAGAGCGTGGATGCCATGTGAAACAAGTTCTATATTTGGACCCTTTGCGGCCAGTCCAGCGGTCGGGTACAGTGACGTTCAACCAATCGCGTACTTTGTTATGCCAGTGAGGCGGTGCACCATCTTGCTACCAAATGAAGTTATTTGATTCGTCGTCTACGAACTGGGGAAACAGCCATAGTTGTAGAGCATCAAGGTAGGAAGTACCAGTTACAGTTGTTTCTCCAAAGAAAAAAGGCCCATAAACTTTCCGCCGAGCTATGGCGCAAAAAACATTCAGTTTCGGAGAGTCTCGGTGCAATTGCACCATCTCGTGAGGATTTTCTGAGCCCCAGATGCGCACATTATGAGTGTTCACATGTCCACTAAGGTGAAACGTCGATTCATCACTGAAAGCAACACTATCCAGAAAATTTTCATCGTCGTGCAACAAGATTTCATGTGCAAATTTGGCACGTAAACCATGGTATGTTGGCTTTTGAGCCTGTAACAACTGCAAACGATAATGACGTAACTCTAAGCGTATCCGTAAAACTTTCCAAAGAGTCATCACCGAAATTGCTAATTAATGAGTTGCCTTCCAAACGGATTTCTTGGGGCTACGCGTGAAAGATTTTCTCACTCACTCAACACACTCTTAACTAACCCTTAGTCGTCCCGTACTCTTTCCTTTGCAAAGGCAGCCGGTATTTCCAAACAGATGATACCAAATACGAATGTTATTATGGCTTGGAGGATCACATCTGAACATAATTAGGAACGCACGTTGCACAGTAACTACAGATTCCGTCTTTGCAAACTGCAGAACACAAAAAGGTTTCAGTTCACTAGTCACCATTTTTGCTAATAGCGCTTTCTCACGGATGACGGAGGAAACATTGCGCGCACATGCGAGCAGGTACCGACAAACAGAACTGTTTGAGTTGCTCTTTCATTTCATGCATTAATTACAATTTTACGTTTTATGTAATAATTACTACAAAGTGTTAAAACTCCGATATTCATTCAGGTACACCCTGTATTCTGTGTCCTTCCTAATGATAAATAGAATCCCCTTGTCAAATTTCATTACTATCGGATTAGCAGTTTATCCCTGAAAAGTGACAGATAGACAGACTGATAGAGAGAGTAATTTTTTCATTCATAATATTAGTACGGATTGTTGTTGGATACATAGCGCACCGTCCTTTGGCTGACTGAATCGTTTTTCGCAGCAAGGAGACGTTCTGTATTATCTGGTAGCTTATACCCAATTGTTTCAGATCTTTTAAGAGAATGTCTGTATCATCCTTATACTATATTGAATAGTAATGTGGAAAACTACTGATTGATCTTCAACTGGCAGCCAAAAACCGTCTTCGTCATCACCACATTGCGTAATCTGTTATAGAACACCTTCAGTACAATGTCGAATTGGAATTAAAGAATCGTTCTATCATAATTCACTCACCTAATGCTTGCTTCAACAGATACCGATCATAGTTCTGTCAGAGACGGAGAAAAAAAAACAAAAAAAAAACGAAAATCTCCGTGTTACAAATAAGAATCTTTAACGAGAGAAACGCCAAAGCTCTCGCTCACAGGAAAAACGCAAAAGTCAGATTTTTTTTTTCTTTGAGATCTTCATATAACTGGACATTCAAAGAAAATAAATACGTGTTAGGAATGATAATATCCTTCACTTAAATATATTACTCTCAAATTAGACGAAAATATTATTGCCTGTTTTCTCATCGGCCTGCCCTCTCTACAACAGTGATATATTAGAAAGTTTGAGGAAATGGGTTGATGCATAGCTGTCCATAATTGTTTGCTAGTCTGCGAACCACATCAATGGACTAATGATGTATAATGTTTCCTTTAGTCTGCCGGAAGTGAGCTCCGACGTTTAAACAGTTTACTCCGACTTGACAGCACGATACAGCAGTTGAAGCTTAATGGCTGTCTGAACCCATCTCCTGAAATTAGACCAGAGTAATCTGGAATACTAACACAACTATAATTGTTTAGTTTATTTAAACGACCGGACGTTGTTGAGGATGAACAACCGTGGTAAATTCTCCTTATACACGTTTAACCGAACGTAAAAATGTGTAGGATTATGGGATCTTTAATGTTAACGTACCATCATAGTTTCTAGTGGTAATTTTCATGCCCTACGTGTTTCAGTACGTATGTCTGATCTGAGAAAACCTCTGTAAAACTTATTGAAAGAATATGTATATATCACATTCACAGAAATAACCGGAAAATTTAGGGACTTGTACGTTTGCATCACGTTTTTACACATGTTTTCTTGAATTCTCGGACATAGATGGAATCTGCACATTGTCGAAACAATATTCTATTGAAAATTTATGACGAATATGTTGTGAGTACACAGTATTGAAACTGGCTATATGACTTGGTAGCCAAATGCCATAAAACGAGCACACATAGACAAATACAAACAGCATTTGTACTCTGCTTTTTTGTTTACAGAGTGTCGAGCTTGGTTCTGTTTATTTCTGCATCCGCTTCAAAATTACTTACAGCGCACTCAATTTTATTAATTTTTGCTACTATCCTACGTTATTCAGGATCATGTTAGAATAACCCCCGCATATTAGAAAGTTTGATTATGTACGTAATCTAGACCTAATAGTTAAATTTTATCAATTTTGGCAGACTATCATCACACAAGTTGTAATAATAATGATGTATTTATGTATATCATAATCCATCAATACATTCAGCAGTCACATTCACATGACATTAATTCGTAACATTTTTCAAAACTCTTTACCGATATTCATGAGACACGTTATATGAGACGACATGTATTCGTGCTTCCAGACTGTGTGGATGGTTGGTTCTTAGGTTGTAATCTGCTTTGGCTACTTAGTCGTTAGATTGAAGGAGGAAAGCCTTGCATTTATCTTGAACACTGGTGAACTCTGTACCTCCCCTGTTATTTTGAAGTGTTAATATCTGAAATTTTACATTAAAAAGATCTCATTAGCAAAACAATCCACGAAATATTCCCTCTGAATGATGTTAGCTTTTTTCTTGCTTGCCTCGTCCAGGGCAAGTAACAGTAAATGATTCAGCCAAGGCCTTTAATGAAACCACCACAGCAGGCGCCTATAGTGATTTGGGGAAACAATGGAAAGCCCAAATCTAGATAGGCTAATGGATATTCGAATCCTTGTCCTCCAAAATGCGAGGCCGGAGAGCTACCACGCTTTATTGTTGCTTACATTTTCTGCTGGGGTAGGTAACTCTTGGTCTATGTAGCCTACTTTTCCGATGACGTACATCTTAATCGGTCTTGATCTTTGGAAAACATTATGTTGCCTAAAGTCAAAATTAGAACAACGAAACAAGATTAACATCAAATCTCCTACAGAAATTCTACATCAAATAAAAGCCTTGATTTTCTAGTAATATCGAAGAAATACATTTAAAAGTATTTTTCAGAGTCCTTGACACTGTAAATACTTAACAGTGAATACAAAGTAAATTAATTCAAGCAGTACCTTATTTAAGATACGAAAAATATTTTAATTTCAATTAGTTTTATTGCTGTCTCATTAATTTCCTGAAATACTTTGCTTCGGTCTGCGATATTAAATAAATTCTATGTTTTTCACAAATTTCTACCGGTTAGTTCACACATTTTCTTAGTAAAGTATGGTTCCGTGACTATGATACTAAAGATACAACGCATTCTTATTCCAGATCCAATTTCATTGAACGTCGCAGGGTTTCCAATCTGAAGAAAAAAATTTCTTCACATTTTACAGATAAACCATCCTAGCAGATTATTTCTAGCATTCCGTCGCCGAGTCTAACTGCATGGGTACGCGGCAGGTTGGAGATGTACTGCGAATATGCCACTCGTGTCTATCATCACGATTATTTAAGATACGCCTGGATGTTGAGTGGTTCCTATTTTATGTTAAAGTGTATGTTCAGCCACGACAGAGCAGGAATGTGTTACAAATTAGGGAGCGCCCATAAACTGCTTAGCACTGTTTAGGGGGAGGGAGGGGTTGGAAAGAAAGCTACGTTCGACTACATGGGTTGGAGGATGGGGGGGGGGGTTGTCCCTAGCCAAGCCACGTAGCTTTTCATTAATATTATTGATCACAGTTAAAATAAAGTACAGAACACACAACTTCATGTAAATATTTATTTCCGTCATTTAATTATCTCCGTATGGGGACATCCATAAATTACGTGAGGTGGTTTTTCTAGATTTTCGGACCTCCCCCTGTGGTGAGATCTGGTCCCGTGAGACCCCCTCCCCCCTACAGATCGTCTTTGCAACTTTTTGAGACCTTTTTTTTTAGCCAAATAATCGACTTTCGCGGCAATTGTAGAACTTTCTTTTTTTTTAGCTCTACAGTCCTGCTCAATTTTTAAAAAAATCCCACGTGAGATTTCCGTTAACCCCCTCCCTCCCCCTTGGTGAGATTTCGCAGGACCCCCCCCCCCCTATTTCACCTTACGTAATTTATGGATGTCCCCTACGTATTTTATGACAGTCTGACAAGGGAAAACGCAGCAAAAGTTTTTATGGAATCAACAGGGGGAAAAAAGCTACGTGCCACGCGGTGAGGAAGAGGGGGATAGAGGCAAACACCACGTAAGGCTACGTGAGGGGTAGGGGGCGGGTTACAGGAGACCAAATTGGAGGTACGTAGTTTATGGACGCTCCCTAAACTCTGAAAACTGATATAAAGATCACGCGAATTAACTTAGGGGCATCCATAAATTACGTGAGATATTTTTCTGTAATTCCCCCCCCCCTTCTGGTGAGGTCTCGTCTGTGAGACCCCCTCCTAGAAATCGCCCTCGCAACTTTTTGAGACATTTTTTTTAGGGTCTCACCCTTCTAAAAGCCGGTAACACCCCCACTTTTAGAAGAAATACCCCCCTAAATTCGACTTTCACGTCTTTTGTAGACCCTTAGTGAGATTTAGCCAGACCTCCCCCCTATTTCACCTCACGTAATTTATGGACGCCCCCTTACTGTATTTAAGAATCCTGAACACATAAGAAAAACAGCAAAGTCTCGTGTCAAATGCTCCCTGCGATTAGAAAAAAAAAATCCTGACGTTTCTGTGAAGACTATTCAGATTGATTGCGTTGTCAGCACAATTATGTTTCCATTCGGAAAAAGAGGAGAGGAACATACGTTTTGTAATTAATAGGGGTGCTATTGTGGAGCAAACGTTTGTCATGGAGTTTTATTAAAGTCGATTTGTGTTCCCCCTTATCGATTCGTTTTTCCCTAAAGACCTCCCATTGTCAGCGCAAACTTTACGTCTCGAGCCCCTTTCGCGATACGAAAGCTAAACGAACATAAATCTGCTTGTTGAAGGACGATAGCGTTCCCAGTCGGATGACTCAATGGCCACTCCCATTCGCCGACAGCGCATGTAAAACAGCGGGCCCTTGGCTTAGGGCTGCAAACAATGCCACTTGTCCCCGCCGCCAGAGTGCGATTGTCCGTGAACAATGCGAGAGAGCGGCGTCGAGCAATGCAAATATTATCTGGCGGGCCTTTTCCGCACAGTGCTGGAATCATCTCCACGCAAACTAATAAGCAAGGCAAAAGGAGAGCGGAAACGAGAAAACAGAGAGCTTGCAAGCTGGAAACGTCTTTCTCGAAGCGGAGGGCGTCTTAAGACTAAGTAATTGTCTGGTGCGTAATTACTCATTAATTAAGAGCTCGGATTTTAAATATTACAGGCTCCTGGCGCTCTCAAAAACAGGGCGTAATAATGTTATAGGAGATTGCAGCAAAACTTTGAGGCGCGGCTCCCCCTCCACTTTTGGCAACTTAATACGCAGATGCGATATTAGATTCGTGAATTTATGACTTTTGAATTGAGGCGCTGTTTTGGTGAAAGTTGTGATTTCAGCGCCGAGAGGTGCAGACAAATGTGGTATCCGATTGATAAAACGTCTTCCCTTTTTGCTGTTGCATCTGAAGTCTTACGTACTCCTTCCAGAACTAATTTACAAAATGTTATTTCGTGAGAGCGGAAAACAGATTCTACGAGTCGTAAATTACAGTTAGAAGTAAACAGCCCTTAAACTCAATTACTTCTAATTAATTAATTACCACTATTTTTAAAGCTGCTGTAAAATGACTGAGTGCCGATGACTTCCTATCTCTAGGGCTAAAGCGGTATATAAAATCTGAATTGAAGCAACGCTGTGTAGTAGTCATGGAAAAATTACTACATTTTAAAAATATACCTCGAATGTAAGGTTGCTAAAAATATGTCTTATGTTTTCAGAAAACTTTTTGCACATTTCTGTTATATATCTATTGTTTACTCATTATAATCAGGATCTTAGGTGACTGCATTTTTATTTAATTAGATATAAGTCATATACATAACATAATTAACAACACTTGACCAAGCTCGTTCCGTGCACTAACGACTACAGTAGGCTCACAGTTGAGGCTCACAGTTGTCTATGGTCGGTATAGGACTTCATTTCCCACTGCAAAATTATTTTGAAATGATATCAGGAGCCAAAGGACATAATCGCTAGGGAGGAGAGAGCGGGGGGGGGGGAATAGAGATAACTGTGTTATTGTAAAGGAGCTTGCATAAGAGTCTCTAAAGAGAAATGAAATTTTTGCTAATTTTATAGAAAGTGTATCCTACACAATACTGAAAAAACTATCACAAACATGAGATTTTTTTAAAGGAAAAATTTATCGAGGAATGATAGGAACTAATTGAAACTTTAAACACCAAAAAATGATTTTTTTTCATTAAAAATTAAAATGTGTAAGATTGCCAAAAATATAAAAATCATTAGGGCAGTTCCCACAAACAATTTGAAGTTTCGCAGAATTTAATGACCTTAGGAATTAATAAGCAAATACGGGAATGTCCATAAACTACGTGGATAGGTCTAGGGAGGGAGGAGGGGGAGGGGTTGCATAGGAAGCCACGCTGGACTACGTGGAGGGGGGAGGGTTTCCATGCCAAGCCACATAGCGTTTCATTCATATTATTTGTCACATTTAATAGGAGGTACAGAACACACAACAGCATGTAAATATTTATTTCCGTCATTTAATTATCCCCGTATGTAATTTACGATAGTGTTACAATAGAATACAGTACAAAATATCCTCTGAAATCAATAGGGAAAAGAAACTACGTTCCACGTGGGAGGAAAGTGGGGCAGAGGCAAAAACCAATTAAGGCTACGTGGGTGAGAGGAGGGAGTTCACAGGAGGCCAAATTGGAGCTACGTAGTTTATGGACGCTCCATATCTAACAAAAATTAGCAATAGAATAAGGGGAAATATTAGTATAGATACTGGACCGGTGAGTTATTTTTTGAGGAAATAATATACAAGAGGAAATATGAAGGAAGAAAAGATTAGTGTAGGATATGCATACCATAATGGATAAGAGATTAACACAGGATACGAGAAAATTGTAGACGGCGAACAATCCAATCGTCGGTGTCATAACAAATATACTAAAATGTAAAAACAATAATAGTGGCCAATACTTAATGTAAATCGTTTAACAGTTTTAGTTAATTATTCAGTAAGATTACTGGTAATTTTGAGCCAAGTTTTCATTACACGTAATTTGCGTTCTCAAATTTTCCTCTTCCAGTAGTAGGTGAAATGTGACGCGAGACAGACCTAGCATTTTAGAGAATAACACGTTGGCTTCGCATTGCAGGGGTCAGTGGTTTGAGTTCGTCAACGGTTATGAAGGATGGATGTCTTTAGTTAAGTATTAAGTCCATCCTGCGATGTCTGTACTTAACCGAATTAACATATCATCGACTAAGAGAAAAATACAGTACTGGATAGGGCTGCACGGAATATGGTAGAACTCACGATTTTTCCAACAAAGCAGTCAAATGAAAAAGTAAAATACATTAAATCTGCCGAGAAATGAAGAAATTGATTTTGAATAAATGTTTAATACGAACAGAAATCTGGAGTTAATAAAAATCGTAAACAGGATATATGGTGGGTCTTTTTGTTTTTGAAAAATTACTGGTCCTTTATTCTATCGGAATCTCCAAGTAACTTACAGATGTTTCCGAATCCAAAGAGATTGAATCTCAGAGCGGCACGCAACCAGCAAAGAGACGCCAGCGCGTAGCGTTGATTAACTCTGCCACTCGGAGGCCTGAGGCGGGGGAGTCCTCTGTCTTGCTCTCGGATATACCGTGAGATCTGAGATGAGACCACGCTTCCAGGAAGGAACCACTGACTTGAATTACTCTCAGCCTACCTCCAAGGATAGTCTGTAAACTTATTAGTGCAGAGATAACAATCAATACCACACGTTACACGTAAGTGCTAGTAAATAACAATAATCGTAAATAAGCATAGAAAAAATTACGTTTTCGTAAATTTAGAAGATAAAAGATTTATATTTGTGTGTGAAGGGTGATATTTAAAAATAAAGGGAATTCACGAATAAAAAAAGAACCTTTTCGTTGTTATAACGCAATTAAAAAATACTTAACGCCTTGCCTTTAATTCATAGCCAAGTAATATTTCACCGAAACAGAAAGCAACCCTTTATTTCCATTTCCTTATTGTAATAATCCACTGACATTCAAATCTCTTTAATTAGTCAATCGCTAGAAGGGAACAAGATGCTTAAATTTCTGAGAATTAATTAGGTGCAAGTCATTGTACTATTATCTGCCTTATAAAAAATAAAATAAGAGATTCTACCAACATGCTGACAGTTTTATTAATTACATTCCTCGCGCCTCTCTGAGATTTCAATATTCGTTAATCAAGTAATTCTCTAAACCAGCCTCGAAATGATACAGATCACGCACAAATTTGTGTGTTTTATAAGTGAAAGTACGTTTCTTTTTAAACCAAATCATAAACTAGTCTCACGGGTGTGCTACGAATAAAAGTAGGTTTATACAGTTGTGCTTATCAACCATTTCGTCCTTTCTTAAATAAATAAATTTAAAAGAAAAATTCAGCCATACAGACAGATGCAAATTTTGTTTCTTCTAGTGTATACGTACTTTATCATTGTTTTTTTACTTCTCAGTATCGACATCAAAGGACAGACACAACACTTAATTAAAACCACCCATGCTCTCGGCTGGACTCGAACCAGTGACCCTTGCATCGTGCGGCTGTCTCACTAGTCGCTACGCTGTCAGTGCAGGCCTGTTTCATCTCTACCACAGGAGATAAACTAAATAGCCACAGAAGGACATTTGTATCCATTTCAGCTTTGCGAATATTATTTAGAAACTTTGTGACACGTTTTACAACTGCTGATTCAAAAATACTTGTACTACTTACATATTTTTCTTGTGAAACTAAAAGTTAAACGAAAGTGGATTAAAAACTTATTGAAGTTTATAAAGTATTTATTCAATCTTATTATTACAGAAATTTAACAGTCGTGCGGCTACATTAGCAAGTGAAAACATTAATAATGCACAAAGGAATGACGTTGTTGGACAGAGGAACTTTTCAATCAACCAAGCAGTCGACATGTGATCACAACACTATGTAAACAGTTGGCACATCTTCGTTGCTGAATCAGGATAGTTGATCACATATTAACCTCTTTCACCTCACCCATAGACTGTAGGGAATTTAGAAAGTAACACACTCATTTGACGCTATAACCAGCGAGGAATCGGAATGGTGAGACGTTTCGGCAATTCTCTTGGTTCTCCTTGGTTCTTCCAATCTGTAGTTACTAATCGCCCTAACCACTGAGCAATTGAACCTGCTATCACCACATTGCAAACTACTCTATTCACAGTTTTAATAGATACTATGCTGTAACCAAGGTGCACTTTGTTTATAGGTGTTATAAAAGTTCTAGAGAGTCTTGGTGCATTATTTCGTAACTGTTAACTGATTCTGTGTAACCTTGAACGTATAAAATTGTATGACACAGAATACAACTGCCGTTACCCGATTTTGATTTGAGATTCACTATGAATGTTATAAATCAACATAAGCTGGTAAAAAAAATTGAAAATAACTTTTTCCGTAATCGATATTATTATATTTTTATGTCTTTACGGTTCGTACACCTTGATATAATTTGATCGGCGAAAGAAATTGGAACAATAAACACGACGAAATTCGACCTCGAGCTTTTCAGAGGAACCGTTCTGTCATTTAGCTGGAGTGATTTCTGATAATCATGGGAACCAGAACTCTGGATGACTAAGCCGTGGATGGAATCTAAATCATTCCGAATGCCAGGACCGCAGGGCCGGCGTTAGGGGGGGGGGGGGGGTAAGCGGGTCAAAAGTACCCGGGCCCACCGGCTGATGGAGGGCCCCGAATACCGATTGTAGGGGCCCTCAGGCCTGAAGCCAAGAATCCACCCATTGTCGTCCTCCTAGTTTGTAGGACCGACTGTTAACCATTCATCCATCGTGCTACGTTAAAATATGATATTTTGCCTGATGGAATATTTCGACGTTCTGGTCGTATATTTTGATTCTGCCGGCTGTAGTTTTGTTCCTCAGTTTGTTAAGGTGCTTGAATGGGAATCTAAAGCTTCTTGCTATCGGCAGGAATTTTTACGGGTATTAAAACTAAAACTCACCTATGGCAAAGCTTTGATTTGTTAAAGATTCTAAGACGCTTCTTGGTTCTGATTTTACGTTACACTGTACCTTTTACTTAATAGGAAAATCTATTTAGGTTAAAATGCTGCTATAGATATAGATTGCGTAGCCGATAAGGAACTTTGTCACTCCATCTCTTTTACCACACGAAATTATTTTTACGAGATATTACGAGTGACCTATGAGTTTACGATTCCTATGCCAAATCATTAAAGCTGATCTGTGAAGCAACTACATCGCAACTTATTTAGACATATGACATTTTTCCTGTTGGCTAGTATTCAATTTGTTAATGAGAGAAAAAATGAGGTGTTTCTCAGAGTTATGCGGCTGCAGCAAAGAAAGGCCCCTTGCGTTCGAGAAAGCGTAATGGAGGAGCGGTAACTGTAAGGTCTCGCATTCGGGAGAACGTAGGTTCTAATTCTTGTCGAACCAGGTTTTCCGTAGTTTTCCCAAAATAATTACAGGCAAAGCCCATTCTCCCCTAATGATCGATGAGTTGTAAAACCATAATCTGTTCAATACATATCTGATACGATGAAGTGTCGCTTGTCTACCATCAGAAAAATTTCTAACCATAGGTTGGTGATCACTGTTCTATATCCAGCGTTCTTGTTAATTGTTCGTGGTTAAGATAATTATTAATTTCTCAAAGTTTTTCGGGTTAATCAGGTGAAACCGTGTATCAACAAATGCCTAGATTTCAGTTTCTAGTGTCATAACCCAACCTGAAACTAATAGTTCATGTCTCCTACTGAAAAATGTTAGGAAACATTTATTTCAACTAATCAGCACACATTGACTAAAGGTCCGTAATAGTGTACGGGGGGCGGGGGGCGGGGGGAAATTCAAATTTAAGCACCTGCGAAATAACCTCCCTGTATATGGATTCAAAGAGTCTTTCTGTAGTCATTTGTTTAAATGTTGGTACTGCCCCTACTTTACGCTTTATGAAACTACGTTTTAATTAATCAGAATAGCAAAAGTAATTTTACCGGAAGATAATGCTACGCAATCATAGTCAATACTTAATTCCCTGCCCTAAAAAGCACCATTCTTAATGATCTTACGAAAGTCGACGGGGTATAAAATAACCACTACCGTCAAGAATGAAATAAATGATATTGATAAGACAATGATTTCAGATCAATATATTAAAAGCAACAAGTTAAATCCAATACATACTCCACCCCATCATCTTGTGAAAAATTCTTATTCTGTTTGAGGATGTATGTTGTAGGATGTTTATCCAAGAATTATTTTTTAAGAAATAAATTTTTAACGAATTGTGAAAGATGAAATATACATATAAAAAGACTGTAACTTCTGTCTGTCTGTCTGGATGAAAGGGATAAATCACTGGTTGAGATTTTGAATAATTACTGCTCTTGGTCCTTTGGGTAAAATATGGCATGTTTCATTTTGATTGAAGTCGGTAAACCGAGAAACAAATTAGTTTCCGTTTTTAGGTAAACTCACAAAACCACGGGTAGGGCTTATTTTCATTCTTACAGTCTATTCGTGAAACTCCATGCACGCAACAATTTCTGGTCGCATTTAGTTCCTACTCGCATTTGAATACATTTATTTACAACAGCGTATTATTAAGAGCAATTAAGTAACATTTCCTTTCCTCGGTGGTGATAAGTTAACTGTAACTTAGTCAGTTTAAGAGGACGTTCCGTAGATTAATAGTTCGCATGAGCAAGAATGATACACAAATTCTTCGGAGTGTGGAAGTTGCCAACTGTTTCATTCTCAAAATTCTCATCCTTTTTGAGTTGGTACTTAATGCAGATCTCCATAGCAATCATCGAGCTAAGTGATAAAGCTATTAAAACATATATTACAGCTGATTGAATGTAGGCGATTTCGTAGAAAGTTGTTTAAAATGTTTTTCAGTTGGAGTTAGGAGAAGGCGAATTATATTTTTTACTTGTCACAAACATTTCCCCGTAAGACGGAGAGCCCTGAATTAGATTACGGAGTAGTCGTGAAATAGTGATCATACGGAGCGCTTTGCGAAAAATTCGACATTTTGTTATTGAACATCCATTATTCGACAACACCAGTTTATCAAAATAAAAAAAATATTCCACGAATACCTAAAGTTCTATCAAAACGGAGCGGCAGCACCTATGGTAGCGACATTTCACGCAATGCGGTGAGACAGTAAATTAGCAGCCGGAAGGTTGGTTGCAGGCCATTACAGGACCTCCGCCGCAGGCAGGCAACATTCCGGGCCGACATTCCCCTCCGCTCGCTCCAAGTTAGGCCGCCGTTGTTTCAATTAGCCGAGCCGAGGAGAGCTGTGATTGCGTCGCATTCCGCCAGATGGCAGCTTTACAGACAAAGAGTCACCGTAATGGATGAATGAAAACCTCAATTTTCATACTTGCGTAAGAACATGATTTCTACAAGTTGTTATCAACTTCGCCTATTTAAAAAATAATAATAATAATACACTAATTCTGTAATTGGGGATTCTTATATTCACCAACTTGAAGGAAAAATCAACTACAGTGTTAATATTTAACTGATTCAGATATTCTAGAAAAAATATATTATTGATTAGAAAACCGCATATGATTGCGTATATCTTCTCCTGGTCTAAGATATGAATGAATATTTTTTTAAATTGTAAAAGTAGTTAAGTAAAACTAGGTCAATAAGAAATGTGACGAAGGATCATCAAATAAAAAAATCTTTTTTAATACTTGAAAAATCCAGATGCACCCTATGAAACAATTTTCCCTTAATTATTTACGAATATTTGTAAAGAAATTTGAGTTTAGATGATTTTAATAGAAGTATCAGCAATTCGGCTTCAGTTGCACGGTGATTAGTAATATAATGTTTGGAGGTCATTTAATTTTTATTAAGCGGTAGCTCGGTAGACGAGAAGTGGAATTTGAGTATGTATTTTGTTAATGCTATTGCCGATTAATTACTGCCAAGGTGATGCCAGGTTACTTCAGACTTGACATTTCTTGGCGATTGTTAAAATTTCTGTTCATTTGTAAAGTTTGTATGAGAAAAATTATCGATTCATTACAAGTAAGTGCGATGTAAAAGTAAAATCGTGGGCTCCTGGATTGGCAGACTCCTGCTTCATGTAAGGCCTCCCGCAATTAATGTGGACAACGGCCGAGTGAAAGTTTGTGATGCTCGAACTCTTCATACAATAGCTGTCGGACGTGGCATTCATTCAGTGTCGTCGACGCTAAAAGCACAAGCAGGGTGATGTAGTCTGGTAGGGTAGGGTCAGTGTCTTTAGAAAGTGTGGAGAAGAGAAGCCAAGTTTTAGCGCGTATGGAAACTATAGGAGGACATGAACCGGTTGAGATTAAAATCTACAAATAAGGTTGTAATGAGAGGGGCTCCCTTAGGCGGGGGAGGGGTATATTAAATATTTTAGATTTTTTTCTGTTGGCAAGAATCTCAAAACTACCAGATTGCAAGGAAACTGAAATTGATATTTATTTTGTTCGATTGGCTTTTACACAACTAGGCATATTTAAATTTACTATTAACATAAAATCATTAATATACCAAACACAAAGCCTAGACGTTACAATTGTCCAATTTACCAAAGCAAACAAGTGATTGAATTTACGTTAATTCGGAAATTATCTAATTAAATTATTAAAAGATAACAACATATGCAAAATATGACAAACAACAGCAATTAAAACATAAGTACATGAACATGAAAATGAATCTCGGGATCCGTTAAATGCAAAAAAATATTATGGAACTTGTGATATGCAAGGGCCTTCACAGCACATTACGTTCTACAAAATGTGCCAGCAAGCTCAGAATGTATCTGCTCGATGAGCAGAAGTCTTTGTTTCAAGTCGCTTATGGGTCTGTTACAGTCTCAAGAACCCAATGATTCATGACCTGGCGTGTACACATTACCATCTCGTAGACGGCGTCGATGGTGGAGTGATATAGAGGGAGTCTAGCAACAGGAGATAAGATGGCTAGAGACTGGCAATTATAACTTTCATAGTATTGTCAATTCATGAAAGCAAATACGAAAATCTTCCTCACATAGAACCAATAAAAGTCAATAACAAACATTACAGAGAGAGCAGTCACCTTTGTTTAATGAATGCTATTTTTTTTTTACTTATGGCTTTACGGCTCACCTCGTTGACATCAAGGTCATTAGAGGCGGGATGGGACTGTGGACAAGGGACGGGAAGTAATTCGGCCATGGTCTCTTGTAGGAAACATCCTGACATTCGCCTGGAGTGATTTGGAGAAAACCATGGGAAAAAACAAAATCGGATGCCCGGACGGGATTCGAACCGGCGTCTTCCCGAATCCGAGGCCAGAGCGTTAACCGCTCACCAAACATGCTCGGTAGCACTACTGAAATGTTTCCTATTGAGGAAAGCGACTTCTTGATCATACTGTTCTCTTAATAAAAAAAAGTATCAATTTTTTTAATAGTCCACGCTTATACTGCGCTTATAAGGCTGCAAGATTTTCACCTCTATCCACTCCCCTCCACTGCACGTACCCCTACCAACGCCTCCGGTCCCACTACCCGACCAACCCACCAGGTCCTTCTCTGCCCCACCTTCTGTGTACCTATTGGCCCCCGACGCACGTGACTGTCATCTGGTAACCGAAGGCCTTATAAGCGTGGTCTTTTCGGAAATCCGACACTTCGCCTGAAGATGGAGCCAGAGGCAGGGTCCGAAACGTCGCATCTTAATAATGCGGTATCCCAATAGAAAGCTCGAGAATATTTTTACGCGAAATGTATGTTATTAACGTTGGAACCATTCACCCAGTCCAACACCATTGATGTTTAAAAGTTAGAGAAATTTAAGATTGCTCAGGGTTCGTTTACTGGGTAGAACTGATGGCATAAGTGTTCATGGCGCGCTCAGAGGTCCCACGCAATGCAGAATGGCGCAGCAGGAGGCGTTTTGTTGTTCACGGCGAACGATCTCGCCTGTCGAGATTTCGGCCGCCTCGTACCGCCCAGACGGATTGTTCAGACCTCGGTGGAGGTTACTTGGTGGTGTACAAGATGAGAACGTGTATCCTCTCGCCTTGGATGTGGAGTATGTCACTAGGCGAATCAGAGCTCTGCCCGGGCAAATACTTGCAAGTGGTAGGCTCAACAAATAAACAAAACACCCAAAAGTTAATAATATTTCTGGCGACCGTTTCCATTGGCTGCAACCTCCGCTTCGAACGCGGCAATATACCGAGCATTCGACCGTCATCCACCCCTTGTTAACGGTGGTTGTCCAGTCGTTTCTGACACATTACCAACTGAAAAGAGAACCTTCGTTATTTATGATGGGCAATAAAACCATTGCTATCCAACAACCAGTTAGAATGTTTTGTCACCCGCCGGACGTGTAAATCTGGGCGCTCTGTCGTGTCACGTAGCACTGTCTGTTTGGCTCATGCCGCACCCTTAAAATGTCGCAGACTCTATACGAACACTCGATGACTAATTACACTGACACTAGGTACTTAGAATTGAGTCTGGTCCACTTTGTTCGGATTTTCTACGTATGAGTGAACCATCCATTGCTGCTGAAGTAACCCGCGCATCGTTGGGGGGTGGGGGGGGGGTAGGGGGGGGGGGAATCTTCTCCCGGAGATTTGACCTCCGCAACAATTGGGTCTCGAACCGTCAAGGATAATAATTATTTCCTGTGATTAGTTTTCTTTTTATGCGCGAAGATCATCTTCGGGAGATCTGACGCCTGCAACAATGCGTCGCTAGCCTGGGATATGTCTTGTGATTCGGCGTCCGATCCTCTTTTCGGTTTTCCACGGTTTTCCTAAATGACTCCAGGCGACATCTGTGCTGGTTTTTTTAAAAGGCAATGGCCGATTTCCTTCCCATTCCTTTACCCAGTACCTTTACTTTAGGTAGAGAGACACTTGATGACAATAGCACCCTCCAATGTCCCGGGGCTTGCCTGCAGCATTACGAATCTCCATTTCTTTTTTTTCTTTTTGTTTGATAGAAAAGCACTTAATAATTCATTACTCTACAGATACTTGAATGTGTATGAACCTGGTGGGGTCGGCAAGCGTATTCTTCGGTTTAAAGAGATCAACTGTGGACAAACTAGTCGAATTCGAGCGATAATTCCGTATTATAGGACCGGTACTACAGGCTTTTGAGAGCAGTGGAAATCCGTGAATGGTTTCGAGAATAAACTGTCGCATGGGCGGTTCTGCCTGCATTGTTGAGAATATCAGCATTGCGAAATTTGGTCGAGATCGGTAGATCATTGATTATGATATAGCAAGCGCTAACTTTATTTCGCGAAGTGTAATCGAGTAAATAGTATCGAGAAACAAGCTGTCACGTGTACATTGTTATCTGGCTTGCACAAGAGTTCAGCTGTGTGAAATTTGGTCGAATTTGTTGAATAGTGACTACGTTGTAGCAAAAGCTCACCGAAAATATTTCACGAGTTGTAATCGAGTGAATGGTGTAGAGAAACAAGTTGTCAAGTAGATAACGCCATCCGTCTGGGAGAGAAAATCATTTGTTTAAAATTTGATCTACATCTGTGTAGCAGTGATTAAATAGGAATCAGGCGAATCGTGTCGATAAATAAGCTGTAATGTTGAAGTGTAACATGCCTGGTTAAGATGCTTAATTTATGTGAAATATTCTCGGAACGGAAGGATATATATATACAGGGTGTTACAAAAAGGTACGGCCAAACTTTCAGGAAACATTCCTCACACACAAACAAAGAAAATATGTTATGTGGACATGTGTCCGGAAACGCTTACTTTCCATGTTAGAGCTCATATTGTGGACGGCTGTGATACAATACGCCATTCTCCAGGGCTGCATCAGCGCATCAGGGATTCCATGCGACGGATGGTGGATGCATGTATCCTCGCTAACGGAGGACATTTTGAACATTTCCTGTAACAAAGTGTTTGAAGTCACGCTGGTACGTTCTGTTGATGTGTGTTTCCATTCCATGTTTAATTTGATTTGAAGAGAAGTAATAAAATGAACTCTAACATGGGAAGTAAGCGTTTCCGGACACATGTCCACATAACATATTTTCTTTGTTTGTGTGTGAGGAATTTTTCCTGAAAGTTTGGCCGTACCTTTTTGTAACACCCTGTACATATATACCATATAATGATCCACAAGTTTTCCAACAGGCTTCATTGTCTGCGTATCCAAGGTGTAAGGGGCTGCAAGAAGACCATTACGTCTAATCGTGACAGTTTGACGTGAAATGACCGTAGCAGGACTGAGGTGTGTGGGGTGAAAGTGCTCCACCTTAAAGCGCTGGGCCACCTTTTCTTCCAGAGCCCCTGCACAGCAGGCTGCCCTGTGTAGCGCCCGCCACGCGTAATGGAGTTGGGCCCGACTTCCAACATCTGAGGCGGCGACTAGAGGCGCGGTCCCTTTGTGGCACCTCCCTTTCCGCAGCTCCCGAGAACTCTTGTGCGGTGGTGTTGCGGCCGTAGTTTTTCGATCTCCGCTTCCGGTCTGCGGATCGATGGTCGGCGGCTTGAGGCGAGCCGAGTCGCTCATTACGCCGTTTAGCCGCAGCCTAGACGTGCAAGTGACGCGGCAATCCGGCAGCTCTACCGCAGCGACAGATGAACAAGACGTCGTCCTGCTGACTTGGAGAACAGACCCACCCGTCACAAAACACGTAGTAACACGTAGTATGAAGAATCTAGTAACTATGCAGTTTCTCTTTTGGTTCTTACACTATTAGAATCGTAAGTGGTTTTAATAAAATATTTTTTTTCTGTCCTTGTATGAAATTAGTTTGCACAATCGTCTCTGATAGGTTAATAGGTTAACAGGAAAACAGTTCACACAGTTTTAGAACTCTTTATCACAGAATACCTTGTGGGTTATTTTATGAAATAGGAAAATTTGTTTAAATCATGAAGTATCAAACATCTAACATAGTTTTTTTTTTTTTTTGTTAGGTTGACTAAACACCATTCTCTCTTTTATGCCTGTGGTAGATGGCTTGTGTCAATTGAATCGTTTACTTCTTATTAACAAAGAGAGAAGGCTGAATTATAATGTAATTGCCATTATATCTCATACAAAACACATAGAAACATTTCGTGTATACATCATGGTTTGTGAACTCTATGAGGAAGATTAGTGTATTTTTCAGAATCGATCCTTAAAGCCACAAACAGATTTTTATATATATGAAGAAATACTACTGAATTGCTGCCAATGTATCCACCGAAACCGATTATACACATTATTATGTTAAGTGGCTCACAATCAAAGCACTCAAATTTACAGTATACAGCTAATTCTCAATAACGAATTTTGTAATTGATCAAATTGTTTTGTGTGTATCTTTCATTTTATTTTTGCAGAATAAGCTGAATAGTAATTTAAAAGCACATTATTTAAAGTAATAAGGCATAAAATATCCAAATTACAAAGTAAACACTTTATGGAATACCATTTGACAAATATGTATATAAAATGTTTGCTGCTTTACATTTAGACAACGTCTAGATCATTAGAGAGGGGGGAAGACTGTGGTCAACGAGAAAATTCGGCTGTGACCGCCATTTTCATGTCGTTACCTCGTCATACTGTGGAAAACAGAAATCAAGGTAGTCGAATAAGGGTTTGAACACGCGTCCTCCCGAATTTCTGGTTCCGAGTGCTACCTCTCATCCACAGGGACCGTTTCTGTTTTTTAACATAAAAGAAATAAAATTCAATACGAAAACAAAATTTAAATAACTAAAGGTATAGGGAGAGCGGTAATTTGAAACCATGATTGGCTTTGACTGTTTTCGTTACAGAAAGGACGAAATTTTTAGAATGCTTTTCAACATACCTGTTTCTCGAATGTTGGCTAGTTAGAAAGAATTAAAAAATTCCAGAATGCATTTGTAAACATGAAGCATAAACCCTTTCATACAACTCACCTTTTTAGTTTACACAACTGTTTTTAACATTTGAAAATAGCTACGATGGGTCTGAAATATTGTTGGAAGGTCGCGTACGACTACCATTAAAAGTGTTTATTAAAATGGCATTTTCTACTTGGAGTACAAGGAGAGTAAGAGTCCGGCGAAGAATAATCACTGTTACATGTATTGTATAGTCACTCACTAATAGGAGTATTCTGCAAGAAGAGGATGTCTACGCGTCCAGGCAATGATCGTATACAATTCCACGACGAACACTTCAAGTTATACACTTCTTTACCATCTTCTGTTTCATTTTTAAACGATTTCATGTGGTTTATTTTTTTAAATTCAACATTAATATAATTTATAAGTCTTATTTATGCTCAGTCTCCAATAAACAACGGATGATTTCCTTGAATTTCTGAAGACTGGTTGCGTCATCTCCATTAAGGAAACGAACTTTATAATAGTTGATTAAAGTGTAAGGCGCTCGCAACTGAAGGCACACACAACTTTTATACAAAATGTAAATTCATTGGAGTACTTCAGAGTACAACCAATTATATATATATATATATATTAGAAGTAGAGATTTGGATATTCTTCATTCACACTATCTTAAATTGTAAACGTTCTAATTTATAATTCGACCCATCAAAAAGAAATGTCACCTAGTCTCTTTGGACTGACATCAGTGCCAGTAATACTGTTATTGAAATTTATTTATGCTGTTGAATTAGTTGGAAAAAACTTCACTGACTTAACTATATCAAAGTCAGAAAACATTCATCCGGAAGCGTGTATGCTACCTGTGAAATCTCATCATCGAAAACTGATCAAAGCACATAGACAGAGTGTGATACGTAGAATATCGAATGTTGAATTCGGTAGGCTTTTTCGGGTCATCATTTCAGTCGTGTGTAACCAACCAGGTGTACGTTTACCTGATTCAGTGGATGCAAGAGCACGCCCCGGCTTCCTGCTCTCCTGGTGGTCAGTAAAAGTGAGGGACCAGCCTGACACAGCAGGTGTTCCGACTGATAACAGCGCTGTTTCGCTGACGTGCATGCTACCGTGCAATTCAGTCTTCCTTCCAGCAATACAGCAACAACTAAGTTTATTCGTGTGATACGGTTGTTTGTAATGGGTAGTAATATACAGATGCAACCCAAGAGAAATAATTTAAAGCTTTTTTTGTAATTTAATCCCAGAAGTAATAACAAGTGGATAAAGTTAGCAAATTAACTTTTTGCGTATATGTTTAGACATATTAAATTACTAATTTTTTTCTGTGAAGTGGTATTCTCTTACGTTTTTGTTTTTGTATTTTTTTAAGCTATGCGTCTTGTGTAACATTATTACTAACCCCCAATCATTTTTATTGTTATTACTAATGTTGAATTATGTTGAATTTATTAATCATAAGTATCCTGAATTATTGCATTAATGTTTGAAACTTGATATTTATTATTATTTGGTTACCACAGACTGTAGCTTGTTTAGTAAACGGAGTAGGATAGTATTGTTATATTTACGTAATGATCTCTGACACTGGCCGGGAAGCGATCGTTAACTGGGCGCCTGCATTGTAGCATTGCAGGGCGCGGGACAGTGGGTGTGTGTGTGTGTGTGTGTGTGTGTGTGTGTGTGTGTGTGTGTTGCGCCGCTTGGAGAAGGTTGTGTGAAGCCAGTTCATACTCTCTGTACACATGCGTAAATTGCTTGTGAAGTGTATTTGAAACTTGTTTGAATGAAATACAATAGTTTTAAAAGTTGTTTCTATAAAAAGTATTGATTAAACTGAGTAGTATTTTGACAAGAACAGAAAGTTTTTCATTTACAGACATTGTTATAATACTTCTCAACTTGTTTGCACGTTATATGCCAGAAAATCGTAACTAATACTATCCGAGGTAACGGCTTGCATGTGTTGAAAGAGGAGAATTGGGCCGTTGTCGTCTAAATAACACGCCGTCGTCCAGTAACGGAATGGTTGCCACGCAATTGGCTGACCATTTCCAGGAATATTGGAAGCTTATATTTGGCTACCAATGTCAGTTGTTGTTGCTACTGGTTTTTTCGGGCACTCGTTGGTGAGGATCTACCAATGTCAGGATAGCTCACACACGTCGTCCATCACAGGCGGGAGAGGACTGTGAACAAGGACCGGGAAGGAATTCGGCCCTGAGTTTTTGAAGGAACCTGCCGATATTCGTCTGGAGTAATTAAGAGAAACTATGAAAAATCTAAATCAGGATTGCCGAACGGGAATTTCAAGCCACACTCTACCGAATATCAGGCATGAGATTTCTGAATTTATGTGTTTTATCTATGTTAATAGAAAATTAATTCTATAAAAACAGCAATGTTTTGACAGTGTAATATTCACAAGGTACCACATTCCAGACGCTGAAGGAACCTTTAACGAGTGAAGAAAAGATGCTGAGAGATGATTATTTGTTACCATCGGTCTTCCTGGTCAAGTCTCGTGGTTCTTTAGTGGCGAAAAGTTATACGAACTTATTCTCAGTCATGTCTACAGTGTGTATTCACTTTCTGAAACATAATGGTTTCTTCAAGTGTTATGGATCGTTGATTTAGGAAAAAATTGTAGTGAATTGGTATTTTTACTGAATTGAAAGACATAATTCTAAGACTTGTAAAACCCGAAAGATGTGCCAGGGGAAATTTTACCTTTCATGCATTTGTAAGATTGATAAAACCACACATTTAATTTATTTATATAGGCAGAATTTTACTATATATTTTATTAAAACATGGCATGTATACATCCCAGATCATCAGGATTTTCCCTTTTTTTATTTTAAATCAAAAGACCACATCACCGAGAGAAACAATTATCCTTCAGAAAATTAAATACACTGATGAGCCAAAACATTATGAACACTGCCGCTGCGAGATTGAATGTCGTCTGGTGACGTTATTCATAGATCATGCTATAAGATAACTATATTATCGGAGCAGAGACGCTTGTGGAGTCTTTCTAGCGACGATATGTGTGGCAAATGGGGGAATACACTGACATAAGAGACTTTAACGAAGGGCAGATTGTTATAGCCCGGCGCTTGGAAACGAACATCTCGGAAAAGGAGAGGCTGGTCGGCTGTTCGCTATGGAAAGTGACTGAAGTACGGTGAAACCATGAGTAGGCGACAAGGTGGTAGACGTCCACGCCTCATCACAGAACGTGGAGGTCGGAGGCTTTCCCGCTCTGTAAAGCAGGATAGGGAGCGTTCTGTGGCAGATCTGACGGCAGAGTACAATGCTGGTGCAGGCACAAGTGTTTGGGAGCACACCGATCAGCGTACATTGTTGAACAAGGAGCTCCACAGCAGACGACCCCTACGTGTTCCCATGTTATCCCAACGACATCCTCAATTACGATTGCAGTGGGTACGAGATCATTAAGATTCCACCGTGGATCAGTGTAAACGTGTTGCCTGGACGGATGAAGCACGTTTCTTGGTCGGTGGTCGTGTCCGGATACGGCGTCTTCCAGGCACTAGCTGCTTGAAACATACACAACTCCACGGACGCAGATCTATGGGGGCAGTATTACGGTATGGAGGATATTCACCTGGGCTTCCATGAGACCTGTTGTAGTGATCGAAGATACCATGACAACTGCGATCAACTAGTACCCTTCTTGCTTCATGTCTTCAACTATAGCGATATGGTCTTCCAGCTTGATAACAGCCGTATCACAATGCCAAAATCATGCTACTTTGGTTCCAGGAGCATGTTATTGAAGTCAAGTTGATTTCTTGGCAACCAAATTCACCTGGTCTCAACCCGATACATCACTTCTGGGACACTATCGGGCGCCAACTCCATGCCCACAAACCATTGGCCCGTAATTTGGTGCATCAGTGTAAATACACACTGTAAACTGTAGACTTGGTAAGGAATAAGATCTCATAATTTTTTCCATTAACCAACGACGAGACATGGACTATTTTTACAAAAACTGGTTTTTTTTTTGTCACATTAAGCTTTTTTTAAAAAATAAAAATTTTTTAAAAAATGAGTTTACCGCTTGAGCTAATCTATCGCTCCAGTGTAACAGTTCCATTTAAAAATCCGCTGATAAGAACATTTCAGAACTGATATTTCATCAATATACGTATGTACAAGGCTAAAAATTCTCATGACATTTGAAAACAATGGGTGTGAGTCCTGGGTGAGCAGTGTCGATTCCTGTACACTTAACTGCCACTATAAGTAAATTCCAAACTAAGCAAAATAAAATTTAATATGTCAGTTAATATTACTGATCAATACGCTTTAAGAAAAAAAGTGTGGTCTGTAACTTCCTGTTTTCACTCACTACAGAATCATTATCTTGTCATATTTCAAATGAATATTTATCCACGGGGGTAATAGCTAAGGATCCGACTAAAAAAAAATATATATATATCAAGTGTATTTCACCTTTCAATGACGCAGCAAGTTGCCCGTTGACGACCCTTTGAAGTCACTATTATCTGTTCGTGCAATGTGCGATAAGTGTCATTATCATGAGTACAGCTTCTGGCATCTGAGAGAAAATTTACCTTGTAAGTGGTTTTTAATTATTTCTCCCATCACTCTATCGTTCTTGATGGAATATCTTCAGCCAATTTCTATCTGGATCACCGTCCGGATATTGGGGGCTGAACATCATGTCATAGCTCAAAGTCCATCCTGACTAATCCTGGCTTTATGGTTGATGCGTTCTTCGTGAACTCTACTAATCGCTATACATAACTGAAGCCTCAGTGGCTGTGAGCCCACCTGCTATGTAAATTACATACTTGATTCCGATTCATTGTTTGCAGCTTACACTTTTAATATCCTCTAACACATGTGCGAAGTGTTTTTCAACAGTTTAATGTGAAATACTGTATTTCCAATGATTGTTTGATGAATTGCCGTAGACTGAATAAAGAAATATTCTGGAATAGTGTGGTTAAAATGGAAATAAAAATGTTGAAATGTAATACACGATAGAATCTGCAACTAGAAATCAAAATCTGCGACATACAAGAACATCACGACTGAGAAGCTTTTAGATCAACGTTGTACTCCATTTCAATTGTGATTGCATTTTCTTGCTGAAAAGTAGACATGTTCGCATTGAGATAAATAAATATTTGGAGAGCAAAATCGTCTTTGCAAAAGAGTGAGTAATAAAATAGGATTTGCAATTTATTAAATCCAACTTTTCATATAAAGTAACTCCTGTTGTGGTAATTTTATTACATACATCACTTTGTTCACTTCATTTTGAAGATCCGTAGGATATGAATGACTGCAACAAATCTTTTCTTTGTTGTGATTTTATACAAGGGATCTCCTCCAATGAATTGACATTCTCACGAATGAAATTACAGATTAAACATGTGTATAATTATCAGAGTAGGTTGTTTTATTGTTTCTCTCGGTTAGTACTATTATTGTTTCTTACTATTTTTTTTTTTTTTTTTTTTTTTTTTTTTGAAGAAGTTTCTCTGTTTAAAATTTACGTATGATTTGTTTTTAATATTAAACAGTTGTTGTAAACAAATCGCCTAGGTCATATCAAAAGTGATTCAAAAATAATTATTTTCTATCTATTGACATTTCTAAATCGTAACATTGCACTTTACGCGATGGAATAATTCAGATGACAATTTGGAACATGTTAGAAGTTTCTCACTGCGATGCTCTCCAGGCTTTTAGTGTTGACCTATTTACGCATGAGCCATTCTCCTTTTTCCGTTGCCACTTTCGTTAAAAATAAAATATATATATAATTTAGCTTTAATATTTTCCTGCATAATTGAAATCACTGCCAAGTTTTGTGATGCATAACAAATTAAAATGTTTTTATTCTTTTTCTTTCATTTTTTCTTTTTATAAAAAGGATGCTTACATTGTTTATTACAGTTAATATTTTGTAATGCTGCTTTTGCCAGTGTGTTATGTTACTGAAATCAATAGTAAAGACAAACAGTTTTAATGAAATGGTGGAGAAATCTGTATTAATAGTAGAGGGGCGGGAAATTTTATAAAAGCTGCTGCCTGGGTTGGTGCTACATCTCTCTCAGACCCGAATGAAGTATTCAGACAGCAGCTGCGACCCAGAGAGAAGCGTCGGCACGTGACTTTGTGGCTAGCGCGCGGTCAGGTGAATTATTCCGTTTGACGCGAGCCGAGCAGAATTATCCACAAACGGATTGGCGTCGCAGAGCCAACGGACCGTGAACACTACCTGCGTACCAGCATCGAGCAAAGGCGTCGGCTAACCTTCCCGTCTCTATCTGCCACCGAGCGTGGTGGTGTAACGGATAGCGTTCTGGCCTCGCATTCGGGAGGACGGCGGTTCGAACCCCCGTCCGGGCATCCAGATTTGGGTTTTCCATGGTTTCCCCAAATCACTCCAGGTGAATGCCGGGATGCTTCCTTCAAAAGGCCATGGCCGAATTCCTTCCCATTCCTTGCCCCCATCCTTTCCCGTCTCTAAAGACCACGTTGTTAAAAAGGGACGTTAAACTGTTTAAAAAAAAAAAAAAAAAAAATCTATCTGCCATGCACAGACACTCGGCGCTTCTCGTTAGTGCAACCGCAGTGTTTGCCCAGGCCCTCCGAGCAGGTAAACTCGCATTAGAAGAAGCTGTAAATATTTGGCGGTTTCCGTCGGTACTTTTTTTTTTTAAATCAGACTGACGAGATATGTACTCTGCCTTGTGGTTAATAAAGTTAACATCTCGTTGATAGAGCTAGGTCAAAGTATTTTAATGACACATCTTTTTCTGACTTTAATGAGACTGCCGTTTGTATCAGAGCCATTTTCTGTAAGTGCAATAACTGAACAATTTTACTATTTAGTTTTAAAAATATCCCACCCTCCTCACACACACACACACACACACACACACACACACACATACACACACGCACAAGCACACACGCATTCCGTGCCTTCATATTAGCCAAATCTCAATCGAACTTCACTATAATATGAACACAACTAAACACGTCAACTTCTTTTCTGTATGTATGTGTGTAAGTGAGTATGTGTGTGTGTGTTTGTGCATGGGTGGTCTTTGAGGACACTAATCACCCATCCTTTTGGCTCAGTTAGTTGTAACACCTTGATAGTAACCAGTGTCTGACAAGGATAAGTAGGTTCGAATCCTCATGGTTCAAAAAATTTTCATCATCAAGACTTTGCTATCAGCCGAGGAGAGTTGATGGTGAGCAATCTCTAGCCACCAGATTGTGCGCCAATTCCTCGATTACATCCAGTGGGTATGATGAGAGGCAATACGACACAGTTAGTCGTGATTCGTGTGGCAACAAATTTCATGTACTTTGGAAGTGTAGTCCGGAATGGTTCAGCATCAGATTTTTTACTCATTCGCTATGTGATACACTGAAAATATGTACATCACAATCATTCACACAAAACAATAAACACCTAACTATACTTCTACCATCGGCAAGTCAACGTAAACCATTCCATATTTATATTTCTCAATAAACAGAGACCCACAAACGTAACGATTGTGAAGAAAAAGCAGATGACCCTAATAGACAGTAGAGGACCTAAATCCCAAAAATCTCGCTATCACAAAAACACAAATATTTTTAAAACAGATATATAGAAAAAGAACTCAGAAATAATATCACAGATTCGTCATTAGTTACAACCGATCATATTCGCTGTAGGCAGTAGTTGTAACTGCACAGTAATTTCCAGAAATAATTTCCACTCAGAAAGTAAGATACATTTGTTTTTTGTGCTGTAATACCTCACTCCATCAGCAACATAATAACTATTTCATTATTAAAGATTTATTACATTGTTTTCATTTTATTCCTTTCAGATAACTTGGAAAAAGAAATTAAGAATATCGTCTTTATTTTCAGTAAAAAATATTTTTGTCACGTACAAAACCTCTCAGAAAAAAAAATTATTGCAACATAGAAAATGATCACTTACCACTGTTTCTAACATCTGAATAGTTTGTTCCTACCATTCAGTATGAACATAATATTGAACGAAGATTTCGGACTTCAAAGATAAACTTAATCAAGTCAAAGGTGATGGAATGTAGTAGAAATGATAACTATAGTTGCACATTAAGTATAAAAATAAGATCGGATGCAATAGGAAAGTAATTGAATCCTCTCTACTTAGGAAGTAAAATTACAACTGATGGCCAAAGTAAGAATGATGTTAAAAGCTGACTAGCACTAACGAAAAGAGCTTCCTTCAAAATGAGAAACCTCTTAGTTTCAAATTATGATCTAGGACTCACAATTATTTTTATAAAAAAAACTCTGTGCGAAGCAAGTGCTTTAAGAGTACCAGGAAGAAGTAAAACTGAAGCATTTGAAATGCGTTGCTATAGAGCGATGCTGAAAATTAAGAGGACAGATAGAGTACGAAACGAACGTGTTTTGGAGGTGTAGTGTGAAGAGAGAAGTTTGTGCAAGAATCTTTCAGAAAGAAGAGTTGGTCACATTTTTAGGCATGCGGGATTAGTTAATTTCTTAGTGGGGGAACGATCGAAGGTAAGAAATGCAGAGGTAGGCAAAGATTAGAATGTATAAAACAGATAACGGAGGACGTGGGATGTAAGGGGCATGCTGAGATGAAGAAGAGACGGAGGATATCATCAAATATGTCGTGTGACTGATGACAGCAAAAACAAAACACCTTTCAGTAAATACGCAGGACAGTAGTATTTTTCTGTTAACAATTCACGATACACATAAAAACTGAAGTAATTCTTTCAGATTTCTATACAGTTAAGTGCAGCAACTGCTTCTCCGCTAGTTGGTGGAAACGATGAAACAAGTCCACAGATCTCGGGGAACTTATATACTCTGCTGGAAACTGGGTAAAATTAGACATTGATCCAGCATCAGTTATTACAACAAAACCAAAAAGATTTCTGAGAATCCATGATTTATCTGAGAGTCCATCAGATTATTTGAAACATTTAAGTTGTACACAGCGTTCACGGCTAGTATTCACGAGAACACACCTTCAAGCATCGTTTTAGCAGTCTAGATTTTGAGTTTCTGTCACTATCAAAATCATTCAAGGTGAATGCTGGGATAATTCCTTCAAAAGTGGATTGCCGAAATAATTTCATTTGCTTATCTACCGTCCGCTGCTGCCTCTAATAACTTTCTCGTCGACGAGCGGTAGTGCCATAAATAAAGTTATATCCCTCCCAATTTTGATGAGAAAATTATAACCTTAAGTGATTCAAATTTGAGTCCAGGTCTAAACATAAAGATTATGGTCTTCCAGAATCCCCTTAAATCGCTGCACATCAGCGTCAAGTTGGTGCCACGATTTGCCTATTCCCAAAGAAGCCATTTTAAACTAAGTGCAAAATCCTGTAAATAAAAAGTAATCAAGTAGTGGTTCATCTCGTTATAACACAACAAAGCCACAACCCACTCAGTGCAGCATATTAACTGAACATAACCAAAACACTTCTTGATGAAGGATGCAAGGTGTGTTTTGCACGGGTAGAGGTCCTTGTTTCTCTTCTTCACTTAAGTTGCTGAGGAAGAAGCTTCGGGTTCAGCGTTTCTCGCTTGCAGAATTCACCTCATCCATGTTCTCTCTGTCACTCATTGGACAGAAAGCTTTATGAACCGAGAGAGCCGTTTTGGATGTTCAGCTTCCAAGACAAATTCTCGCATAAATCCTCATACCGAGTGTGGTGGTGTAACGGCTAGCGTTCTGGCCTCGCATTCGGGAGGGCGGTGGTTCGAATCCCCGTCCGGGCATCCAGATTTGGGTTTTCCATTGTTTCCCAAATCACTCCAGGCAAATGCCGGGATGCTTCCTTCAAAAGGACATGGCCTAATTCCATTCCTTGCCCCCCCCATCCCTTGCCCCCCCCCCATCCCTTCCCGTCTCTAAAGACCTCGCTGTTGAGAGACATTAAGCAGTTAAAAAAAAATTAATCCTCATCATTTTATACGATTTACCATCTTCGATTTGCGGTCCGTTAAGAGGAATCATCATCAGTGTTCTGACCTAAGGCAGGTTTTCACATGGCTGCTCTCCTGCCTTCTGCCCTTCTCTTCATTTCCATGTAGTCGGCTGGTTTCTTTGACGATATATGTGATCTTGTACCTATTTCTTCCTCTCACTCTCCTCCCACAAAATAGTCCTTCAAGGCGTCTTTTTACAAGCATTCCCCTCTCAGCAAGGGTCCCATCCAGTTCTTCTATCATTCTTTTACGATTTTGGAGTAGTTATCTCCTTTCATCAACCCTTTACAGCATGTAGAAATACTGTTTAAATATTTCTAATAATAATAAGTAAGCTGATGATTAGAATATATTGCACTATCACCACTTATTGTCTTCTGTTCTGACCATGTTTTTCCGGCAATCGGTACTTCGTAAGCTACAGGGAATTATCTTATATATAAAAATGAATTGCTGTTCGTTAGTCTCGCTAAAACTCGGGAATGGCTAGACCGATTTGGCTAATTTTGATCTTGAAATATTTGTGGAGGTTCAGGGAAGGTTTAAACGGTGAGAAAAAATGAAAAAATTGCGAGGAAAATACTAAAAACGACAATTTAATCTTATATATAAAAATGAATGTGAGTTTTCTTTATGCTCTATGTGCTCCTAAACCGTTCATCCGATTACGGCTGAAACTTTGGTGAGTTGTCTAGAGCGTTTCGGAGATGGTTCCTAAGAAATAAAATTTCCAAAAAACCACCCCTTCCTCCCCATAACACCCCATAATTTAAACAACCCAACAGATTTTGTCCGATTTCCACCAAAATTTGCACACGTATTCTTGAAAACAAATTGAAATATATTGCCTGTATATGGTTTCCAAAAACGCAACCCCTCATTCCCTTCACATCCCCCTAATTTACACAAACCCACAGATTTTATCCGATTTTGATGGAAATTTGCATAGTGTATACTGTAAAACAAACAGTAAAATACTGCCTACATTTGGTTTCCAAAACCGCATCACGTTTCCCCCTTCCCACCCCTTAATTTTTCACACAAACCTACACTTTTTATCCGATTTCCATGGAACTTTGAACATATACTTTTTTAAAAGATTAGTTTAACAAAAACCCAATCCCTATCCCCTTTTCCACCTCAAAACCATCCCCTCTTCCCCTTTATAACCCATAATTTAAAAAATACACTCATTTTATCTAATTTTGATGGAAATTGGCACACATATACTGTAAAACAAATATAAAATTACTGCCTACATGCAATGAAACAGTAATTAAAATGTATACATGTATATCTAATTTTTACTAAAAACAAACTTTCAAATGTATTCATTTAATCTAATTTACACAAACCCACAGATTCCGTCCGATTTCGATGGAAAATTGCACACGTATAATATTAAATATACAGAAAAATACTGCGAATATATGGTTGGCAACACTGCATGCCTTAAACAATTGACTATCATGAAATAAAGACGCTACTGAGTTTTATTTTAACGATAAATAGTTTCAGTCTACTTTGGAACTTCGAATAGATAACATATATCCACAACATTCGGGCGGACTATCGTGTATTACGATTTTAGAAATACATAATAGTGTCACTTGGAAGTGTTTCAGTGCGCGAGAACTTTATTTACTGTTATTGTTTTAAAATGCCAAGGAGAAGACGACCTGACTTAGGACGTCGAAGTCAATCAAATGTGCGACGAGCTACCTCACGTGCAAACCGCACTGATGACCAGCGAGAGACGGATAATGATAACTTTCGTATTAGTATGGCAGAATTGCGTTCCACAGTGAATAATAATGAAGTAGATAGGCTTAGAATGGAACGAGTTCGGGCACACCAAACACAACAACAGCGAGCACGACTTAATGAAATAGAGCGATTCCGCAGACGCAGTGTTCCTGTAAACCTGGAACGAGCAGCATTCCACTACGACCCGGAAATAGATTATTCTGCCGACAAATCCGTAACAATTGGGGAAATGACAACCATTTGTCAATATTGTAGAGCGTTAAAATACAGCGGTGAATCTACTGGATTATGTTGTGCTGGTGGTAAAGTAAAATTGCCACAATTGGTCCCACCACCAGATCCATTACGCTCATTAGTTTCTGGTATGGGAAATGACTCTAAACACTTCTTGGCCAACATCCAAAAATATAACAATTGCTTTCAAATGACGTCGTTTGGCGCCACGCATATTGTACAGGACAATTTCATGCCCACTTTCAAGGTAGTATATCACAATTGTTTTTGATAAAATTAAAATTTGTATTTGTAAATAATTTAACAAGATCATAAACAATTGCAGATACAAGGACAAATTTATCACCTACTGGGAGCGCTGCTGCCACTTCCAGATGCAGATCATCAATTCTTACAAATTTATTTTATGGGCAATCAGGATGCCGAAGTTGATAAGCGTTGTGCTCATAATCCAACAGTGAAGCGAACCATTGTCCAAGAACTGCAAACGTTTCTTCATCAGAACAATGACTTAGTAAAAATGTTCAAAATGGCATTGGATCGGATGCCATCGGACAGCCATAATATCGTCATTAGAGCTGACAAAACGCCTGCTGGTGAGCATGCAAGGAGGTTTAATTCTCCGACAATCGACGAAGTGGCTATTGTCGTTGTTGGAGAAAATTTGCAGTCTAGAGATATCGTGCTTCATCGTCGGAACAATGAATTGAAACGTGTGTCTGAAACGCATAGGAGTTATGACGCGTTACAATATCCATTAATCTTCTGGCAAGGAGAAGACGGATACCATTTTAATATCCAAATGGTTAATCAAGTAACAGGTAACTAGATTAAACGATATTAAATAATAATTTTAAAATTCAATATATCTATGTAATTGTTTCCATTTACGATTCCAGGTGCTGAAACCAACAAAAAAGTTAGTGCAATGAATTTTTATTCATACAGACTCATGATCCGTGAAGGTGAAGTAAATCACATTTTAATGTGTCAACGGCTTTTTCATCAGTTTGCAGTTGACATGTATGTCAAAATTGAGACTGAACGATTGACGTACATCCGTTTGAACCAACGGCAGCTTCGATCTGAAGAATACATTCATCTCCGTGATGCTATTAATGTCGATGGCAACGTAAATAATGTGGGAAGAATGACAATTTTGCCAGCCACTTACATAGGAAGTCCGCGCCACATGCACGAGTACGCGCAAGATGCGATGTCGTATGTTAGACAATATGGCCGCCCAGACCTATTCATTACATTCACCTGTAACCCACAATGGATAGAAATCAAGAAGGAATTGCTACAAGGCCAAACACCACTTGATAGACATGACATCACTGCCAGAGTTTTTAAACAAAAATTGAAATCTCTAATGAATTTCATTACAAAGCATCGTGTTTATGGCCAAGTCCGTTGTTGGATGTACTCTGTTGAGTGGCAAAAGCGTGGTCTTCCACATGCGCACATATTAGTTTGGTTAGTTGACAAAATAAGGCCAGATGAAATTGATTCCATAATTTCAGCTGAGATTCCCGATGAAACAGTTGACCCAAAATTGCATGCAGTAGTGACTAAACACATGATACATGGACCTTGCGGAATTTTCAACAACAACTCACCCTGTATGGTCGACGGCAAGTGCTCCAAGCGATACCCGAGAGACCTGATTGATGAAACCATCACGGGAAATGACGGTTACCCACTGTATCGTCGGCGATCAGTTGCGGACGGTGGGCGATCGGTAGTTGTGAAGGTAAAAGGACAAGATTTTGAAGTAGACAATCGTTGGATTGTGCCGTACTCGCCACTATTGTCAAAAGCTTTTGAAGCTCACATCAATGTGGAATATTGTAACTCCGTCAAGTCGATAAAGTACATATGTAAATATGTTAACAAAGGTAGCGACATGGCCATCTTCGCTATAACAAATGCAAATGATGAAGTATCTCAGTATCAGATGGGTCGCTATATAAGTAGCAACGAAGCTATTTGGCGCATATTTTCTTTTTCGATCCACGAAAGACATCCTACAGTAGTCCATTTGGCAGTTCATCTAGAAAATGGACAACGAGTGTATTTCAATCAAGAGAACGCGGCGGATAGAGCGGCACGTCCACCATCGACCACATTGACAAGTTTCTTCTCAGTTTGTCAAACAGATGTTTTCGCACGCACTTTGCTGTATGCTGATATGCCACGCTATTACACGTGGAACGCATCATCGAAATCGTTTCAGCGTCGGAAACAAGGAACACCAGTTGAAGGACACCCAAATGTATTTGCCTCAGACGCTCTAGGTCGCATATACACAGTTCATCCAAATAACGATGAATGTTATTATCTTCGATTGTTGTTGGTGAATGTTCGTGGTCCGACATCGTTTCAACAACTGAG
Organism: Vandiemenella viatica; assembly: GCA_031002005.1. NCBI lineage: Eukaryota > Metazoa > Arthropoda > Insecta > Orthoptera > Morabidae > Vandiemenella > Vandiemenella viatica. Next base: position 88,955,846 of record JARYHS010009186.1, read on the forward strand.
AACAGTTGATGGACATCTATGTGCGACTTACCGCGAGGCGTGTCAACTACTACAGTTGCTCGAGAACGATTCGCATTGGGATAATACGCTCAAGGAATCCGTCATTTCTTCATCGCCGCATCAAATTCGCACATTGTTTGCGATTATAATATCAACATGTTTCCCCTCGAATCCGAAAGATTTGTGGATCAAATATAGGGATGACATGTCTGAGGATGTTTTGCATCGTGTGCGTTGTCAAACTTTGAATCCTACACTACAAATTACTACAGAAATTTACAATGAGACATTAATAATGATAGAAGATATGTGTTTATTGATGGCTAATAAAGTATTGTCGTGTTTGGGCATGACATCACCAGATCGTTCTATGCGCGATGCATTTAACCACGAGTTACAAAGAGAACAACAGTACGATATTGAAGTATTGACCGAAACAGTTCGTTCAAATGTTCCGCAATTGAATGAACAACAAAGAATTGCGTACGATACTTTGATAGAAGCTGTCAACAGTGGATCTGGTGGAATTTACTTTCTTGATGCTCCCGGGGGGACTGGAAAAACGTTCCTAATTTCATTGCTGTTGGCAAAGATCAGATCGCAAAATGAAGTAGCCCTAGCGTTGGCTTCATCTGGAATAGCTGCAACATTGTTAGAAGGTGGACGAACCGCACATTCTGCCTTAAAATTACCACTAAACATGCAAATCAACGAAGTACCAGTTTGCAACATCACGAAAAACAGCGCAATGGCGAAGGTTCTACAGATATGCAAATTGATCGTTTGGGATGAGTGTACGATGGCCCACAAGAGGTCACTGGAGGCATTGGACAGAACGTTAAAAGATCTTCGTGACAACCAAAACATTTTTGGTGGAGCCATGATTCTGTTGTCAGGTGATTTTCGTCAGACTCTTCCAATTATTCCCCGATCAACTGTTGCTGACGAACTAAACGCATGCCTAAAGTCATCTAATTTGTGGCGGCATGTAAAGACACTCCAATTAACAACTAACATGCGAGTGTTTTTGCAACAAGATCAAACTGCGGTTGTGTTTTCGAAGCAGTTATTAGATATTGGAAATGGTAAGGTCGCAATTGACACCTCGACCGGATTAATTACACTACCCACGAATTTCTGTCTCTTCACCGACTCAAAAGAGGAGCTTATTCAGCGAGTTTTTACGGACATAGAACAACAGTTTAGTAACCATAGTTGGCTGAGTGAACGAGCAATATTGGCGGCCAAAAACAAAGATGTCGATGATCTCAATGCGACCATTCAGAACTTTCTTCCAGGAGAGTTGTTTTCATACAAATCAGTCGACACAGTTACAAACCAGGATGATGTAGTCAATTATCCCACAGAGTTTTTAAATTCACTAGAATTGCCTGGACTACCACCTCACAATTTACAGTTAAAAGTAGGATCAGTTGTGATTATGCTGCGTAACATTAATCAACCTCGACTGTGCAATGGAACGAGACTGGCTGTGAAAAAGCTAATGAATAACGTGATCGAGGCCACGATCATCAAGGGAAAATACAAAGGTGAGGATGTCTTGATTCCGCGTATACCGATGATTCCAACGGATTTGCCATTCGATTTTAAGCGTCTACAATTTCCCGTGCGTCTGGCCTTTGCAATTACCATAAATAAATCGCAAGGCCAGTCGTTGCAAGTTTGCGGAATCAACTTGGAGTTTCCCTGTTTCGCGCATGGACAATTATACGTCGCGTGTTCGCGCGTCGGACAACCATCGTCTTTATATATTTACGCACCGCAAAAAAAGACAAAAAATATAGTTTATCAGAAAGCTTTAAATTGATTAAGTGTACAAATGTGTTGTATTTAATATAGATAAAAATTTGTATTCAATTGAATTATTAGCAAATTTCGTTTAAGAACCAACCGAAAGTGTGAGATATAGTATGCTGAATGTGTGTGAGGGTATGCGTATGGGTGTATGTGAAATGTAAATGTGGTTTTGTTACTAAAACATATCCGTCCGAAATAAAATTATTATTGTTTTACATTCGTCACAAAGTAACAAAATGTTATAACAACTAGGCCATGAACTTTGGTTGTCCTGCCGCTCGATCCACTTTTTTCAAAACGGGCAATGCATATTACATTACAGACCAAACAAAAAATTGTAGGCACCTTATTTGTTGACATAAGTGTCTGTAGTAGAACAACTGCATAAACCGTGACGTGCACAAAAGAGACACAACTGTACAGTCATGACAATAAAGAGTTTTTGATTTGTAATGTCAGGTCTTGCCTATCTCATGATGTAGGTGATACGAAGTTCACCGGGTCAGCTAGTTCAGGGATAATTTTAAGACGATCGCCTGGTTTGGTGGGGTTGGAATTGTTCTATCAAAGTTTCTTAACTGCACGAACACACTCAAAGTATATTAAACTCAAAACACTATTTATTGCACAGATTTTCAGTAATTACATCCCGACCACCAAACCATATTTATTTTTCTCTTGTACTTAACAGGTAACAAGGATTGCCCTGAATAATCGTTCCCGAAGATTGCTTGTTCTTCGCGAGTGTGAACTTTCTTTAAACTTTCACCAATGGAACAACACTGTATTTCTTCCTACAGTAGTGGACGACAAACACATTTAACATTCTTTAAATTTGCATAATATTCACTTGGCACTTAACCGACGGGGTAGCTCGTCCGAAGACTTCCTTTAACACGAGGATGCTTTACAGATCGGTACAATCACGTTTTCCCGCACTCACGTTTACCGTGACTCGCGCCATAGCACACAAATGACACTACTACTCGATCGTTACAGTCGATAGTCGACTTCACACTCGTTGATCGACTTTTACATCAAGATTGGCACGTGCGATAACTATCGTAATGTGATAAGCACTTCAACATTACCAACTTTTTCCGTCCAGCATGTCCTCTCAATTATCCTCCACATACTCGTATTAAACGCTTTTATCCATTTTTCATCTTTTCAGCTTTGTGTACATATTTCTGCCTCATAATGAAGAACACTCCATACAAAGCATTTACCAAGGCTTTTCCTCAATACTTTTATATACTTTCCGGCATTACGAATTTTCTCCTCTTGGTGGCATCTCAAGTGATTGTACTTCTAAGAGATTTGAAGGATCTTACTTTGCTTGTTTTAGCTAGTCCTGTCGTAATATTTATTATTTTTCTTCCGTTACCATTCACCATGCACTTAGTTTTTGCTGTAATGATTTTCATTTCAAACTTTTCAGACAAAAGAACTGCAACGGTGAAGAGGAATTCCAGAAAGAGTTTAAAAAATCCCACGTTTCGTGATTCTTAGAGTTAGTCGAAGCAATTACAGACATTCTTTCTAGTTGCATTTCTCATACAGTGTTTATTAAAATTATAAATCCGGCGGCCATTATTTACAGACACGAATCAGAGCCGTGCTTCATCGATATTCAGTGTTATTTCGTTGTTTCATGTTCAGTATTTCCATATGACACATAATTTTTCTCCTTCCTCACAGCGTGTGCGATAAATTTGAGATTCAAATGAAGCGAAGCGTTAACATTCACCAGCCAGCACACAGCGAACGGATGCCGATGATTTTTTCTCTCTCTGATGGTACTATAAACTGTCCTACTTCATATTATGTGCTGTCCTGCTTTAAATATTCATTTCGGTACACTAAATGGGGAAGCAACTAAATAATTAAAAATTTAGTTGATTCTTAAGCTTTGTGCAATAGTTCTACTAACGGAAGCAGTAGAAATAGCCAAACTAGGTTATGGATCAAAATGTTATATCGTTATCGTTAATTATGACTGAATAGTGTTTATGGTTTAACACTCTGCTCTTTTTTGCTATTATTTTTACAGTAACATAAACCGGTAACTGGGCTGTGTGTGTACACTCAGAATACATTATTTAAGTTGGCTATTTGAACAATAAAATTGTCAGTTTTTAAACAATGTTTTTCTGTTTTTGAGTTTATCTGTTTGTCTGATTTTCGTTCTGACTGTTACTTTGTCGGTATTTTGCTTTGTTTTGTTTAGGTGTCACACAAAATTGTCTGAAATTATTTTAATGCAGTTTAAAATTTCATAGCCTGATTTAAAATCTGAGATGCGTCGAATCGTGTTACAACAATCCAATGTACAAACTTTTTTATATTTATATGCATAGCTTCCATCTTTTTTTAGTAAAATTATAATGCGTATTAAATGTTAGTAGATAATTAGTAACAACTTACAAGTAGACTAGGATATGTCGGCGGTGTCTGTGCTAACTCACGTGGATGCCTTCGCGTGCAAAAATATATCAACAGTATTTAAAAACGTCGAAAAGATGTTCTCGGTATAGTAGACAAGTTATTGTGCGGTAAAATCTTAGTATTTTTGCAAATGAATTTTATCTCTGTTGCTTTCTGCGGATAAACACTAGTTTATTTAATCTTCTAATTTAAGATCTTTCTTAGTGATTTGTGCAGCTATAACATTTTAAAATCATTCCCAATGTTTCGACTGAGCGTGGTTTCCCCAAATCATGTCAGACAAATTCTGCATGGTTCCTTCAAAAGGTCATGACCTAATGTTTTACCCGTATCTTGCCCCCAGTCCTTTCCCGCCTCTAATGATATCAACAAGGCGTAAAACCAGAAGAAAAACCTAATGTTTCGTCCCTCCCGTTTCTACTGCAATCACCTCAGAGCATCTTAGTTCCAACTCTGTCACTGTATCATCTCCAGTAACCTTTCGATATAACAGCTGCAATCCGCTATTCTCGAAGCCACCCTATCCTATATATGGGACATACAATTCAACGTGGAATCCAAACCACGGAAGCGTTCTGGCGTACAATATACAGCAAGCTGTGCTAGAGGTGAAAGTCAAGTTAACGGCCTTAGAAAATCCCCGCAGAGACAGGGATTCCAAACGGAGACCTTTCTATCTGTAGTCAGACGCCTTCGCCACTGAGCCACCAGACCTCACGACTCTTTAACCGTCCTCCATTGACTTTCCTAATAAGTGGAGTTTAGTTTCCAACACCAGCCAAACAAATAAAGGCTGCTATACAACTCTAACCATTTACTACTGACATATAATGGTAGATTTTTTATAACAGTATTCAAATACACATATAAAATAATTTCTTTAGTAATTTTCGAGTATTAAATAAACCTGATATGTCTGCGATCTGGTACAGGAGTTACAAGTTGTCACTTATTCGATTCTGTTGTAAGTTAAATTCAAGCCATCTTGCTTCATAGGCTAGTCCGCAGCAACAAAATAATGCTTTGGCATAGAAGAAAGTCAAATTAACTGCTAGTCGAAATGTCTGTCGGGTCACTTATACGAACAGGGTCGCTGTGTACTTAAAAATGCGGCGAAGAATCAAGTGGCTGTAATTACAGAATAATGAGAGACATGTATCAGTCAAAAGGGCGTGGTACAAGGTTGTAGTCTAACCCCATTAATGTTTTCAACTTGTATGTAAAGATAGCAATGAAGGAAGTGAAAAAATGAATGTAGCATAAGTGTTCAACAAATCGTAGCATGCTGACTTTTTTTGATGACATTGTCCTCTTAGCAGAATATATTAGGGTTCCTTAGAAGTTACTGAATGACAGGAACAAAATATTAAATATGAGCCAAAATCAGAGAGACGTGATTAAATGTAGCAGAAATGATAGCAATAATTTTAGATTAAATGTAAAAAAGTATCTGATTCAGTAGGAGAGGTAAGCGAATTCTGCTATTTGGGAAGTACTATTGCAACTGATGTCCGATGCAATAATGATTTTAAAAGCAGAATAGCACTAGCGAAAAGAGCCTTCTTAAAAAAGAGGAATCTTTAAATTTCAAATATTGATCTAGAACTTGCAAAGAACTTATTAAAACACTATGTACGCAACACAGCACTTTATGTTAGCGAAGCATGAACTTTAGGAATACTAGAAGGAAGAAATATTGAAGGCGGTGCTTCAGAACGATGGTAAAATAAAGTGAACATATGGAGTACGAAATGAACGTGTCTTGGAGATGATGGTTGAGGAGATAAAGTTAGTGTTCAACAAATCGTAGCATGCTGACTTTTTCTTGATGACATTGTCCTCTTAGCAGAATATATTAGGGTTCCTTAGAAGTTACTGAATGACAGGAACAAAATATTAAATATGAGCCAAAATCAGAGAGACGTGATTAAATGTAGCAGAAATGATAGCAATAATTTTAGATTAAATGTAAAAAAGTATCTGATTCAGTAGGAGAGGTAAGCGAATTCTGCTATTTGGGAAGTACTATTGCAACTGATGTCCGATGCAATAATGATTTTAAAAGCAGAATAGCACTAGCGAAAAGAGCCTTCTTAAAAAAGAGGAATCTTTAAATTTCAAATATTGATCTAGAACTTGCAAAGAACTTATTAAAACACTATGTACGCAACACAGCACTTTATGTTAGCGAAGCATGAACTTTAGGAATACTAGAAGGAAGAAATATTGAAGGCGGTGCTTCAGAACGATGGTAAAATAAAGTGAACATATGGAGTACGAAATGAACGTGTCTTGGAGATGATGGTTGAGGAGATAAAGTTAGTGTTCAACAAATCGTAGCATGCTGACTTTTTCTTGATGACATTGTCCTCTTAGCAGAATATATTAGGGTTCCTTAGAAGTTACTGAATGACAGGAACAAAATATTAAATATGAGCCAAAATCAGAGAGACGTGATTAAATGTAGCAGAAATGATAGCAATAATTTTAGATTAAATGTAAAAATAGTATCTGATTCAGTAGGAGAGGTAAGCGAATTCTGCTATTTGGGAAGTACTATTGCAACTGATGTCCGATGCAATAATGATTTTAAAAGCAGAATAGCACCTAGCGAAAAGAGCCTTCTTAAAAAAGAGGAATCTTTAAATTTCAAATATTGATCTAGAACTTGCAAAGAAAACTTATTAAAACACTATGTACGCAACACAGCACTTTATGTTAGCGAAGCATGAACTTTAGGAATACTAGAAGGAAGAAATATTGAAGGCGGTGCTTCAGAACGATGGTAAAATAAAGTGAACATATGGAGTACGAAATGAACGTGTCTTGGAGATGATGGTTGAGGAGATAAAGTTGTGGAAGAGTCTAGCAGAAAGAAGGTACAGAATGTTGGGTCACATTTTAAGGCAAGCAGGATTGGATAGTTTGTTAGTGGAGAAAACAGAGGAAGGAAAGAACTGTAGAAGTAGACGAAGAAGTGAATATGTGAAGCAAATAATTTAAGACGTAGGTTGTAAAGAATACATCGAGATGAAAAGTTTAACGCAAAATAGGAAGAGATGATAAATTGCAAAAATAAATAAACAATCTGCGCTGAAATTACTTCCTAACTAAATGCGAAGTAATTCAGTACCTGATTATAAGAGATCCGAATTATTTATACATCGTTCCGCTTTATTTAACAAACTTTGTTTGTACATTTATCTTACCATTTGATACACGAAGTAAAAATAGTTGATTACAATAGATTAAAGGTATATTATAAGCGCGTAGTGATGTATGTATCAGGAAAAAGCTACATTTCGTGAGGTTAAGATTTTCTGTCAAACAGGGATAGAAATAACGGAGGAACAAGGCCCGTGTTGCCACACATTGTGCTGTAAGCTTCGAGCTATCGATTCAAAAGTCGACTTATCATGCTTGCTAGTTCTCAACGTAGTGGACTTATTGCCATAGATGCTTCGAAAAATGTATTCCAGATCGTTTGCTAAGCAAATTTGACCAGTCCCTGAGTGGGGGCCGAAGAGCGCAGGCATCTTTTGCAGACGCGGCGCGCTTGGCGGGCGACAGTGGGACGAGCCTGGTCGACCCCAGTCGGCGGCGGTCGATGTCTCGCCTCTTCTCGACTCCCGCACAGTAACAGATGCGGGGCGGGCGGCGACGGCGGCAGCAGTCACGTCCGTTTAATGGAATTTCAGCAGCTCGTTACGCGGAAGGCGAGGCGGGGAGGGGTGGGCGAGGAAATCCAATAAAAGAAAACAGGAGGCGGCGAGAGCGGCGGAGGAAAGGCGGGAAACCAGTGAGAGCGCGAGAACTGGCTCGGGATCATGGACGCACCGCTCCTCCGCCACATTGAATATCCATTCACCGTCTTCACTGCCTAATAAACTGTGAATTCAACGGCACACCGAGTGGGAAATTTACCACTGCCAGAAATGTAACAATCCCCGCTAAAAAGGCACGAAAACAGGTCTGTTTGTTGCTGCCATCGGGAATGTTCCAACATGATATTAACTGCGCGTATATCGTATAAAAAAATCGGTTTATATACAGGGTGTTACAAAAAGGTACGGCCAAACATTCAGGAAACATTCCTCACACACAAACAAAGAAAATATGTTATGTGGACATGTGTCCGAAAACGCTTACTTTCCATGTTAGAGGTCATTTTATTACTTCTCTTCAAATCACATTAAACATGGAATGGAAACACACAGCAACAGAACGTACCAGCGTGACTTCAAACACTTTGTTACAGGAAATGTTCAAAATGCCCTCCGTTAGCGAGGATACATGCATCCACCCTCCGTCGCATGGAATCCGTGATGCGCTGATGCAGCCCTGGAGAATGGCGTATTGTATCACAGCCGTCCACAATACGAGCACGAAGAGTCTCTACATTTGGTACCGGGGTTGCGTAGACAGGGGCTTTCAAATGCCCCCATAAATAGAAGTCAAGAGGGTTGAGGTCAGGAGAGCGTGGGGGCCATGGAATTGGTCCGCCTCTACCAATCCATACTAACGAAACTAAAATGAGCTCTAACATGGAAAGTAATAATTTCCGGACAAATGTCCACATAACATATTTTCTTTGTTTGTGTGTGAGGAATGTTTCCTGAAAGTTTTGCCTTACCTTTTTGTAACACCCTGTATAAAATCCAGCTGCACATTTAGTTTTAGGTTGGAAGAATTGTTTGGGAACAGAAGTTTGATTCAAAATCTTGAGTAAGAGACCAACCGTAGCTCATTCTGGAGGACGCTAATTCGAATACCGTTCCGGGCAACCAGATTTCGATTTTCTGTGTCCTCAATGAATCACTCAACGTGAATTTCGATATGGTTACAGTAAAAAGGCTATGGTTATCCCATTCGTCATTCTCTATCCCAATCCAACTCTAATGATATCAGCGTCTGCGAGACGTTAAGATATAAAAAAAAGTAATAAACTTAAATACGAAAACGGTAAGTGATGGGAGAAAATTTACAACTGACGCAAAACAAAGGCGATATCGCATACAGATTAACACTAGCAAAGTGAGCCTTCTATAAAAAGATAAAAAGTTCTTGAAAAATATATATATATATTTTTACACATGACTCCTACAGAAAAGTGATTACCATCATTTTCTTGTCTAACGTAGGCACCTGCTGCGAATTCGGCCCTCAGAAATAGATGGCTTTAATTAAATACTGCGTTTTTATAGATTTGTTGTATCTTTCACATGCAGTACAACAAGTATACTGCCACGCATACATAATAAGTATCCTTCTTCTTTTCGCGTCGATGGCAGCATTAGAAACAAGGTAGTTTTTCTGCCAATGCGATGGTTTTGCAACTGGCTGATTGAAAGTCTGACAGATACATTTATTCCGAGTAGTGAGCATGACAACAAATGTACCACAGTTTCGAACTCGCCGCAAGAACATTTGGCAGCTGGTTGTTTTACCAGGTATCCTCATGGCGTGAGACTATTTGCAGATGCCAGCTCCAAATCAAGTCTCTTCAATGACTTACATAACTAGTTGTAATACAATTGTAAGAATGAAAACACTTTTGGGTCTAAGAATGGCTACACACTTGTGGAGTAATCATTAATGAGTCAACTATTCACTGTTGACTGATAAATATGTTCTGCTCAACCTCTAAAATTGTACAGTGCTTTCTTTCATATTTTCGATCCATATTCATCTTATTTTTTTTCTTCAACTACAACCTACACCCATTATTCTAGTTTATTCTGATAGATGTTTTAGTATATTTAATAAATAATCAAACGATTCTACTGATTTTAATGTGTGGAAACTATCAGAATCCATCTTTGTTCTTTATTAAATAAAAATTAACACAGCGTGGCTCCAAGGCTTGCATACAGGATAAATAAGGAGGAATGGTAAATATTGAAGGAGGTGGTTATATGAACGATATTGAGCAAAAACGTTCATATAAACTGTGTCCAATGTCCATTCTTTTTGGATATGCTGGAATGCTATGCATAAACTAGACCTCACTCCATTAGATTTATGTGTGTGGGAAAGGTTGAAAAATGAAGAGTACAAAGAAAAAGTAAACACAAGAGACAAATTATTCGCTCGTATTGTGAACACTGCTACCCTCATAAAAGTACAGCAAGACGTACTCAGAAGAGCTACACGTACTGTTGTGAAGAAAGCTGCAATGTGTATTGACGTCAGTAGAGGGATTTTCGAACATTTGACTTAAGCTTTTGTAAAATATGCATGTGGTTTTGCATGAATAAAGTACTTCGCTACGTTAATTGTGTACTATTGATAATTTTCTTGAGGATTATTTTATGTATAACATTCCCGCACCTGTATCTCGAAAACAAATGGAAATTGGAAACATGATTGTAACTGTTTTACCCAGTATTGTTCATACTACCATCTGCTTCAATATATATCATTCCTCCTGAAGCAGTAGAATTGTGTTATGCATAACCACCGTTGGGTGCCAGGTATTATAAAACACCTGTTACACGCATTCACACTCAATGGATCTACGCGGTTCTGACTGTCTAGGATCGCTAGAAAACACGCATAAATGTTTCTCTATTGCAGGGACATGGATTTTTGCCATTTAGCTACCGAACGAACACACACACACATAGACAGAGAGAGAAAGAGAGAGTATGGGGTGGGGGGAGTGGAAAGCGAGGTTTGACATGTCAAATGAGACAGACGCGGCTGTCAGAGTTACGTCAATTATGGAAACCGTTGCAGCTCTGCCCAGGTTGGAGCGGTGGACGGAATTCACTTATTCCAACTCAGTTCTATCCACCGGATCTACCTTTTTTTCCCTCTGCGTCGATTTCGTTTCACCCACTCCACTCACACAACCAATCGCCATGTCAAGAGCGACTGTCCCAGTCTGATTTGATTGGATGGCCTAATTGTATGCTTTATGCATCGTCCCTAATATATAATCAAGTGGTGTACAAGGGCAGCACTGCCGACGTCCGCCCAACTCAAAAGGAATTTTTTATGGTTTTTAATTCCGCTTTTTTTCTATTACGCAATATCAGTCTCGCTGGGATGGGGAGAGCTGAGTAAGAGGTTTGAAAAGGCAGCACGCGCTTGGCAGTTAAACGGCTTGCCACAGGTAGTCTGCAGGTAATAAAGAAGACCAACTTAATGGAGGTTTCTTACTCAGGAACAGACTTTCGTTCCATTAGCTGCAGTAAAATTAGTGCTTGTAAGCTGCAGGCATCTTTCAGAAATACAGTTCTTTTGTAACTTTACAGTACAGTGCTGATTTACAATTGTTTTATTATTTGTCGCCATATGGCCTGCGATATTGACTAAGAAAAATCATTTTTATATAGAAAATTCTGTCAGCAAGCAATTGTTACGGTGAATGTTTTTATTCCCCATGCCGTTTCACCATAATTGTGTGGGACATCATCTGCGGCTTCAAATTAATGTTTTCAAATGTGTTTAATTACAATTATTGTATACTAGCTGCCCCGACAGACTTCTTTCTGTCAAAAGTTATTGGCCTGTCTTAGTCCGAAGTAAATAAATAAAAAATAATTTATTCACTTTATTTATTGATTTAATGTCGCAATAATAAACAACGATTTCTTACAAAACTAAGTTTTATAATTCGTACACTGCAAGACGTTAGTAATAATGTGATATGTTTTTATTGTAAAGTTTTATGGTACACGATATTTTTTGTTTGATTACCTGGGCTGTAAAGAAATAAAGATGACGGTTTTCCAACGCCGGAGCAGGCAACATACAACTGTTAATGAGAGAAGCGTCGGTTTTCAAGATTAACGCCAAAAACACGCAACTACTGACCCTGGGATTTAATAATGGTCATGGCGAAAGCAAGCTGCACTGGAAATTGCAGACGTTTAAATTAAAATGGTACGTCAGTTGGTACCATTGGAATGCGAGATATCAACACATCTTCTCCCTTATATATTCCCTTTAGAATGGTTGCTTCGATAACATTGTTCAGTAATTTTTTCACTGCTAGCAGTGTGCCATTACAAAGACGCGGTTGGTTGATATTTCGGAACAATATGACCCTACTTTTAACTGAATAAGGTGACAATCCTGGCAAATCCAGTGAGTTCAAAAATTCTGATGGATAGTTGACGACATCATCTTGGTTATTTGCGAAACCAACTGATTTGTATGTCCTTAATTCACAGGCAATTTCATTTGGAATATTCAAATTTATTTCATTTACATCCGTGTTTTTGGCAGCTAATATAGCTCGTCGTCATCTGACACCGGCAACAGCGAACCTTAAAAAGAAATAAACACAGTAAGTCTTGTTACCTTAAAAGTAGGCATGAAATTGTAGCGATGTATATTTATTGCCCCAAAGGAAGTCATTTGGAAGCAGTTGTTATATTTTTATATGTTTGTAAGGAAATATATGAAATCCGTTTCAGTTCCTGAAACCAATGAGTACAATGGCTCTGGTGGTGGAACCAGTGTTACTAATTTCACTTTGCCATTTGCGCAACAAAATCCATTTGCTTCATTTTTGTATTTCAATGCCTTGAAATATGGGCAAACTGAGTTCATAGATCCAATAGCAACCCATTGGTAGGAACTGGAGTCAATTGAAACATCGCAACTGAAAGCCGCTCGTGAAACACTGAAAGCTGCTTTAAAACGTGATTATATTATCCTAATCCTTTCAATTACATTTCACTGTTCAGTCCGATTAGATTTAAAATTAGCTTTGTTTGTGGCGTTTCGAGTTCTTCAAGCCAGATTACTGCGCCTGCGACTTATAGGCGGCATGGGTCTAAATGTAAACACACTGAACAAATAAAAAAAACAATTGGTTTTCGAGAGAAGGGAAAATTCAAAAACAACCAAGAAAATACCACGCACAGAGGAAGTAATGATGACACGTACGTCAGTAATATTATTTTCGTTAATCACACGCAAACCATATTTTTTCTTCAACTTTAATTTTGGCAGGCATAGATATAATCTATCAAGCCTAATCAACTTCAAGGCATATCACAGATAATCGTAACGCGTCTTTGTTTTGTTTTGATTGACTGGTTTATATGGGAAAAGTGTTGTTTTTACTATTTTCCTCCAATTTTTTACGTTTTTTTCTCTCCATAAGAACCTTCCTAGTGACTTTACGAAAAAAATATATATATAAAATAAAATTAGCCGAATTGGTCGAGCCGTTCTCGAGTTTTGCGCTTAGCAACACATTTGGCGATTCATTTTTATTTATATAGATAGGTAATACTAATCATTATATATATAACTATACGTACACATAAAGTGTTAATCTTCAAATGATGGCTGGAACAGCACGTTGTGCACTTTTCAGACCTATTTGAACATGTAGCACTATTTATCCCTTTACAGCCTTTTTTTTAAAAAAAAAAAAAAATTGGCATTCGGCCTTGTAGCCATTTAGCCAGCAATTGTGTTTTTATTATTTTTCAATTTTGTTCATAGAATCTTCATGTGTTTTTGATTACCACAAGTAACAGGACAACACACGACGGACACTACACTTAATTAAAACCACCCATGCCCTGGGCCGGACTCGAACCGGCGACCCCTGCAACGTGAAGCAAGCTCGCTAGCCACGCGCTACCGGGGTCGGCCCTTTACAGACTTGTATTTACGATGTTGTAGTTGAATATTCTGTCACGACTTTTATTTATAAGCCTTTACTTGTTGCTATACATGTTGCTTAACACCGCATGTTTCCTTGTGCTGTGATTATAAATGCAGTAATGCCAACCTAGTTTCGTTTTGTGTTATTGTATCATGTTTATCTCCGGTCAAAATATCTCTCTGTTTCTGTTAGTCGTTGTGCTTGTCATTATTATGTGTCTGTGTTAGTTTTCCTATGTAGTAGTTGTTTTTATTGTGTTTAATAGTGTTTTATTTGTTAAACTGATGAATTCGTTTAAACTGTTTTCCCAAGGGAATAAAAACATTCACCACAACGAAATGAAGTCTTCACGGGTATACACCCGTGAAGGCTTCATTTCAAGCATACGTCGGGAAAGTCTCCGTTCTTACATTCACCACAACATTTGTCTGTATGTGGAATTTTATTAATAAAAATCTATTCATCAGAAACTGTGGAAAATGGCCTACAACTAAATTTCTGTGAGATAATACTGTTTTTAGGACGAAGGCATGATTTCAAACGAAGTGTTGTTTAGTTGTTGATTTCCATTGTTTTCATTTGATTTAAAAATTTACTAATAAGATTCCTAAAATGCTACCATGAATGTTATTAAAAAGAAAAAGTACTTGTAAGTTTTCGTTTTTCATGCAATCTTAAACCGAAAAACTGACTTCTATACCAAATTTCTGTACTGATACAGAATTAATTTTTTTCATAGATTGATACTACTCTTCTTAAATTCACTCATTATGTTCTGTCAAATTTAATTTACGCATCGTTCTTCAAAATAATTGTTTCTTTGATTAAAAACTGAATTTTCAGTATACGAATGGAAATTATTTAGGCCTTTCAGTATCTCTTAGAGTATACTAATAAATCGAACATAAACGGGATTCTTAGGTTCTATTTGACCAGTCTATATGTTTGCATTCATTTATTGATCGTCGATCGATAAATTAATTTAATTCTAATAGTAATAAATAAATTGTAGAACACTATAAAATTCTCACAAATATTGGATATTTCTCCTTTGGATACTTGCGAAGAGATTTTAAAGCTGTGTTTAACTAAAAAAACTGTTCTTGACGCAAATGACACAATAATTTCTCCTTATTGTAGAAGAGCCTTGCGACTGAGGTAACTGTATAATAGCATGCAACAAAAGTGTGTTTCACGTTCAGTACCGACACAAAAAAATGACGGCAAATCTTCATTGTACATTTTCTCTTTTTTAGGTGTTGTATTACACGTATCAACTGGTAGACTATCATTTACAATTGAAAGGAAAGTTCCATTAATTATCTAAGGTTCAGCATAAGGATATTGGGGTTTTTATACATGAAATATTTGTTTTTGCTGCCGAACGAGAAAAACATTGTATACAGCTCAGCAGATCATCTCCTGAAATCGAGATTATGTCGTGTTAACGCATGTAACATGATCTTATCAGACTCATTTATGTCAAATCCAGAATTTATTTAAAACACATCAAAAAATAATTACCAGTATCCAGCATAAATATAATTGATATAGTCAATGTACATACTATTCTGTGACAGTTCATCTCCTAGTACAGATATCTATTTCGTTCTGGAATTATTTTTCAGTAAAATTGACTTTTTTCCACAGCTCGCTCTCATATCAAGATCTTTGGAAACTGATTTTATTGCATTCTAAAAACACACCGAGGGAAGGAGTTATCCATAATATCTCTGACATTAAGTCTCCTGCGGTGACATCAAATCAACCTTCGGATTTCAGATTACGTGTACAGCTTTTTACTGGGTTGCACAAAATATTCGAGCATCAAATTTCAAGAATGGTAGATAACGAAGTCCAATTTAAATCAACCTATTTAATGCAACATGCGAAAGAAACAGGGGAAAGCCATTAATTGCAGAGAGTGAATAATCACCGGCTCGGGGAGACACAATGCACTTGATTGTGAATTTTATGATACATAACTTTAACGCCTTCCGACTCCCACTCAACTTCCGTTATAATCAGGTCACATTCTATCTCTTTATCTCACGTTACACATTCCTTCTCTCCAGTTTATGTTTTATCTTCCACAAAAAGGTTTTACTTATTCAGGTATTCGAATTTTCGGTATCTGTGTAATTGAACTTGCCAGCAAGCTGATCTTATTTCGCTGGCCTACTGTCCCTACGTCGACTTGGTTTTAAGAGCAAGTAGAAAATGATAACAATAAAAACAAACTCTTGTCGGGCTTCCAGCCGCGTAAAAATGTCACTTGTGGGACGTTTCGAAGGCGTCTATCTCAGCCCTCATTTTGATAGGCGCCTTCGAAACGTCCCACAAGTGTGACATTGTTAGGTGGCTAGAGGAGATTTTTTACACGGTGATTCAAAACAACGTGGACAAAATGACATAGTAGATCTGTCATAGAATAAGGATCAAAAATCGCATAGGAAAAGAGGGTCGCAAACGCCTGTAGAGGGCGCTAGAGCCACGAGAGAGCGTTGCGATACAACACGAGCCGCCACGATCACCAGACCTGGCTCCCTTGGATTTATTCTTGTGGGGATTTTTAAAAGAACTTATTTATGAAACACCTGTTGAAACGCCGGAAGATTTGGTAGGAAGAATTGTTGCGGTAGCCGGATGTGTTCGAGATAACTTGGTATCTTTAAGAAGTTGCGCCGTTCCATGCAACGGAGATGCCGCGATTGTCTCAATGCATCTGGAAAAAACTTTGAGCATCTGCTGTGGGCTCAACATTTGGCTTGCATTAGTCGCGTGTGAGTGAGTTATTATCAATAAAATGATCTGTAATGGTTTTGTTTCTTCTCTTTGTGTCAGTAATATTTTAAACGCTTTGAAGAGGCTCCGTATCGCAGTTGCGACCCTCTGTTCCTATGCGATATTTGATTCTTATTGTGTGACTGATCTACCATGTCATTTTTTCCACGTTATTTTGAATCATCCTGTATACAACGCGTGAAAAACTTCGATCTTACAGAAAATGATATCGATTTCATTTTATCCACTGCTATGTGCTTAACACTCATTATTTCCAATAGATTAAAAATTATTATTACCTCATTAACTATTGTATGTTTCCGTGATAACCACGATATCCTCAATTAGATCCGTTGGCTTCTAGATTTTCCTGCAGGAATCCTCCGCAAGTCCATTTATGGTAGACTTAGTAGTTTTTCTAATCTGTTCGTCTTTTACTATCCATTTCTATTGCGGGTTCCAATGATTTCACTTATAATTCCACAAATAAAGCACAGAAATTAAAATATTTTTCCGAATTCATTGTAGGAAGAAGGAAATTACTGTCCAGTATGGAAATCAGTGACGAAATAATCCGAGAACGGTACGGTAGCACTCCGAAAGTTTGCAGGGTAGAGCGCTAGTCCGTAATTTAAGAGATGGCTTGAGCGGCAACGCTGCGGAAACGCTACTCACTCTCGCACACGTCCCGAGCTTCCCTACCCCTCCTCGGCCCCTCTCCCCTCCGGTCCCGGCTGATTGGCAAACTTGGCATTAATGTAAGTTTTCCAGGGAGGCGAATCCTGGAGGGGAGTCTGGGCCACCGATTCTTGCGAGCACCCGTGAAATTACTTGCAGCGAACCCGGACCGGCCGAAGAAAAGTAAAGGAAGGAAAAAAAGTTTTCCTCCCCCTTAGCCGGGGACGTATATTTCCGAAGATAATGAAGGTTCCGCGAGTGACGTCACAAAGAGCCTTCAGTGCCCCGCTGCTGGGCCCACCTGCTGAAGTCTGTTTGTGTGCCTGCACGGATGGCCGACCGCGCCCGCACAGTGGTTGCGAAGGAGGAGCAGCTCCGGTTTTCCCTGCCTTTTGTATCGGCAAGCACTCAGACGGATTGTTGAAGAGATTACTCGCTGGAGTGTGCCACTGCTACTCCAGACCTGCCCTCCCTCCGATACTTTACTTTTTTTCTGGATCTTCCGCTCCGGTCGACTTTCTTTCCGGCGCTGCGTTCCTTGTGAGCAGCGAGCAGTCTTTCAGTGCGTGCCACTTGGCGTGAGCAACTTCACTGCTTAACCGCAGACTCGTCTTGTTTCTGCCTTCTTGATCTTCCGTCTGGAGCTGTTTTCATTTGCCACTCACGAAGCTAAATCAGCATATGCAGGTTCTTACTGATTACTTTCGATATTAAAAACACACCGAAGAAGATATGCATAATTTTCCTGTATGATGATTAAAACCTAAATAAAATTTCCAATAATGTTCTGCATACTGTATATATGTGTATCCATTTGTCTCTAATAGAATACTGCAAACATTATTATGAATATATGTAATTATATGAATTTTTTATATTACTTGAAGTTCAGAATCTCTCCTAAAGATTTGGAAAAAATATTAAGTTCTATGCTATAAACTGTTGAGGGCCCGATGTTTGTAATTTTTTTGCACTTTGTCCCTATAATTCGCGATTTTTCAGAAAATCACAACATTTTAAAACATTTTTAATTTAACAGCCTCGTTTTAGAGATACGGATTTGCATCTCAGAATGAGATAGAACACATACTGTCCCCCCCCCCTTTAAAAAAAAAAAAGTATTGATTCACCTGCATCGGATAATTAGTCTACTAGAGAAGATCCGTTCATGTACCTACGTCGAAACCGAAAAGTCGAAAATCGTGGTTTCACTTTAAGCGCAACGTTAGTGAAGTCCAACTACCATATTGTCGGAACTGTACTGGTAAAAGCTTTCATCACCGTTCTTTGAAACGATACCATGAAGCTATGTCTATTTTTGGTGGGTTGTTAAAATTTTAAATAACTTTTGGTGTGATTGCCTCTCAACACTTGGCATGGATTTCACGTAAAAAATTATACATTTCACAAACAAACAAAAAATTTACACTGAATATCGCTTACTCGGTTCACTGAGAAATGATTGCACTTAAGTTCTTATAGTAGGTAGGACGGCCATGAAAGTAGTGAAGAGAGTAGTCCTTAGTTCTGTCACGGGATGGCGAGCCATCGCAACCACGTCGATGAGAATATCACTCATTTCCACGTGGCATTCTTGCTGCGTAGGCTGAATAAAATCACTTTTTCGCTGATAAAGCTTTTTAGTGTTAAAATAGAAGTTATCGAGGTTGAAGCTTATTCAGTTTCATTCGAAATTTAATTATACAGTTCAAGTATCGGCACTCATGATTACACACGAAATATTCATGAGAAATTCGATTCAATTTCCAAAAAGCTTTCGTCCGCTGGTCCACTTCTGTCATTGCATCGAATAATTGTTCTAAACACATACCGCATAGAAATTTGCAACACTTCAATACACGACAATCAGTGGGAATACGAAATTAAAATGGACAGAAGTGTCAGTTTTAACTTCCGTTATGCGGAGGTGATTTGTGCAGCTTCGTCGAATGTTACATTTTCGCTGAAAGTGGAATCATGGTCAATAAAGTAACTTCGTTTTAATTTCGGAGTAAAAAGTCACTTCTTAAAGTGAATGTCCTGGAGAAAAACAGAGGTGAATTACGATTCAGCATCAAATTAGGCCAAACTTCCACATATTAAATATCGTCTCAATTTCTTGCTGGTTTAGTCTCTTGATGTTGTTCAAATCATTTTTCAGTTTGTAACCTTTAATAATTCTCTTGACTGTCTTATTAACTGTCAGATTTCTCTTTTTGTCGATGATTGACTGCATTCACTTTTAGCAGCAGCAAAGTAGTAGGGAACACGAACATTTCAAAACGAAGAATATTCTGAGTTGACAGATGATGAAATAAACTATTCAAAGCAAAGTCTGTTATACTCAAGCAAATTGGGCACATAGATCGACATAAGAAATTGCAACATGTAATTCAATTAATCAAATTCATATAAATCGTTGAATAAACAACAGTTATACAAATAAATCCTTTTCTTGTCACAATTTCTTCCATCACTTATGCACATGTTTAAAAAAAAAAAAAAAAATCATCCAAATAGATATTCCAAATACTAACGATATATGTTCGCGTAATGAGTTTCTTTAAACAATCACCGTAGAAAAAGTGAGCATGAGTACAGCAAATGAGAGAGAAAAATGAACTTATATCATCTGGGCAGGCAGGGGGTGCTGGCAATCATCACAATCAATCACTTTGAGCCAAACTGAATATACTGAGGACCCTATTGTGTTCCGGTGGGCCTTAAATACACTCTGGGTAACGGTTCTTTGGTTTGTCTGGTGTCTTTTTGGGAGGAGCACTGCCAGCATTGCCTCCCTAACTGTCTAGTTGCCAGGTGTACAATCTCTGCCAAATGTGAGAATACAGTGGCTCCCACAGATGCTACCCCTCCAAAAGATGACTTTTGATGTCCGCGGGTTGACGACAAGGCACAACTTTCTTCGCGTTAACGGAGATGGCCGAAAGGGCTGCCTGGTTCACTCTCCTTACCGCAATTTAAAATTCTTAATTCTACTCCTTACTGAATATTTAACCCTACCACTTGCAGTTCTTACTTCTACACTGAAGAGCCAGAGAAACTGGTACACCTGCCTAATATCGTGTAGGGCCCCCGCGAGCACGCAAAAGTGCGGCAACACGACGTGGCATGGACTCGAGTAATGTCTGAAGTTGTATTGCTGGAGGGAATTGACACCACGCATGCTACAGGGCTGTCTATAAATATGTACGAGGGGGTGGAGACTCTTCTGAACGGCACGTTGCAAGGCATCCTATATATGCTCAATAATGTTCGTGTCTGGGGAGTTTGGTGGCCAGCGGAAGTGTTTAAACTCAGAAGAGTGTTCCTGGAGCCACTTTGTAGCAATTCTGGATGTTGGGGAATCGCATTTTCCTGCTGAAATTGCCAAAGTCCGTCGAAATGCACAATGGACATTAATGGATGCAGGTGATCAGCCAGGATGCGTACATACGTGTCACCTGTCACAGTCGTATCTAGACGTATCATGGGTACCATGTCACTCCAACTGCACACGCCCCACACCATTACAGAGGCTCTACCAGCTTGAACAGTCCCCTGCTGGCATGCAGGGTCCATGAATTCATGAGGTTGTCTCCATACCCGTACACGTCAATCCGCTAGATGCAACTAGAAACGAGACTCGTCAGACCAGGCGACATGTTTCCAATCATCAACAAACCAATGTCGGTGTTGACAGGACTAGGCGAGGCGTAAAGTTTTGCGTCGTGTACTCATCAAGTGTGCACGAGTGGGCTTTCGGCTCCGAAAGTCCATGTCGATGATGTTTCGTAGAATGGTTCGCACGCTGACACTTGTCGATGGCCCAGCATTTAAATCCGCAGCAATTTACGAAAGGGTTGCACTTCTGTCACGTTGAACGATTCTCTTCAGTCGTCGTTGGTCTCGTTCTTGCAGGATCTTTTTCCTGCCGCAGAGATGTCGGAGATTTGATGATTTACCGGATTTCCGATATTCGCGGTGCACTCGTGAAATGGTCGTACGGGAAAATCCCCACCTCATCGCTACCTCGGAGATGTTGTGTCCCGTCTCTCGTGCACCGACTATATCACCGCGTTCAAACTCACTTAAATCCTGCTAACCTGCCATTTTAGCTGCAGTAACCGATCTAATGACTGCGCCAGACACCTGTTGATTTATATAGGCGTTGCTGACCGCAGCGCCATACTCTGAGTGTTTACATATTTCTGTGTTTGCATACGCATGCCTATACCACTTTTTTGGTTCTTCAGTGTATGTTTAGACACTGGTGTGACTTGCGCTACATTACGAGAAACTGGATTAGTGTCTCTAATAATTTAAGAGAAGGATACCGCTTAGGTTTTTAAATGTGAGTGGTGGCAATCCTGATCGGACTTTAGTGCAGGAAGCTACCTCCTCCCCGCTGCAGACGGTGGACCCCGGGTCACGTAATTCATTTGGGTGGCTCCCAGGCCCGCTGCTAGCTGCCCAATCTCGGTCCAGACCCAGGAATGCCGCCAGACCAGAGTTGCTCCGCACCGCATACCTTCGCGAGCAGACGGGATCCACGGCGGATAAAACTTACCATAATGTTTCTCTACACATGGAATTCCGTTATGACGTAACAGCTTTCGGGGATGATAGAGAAGGGGTAAGGTATTAATTTGAGGTAAAGGACTCTGGTCCGGAAACGATCAAGTCCAAAGATATAAGCGAAAAAATTCTTTCTTAGCCTCTCACAGCGCTCAAACTAAGAACCTAAATTACCGAACCCTGATCATAACTTAGAATTTCGGCTGAGTAGTCCCAGTATCCTGTGGTAATTTCTCCTGTTGATGGACTAGTAAGGGCGCACATAACTTGATCTCAGAGATACCTAAAATCCTAAGAGTGCGGTACAGTAATAACGAATTTACATGTACGAGTTTCACAAGCTGCTACATTTACAACAGTTTTTTTTTAAATTCAATGGCGTCCCCGACGTCAAAGCAGGCATATCATCGCCGAACAAAGTTCTTTCGTACCCGTTATAATATTATCTGTGTCGTTCGAACAGTGTCGCACGCAGCGAAAATTCTTCCCAATCTCGACAGAATATTTTTCACGTGGTCCCACAAGAAGACATGAAGTGGGGTGAGAACAGGTGAACGTGCTGGCAACAGAACAGGACCTCGTAAGCCTGTCTATTTTTGACGGAATGTCTGATCCAGGTGTTCAGGAACCCTCAGTACAAATTGAGGTATGGCTACATGATGTTGGAACCATATCCGTTGGCGAGTAACAAGTTGGATATATACCCTACCACAAAACTTCAGCAACAACAGCACCGTTACATGTATTCCACTGTTGGAGGTATCAGAACGATTTTTGACTAGTGTAGGCCCGTGATCGTTTTTTACGTATCGTCACGGGTATAGAATAGTTCCAGTTTTCAGGGTCAAACATTATGACAGGTTGACCTGGTTTGACCAAATATAAACTTGACCTGTGTTTCAGGGCGAATAAAATCTCTTGAAGTTAAACTGAAGAACACAGAAACATTAATAGAGGTAGGTATTAAAAATGAACATGGACAATAGCGCAAACGTATAATTGATCCTTTAAGTTCATTCTGCAAAATTAAAAAAAAAAAAAAAAAAAAAAAAAAAAAAAATCCTGTTTGCTTCGAAAGCATCACGTTGATTTTTTTTTTTTTATTTATTTATTGAGACTGTTCAAACACTCATAATGTAGTCATTGGTCATAGTATCTGTAACAGTCAGAGAACTTAATACACATTCCACATTATTAAATAGTTGAGCAATTCCGAAGAAATGAATTACCATAATAGTTGATTCGTTAACATATTTGGTCTAATGCCCACTTAAAATAACCTAATAACTCACAGAGAACTTTAATAAAGACCACTAACGAAAGTGTTCAGTACAATATCTAAAATGCAAGTAAATCATAATGCATAATCTTTGGTCAAGCAACAACATTAGTGAAAATTTTAAATAAATGAAATTTATCCTAAGCTGGAATTACAATTGGCATTCATGGTTACAGCAGAGACTATGAGTAATTAAATTTCATTACAAATTTGTTAGTGAAAGCAGATCCATGTTTTTTCAGCTTCAACATTTATCAATATTTTTTTAACTATGAAACGGTGCGAAGAAAACTTAATGAAAGTATTATGGCAATTAATTTGGTAGCATTGCTTAGCTATTAAATTGTGGACATAACCACTAATTTCTTCTAATGATATCTCTGGTGGCTGTTTTTCGAGCGAAGGCTGACACGTGACACCGTTCTCCAGCCAATAGCTAGCGTGGTGAGTGAATGAGTGACCTTAAGAAATTTTATTGGTGATTATAAACTTTCGACTTGGTCGTTCCGGATCAGGGTCCCTTACCTCAAATTGATAAATTTACCCTTCTGCATCATCCATGAAAGTTTTCATCACCATTACGGAATCACCCTGTATACAAACAAAACAGGGCAGTTCAGTCATAACCAATGTACTGAGTGAGTGAATGGACTTCAAATACAGATGGTGAATTTTCCTCGCAGCCACTGCTCTCTGCCAGCCTACCATCAAACGAGTACTAGATGTGTGGTGGTATTTTAGGAAATAGGCTAAGTCAGCGTTCGTAACAACTTCCTCCCCTTTTTCAGTGTTCTATAACTCAATTCTTTTTTTCTCACTTATTTCTTATTGTATCACAGGTCTCTATGTTGTAAACGGAATACGTTGAGGACGTCAAATTTGCACATCTTCCGTGTTTCGTAAGCCAAATATTGTATTAAAAAATTGTAAAATTTAATTATTTTTACCGAAAGGTGTGGGCAACGCTATGTAGAGTGCTCCCCAATTTTTTTTTCTGCATATGGCACTTCACCTCTTGGATGTGGAGGTAATTAGAGACTGCAAAGAACTTGGGGAAGGAATAGATCTTTTGAAGAAACCATCCCGGAAAATTTCGGGAAACCATGCCAAATAGAAGTCTGGATGGTTGGACAGGTTTTTGAACCCGCGTCTTCCCGAGTTACCACTCACTCACCGGAGCTCACTGATTTATTCCTAATTGATGTGATAAATTTGACTGGAAAGAGCTAGGAGTGCGAGAGGCAGCTTTGGCGAGATGCGCAGTCGTATTAATTAAACTAAAAATGTGTCAGTCGTTGAATTTTTTAGCATACCTTTGCCGTCTGTCCTACCTAATCACGCTCTGTAAAGGTCTTTGCGGAACGCCATAATGAAGAACCGCATCATTCACACAACGTCGGGACTAATGGAGCTGTTATTTACTACACCTTTCAAGAGGATATTTCTAGGTATAATTAGAGCCATTATGCAATTCAGCGTCGATCCATCAATCTAACATTACCTGTTTATCCATTTTCTGGTTTCCATAGCTTGTTCGGAAATTATTTTGTGGCTACTTGGAGACGATACACGTTATACTGAAATACCGAAGACGTTTTATCTTCAAGATGTATACACCTGACTGACGGTTTGTGACATAATTTTGAAATCATGTAATAGTCCAGATTCTAATTTCATAAAAATGAAATAATTCGCATTGAAAAACACCATTACATTAATAAAATGCGTTGTGCCTGTAGCCTGCAGGTCAACTCAAAGGTAATGAAACCATCGGCGAGCGAGTCGCACCACAGAGCTGCTAAGCTAACAAGGAAATTTCAAATAAATAACTGCCTATGATTTTATTTGTATTTATAGTGTTAAAATGAAGTGTAACCGCGATAACGGTTAAAAGACATTTCTTTTCAGGAAATAACTGCACACAAGTACGAAGGGCAGAGATAAAAATTTTAAGGCAAGGCTGAGATATATGCTGCCTTCGATTAAATTTACACTTTGCTTTTAGCTTATTTACGACTGTTAGGTACAGAAATTCATAAAAGCAAAAGAATATATGATGTTTGTATTTTCTGTATCAGTTACTAAAACAAGGTCACAACATGAGTTAAGATTATTTTGTTTTTATATAAAAGGCAAGAAACATGGAAGTTTATTAAAAACTAAGGGAAAGTTAGATTGAAATGTAGGTATTCGTGAAATATACCATATAAATCAAATAAATATCAGTTACTCATTTTTTGAATTGATATTTTTTATAACAACAATTATTTTGGTCGTTTAAAGTCAAATGCAGTTATTTGAAAACATCCCAGCCAAATACTCCTAGAATCAGAGAAAGTTTTTCTCACATTGAGAAAAAATATCAATAATAAAGATACGATTAATCATCATTAATTTTTCATTACAAATTTTCAAGCACAATTTCTTACTATCACCATACATGATACGCGTCATTTTTGAAGCGCGTTTAAACTAGTATACAATAAACCGCTATGAGGGTGTTTTTATTCCTTTTTAATATAGGTTCCTTCACGTGAGCTTTTGATACTATGTATTAGTTGACCACATGTCAGAAACGAGAAATTATTTCAGTATGAACACACAATACTTTCAATCCAAAGCTCTAATTCAGATCTGGTTAAAAAATATTTAATTGAATGTGATTAAAATACTAAACAAAGAGAATATACATTTTTACGGCTCGCTAAAATATTTCAAATTCAATATAATATTTGTGATAAATCTTTATGTGATCAATTTTGTTAATAGTCCAAAGTTATACACTAATTACGTTTTTTATTATTCAAAAAAAAAACTTGAATTTTTGTAGAACTTCAAGCATAATCTGGGGAATTATAATACACACCAATGAATCAGTTGGTGGCATTATCTACGTAGAATTCAGCCAGTTAGTCGATTAAAAACGGAGTGAAACTTGAAATACGACACACAAAAATTTATATTACTGTCTCATAATTCTTTTTTACGCCTGGATTATATTCTTGCATTAAAAATTACTTGTCATACCATCAACAAAACCTAATAGTGAGCGAATGTTGTATATACAACCTATCAGTTCTTAAGAGAAGATAAATTAAGTTTTAATTCCTGTCTTCTTAAAGTAAATCCGTAACTTTACCTCCATTATAATAATTCACTGAAAATTAGTACCTCTACGTTGCGTACTACTGTTCCATTTATATGTTGGATTCCCATCATCATGTCAATTCATCTGAATCACTCCAATCAGCCCTCAAAAACAAACCTAAATATCCAGAGTTGTTACAACAACAATATAAAAAGTTCATCAATATGCCTAACACCCTTTCAAATTTCTCCTAATAACAATGTTAAAATAATAAGATTGACTGCATGAGCTCTTATGCCCAATGACGATGCGTTTGCGTTACAAACACGTGTTTACGTATCAGCAGAAAGACCTCAGAACTGTTCGTTAGAAAGTTTCTCTGAAAGTCTAATAAATTCAGCTGCTTTTATTCTGTATTTAACAAAGCAGATTCAGGGGAGGCAGATCAAAGATTGCTCACAAAGCGAATTCTTTAGAAGTTTTTAATAATTGCTTTTCGGCTTTTTGAGATAAATAAAGGTCGGTTCCTGGAGACGAACATACCCCTGCACAACTAAACAAAAATATATCAATTCGAAGATTGTTTATAAAGCGAAGAAGTTTTTAATAATTAATTTTTCAGTGTATTCAAAGAAAGTAAAGGTCTTTCCCCGGAAATGAAAATCGGCCTGTACACCCACAAAATTTGTATACCTACATCTGTTTATTTATAGTCGTAATATCAAGTTACAGTTAAATATTTTGTTTTGTTTTGAAACTGCTTTACGTCTCTTTTTAACATCGAGGTCTTTAGAGACGGGAAAGGATGGTGGCAAGGAATGGGAAGGAATTCGGCCATGGAAGCATCCCGGCATTTGCCTGGAGTGATTTGGGGAAACCATGGAAAACCCAAATCTGGATGCCCGGACGGAGATTCGAACCGCCGTCCTCCCGAATGCGAGGCGAGAACGCTAACCGTTACACCGCCCCGCTCGGTAAATATTTGGCCACTTAATGTTTGTGGGAGTGAAAGTAGAAGGAAATTTTGGTTGGTGTTATTGTTTTTTGAGAGTTTCACCATCCTAAGATTTTTTATTTTTTACCTATGGCTTTACGCCTCATCGACGTCGACGTCATTAGAGGCGGGATGGGACTGGGGACAAGGAACGGGAAGGAATTCGGCCATGGCCTTTTGAAGGAAGTACCCGGCATTCACCTGGAGTGATTTGAGAAAACCATAGAAAACACAAACCTGGCTGCCCGGACGTGGATTCGAACCGGCGTCCTCCAGAATGCGGGGACAAAACGTTAACCACGCACCCACCACGTTCGGTCCTGTCATGTTGATTAAATATCTGTTTTGTTTGAAATTAAGATAAGATATTCACAATCCTCGTAGTAGCTAACCCCTCATTCAAAAAGCTCTTTTTATATTTACAGATCATTGATCTTGGTATTTAGTCCGGTAGGTTGGCGGACTGATATGAGTCCCCATCCTGTTAGGGAGCCCTATATGTACTTAATTCATTTTAAATGTAAGTCTAAAGGTTTTATTTTTGCGGTTTAGAAGTTTAGTGATTATATAAACAAAAGAAAAGCCGTGATTACTCTAGTCGTTTCACAATAAAAAAACTGGACTCAAGGTGTTCCTATCTACCTACTTCTATTAAAGTGACGTTTTATCTTGCCCAGAAAATTGCTGTTTGGAAGACAAAACACACTGTCAGGTGACTAAATTTATTCTTTAAAGATCAGCAGCTGAAATGTTATTTCAGTATATCGAATAGAATAGATAGATAGAATAGTAAACACCCGTGATTGATACAGATTGTATGTTTTTATGAAAATTTAAACGAGACGAAATCTACCATTGTCCGTCTGATTTGATTGCTAAATTTATTGAATTATCAGCGAATTAATTCTCAATACCTTAAGAGGTTTGAAACTGATATTAAGGAATTGTGTTTGTGAACATAAACAGTAAATATGTTTAGAAAATTAGTTTATTCACGAGGCTAACAATGTAAAACATCTCTTCAAGAAATAAAATAATCTTTGTTGTTTAAAAATTACAAAATATATAACTAAAATATAAACGCTGATAGAGCAACAGCTATTTTACCGAGCGGGGCGGTGTAACGGTTAACGTTCTCGCCTCGCATTCTGGAGGACGGCGGTTCGAATCCCCGTCCTGGCATCCAGATTTGGGTTTTCCATGGTTTCCCCAAATCACTCCAGGCAAATTCCGGGATGCTTCCTTCAAAAGGCCATGGCCGAATTCCTTCCCATTCCTTGCCCCCATCCTTTCCCGTCTCTAAAGACCTCGATGTTAAAAAGAGACGTAAAGCAGTTACAAAAAAAAAAAAACTATTTTTAGTTTTATGAATAAAATTCGCTGATACTAACTTGAGTTTCAAAATATTTATATTAATATCCAGATTTGTTATACATTAATGCAAGTTCCCAAACTGTACATTCCTTTGCTTTTTAACTTAACATTCCTAAATACTTACAACGTTTAAAAAATATTTGTTTCCCTTACAACGTTCTTAAATGTAGTGGAGTTACATATTCATAACTTGCAGGTAAATTTTCTCCTGGAAATTTTTATCAACCATTTTCTATTATAACCTATAATTCCGAATCCGCTATGGACAGTACTTATTAGCGGTTTTGGTCTACTTTGGGACTAATTTGTACGTAATTTTGCAACTTTCCTCTTCTTAGTCTTCGGAAAAATCACAAACAGGTAATCCAGATTACTACTAATCCGGTTCCACAGTACTAAATTATCTATCAAATTTTATGTAGAATATTCATAAGTGACTAAAACGTCGGTCACTGAGGTGTACAAGGATCAGAATGACACACGAAGCTCACTAAATAGCTGTTATCAGAGCGATTTTCGACATTACGTCACCGGAATTGCGAGAAGAGGGAAAAAGTTTTTCTTTAATAGCAATGATAACGTCATTTATACAACGAGACTGTAACCTCTTCTTAAGAGGTTCTCGAGCTGTATAATTGGGTTAAATTAACTTCTAAAGTGAATAATTAAGTTCACCCTGTACTCGAAAGCCCTTTTGCTAAGCATTCAAAGGATTGTTTTTAGTAAAAAAAAAAAAGATAATCCCAAAACATAAACATCAAATTAGAATAAAAACAAAAGCTCTTAAATCTGAAAAATACAAAATTAGATAACATAAAAATGAAAAGCACATTGCTTCGCTTATATTTAGTCAAATGTGAGAAATGTTACAGTCAGATTATCTATCTCAGTAGATTTCGTAGGTATTGAAGGTACTGAAGATGCAGTTAGATCCTGGAGTGATATTGCCAGTTCACGTTTCACGTTTACACTTTTAGTGTTCGAATCGTCGCGCAGAGAAAGTAACGTCAATACATCTCGAAACTGGAATCCCCGGAATACCACCAACCGAGAGCCTGCATTATTCATGCTCAGTGGTATCGCAAACAGGACCACTGGAAACAGTATATCGGCGTCACCATGGCAACCAACTCGGAGCTGCAACGCAGAACTCTCCGGTTACATCACCGATTATTGCTCTCAGAGACCTTAGCACTCCAACTTGGGCAACAGTTAGGTTAGAGCTCCATCTCGGACCTCTAATAGTGCTAATACCGAGGTAATAAACAGCAATAAGTGTGATCAATTCTTGAACATTGTACAGTATACAATACGACTGTGTAATGTTAATATTACCTTATTTCCCTTCATTTATCCTCCCTTTAATTAGTTGTATGTAAGATAAATAAAGGAAATCATTCGCGTGTTGTAGTTATGGAGACAAGGTTTTTGTTGTTTTGTTTGTTTTTTTCTCCTTTTCGTTTCAGCCATCTATGGACTACGACTACGCGACTTCATTTCCTCTTCTGCGTTTCCTTATTCCGTCGCCAGTACTCTTTCATTCTCTGACTCACTCTTGTCTTTTATTCCTCTGAAAATGCCCTCTTTTTCCTGACTGGTTTTTCTTCAGTCAGATCCTTTACCTCCGCAATTTTTCCTCTGAATAATGCCCCGTCTTGTATGTCTACCATGCTGATCCCACATCTTTTCAGATCCTGATGGACCTCCTTCACCCACGGAACTTGATTTTTCTTGTTCTCTTTAAAGTTGAGTATTTTCGTTGCCAATCTTTCTGGTTCCATTCTCTTAATGTGTCCATATAAAGCTATTCTCTTAATTTTGTTTGATACCTTTTAAAACTTGTCGTATAATTCTTGGTTCGATTTCAAACGGAAATTAAATTTGTTTCCTGTCACTTTTTTTGCTCCCAAGATTTTCCTTAGAAACTTCCTTTCTTTCTTTTCTATTTCCGTCAATCCGTTTCTGGATAGAGTTTCTGCTGCGTATAAACATTCTGGCTTCACTACCGTACTATAATGCTTCTATTTTGCCTGATGGGAGAGTAATTTTGATTTGCATGTCTTTTACAAATCCTGAAAGCTGTTTCCATCTTTCTTGCCCTATTTTAAACTGCACCCTTTTCATTAACATTGGTAGTCAAAATTTCACCAAGGTATTTGAACTTCTGTGTTTTTTTAATATCACCATATTTAGTTTTCATTGAGAATAGTTTGTTAATATATGATATTTTGGTCTGCATATTATGTGAAATGGTTCTAATTGATTGTGCTAATCTTGATAATACTGCTAAACTTGTTTTGTTATTTAATTTTTCATGTGCCACCTATTGCACGATGGCATGATTTCGGTTGGTAGAAATATTTTATTACTACCGGCGTAATGTTTGGAGTCTTTAGATTCTTTGTAATTTATTTTTATATTTTTTCCTTTTAGTTCTAAGTCACATAATATTAAACCTTTTTTTAATAATAACTTGCTGTTTCAGTTATTCTTTGGAGTACTCGAAAGAGTAGCGCTTTCTTTGTATCTGTAAATATCATCTGTGTTGGTAGATAAAATTTTACCTTGCCAGTAGCTAGTAATATCGCCCGGTAGGTCTGGTTATTTAATGTGTATTGATAATTTTCGGTGAATGGCTCGATTTTATTTATTTGTAATATTATGTAAGTAGACCATATAGCAAGAACAAAGTTGACATAATTATATTATTGTTTAACAGTGAAAATTTATAATAATACTGATAATATAATTCATCCTTATCATTCTTCCTAAAAGTAGGGATAACTGTGAACTATTATCCTTGAATATCGGACAACTGAGACTGACTTTTAGAAATTTTAGTATTATGGTGGAGACACGGCGATCCTCCGTTTGACATTTGTTGGTAAGATTATGGCCAATTGCTGTAGATCCAAAAACCTGGAAGACTATTGCCAATGCCTTTTGAAAGAGAATATCTTGTAGTATGTATCTCCCTCGCTAATTTCGTTGAATCCACATAAGGGGGATGAATCTAAATGCAATCTATAAAGATGATTGGGAAAACTATATGGATGTCAGTTTTCCATGATTTCCCTAAACCACTCGAGGCGAATGCCGGGATGGTCTCTTTAAAAGGCAACGGTCGAATTTCTTCCCGTTCCTTGCCCTTGCCTCAAATGACATAGCCCTTGACCTCACGAAATCAATAAGCCGTCAACAAAAACTTAAATGCATGAAACAAATTAGTCAACTAAGCTGAATATACAAGTCGTTTTTTCCTAGTGGTAATACAAATGTAATGAAAAGTTCAGGTGTGGTGCAGATTTTTCTCACTTAAATAAGTTTTGTATAGCTCACATAATACGCAACAGCAGGATAAACATTTAACAAATCGTTTATATTATAGAGTCTATCAATTCATTAGATTCTGTTATTATTATTATTATTATTATTATTATTGGCGTTTTAGGGTGTGTCAACGTCTGGGTTATTAGCGCCCTTAATTAGATGAATTCTTACACCCATTCCTACCATGTGCTAATATTTTTAACTTCATATGACTGCTAAAGAGTAAATAACCATTTATCTGCTTCAGAAGATATACATAGTTTTCTGTATTTACCAGTAATACTTTTCATAAACCACACCCCATGCTGTAAAATTAACGAGCTTCTCTTGTCTCAAAATGTGAGACTGAAACCGACATCTGTTTCACATATTTTTTTTAATTTTTTTCCATAATATAGAATCCATTACTTCCTGCAGGAATCCATTTCGTACTTGTTTATTAATTTAATTTTTAACATCCTTGTTTAATATAACATTTCAGAGCTTTCAATTTTCCATTTCCTTCTATTTCCACAAAGTCAAATCCTCCTTCCATATAAAGCAGTGAGCTTTAGAAATATTATTTTTTCGCGAGTGCTTAATGTTTGATGTAAAAGCTTTCTCTTTTCGGAGAAGACTCATTATGCTGCTGCTAATTTTTCTCTCTGTCTTCTACTGATACTTTCAATATAACAGAATTCACAAACAAGTTACTACGCATTTGTTCCAGTTTAGATTTAATTTACCGTCGTTTCTACCTTGTGTCACATCTATAAATACCTACAAAGTCTGAAATCCAGTTACATTATAATCCTGACATGTAACTGATAAACATTGTAAATAGAACATGCTAGAAATGCTAAAGCTAGTTTACAAAATGTTATAATTATCTGGAACTGAATTTTATATTAAACTATTTCTTTCTTGCATTAACCACTTATCAGTGTATTAATTGTCTACTATTTATCATAGTACAATGACAACCTAAGCGTGTAATTATTAGTATAATTAGTACACATTTTTTTGCTTCTGGCTTTACGCCCCGTCGACGTCATAACAGGTAGAAAGGACGTGGAACAAGGAATAGGAAGGAATTTAGCCTTTTACAGGAACAATCCCGGCATTCACCTGGAGTGATTTGTAGAAACATAGAACAACCAAATCTGGATGGAGAAGCGGGGATTCGAACTAGTGGCTTCCCGAATGCGAGACCACATCGTTACCGCTCATACACTACGCTCGGTGATTATTTATCGAAAGATTACAATAGTTCTGATGGGGATTTGTTATTTACAAATTCGCAAACTAAAAACGGAATAAGATATTCACTCCAGATGTGAGCAACTAGTTGTAAAAGTTCATCTAAATCTTATTATTAGCAAATGGATTATTGCGATAACACAAAATAGTTGCCAAAATTTGGCGCGAATTCTGTCGAAACCCCGATAACTATCTATTATTAAAAAGTAATTTTGCCAAGGCATCCACTCAACGGCACCTAAAATCATATACGTTCTGCGGTATTCCTGATTAGTACCGTGAGTTAATAAATCCCAGTACTAAACATACGCGATTTGCAACTCATTTCTAACAACCCAGAATCCCTATTATTTATGTAGTATGTTTCATAAATAAATTACTTAAGGGAGAAACATCCGATATGCGTGTTATGTCAGCTGACTACATGAAATTAGCACGAAGAACGACCATTGGCAGTATCACGTTGCCTGCCAAGATAAATACGAACATATTCCAAATTTAAACCCTGCTTCAAGAAAATAGAGAAATCTTAACAATATTTTGGATCTTTAATTACATTTATAACGTCTATTCTTTGTTCTCCTCATCGAGTAAGAATAATTATGATAATAATCCTAACAATCCTAAGTGAACAAATATTCAAGATAAGCCAGATTTTCCAACATTTTAGTTATTTATTACATAGCGTAACTACATAGAAAATAATATATTTTTTCCACAAACAAACATTTTATTCATAAACATGAACACACCTGAGGAGTTCGTCTTTTACGCTTAAATCAAACTAATAATTCTGTTGTTACTGAAAAACCGAGGGTGGTTGGTGAACGGTTAGCGTTCTGGCCTCGCATTCGGGAGGCCGCGGGTTCGAATCCCCGTTCGGGCATCTAGGTTTAGGTTTTCCGTGGTTCCCCAAATCACTCCAAGGATGCTTCCTTCAAAAACGCCATGGCCGAATTCCTCCCCGTTCATTAAAGTAAAAAAAAGAGAGAGAGATAAATGCAAAGGTGGACGTACGTGTTAAATTGTTGTTTTCCTCATAGAGCTTATGTAATCGCGCCTGGTAGCATAGACTGCTCAGTCTTGACAATTATATAATAATAGAAGTAGGAATGATGCAGATAGGGAAACGATAACAATTCTTAACGGCTTTTGGAAATGGGTGATTCAAAATCAGAGTAATGTGTAATAAACTAAACAAAAGAGAATAGTGCATAGAGTCATTCTGTATATATCCTTTTGTGTTAAGAAGGGCGAAGAGGACAAAATTATTGACAATTTATTTATTTATGGTATGATGTTTAACAGGGTACACAGTAGGTTAGGACAAATGTGCATATCACAAGCTTGTAGAATTTCATTTCTCCATTTCTAATGTTTTAATCCAATCAACTGCACTGATCGACGCATCATGAATTTCTGCTATTATTCCCTTGAAGGCCCGAAGTGGACAGTCAGAAACGATGTAATGGAATGTCTGTTAGGTGGCTCCACAATTTGCAGAATCTACCCAACCAAATTTGTGAAATAAGTAGCTAAATCTGCCTTGTCCTGTTTGAATGCGTTTGATGATTCTTCAATGCCACCTGGGAAGATCGAAACTTTGTAACCGTACTGAAGGTTCCTTAAATGATTTTTATTAGCTTCTGATGAATGCTCACATTGAGTTATCCACAGCTTCTTGACGTTGAAAGAGGACTCTGCAAGGTTAATTGCTGTGCGCCATGGCGGTTCCCTGAATTTCAATCGTTGGTGTTTTGCTTGACTAATGTCTTGATGTATAGGCATCTGAGGGTTCTTTAGGATATTTTTCTAGATTTTTAAGAGAGCTTCTGATCTTCTTAGTGCTGGAAGTCAAAGGTTGCATAGCACTGAAAGCCAAACGGTGTTTGTACTCCGAACGCATCCCGTAATTATCCGCATTGCCTGATTGAGTTGTACATCTATCTTCTTTGTGTGGGCACTATTGACCCTGGATGAGAAGCAGTATTCAGCAACAGATTATGACAGAGCTAAGGCTGTGGATTATAAAACATGAGCACTGGCTCCACACGAAGTACCTGCAAGCTTGTGAAGAATATTATTTCTCGTTTTGACTTTAGCAGCCACGTTTAAAAGATGCTCACATATTTTGGTGTGCTGTAATATAGGAAGAGCTGGTCTCTCAATTTCACTTCCAGTTTATAGTTCGATTGTCTGTTGCGTAAATGAAATAACGATATAACTGTTTTCTGAGGATTTAGATGGAGGCGCCATTTCTTGAAGTATGCATCTAGATTTTCCAGATCAGCTGATAATGTTGTAATTGACAATCAGTATCAATTACTGACAATCATTAATAGTGAGCACTTATGTACAAAGTAAAAATTAATTAATCTATTCGGAAATTGTATTGAAATGAAGTAGGTAACCCAGGATGTTATGTATTGTAATTAACATTGGTACCTGATGATACTTAACGGATGTTAAAGTAACTAAAGCGTGATCAGTAATTAGCAATACTGTTTGTTAGTGAAGAATTATATGTACTATTCCTCATTCAAGACACTGTTCTCACGAGCGATCGAAGTGAAAATATCTAACCTAATCTAATCAGAAGTAATAACTTTCTTGATTTATGCAGGAAGATAGATTTTTAATTATATTTAAAGCTTTTTACGAGAAAAAAACCGCAATTACATAAAAAGTAAAAAAAAAAAAAACTGCAGAAAATAAATTAAATATTTTTAAAACTTGAAAAGGAATATGTACTACGCAAATACTTTGGAACGAACTAAGATTAATCTAAACCATTACAATGAAACACGCTCTAAATATTTTACGAATTGTTGTTATTATTTTTCTTCAGGGATGTGGTTGTTCGATCTCCAGGGTGTTTATAATTCAAGTAAAGCTAAATACTTGACTTTGATTTCCAACTGATTTTACTGAAATGGTAACTACACAAATGATAAGTTTGGTAAATAACTTCTGCTAAACATTAGAACCTCGTCAAAGAATTTCATTAGCCTTCTATCCAAAGTTTACAAAGGTATATTTATAAAAAATTAAGCGTCTAGTCTTCTAGGTAACAATTGGGTGACTTATCTGTAAGTAGAACTTGGGCGAGTTTTCCAACTATGATTGCAGCGCGCAACTCCACAGACATACTTTGAAATTTCTGAATAATTAAAAAGACAACCATTGAATGTTGCAACAACTACAAAAAATTCAGTCTGTAGGTCATGGTAAACAATCAGCTATTCTTAAATTAGTTTTGTTAAGTATTATTAGATTCATTCAGAATTTCAAATAATGCTATGAATTATTTGAAGGTGTTTTTCTTTTATTAAAGCCCGTTCATTTAAAAGAGGCGGTTCAAGGTTAGTCTGTATCTTCACTCCACTTCCCTAACCTCTAGCTACAAAGGGAGAATGTGTTGGGGTGAGGGGCGGTGTCAGTGAACAGTGTATAGTTTAAATAGTTTAATAGACTGAGACTAAGCACAGTGACCTCCGCTGCAACATCCAATAATAGTTTTTAATTACAATATTGAACATTAAAATTAATTAGTAATTATTACCTACACTATTAGCTACTCATTACATCATATTCGCTGAACATTCTAATACATTAACAAGGAAATCACGAAAAAATTTCAATGAACAAAATGATTTTCCTGATTTAAATAACACTAATTAAC
The DNA here is from genome assembly GCA_031002005.1 of Vandiemenella viatica. Taxonomy (NCBI): domain Eukaryota; kingdom Metazoa; phylum Arthropoda; class Insecta; order Orthoptera; family Morabidae; genus Vandiemenella; species Vandiemenella viatica. The sequence goes on from JARYHS010009186.1 coordinate 88,992,769, forward strand.
TAAACGAAAGGTAAAACGATGGAAAATAGTCAGCTTATTATGACAAATTAAAAAGTTAAATTGACATAAACTGGTTGAAGAAGTACATCTCTTCATTTACGTGTTTTCTGAGAATTTTTCCAAGGGCGCTTATCAAAATCACAAGGTTAGTGAGGTAGGAAAATGAATACCTATCCTCTCTCGAAGTTTTAAGAGACTATCGATAGCTACTTTTTGATGCAAGCAGTGTAGATTATCTTCCCAGAGGGAGGGAATACTTTCTCTGGTTTATAGTGCGTAAGCGGGGGGCAACCACTACTTATAGCGATGAAACATTATCTGAGGTGCACAACCTCACCACTTGAGAATTTTATTATTATAAAATTATTTACTTTTAATTAATTATGATTTTGGATATTTACTTTGGGTTTCTAAGTTCTAAAGTGACAGAACTTCAAGTCAGTGATATATAAGATCTCTGGTGAGGAGAAAAAGTTGAAGAAAAGAAATGAGAGGAGGCTTGGCTGGAAAAGCTTAATGAAGAAACTATCTACAAAATCCTGGCGGGATTTAAGATTGGAAATATAAGCTCGAGGGCGGAAGAAGAGTATGATAATAAAATTAGTGAATTGTAAAAGTTTTACTTGGTAATTAATTGTCGTTTTTAAACGGAAGATGAAAATAAAAATGGATGATCTTTGTTTCTTACTGAAATTGTAATAAAGATATGGAATTGATACTTAAACGACATTTGATATGATTTTAACAGTAATTTTATTTCAGAGGTGGTATCAAAAAACCAGTGATGGATATAGAGGACAAAATAAAAATCCTATTGAGCTTATCTGACGTTGGAAATATAAGGAATATTAGGGTATTTAATTTCTACAAGTAAAAAATAGTGGTAAAAGCGAGGTTGTAAAGAATATCCACAAAAAAAACCTTTACAAGTGTTCTATGCTAGAAGATCATATTGACATCCATTTAAAAGAAAGGATTGTTATGGAATATGCACAGAAGATATGTACAGTACAATCGTCCATGGCCCAACGGTATACAATTTAAGCAACGTTGAGATTTGGAGGCCTGTGTTGGAGCAAGGGAAGGCGATCGAGCCTATGCTATGAACGAATTGCTTCCTACGATCGACCGACTGACTTCCAGGGGGGCTGCTTTATATACACAAATTACGCCTAATTGGCGTTGCTACACCTTGGCTTGATACTACTAGAAGCTAAGACATACGTGACAATCAATAATTAAAGGAAAGACGAAGTAATAAAAAAAATTCGTCATATTTTGTTACGTATTAGCAAGTCAATCAAAGAGTCAGAGCCATTACAGTACTTCGAGACACTACCTCCCAATCTGAACTCCGCAGGTGTGAATTGGCATATCAACACATCCTGCAGACTAGACATCCCCCAGGCCTTAATTCCCGTTAATATCTTCCATCCTGACCCTATACACCCATCAATGGCCAGCACAATAGTTTCATATATTTTTCAAAAAATTTCAATTGTATTTTTATTTATTTATTCATATTTTTTGTTACTATTATTTTTTTAACCATTTTAATCTTTCTTATACTAGCGGCTATATTATCGTTGCTCCCCCACCACCTCCGTCGGTCTATGACTTTCTATGAGTGGCTGCGTCGAACGCAAGTCTTGTGCAAGCCCAGCCACCTACCTCTGTTAACTTGAAAGATGGGTTTTCACAAGAATTTTTGTATTTTCTTTGTTTGTGTTGATGCTGCCCTCCTCCCTTCAACTTTGGCGAGTCTTGGGTGTATTTTAGCTGTCCTTTCCATGTAAAAAATTATCTTCCTCATTTACACTAAAACATTAATAAAAGGTAAAAGACAATTGTGACGTAACAGCAATTTTCAAGCAAAATCATTTTTACTGAGATCCCATTGTACCTTGATTGTAACGTCATTCGAAGGTGTCGCCCTATCGGTAACCTGCCTGTTACAAACAGTATGCAGCCGTGTGTCGCGATGTGCTGGGAGGGGCAGATTGACAGTGTCTGGAGTGTGGAGGTCCTCCTGCCTGAAGGACCCTCCGACGCCCGTCTGCTCCACCTAGGCTGTAACGAAGCCGTCAGGCGCCGGTCCAAAGGGCCATTAGTGGACCCAGCAGAGAGCGCAGCCCAGCACTATAGCGCCTCACACAGGACGCAACCGAAGTCTGCACAACAGCGAACGAACCAAAACAGAATTTAGCTTTTGATCAATGAATACTCGTATGTGTATAAAGTGAATCTTTCTCTCGTTTTAATGCTTTCTTCTCAGAATTTACCTTCATTATTATGGTTGTAAGGAATGAAATTGTGAAACACGCTAACTGACAGCTCATTATAGTTGTTCTACAGTAGCAGTTCCCAATTTCTTTTTGGTCACGGAACCCTAATTGATCATACATTTTTTTGGCGGATCCCCATTTTTATAAGCATAAGCTGAAAAACCATTCTCGCATTGGTAAGTCGTCACAAACGGAAGCAGAACCATGATATCCTTCTCACGGTGCGGTTATTACTCTTTTCAACGAACATTTTATTTAATTCTCGGACGAAACACGGAACCCCAGGGTTCCGCGGACCACCATTTGGGAACCACTGGTCTAAACGATGCCTTATAATCTATAAAATGAAACCCTTTGTAACACCACAGAGTGGTTGCATGAATTTCGATATGTACGATATACGCAGGATCGAGAGTAGCTATATGGAATGTCGCAGTAGAGAGAGAGAGAGAGTCGTTGGATAGTAGCGGGAAGACGTTAAAAGTGGTTTTATTATTGACTGCGCCTCATGCTAATTAACGATATGTTGGTCGGAAGGAACATTAGAAAGAGTGATGAACAGTTTAGTAGTGATGTGAACAGTTTTACTGAAGTGCAAGAATAAACAAGGACGTTGGACAGCAAATACAAGTGCTGTAGTAGGATCTTCGGTAGTTACTAGAGAGGTAGTCAGTTTCACCACATATTTGGACTTGCAGTCTAAGAATTATCGAAGTCTGATTAAACATTATAGATATCTGGTGGTTTGCAGTGGCTAGTTGTACCTGTGTGAACTTGATTGTAATAAACAGTAAACTGAATCCAGTAGATTTTGTTTAATTTGTGTAGCTGTGGTTACGGGTAGTACTCACAAGTAATTGATCTCGGGTGATTACCTTTCGTATTCGGGGTAAAAATACGGATACGTGGGGGCCGGTCAGATCTAACCTGAAGTGATTTGAAGAGTATCAGTAAAGCCAGCAGTGTAAAAATATAAACTGTAAATAACCATATAACGACATAAGCACGTTTCACCTTGTACACCGAGCGTGGTGGTGTAACGGCTAGCGTTCTGGCCTCGTATTCGGGAGGACGGCGGTTCGAATCCCCGTCCGGGCATCCAGATTTGGGTTTTCCATGGTTTCCCAAATCACTCCAGGCAAATGCCGGGATGCTTCCTTCAAAATGCCATGGCCGAATTCCTTCCCATTCCTTGCCCCCAATCCTTTCCCGTCTCTAAAGACCTCGCTGTTAGAGAGACGTTAAGCAGATTAAAATAAAATCACCTTGTACATTTGTTTCAGAAAAATTAAACAAATTACTCAGTAGAATTCGGTGGGTTTTTAACACTGTTTTAAAGACTTGAATCGTTTGGTGTGTCTTATGCTTCAATTTAACACAATGTCGGAAAAAAATAAAAATAATAATAGCCGCATTATCATTGAACTAACGCATCTATCAGTGTCTCCGATGAATTTCGTTTTTTTTTTTTTTTTATTCCTTAAACGTTATATATTGTAATACATAATGTGAATTCCACATGCGGAAACATGTAAGTTATGGAGATAAACTAGAGCTTCTTTGCTTCATGAACCGATGATCTCACGCCACACAGCTGCAATCTCTTACGTTTTCAATTGAAATTATACTAACTGTTAATAGTGAATAATGTATATCCGATGGGCTTTAAAATTAAATTTGAACTTTTTAAAGCCTTTAGTGTTGGCACTAAAAACAGTTTAGGAAAATAATACTGTATACCTGTTATTCAACTGAAACGTTTTGGTAGTCGTTCATATCGAGACACATTCTGCGTTATAAATGTTTCAGTTTCTCCTATACTGTTGCGTTTATTGATTTTGCAACTAATTACGTCATTCAGTAATCCATTTCCGATATTTTTATAATTTACTATTTAACGATTCGTTTACACGTTTCCTGTACGAATGGCTGGAGTGATTTTGATGAAACTTGGTACACAAGTTTCTAATTGGACGACTAAAAATATTGTAGAAATAAATCAACGCCAGTCCATTTATTTTGGATTACACTCGGGCTTAATCACCCAGGAACATATTGCAAATGGAGCGATTGACTTGAAATTTGATCCACAGGTTGTTATGAAACAGTATAGTCTCCTTCAATTTGACAGTATTTTTGGATTTTTCTGTTAGCAGTTGCATTAGTGTTAAGCTTGTACACTGAATGTGTGTACCATACTTGTAATATCTTTGAAATGGAGAGCAGGCAGTGAGAGAAATGAGATGGCGGTGACAGGAGATTCCTCGTTGGCGAGAATACTGTATTCAAGACAGAATAAACATGTACAAACAGAATTCGACAATGGTAAATGTACTGGAATCTTTAAACTGTGACTATATACATGTTAATGTTGTGAGAATAAAAGTACTAGTGAAGTAACATAGCTTTTGTGTGCAATTCTCTATAATTATGCTTTGCAAATAAAATGTGAAGTATGTGATGAAATAAGAATTTGCTTATAGAGTCAAATTTGAGCCCTTCCAGGATTTTTCGCTTCAAACTCAGTTTTTATTTATGATTTTGCTAGAGAGGAATTAATTTAGGAAATAAAGCAAGTCAGTATTTCTTCTAGTAAGAATTACGGCTGACGCAAAAGCAAACGATAGAAGAAATCATTACAAGGTGCAGAAAATTTGAATTTGTTATAAGTATCAACATTTTTTGACAATTAATCTGGTATAACTTGAAAACTGTTCAATCGATTTTGCCTGAATTTTCACAGAAACAAATCTTGTATTCTGAGAAAGAAAATTTACTTACTTAGATAATATCATATGTTTTATGATGCTATGTGATCTGCGGCCGAAACAAGAAATGAAAAAGCATGTGTAATTTCAATTTCTTTAATGCCATGTTCCACTCATTTCTGTAGGATCACAATGCGACTTGATCAATGCGTACATGGAAATAGTATGACACATTACGTTTCTCGTCCTAATGGTCTTCGTCACTGTAGAATTTTGTTCATGAAAAAATGGTCAAAACTTTGAAAACATTTTTTAGTCTAACCTTTAGAATGACAACTAAGATTCCCCCTCCCCTCCTATCTCACGGTGATTTACATATCTTCCGAATTTTCTAAATAGTTTTGATATTTTTCTGGGAAGAATGAGAAGAATATGACAAGAATGTTTCAAATTGTGCGACTAAAATTGCTGTACGGGCAAATCAACCTCAACCATGCCGGGCATCGCCGGGATCTTCACTAGTTCCATATAATTTCAATTTCAAATTTACAGTGCCTTCATGTTGTTTCTAATGATCAAAGCTAGGAGACTTGTATTACAATCCTTTTGTGTCTGTTTGTACGTTTTTTTCTAATTTAGAGATAATTATAAGAAATTTTTTAACTAAATTCGTTATCAACTGTCGAAATCAGTACATGTGGGTTTTTAGAATCTTGTTTTCAAATCATCCCCATTAACGTTATTCATAATGGGAGTTTTACTTTTCTGATGATGTTTAACTACTGCCTGAGGATAGTTTTGAGAGTACGCTAATTTTATTAACAATGGTTCAACCTTCTTGAAATACGTATTTAGTTCTTCATTTCCTTCCCTACTATATTTTGGAGCTATTGTACTCCCTAAGTACTTATTTCAGTAACCTTATTTTTGCCCTATTCAGCGTAAAAGATATGAAACTTGAAATAAATTCTTAGGAAAACTTTTGTTTTGCAGTAGTTTGTGTTCATTGATGTACACCATTTCTGAAGGTAAGCGTTACAACACAACTTCTGTTATTTACAAATTAATTCAAATATTTCATCCTCTAATGTACTTGGGTCACGAAGATAGGACGAATAAAATCAGGTGAATGTCTATATCAATTACTTCTTCCCTCGTGCCACTAGGGTTTGACAGAGGAAAATGGAGGTTTCTTGTGCAAAAAGTTCCACAATTTTCCATTAATTGTGGAGTATAATTGTGAATATTAAATCCTTTCTAGTTTATTCTTGTGCAACGTGCGTGATTCTCCTTGTCTGAAATTTTGTAGTGTCTCTACTTACGTTCACAAATAATATCTGCCAGAAACCTTCTGTGGATGTAGACCTTAGAGCCAGCTGACCATTAGAATAGCCTCTCAATTACTCCTCGCCTCCTGGTTATGAACTTTCGCCAATTAGAAGCCGCAGACTGGCCGGTGTGAACGCCGACCCGCGCTGCAGGTGGTTGCGCAGGGGGCGCAGTTTGTGTTTGACTTGGACCGCCGCCGTTGCTCGCCGCTTGTCAAAACAGATTGAGCTGCAAGCAGCGGAGGAGAGTAGCTGTCGGCTACAGCCGTCGTGTGGCCAGCCGGCCTGTCGCTCACTCTGAGCACAGATATTAGTTTACAATCCGTCTAAGGAGTCTCCACAGCTCGCGGGAAACAACCATCACTGTAACTCCTGCAGGATTTTATATTTCCGTCACTTACACCAGGGGTTGACAAACGTGTTTTCCTGGCGTAACACCGAGCATTCACGTATCCTCAAACTTACGATACATCAATTTAAAAATGAGTGAAAAGAACATGCATTGTAAATTGTTTCAGTTCTCGTATCTGCTTTCCGTACTATCTTCAGAATCTCTGCTTAACACCAGTGGTATGTATACCAGTTTGAGAACCACTCTTTTTTTTCTGACATCAGTCTTCCGACTGGCTTGATGCAATTCTCCATCTCTTCTTATCTTGTGCTAACCTCTTCATCTCTACATATCCCTTACAACCCACGTCCTCAATTATCTGCTTCATATATTGTAATCTCTGTCTTCCTCTACAGTTCTTACCTTCGACTGTTCCCTCCACCTGCAAATTAACCAATCCAGCATGTCTCAAAATATGACCTACCAGCCTGTCTCTTCTTTCTGTAAGCTTCTTCCACAAACTTCTTTCCTCACACATCATTTCCAAAACTCATTCATTTCTTACTTTGTCCATCCACTTAACTTTCAGCATTCTTCCGTAGCACCACATTTCAAATGCTTCAATTTTCTTTCTTTCCGGTATTCCCAAAGTCCATGTTTCGTTACCGTAAAGTGCTGTGCTCCACACATAGAGTTTTAAAAGGATCTTGCTAATTACTAGATCAGTATTTGAAACTAAAAGATTTCTCTTTTCATGAAGGATCTATTTTGCTAGTGCTATCCTGCTTTTAATGTAATTCCTGCTTCGTCCATCGGTTGTAATTTTGCTTCCCAAGTAACAGAACTCTTTAACTTCTCCTATTACATCCGGTCCTATTTTTATACTTAATCTACAAGTATTTGTATCATTCCTGCTACATTTCATCACTTTAGTCACTTTAGAACCTCTCATCTACACGATAACATGTATATTCCATGTCACGTGATAGGAACAAATAATGCTGTTTCTTAATTAATTTCAATGAAGTCTATTCTCCGGTGGTAATTTCCCTATACATATCACTTCGGATTTCACGAATTTTTTACTTTAGATTCTTTGTGTTCTATAAATTTTAAAGCCTATTCGTCGTTTACTTATTCCTGTTCCAGACACCCGTCCTACAAAATTTCCCACTGCAATATTTCTGAAATCAAATACTAGTTTTTCCTAATGGTCATTTCTTAGTTTCAAATTATTTCTTCTCGGAGTATTCATGCCTAATATCTAAAACACGAAGTAAATGCCCCAAGTACAAAACACACCCGCCTCTTGTCTTTCAACGATTCTGAATCTAGAAGCTTTATTGTATAGATACTGATTGTGTCCTGCGGTAATTTTCCAAAATCTAATTTCTCTCTTGTACCCTCTTGAACTTCCGTATTTTATACCCGTAATGTGAGTCCCTCTGTACTCTATCTGATAAAGGTTTCGTCTTCCAATTCCCCGGCGCATCCCATCATCAGCCTATCCAATAATTCCAAAATTCTGAAATCACCTCCTACGACTTGCCAAATGTACCCTGCACGGCGGTGTTAGTTATCAAATGATACGACAAGATATTTACATTTTATGTCTGCATTTTGTGCTGAAAATAAGAAGATGCATTTCTTTGCATGTGTGGTATATCATATTAAAACTCAAATTTTAATCATTCCCGGCATTATCAATCATGACGTAAAGAAATTTTATGATGCATGTATACAAGTTGATAATTTATTTTATTTTCAAAAAGCCTTCTACTCTGTACCACACAATTACATTTCCTTCAAATCACGGATTTGACGTCTCAGCCATTGATTTCAATACTCAAACCCATTCCTTTGTATGTTGTACACTGAGCGCACAATTTCGCACTTCTTGAAATGAAATTGAAATTAAAAATTATGAACAACAATCTTAACAACAACTTCATTATGTGGGTGTAACTGTCAATTCTAGTAAATGATATCCTACACATGAAAGCCAAATCTGCTTAAGATGTCTAGTTAACTGACACTATATCTATAACATTACAAAAAGCCCGCAAAACACTAGTTTTAAAGTAACGTCTTAGCATTGGAATACAACAACATCCGAAATCTTAGGCGCATATAGTTCATCAATTTTTCATCACTTAGTTTAAGAGAAGCTCTTACAAGTTGAAGAGTGGTTTTCGGTTTTTAGACACATATGCAGTTTCTCCAAATAATTCATAAATATAATTATCTAGAGTCTAGTTGTAAGTTAAAAGTTCATATTAACAAACTTGGCCTAAGTTGGGAACATTGCAATGGCTCGCTATTTAGTATCTTTTGATCACCAGGCTGTATGAATGAAATTGCAGGTCAAAACAGTTAATATAAAATTTGTTTCTAAGCCAACTAAATTACCATTCTTCTTCTTAATACCACTCCATTAGGATGTTTGCGAATGATGCCATAAATTACGTGTCCAAGTCTCCTGAGTTAGCACCTTCTTCAATTAATACGTAGAAGCATTATTCAACTTTTCGCATAATCTTACCTCTACCTTCCTGAGTGTTAATGCGTTAGCTGTAGAAGCATGTAAGCTCCTTAACTGCACATAAAATATGTTCCTGCTTTAACGCGTCAATTCCCTCAAAGTGTTACTTGGGATGTTATCTTTATGTATGAATCTTTTGGTTTTACGACACAATCCGGCTGCAAAACCATGAAGACTAAATCACATTTACTTTATATTTGTTCAAATTATACTATACTGCACTGAAAAAATCAATTGCATACTAACAAAAATATATGTATGATGACAGAGTCTTGATCAATCCGTCTGTGTTATTATGATCTATCTATAATCGAGGTACCTCATATTCAAACTGGTATTGAATGGGTTATAGATTACATACATGATTGCAGTTACACTTGTATGAAGTAAAGACCTCATTTTCCTTATAGTTATAACCCTATATTTTCACTATTCTGTGAAATCCGGTAGTTGTTCCACATAATTATTTTTCTTTTCAGCTCTTGTATGTAGGCAGGAAAGTATATAAGATGGAAACATGCGTCCTGTCACATTGCAGTAACAAGTTTCCGCAACGCACACATTTTTCCTAGCTAAAGAGGTTCTACAGATTTTTGTTGAAAGGAAGAAGAGGATACTGTGAGGGGCTCACACTGCCGGCAGTGTGTGATGCCCAACGTGAGTCGCGGGCGGCTCCAACTGTCAGGGGCAGGGAACTCTGTGAATAGGAACCCCCAGCCGGAGTTGGGGGAATAAATCTGGTGGACTGTGAGGACCGCGTGTGTGAATACACGTGCACGATGACGTCATTAGTCGACTCCGGCCCCTCGTTGCGGTTGCTTATTGCTTATTTCCGTGGCAGAGAGGCGAGCTAGAGAGCAGAAAAATATAAGCGAGGGAAGAATGCAATTTTCGTCTGAAGTTGAGGCCCATTGTGGCTACACCGTTGCCTAATGAGAGGAGGGTCCCCAAGCGAAAGCAACCTTTTGTGACCGTAGGCTGAGCTCCAGTAACAAGTGCGCGCTTCTGGGAATGTTTCATTCGAGAGTCACAACGACTTAGCGGTTGTTTGTGAGAGATTTAGAAGAAGAGAGTTCCAAAGGTATCTATTAAAAAAACTGTTTACAGCTTTTTAATGAAACAACATAGCTAGCACAGAAATATTATTTTACTTTCAGGTTGATATTTTAACTGGAATGTTATTAAAAAACAGTGATATGTCCTGATAGTTAATTAACAGGTTCAATATATATACAGTTTTTATTTAAAAACAACCAACAGAGGTCAATGATACGCAATTTTGGGTTCGGAATGAGTTGTAGAAATTTTCATTTTTGGGAATTAGTTGAAGGGGTAGGAGAGGTTGTTATGCACAATTTGTAATAATCTGGTTCTGAACTCAACACCGTGGTTAAATCACAGATGTCACTGTAGTGACGAAAATGAAGTTAAACTTGGTAGCCCGCTTCGGGTCTGTCGGAAAACTGAGCATAAATGGGTAGTCTCATTGTTTAACCACGACTTTTATTTCATCGCTTGTATAACACTAGGTCCAACAGACAGGCTAGCACAATAATACAAACATGCAATTACACTTATATCAAAAACTGCGGGAACACTAACTGAATTATAATTACCATGAAGTCACCGTGGAAGTGCATTATTCTCGATGGAAACGTCCACGTCTGTGCTACCTGGAACTTGTGTGTTGATTGGCGACAGAGATTAAACAGAACTATTTTATGAAAGGTCACACAGAAAGCTGTAGCCAAATTGGTTCAAAAGTTTATCACAACTATTACTGCTTTACAACATACTTCAGCATTGATATATATATATATATATATTCCTTGTACCTTTACACCTCGTCGGCGTCTACATCATTAGAGACAGGGAAGGACTGGGGCAAAGGAATGGGAAGGTATCCGGGAATGGCCTTTTGAAGGAACCTTCTCGTCTTTCGCATGGACTGATTAGGCAAACCATGGAAAACCCAAATCTCGAAAACTGGACAGGGATTCGAAACTGCTTCGTCCATGAAGTAAAAAGATGAATAAAATGTCACACCCCAAAATTGCTCTAATGTACGGGAATAAACAAGGAATATGGAGGGATGGTTGTTACTTTGGTTTTGTTAGTTGGGTGATAGTAGAACTTGTAGAAATAACAGTTCTTAAAAACCGTTAATTTTTCCATATATGTCATTTTTATATAAATAAGATCCTATATACAGTTGAAATGAGTCCAGTAATGAGAGTGTCAGAAAATTCCAAATCCTAACAACACAGCGTTATGCTTACGGTATGGCAAGTAGATGTGTTAGCCAACTAAAAGTATCTTCGTGACATCTTAGATTCCTAGTCTCGTTTCTTGCCAAACAGGACGGGATGTTCGACTTTTTTACAAAAAATGTCTGATGTACAGTGAGCTCTACGATGTTTTAAATAGTGATCTGCCTGATGTATCTTCATACTTAAGCCTATGTATACATCATTTCTTTATGTCTTGTATTATGCTACTCCAAGCATCGAATTGAATTTTAGTTGAATAAATATAACATAGTAACCGGGCAGGTTCAGGACTGAGATTATTTTAAGATAATTACTTTGTGTTTCAATTAATGTTGCTACCTGTATAACAGCATCTGTCAGCTATATGTAGTTGTAAGTAGGTCATAGTACCAGTTAACTTCTTTAGTGTAAAAGTGTTTTGCCGTTCATATCAGAAAGTCCTATATTTGAAACATTGCACATGGTAATTAAGAAACTTGTTTCTCATTACCTAGTTAGTTCTAGCTATAACTATTAGTCAAACCAGCGATTAAGGAAAAGCTTGAATAATTATTAATTGCCTGTTGTTTGGAACGGAATAAATGTTAGCACCTGTAGTGTGACGCAATGCGTACCCTACATATTATAGTATTTAATTTAAAGGTGAAGGGATATTCAAAACTCGTAGTATCAGAATGCTGCAGCGATGCTGCAGATTTCGTCTCCCAGGTATACGTGCAGCTTGACAAGGGATAAATGAGCGGATGTGTTGTCCGTATCTCCCCTCACACGTAGGCACCAAGGTGGCGCAAAGCAGATAATCCCAACTAAAAGCGTCCTTTAGAGGATCATGGCAGAATGTTTATGTTTTGTAGAAAATGTCTCGCTATCCAAATGTGCCACCCACAACAACAGGCACTTAGCTTAATAAGGGAGCGTTGGAGATGGGTATATTACTGTCAATCTTAGAAAGAAATAGGAGTTAAAGAGAAAGGGAAGTCAGTTAACGTCATCAATGGTCTTAGCAATTAAAATGCAAGGGACTTTTGAAGCGTGTGACATATAAACGATTTGCTGAGTGTTTTCTCCAATAGAAGACTTTGTTAATAAATGTTACTATTTTTTGTCAACAATTCTTTTCACAAGTGGGAGTAACGCTTGGAAGTGGTAGAAGATAGACACCACCACACTTGCTGCTGGAGACACCGTGCCGTTTCATGGAGGAAGCACCGAGATAACTTCGAATTACGATTGACGGAGTCGCGTTATTTTACGCTGGTTCCTTGTTCTGCGGCGGACGCGAAAGCTGCCTGCTTCTTGCGATCAATATGCTGAGGACCACCTTTAGTCTTGGTATTAGATACAAATCATTCTGTCGACTGAGTATTTATTGAGGTATACATCTGATACCACGCAGTGTACAAGAGTGCTCATCTCTTCAAATGTCTAGTGCAACTGTAGATAAAGACAATTTCTACCGGCTCATTTTTCAACGTCTTTTGTTCCAATACTTCTCTGTCCTGTAACGCCCTGTGCAAAGCAATTTCCGTGATAAGGGACATGTTTTGTCGAAGTCCGGACCCTGACTTAATTCGTGTGCTTTGGAAAAAAAAAACGATTAAGCTGTATTTTACCTTGTATCTTGTTTCATATGTCTCATTGTTATGTAATGAATGAACTTCAGTTGCTAAATTCAGTAATTTGGTGATTATTCTTGTCCTCTATTTGCCAGAAAATTTTGTATGTTGAAACGAATAGACCGATTAATGTAGGGCGGTGGTGTTTCCATGTCAAATACTTTCTGGATGTTTATATCGTTAAAAGTTAAATACACCACGTTCATGCTAACATACACATTAATTACTGTAAAAATTGCCAGATCATGACATTTTTAGATTTCGTAAATGATTTCAAATTAAATAGTCACCCTAATCATCAAATAATAAATTACCAAAATTAAAACCATCATTACCTATTAATTACTTAAAGTAAATAAACGTTCCCAATCACATTCCTACCTCACACTGAAACCACGGTTTACATAATTGTTCATCTTAATCTGAATACCGATCTCTGAGATTATTCCATATGATGAGTTACAATAAATACAATCTTTGGAGCTGTCGAATACATATATAAAATACAATTACTCCAAAACTCTTTCTGACCACTGATTACATGTTAGAGGTGATCAGAATTTGAATACTCTATAACTACGTCGTCAGTAATGAGACTGCGATCTGGCAGCCAGCGTGTCACACGCGCTCCTAAATGCGTAAACGTTCTAGCAGGGTTGCCAACCGACTCCAATTAGCATTCAGTCCTCGTTCCGCAAAAGCGTTGAGCAGGCGTCCGGACGTAAAAAGTGAAACAGCGCGCCGTGGCGTCGCCATGGAAACGCACGCTCCCCTTCGCGTCTCTGCAAAAGCTCGACTCGGTGATCGGCCTGTGTTCCCAGAATTTTCCTTCTGCGTTAAATTTGTACTTCATATCTCACGCAAATACTTCAACTGGAATCTTTCACCAGTTAATTCTGTTATATACTAATTATCTGTTACAATTTTAATTTATTTTATTTTGTACGCATATGTGTGTAAGCCGCAAGTTACTCAGTTGGTAACACTTGTTGGGTAATGATTTTCTTTCTAAAGTACACTATATGGCATTGAAAAGGTATAGTAGAATTTCTGTGTTTTACTGCATAACCATAATTACGAAATAAGCAATTTCGTTTAAAATAGACGGTGGATTTGTGAATAGAAAACAAGCTCCAACGAATACATATCGCTTAGCTTAAAGGATTATAAGCAAGGAAATTAAGGAACACCAAACGAATTAAAAGCCAAAAAAGAAGAAATGGTAGTGCACGATAATTACTTTGCTTCAGTTGCTTGTTCATATAAAATAATTGTCCTGATATTAGGAATAAAATCTTAATGTATTCATATACGAGGCGCGTCCAGTAAGTAAGTTCCGTTTGGTAATAAAATGAAATTGTACACAGATACAGAAGAAATTTATATTGCACAAAATTCTAGAACACTAAAACTACTTTTCCAAATAACTGCCGAAATTTTGCAGGCATTTGTCATAGCGTGGCACCAGGTTTTGTATACCTTCTTCATATAAATCTGCCGCCTGTGTCTTCAACCAGTTGGAAACAGTTTCTTTCAGCTCGTCGTCATTGGTGAAGTGATGACCGCCAAGGAAAGACTTGAGATGTAAGAACAGATGAAAGTCTTGCCAGTTCTTCTGTAACCACAGGTGGACGCCCACTTTGTTCTTCATCGTGCACATCACTACGCCCGCCATTGAACTGTCGGATCCATCTTCTCACCATCGAATCACTCATCGCATTTGGTCCGTAAACATCGCAAATTTGCCGATTAATTTCGCTTGGTTTCACTTTCCTCGCATTCAGAAACCGAATCACAGACCTGATTTCACAGGCGGCGGGATTTTCAATCAACGCCGACTTTTCAAACAAGCACAACAAAGCGTACGTAACTGACAGCGATCTCCAAATGGCGGACGTTCTTCCCCTTGATACACATCGTCTACAGCGCTGCAGCGGAAATAAATTGAAACGGAACTTCCTTTCTGGACGCGCTTCGTAGAATATGTGACAATTATTAAATTTTTCATCAGTTTGGGTGTGAGAAGAAAAACACAATCGTTCTATTCACTTGTATTACGTTTTTAATATTACAACACAAATTATGAGTGAAACGATTTTTTAAAAATACAGTTAAGCCAAAATTATGATTTTATGTGTTACAATTCAGCATACAATAATAACGATAAAATTATGTTTCCCTTCAAAGTTAATAAGTTATAACACTAACTAGAGAGACAAGTGTTTATTTTAAATCTGTTTGGAAAAGAGGAAATAACAGATGAATGAAACTAATCATAGCATAAATAACTCAAATAAAAAAAAAAATTATTGGTTAGAGATTTAGAAAATTTGAAGAGAGAAATGTCTAGTAATTCGTCAGCAAGCAGCAATAATAAACCATGTCATATTTAAATAGGTACAAATTAGAATAACTGTGGTTCGCACAGATGGTGTTTAATAGTGAAGCTGCAGTATATAATGCTCATATGCTTATCCCAAATAATCGTCTCACAAAAAAATTAATATGCAAGGTCTTGTGATATTTTTATCAGTCATAATAATAACAGCCATATAAGCGTGTATCTTTCATTTTGGCTCATACTGAAGGTTATCGTCACCGTGGGATATAGATGCATAGCATCCACTTGTTTGAATAAGAGCAATTGTCAAATTTTACCAATGTAAACTGTCATTTATCAGGGCTGTGTGATTTAGACTTTAGCATATTTATCACATTTCTTTTAACTTACAATAAATACATATCCATCATGATTGTTTTTTTTTTAAATAATTTCGTGAACTTTCTTGGCCCTGACAATTGAATGTTAATGCTGCTTTCAATTTTCCCTAATACTCATTTATTTCCTTGTATTTAGTATTTTTTTTGAGACTTATTAGACTAATTACATTCTCATTAAATCCAATATAATACTCATTTTAAATCCATTTGGAATTTTCTGGCGCTTTGAGGAAGCTAGTGAAGTTGAAAAGTGCTCACAACACATTCTGCAACAATTAAAGTAGAAAAGCTGGACTGAGTTTGAGAACAAATTGCAAGTGACAAAACCGTTACTTTCTAAATTACTCGGTTAAATATTTATTAAAATATTAGCCAAGCGTCTGCTCAGAACATATTTACTCCTTGCAAGTGGGTTTTAATACAGCATGCAACAGCACAAACGCAATGTGCTGCATTTCTTCTGGCCTTTCCGAAACAGCCATATGTCTGTGGTATGATGGGTAGCCGCATAAATCTAACATTTCATAAAAAAAATCAGAGTATTTTAAAGACAAAGATGATTAAATCTTTCTTAATGTCTGTTGCTGTGTGAGGCTGAGTCTACCAAACAAGATGTGGTAATAAAGTTCCACTGACGCTAATCTTTGAGATATTACTAACTGGTGCCTATGAGCGAGTGTGTTTTTTTTTAATTTATTTACTTCTACTCGTCATTTGAGTAAGACTGAATCATGGTGGGTGAAAGCTAGTAGTCAAGCCTCAAATTCTTGAGGACTCGGGTTCGAATCCCCGTCCACCCATCTAGATTTGGGTTTTACATGGTTTCTCCAAATCAATTCAAGCGAATGCCACTATGGATTCTCGACGTCTACTAATCAAAAATATCAAAAATAATACTATACCCAAAGATCCACTTGACGTCTTCCTTAAGGTTAGATCTTAACCAGATTTCACCTTTCAGATGCTTTTCCTGTAAAACGCAGAAGGAATAATACACTGATATTAACAATTGTAATTTTCACATTCAATTACATGAACTACTAATAATCATATGTTTGTTATACTAGTTTTGAAACGATTGCCATTAGAGTTTGACACCTGCCTTAGGAAAGATCACTTTTCTACTGGCATTTTATTTTATTTTATTTTTTCTTTGGGTTTAAATCCTCATCAACGTTGAGGATAGTAGAGGAGAGGGAAAAGAGCGAAGATTAGGAACGGAAAGGAATTCGGCCATGGCCTTCTGAAGGAGCCATCCCGGCCTTCGTCCATAGTGATTTTGGGAAAGTACGGAAAACCAAAATCTGAATGGCCGAACGGGTATTTGAACCTGCGTTGTCCTGAATGCCAGGCTCGAGATTAGCACTCAACCACTGGGCTCGGGGTTTTCATTTCGGTATAAACAGTACTGAATATATAACATAACTAACTGCGAAAATCGCTGTCATCAAATGTAGATCCACTTGTTAATTTTGTATCAGCATGCATCCACTTTGCAATCCGCCAGCATAGACTAGCATTGCCCAGAACTGGTTACGACGGGCCAGCTTCCTGGGTGACGGTCGAACATGGCATTGTTGCCAAGCAGCGACTAACAAAGCTTCATTGTCTGGCCTTCATGACACAATGGCTTTTTAAATGCAATTATTTCGTGTGGCCCGTCTGCGTGCCTACGTCGCCGCCCCCACCCTGCGCCATTTTTTTTTATTGTCGTCGCTGTTGTTCTGGCGTTTGTTCGCACCACTGTGGGGGAGGCGCCTTTGTCCCCTCTCACTCTGCCAACTGCTAAATGAGGGCTGTGCTTTGCGCGCCAAGCACTTTGTGCAAACTCTCCACCCGCTCACCACAGAGCAAACACTTTGCAATGGTGCATGTTGCGCTACCTATAAATTGGAACAAACCACTGAACGATTGGTACTTGATATCAAAGCTAGGAGCTTTAGGGATTAAAGGCACTGAACACGAGATTATTGGTATCGGGTATACGTTTTCAACAGTGGTAAACATATGCTGTCCGCTGCACTATCAAGATGGAAGCAACAGGCAACCTCCATGAATTAATTTTCTTAAATTAATAGTGTCTTGGACGTAGGATTCGATAATATGACGGTGGGTATAATATAGTGTAATTCATTACTTATTTTTGGAATGAAATCTTCAAAGTTTACTCGTCTTTGTTTTTCCTTTCACCTTATAAAAGTCTAGTCAGCTATACCTAGACAGCGTCAACGAACGAAACCAAAGAAATCAATCCTAGTTTTCGGTGGAAGAGTTGTACAGATTAACCACGGGACACTATTTCTCACTGTCTTCAAGGTTTACTAGGAGAACGTTAACAGAGTTGCATTAGGAATGAAGCTTTTCTTGTAGTTGAGATTTAATATAATATTCTCGGGTGATTAGCCCAGTTAACGCGGTGTTTATACACAATATTTTTGCGATAAAATGCAACGTCACCGTCTTCTGGTGAATCGAATGGCCACGGTATCAGTTTTTGGTCATTATGTCCCACATATTGGATCTATCGACACTATCAAAAGCATTTTTAATGTCAGTGAAAGCTATATGAGTTTCCATATTTACTTCACGTCTCTTTTCTAGTATTCTCTGAATGCTAAAGATGTTGTCATTGCATGGCCGTCCCTTCTTGAACTCTGCCTGTTCCTCTGCTATAATCTTCAGTTTGCCATTTATTATTTTTGCAAATATCTTATAAATATCATTCGTTAGACTAATGCTTCTATAATTTTTACATTAATTCCAATGTCCACTTTTAAAAATAGAAACAACCTCTGCCGTTTTCCATCTAATTGGTATTTTGTAGCTATTTCAGCACTTATTATATAGATATGATATTCTAAATTCACACAGAAGGCCTGCATATTTTAATAATTCCATGTTGATACCATAAGGGCCACAAGCTTTCCTATTTTTCATATTTCTCAACACCAGCTGGAATTCTTGTAAAGGATATAGGATCCACCT
>JARYHS010009186.1:89012554-89137983 GCA_031002005.1 Vandiemenella viatica
TAAAGGATATTATGGAAGTAAAGTTGTAACGTAATTCTGTACTGCTTGTAGCAGCCCCTTTCAGTGTTGAGAGGTAGGCCACCTAGCGCTACGTAGAGTCGAGACACTGTGCCGCAGTGAAGGCCTCGGCGCTGCCGGCGATATTGAAAGCTGACGACGCCATTCTTCTGGCCGCAGCAGCCGGCGGCGGTGCCCCGTAACGACGGAGGCGCCACCTGCTGCGAGTCGTAACGCGCTCGTTACAAATTAATAACGCGCGCGACTCCGTTTTTGTCATTAACCCTGGCCGTTACGCGGATATCGCCCGCGCGCGCTCCTTACAAACGACCGCCGGCCGGCCAACTTTTAACTAAACAGCAGCCGCTCGGCTCGTCGCGCCGATAAGCCTTCGGACGGAGTAAATTTCCCTCCGTGCCACCGCATAATGTAAAGTAAACTTGCAAGCGCGCCCTCCATCCGCCACGCCGCGGCTCAGTCTCTTCTCTCTCTGCAGTGCTTGTCCTTTCTGTTGCCTGCCCAGTTTATCAATCTTTGTGCCTTTCTTCTTCAAATACCTTACCATTTTCTATCTTTCATTCGGGAAGTTGCAAATCGAAAGAGGTATTAAGCAAGGTAATCCTTTCTCTCCAAAATTATTTTCAGCTGTCAAAGCTAGAATGGACCGAAAAGGGAATTAGAATCAATGGCAGAAGACTTAACAACTTGATATTTGCTAATGACATTGCGTTTGTTTCCACCAATAGCAATTAATAGGAAAACCTGACATTTGTTACAAGAAAATTTCGACTGAGCCATTTAGTTTTTTTTTTGCTGTCGTCAGTCTTTCGATTGGTTTGATGCAATCCTCCATTCCTTCCTATCCTGTGCTAACCTCTTCATTTCTACATACCCCTTACAGACCACGTCCTCAATTATCTGTTTCATATATTCTAATCTCTGACTTCCTCTACAGTTCTTACCTTCCACTGTTCCCTCCACTAACAAAGTAACCAATCCAGCATGTCTCAAAATATGACCTACCAGCCTGTCTCTTCTTTCCGTAAGCGTCTTCCATAAACTTCTTTTCTCACCCATCATTTCCAAAACTCAAATTTCAAATGAATTTTCTTTACTTTCCGGTATTCCTTAAGTCCATATTTCGCTACCATAAAGAGCTGTGCTCCACACAAACAGTTTTAAAATGTTCTTTCTAATTCCTAGATCAATATTTGAAACTAAAAGGTTTCTCTTTTTCATGAAGGCTCTTTTTGTTAATGCTATTCTGCTTTTAACATCATACCTGCTTCGGCCATCGGTTGTAATTTTGCCTCCCAAGTAACAGAATTCTCTTACTTCTCCTCCAATTGCATCCGATCCTATTTTTTATATTTAATCCACTAGTATTGGTATCATTTCTGCTACATTTCGTCACTTTTGTCTTGCTTTGATTTATATTCAGTCCAAAATCTTCCTTCAGTATTTTGTTCATCCCATTCAGTAACTTCTCAATATCCTCAGCCCTCTCTGCTAACAAGACAATGTCGTCAGCAAATCGTAGCATACTGATTTTTTCTCCCTGAAAACTTATGCTAGATGGAAATTTTTCTTTGAATTTCTTCATTTCTTCTTCTGCAGTTTAGTTACAGTTTGAATTAAATGGTGGCAGTACATTTCTGGAGACGCGACTGATCAATAGAAAGGAATGAGCAGTGAAAGTTCGAAGATACTTAAGTAGAAGTGCTATCAACCCATACTCTATAGTTAAAAATTTTACACTCGGGATGACGAGGTTTCGAATCCCGGTACGGCCATCCAGAAATCGGTTTTCCATGGTTTTCAGAAATTACACCAGGTGAACGCCGAGGGGTGGTTCCTCCAAAATTCAATCAACGAATTACTTCCCGTTCCTCACTCGCAGTCTTTTCCCGCCTCTAATGGCCTCGATGTCGACCAGGCGCAAAATCATTAACAAAAAATAAACGAATAAAAATAAATCAAATGTTGCATTGGTCACAGAGCATCAGAAGAGTGCAATGATAACAGCTCCTTGCAATGACTCCCGATATCCTGTACCTCGTCATCCTCTGCTAACATTGCTTTGTAGTAGTAGAAACTTTTGCATTAATTATTTATATGGATATTCCTGTGAAAGATGGCAAAATAAGTTGAAGTTTTATATTTGATGAGTTATTTTAATGTATGCTAAACACAATGTACACTAAAGACCTTCAATAACTGAACATTACAGCTGCCATACGTGTTCCATAGAATCTCTCGCATCCCTCAGGATGCTGATCCTTTAAGTGTCGTATCTTGCACGCAAAATATTTTTAAATGGACATAGTCACAATCCGTTCACACCACGGACAGATCACATCTCTAAAGTACCGTTTCTGGCTCCCAAAAAGCTGCTGTCTCCCCTATTTTTCCGTCTCCAAACAAGATCTCCTCTACCTCGTAACTTATTCATTAGCAGATAACTTTATTGATTCTGCTACCGTTGCACCAACAAGCAGATTAAACGTCAATGTCATTTACACAAGGCTCCCTAGAGGCTGGCCTACATGAGCGTCGCCAGCCCGATTGCACCGGACTAACAATAAAGCAGAGACTAGGCCATTACAATTTGTACGGAAATGTACAGTGATACAAAAACAGAAGAAACAATACGACAGGTTGGTTTCAGAAGAGAGGTGAAGGAGGGAATGGTTGAACCAGTGGGCACTGTGACGTGACTATGTTGCTGATGAATCCAACACAGACCGGGCGAATCTTACTGTACTCACCACTTAAGGGCGGCCATACACACTTCAACTTGTTGTCCAATTTGGTTGTGTTGTAGCTGAAGTTGGACAGTGTATGTGTAGGTTAGAGACAAAACGCAGGTTGAACAACCGAATTGACTAATTAAAACTCTTGATATTTCTGGGCTGGTCACGATGTTGTGCAAACCTGTTGGAGTGCATATGAACAAGATGTTCAACCTGGCTGCCATGCCTGCTCCGTTACTCGCAGAGTCAGTAATCTGTGGTAATTATTCAAAACAACAATGCATGGAAAACCGTATAGAAGAATTTCGCAGACTATCACAATTATGGAAGGTAAAACCTGATTATATAAAAATTCAAGAAACAAGGGCTCGTAAGAACTGCTAATTGATTTAAAAGAAGTGGAACGGGATGCCACATTTGAATCACACGAAGAAACATATTACAAACGTATGATCATGCTACATCCGAGAGCTCAAAAAAAAAAAAAAAAAAAAAAAAAAAAAAAAAAAAAAAAAAAAAAAAAAAGTCGGCTAAAAATTGAAAGATCTAGAGCAGGGATGGCCACCCAAATAATCTTGCGTGCGGGCCACATTGGAGATGCATCATAACTCCGCGGGCCGCATATAAAATTAATTATCCTCATATTAGATTTAGACCCGCTATAAACATTTTTTTGGAGCGAAATATTGAAACATAATGGTTTATTATTATTATTCCATTTACCATTATTATTACATGTAAACATAGACATTGTAATAATAATGATTCTAAACGCACATTGTAAAAAATATATAACACTAAAAATAAAACATAAAAAATATTTTGTAAAAGTGTGATAAATCTCGAGGGCCAGAAAAAAGTTCATGGTGGGCCGCATGCGGCTCGTGGGCCACGGGTTGCCCACTCCTGATCTAGAGCAAGGGATGAAGATATATATGGGCTTACTCTGTGGTACATTGATAAATTTGATTTTTTACGGGACCTGGAAACATAGCTAATGGCAATATCGTCCTATGACAATGAGAAGAAACAATGATGATCCTTACAGTACATTATCGGTTAACCGACCACGCATTAACTGAACCGTCACTTAACCGAACACAGTCTAGAAAACAGAAAAATTGTTTTTTGAATAAATAAATTTTATTGTAAATTCGATAAATTATATATATTACTGTTGAAATGTCAATTGTAATGTCAATTGTAATTTAAAATTTCTAATAGATGTTTACAACATATAAACAAATAGTAAATAATTAAGTGGAAAGTTTATTATTCCATAGGACTTTTGTGGAGTTCAATTCCTACTCTCCGCTGGGATTTTCAAAGGCTCTTAACCTATCTTTCATCTCTGGCAAAGCTTGGTTTGTGTATGTGAACTACACTTGAAAGCTTTCGTGGTTCCGATTCCATAGTTTTCTCCCTTTTTCACTCAATTCTTTGATTTTTGGCTCTACATCTTTATCGATTTTTTCTCATATTATTTCATAAAACATATTCTAGTTTATATTCAGTTCTTCTATTCAGAATTTTTCAATTTGATTATTTCTAAACGTTTTACAAGTGTTGTTAGAAATTTATTCATTTTATTGTTTGAAAATGTATAGATTCTGTGCGTTTTCAAAAACATTTTGATATACATGTACATTTGTGCACAAATTGGATTTGGGGCTGATGTATTTCGGACAATCCACTGTTCAATTTTTGTAATATTCTAATGCAATTGCTTTTACTTCTGATTGAAAATTTTTGTGTGAAAATTTGGGGCATTTTTGTAGCCACTGTTTTGTCCAATTTTTCTTTTCACTTTTTCCTCTCATTTTCTGTGCACGCAGCAATTATCATTGAACATAAAGAGATTTCTTAACTTCCAGTATTACTGTTATAAGTAAACACCTTGTTCTCTCTATTCCGGTTTTCTCTTTACTGATACCGGGCAACAGTTTCGTTCAACGTGTTTTTCCTTTGTCAACCAGTGTGTACGAACACTTTACGAAAGTGGGAAAAATATCAGCTGGTTCTCGCAGTCATTTCATGTATAAACTGTTTTATATACTGAAAGACGAAGTTCAATTACTGTGTACTGTTCTGTTCACTTCGTAGTCAATAATATAGGCTCACCAGTATTTTATTAAATATTTGAGTATTTTAAATTTACGCCATGCTTTTATAAATTGTCGAATAGTGATTGTAATCTTGAGATGCAAATAAATAAATCATTTTCTAATTTTTCTTCTTAATTTTTATTTTTACAATTGAAGTGAACGCAGTTCGTGTAGGTAGGAAGTGGCGAATTAAATTCCATTTTGAGCATGCCGTCACCAGCTTCATCTATAAGATTTTCTTTCATCTTTACGGTCAGAGAAGCTAGTAGTAATGATATGTCCAAAACATGATTTAGTATCCATCTATGACCACTGCCAACTTCAGAGCCCAGTTCTGGAAAGTAATTTAATAGTTTCTCTTTCTAATTATGCAAGCTTTACAACAATTAGTCGGTTACAATTTCTTAGAGAATCTTCTGAATGCAAGGGAAAGGCTCGTAAACCATTATTATTGTTATTATTTCTTGTAAAGATGCTGACTATAAACGAAGTTTTGTAAGGAACCCTTCGATTTCATCCTTGACTGTTAAGATGTTTTCTACTCTCCTTTGGATGCTCTAGTTTGTAATATTTATGTGCTCAAAAAGATCAGCAAGAAATTCTAATTTTAATAGGCAAGCAGGTTCACAAAATAATTCCAGTGTTCAGATTTAGCATCTTGTAAAAACGTTATCAATTATAGTTCCAGAAATAATGTCAATACCTTTCCTTTGGATAGCCACGTGATCTCTGTATGTTAAATAAGATTTTGACGGGGTGAGCCCGTGTCCTTGCAACAATCAAGTTTGCAAGGGATTAATAGAGTTCAAAACTTTGCTCACCTCTTTAAGCAAATCATTTAATTCTGCTAGAGCTAGTCGATGCAGAAAGTAGTGTGCCCATGAAAGATTATTGTTTTTAACTCCTGCTTCTTTTGCCAACTATAGATTTAACATCATCACTATAAATGGCGATACATTTTATCCAGTCAATCTCCTAGGCGTCACAGCTGTCTGCAAACATGTCGTACAATACTGTACAGTAGTGTTTGCAGAAAGTGAAATGATTTTTACGATACTTTCATCAGCTTCAAAGCGCGCAAATACCAAGAATTGCGCATAGTCTGAAACATCAGTAGATTCTTCTAACCGCAAAGCTAACGTAGGCTATTCTTTAATTTTTAGAGTAATTGTTCTCTACCGTCCATATTATTCATCCTGCGTTCATTAGCATTATCAGAACGTTGTATGCTTGTTTTAACTATATCGAGGGCTGATGGCAAAAAAAGAATCTCGGCAATTGCATGCGATTAAACTGTTTTTGCGACTCCGTAACTAGCTAATAAAGAATTCTCGTTGATACTGTATCAGGTTCTTCGGTGGTTTTAATTAATATTGTAATTAATTAAGTAGTCCACCAAAGTTCAGTTTAAGATTTTTTGTTTATTTTTCAAAATAACAAGTCAGCGATATTTGTCACAAACAAAGATACATCCAGAGATACTAGCGCAGTCTTTGGCAGATGCAAAGTGAATCTTTATAAAACTGACTGTAAACTAACTATAAACTAAAAAGTGTCCTTCTGCCGATTTCTTTATATAGGCTCTATCGAAATTTCTGGAATTCATCAAAAGCGTCCACCAGATATTTCTCGAACATTAACAATTACTCAAACAATTAAACATATTAAAAACAATCAGAATTAGTACGTAATCATTTAACATCATTACAAAACAGTCAGAAATGGAAATTAAAGATACTTAAACACAGAATTATTTACAGAATCATTTTAAACTGTCGAAAATCGTCCTGTAGACATCGTAACTTGCATTAATACTTGGAATTACACACATTTAAGCAATTCTCTTGCACAATTCGGTTCATAAACATATTAAATAGCCTTTAAATAATTTCTTCTCATAAAATAAAGTCTATATACACTGATTTACAAGAAATTACAAAACAAACACACCAGATCATATTCAAGCAAACTTTAGCTCACTGCAAATACTTCATTAAATACAATTCCATGTAAAGTTCAGGTATGAGGGCTGTTACAACTGGATGTCTAAAAACAGATGAAAAATACTGTCAAATCAGAAAAGCAAATAAATAATCAATAACATAAAATTAACGTAATACGAGAAACAGTTTTGGCCGGCTAGTATCAAGTATCATTATAAATACCAGTCCCGACATTCAAACAAATAGTAATAGGTACTAATTTTGCTATCTGATTCATAATAGTTTGCTGCTGGTTAAGGGTTTTCAGTTTTTTTTCCATCGAAGAATCTGAGTGATCTATCAGATTCCTTTGGATGTTTACTTGAGAGGTGACGCATAATATTTGATGGTTTCATATTTTCAGTTGACAATACTTAGCCACAAATTAAATATTGAAGTTTATTATACATGACCACAAAACCATATTTCAGGTGATTGTCTTTGATATCCTCATTGATTAGCTTTCGTCAATGTCACTTGTATCAGACGTGGAGGGCTGCGCAGATCTTTTAAGAATATTTTTCTCGCTCGTGGTGAATTGCGTCCGTACTCGCTGGCATATTCTGACAACTGAATGCAGCGAAAGAAAACAATCTGTTCGTACTCGGCCGCTGATTCCTCGTCTTGCCTCCCGCACCACCACCGCGGCAAGCAATACGAGATATCATAGCTCGAAGAATGCCCGCCATTACCTTTAACAACATTTGATCTCTTGACAGTAAGTTTAGTCTCCAAAAAAAAAAAAAAAAAAAAAAAAAAAAACCTGGGTGGTGGCGGGTGGCAAGAATGTTTTTACTTGTAAAGTGATCTCTATCAATGAATGTTGAGAATCACTGTTCTATTCAACTTATAAAACTCGAGTGTCGTAGAATAAATAATCTTTTAACCAATCAATAGAGGTGACATAAAAGTTAAATCTCCTTAATTTATTTTCTTAGAAGTCTTCATTTGATTTGTTTTTTTGTAATCATTGGACATTTCATACGAACTGGTACAATATGATGCGCAGAAGAATAGCATCACATTCAAATTACTTACTTAGATCGAATGCATACTTTCCCAAAATACACAGTCTGTTAAGACAAATGTCATGATTCTTATTACAGTGATATAAAACAGCTTATTTTTTTACCTAATAGAAATTTAACCAAAACTTTCTGATGTCTTGAAGAGTTATTGTATTGTAATATTAAAATCAATAATAAATGGCATGTCCATAACTTGATCCAATAAACAGATAAAATTACAAACAAACGAAAATCTTTACAATATCAATACTATTGTAGAAGTTATTACTTTCCAAGAAGATAATCATAAAGGGTGATAAAGCGTTAGTAGAAAACTATGTTATCTGTTGGAGGATACCTTATATTAATACTAGAACTGTGTGGTATTCAGGTGAAGCCAGACTCACATTACGGAGTCACAGGTAAGTGGGAACAGTTGTAGAGTGCTATTTGAATCTTTCAAGGGTTACCGTAAATTTTCTTTACTATTACGCGTACTTGTATCACATACCAGGAAGATCGTATCGATAGACGAGTTTAGTGCCCCACAGTATTTGTTCCTGTCTTTAAATTCATCCACCCTTCCGTCTATACTGTCTCTTCAGTTATTCCCTCCATTTGCTCCCTGACAGAGTAATGTTATTGTCGTCGTAGATAATAATTAATATTACAAATGACTGAATGGTAGTCCATAAAAACAGTAATTATAATCGTAGATTTTTTAGAGAAAAAGAAGATATTTGGTGTTCGAAGAGTAGAAAAATGTGGAAATCAATAAAATTTTCTCATAAATACGCGACTTTTCGGCAAAATAGAATATATCATATACACCGATGAGTGTCACTCTACCTTCATTTCCTCTATGGCTCACATAGTATTAATTGAAACAATATGTTATTTTTTAATACTTCATTAATACCTTTCACTGATGTCATTAGGAGAATTGCTCTGACCTTATTATAACATCTCTTTGCTGCTTTTCCCATTTATGTCCGAGATGGGCAAACGTTGTATCAATTTTTATTCATATTTTGCATTAAAAATGTGATCAATTAAGGCCGAATTTAGAACCCATACAATCCTTCACCTGGAACCCAAAACTGATTAAGAAACATGTTCAGATATGACATTACGCATGCAGTGGTGGTGTTTGAAATCTCGACGGCCACTTTCCCTTACCTACAGTAGCACGCTAAATCTACTAGTCAATCTACTTGTTCACTCACCATACCATTAAATTTTCATTCAGAATTAGACGAGTGACTTCCAACTTTCCAAACTTCTTTTTAGAATGTTATCGATTCTCCCGTATTAAAATATTTAACATACGTGCTATACGTACATTGCAACAAACGCGTTTTCCTGAAGGAGAAATACCTTAAGCATCTCGTACAGGTGGTTGTCTTAATACAGCCAGAGAAAAGCTTTTTCGGCGTCCTCTCTTAAACAACCTTGGCTCGCGGCGAGGTGATCTGCTACCTATGAAGTCAGACCTACGTTCGCCTGGAGATTTCTTTCAATATTTGCCATCCCCGAGGCAAAGTTGTCCACTCGGTTTGACGAGTATTACAAGCTGTTGTCTCTGCCCATCGACCTGCTTCCTCTTCAGCTGAAATACAGGCGCTTTGAGACAGTGGCTTTACCCCCTCCCACGAGTTCCGTGGCCATCGTTCGTTGCCTCGAGAGAAAACTACTTCCATCAATAAAGTATTACATTCCACTTCAATAGAAAAAGTTTTTCAGCGTTAAATGGGCTCTATTTCTTTAACACTCTAATTAATTACATCACTTAGTGAACTCTTAATAGGAGAACTCTACTGGATTTTCTTTCTTTTTTGGAATGTGACGCTCTTTCAATACATACACGCCAAACGAGTAAATCTTCTACCAACCTGTCACTGTATCCTATTTGTCAAATGGTGTGCTTGTGGTGGAAATAGGGTTCCATCACAGAATTAGCACCTAAGGGATAAATGCAGATCGAAATGTGTCTGTATAACCAGTAAACATGTAACAGCAATTGAAAAAACGTTATGAATCTGGCAGCTGCATATGTAGTTATGTACTATTATTTTCAGGTGTATAGGACTACAGCTTAACGTGTAGTTCGATAAAAATTATTTTGGGTAATTCATAGACAAAATTAAAATTTTCGTATGAAAAAAAAAATTCTTAGGCTTACTATCGTATGACATACAAATAAATATAAACTAAGAGATAATAGTGAGTGCAGATATCTCTTCTAGCTGTCTATTCATGTTTGTTTATGTATTTTTCCTGTGAAAAAAAAAATAACTGCAGCAAACTGCATAAAACTATAATCTGAATGGCAATGAAGTCGGTAGCAAAATTTCTTTGCTGTCTGGTGGATCAGTGGTAAAGCGTCAGATTGGGGATCGAAAAGTCCCGGGTTCAAATCCCTGCCTCCGCGGGGATTTTTACAAGCCCTTAACCTGACCTTCCCCTCTGGCACAGATTGCTGTGTAATGTGAAGTACGATAGAACGCTCCCTAGGTTTTTATTTCACTTTAAAGTGTATACCTCCTTTAACTGGTAAGATTTCCGTTTAGGTTTGAAAAGGAACTGGCCGTCCTACCTCTGATACCAGCATATTGTTCCTCCTTCGGCACTGACTTTCGTATTAAAGAAAGTTCTATTTATTGTTACTTTTTATGAAGTTACCTGGAATATCATTATATAGTGCTTCGCAGATTGATACTGTTGAAACCTGGTATTTTGAAAGATGCTTGTTCAAATTTCCGTCCGGTATTCCTGAGTTTGGCTTTCGATGGTTTCTCGAATTCACTGCAGGTGAATGCCGGGGTGATTCCCTCAAAAGACTATGGCCGAATGTCTTTCGTTCTTGCCCCAAGCCTCCAATGACTGCGATGCCGATGAGGCGTAAAGCCACAAAAATAAGTCCTTCTCTCAGTAACTGTAACCAATTATAATATTACAGTAACTTTCATGTTTGAGATCGACATTTCTCTCGGCGTTGAGAATTAATATAGTTGTCTCAGGTGACTAGCCGAGTGAGCAGACTGTCTTCACTCGATGTTTCGGCGATCGGAACCTCTGTCGCCATCTTCTGATGAAGTGAAGATGGCGACAGAGTATCCGATCGCCGAAATATCGTGTGAAAACAGTCTGCTCACTCGGCTAGTCATCCGAGAAAATTAAATTAACTTTAATGTACTGCAAAACACGTCGCAAAATCGAAAATCTTATTTATGATTTTTTAAATTGATAAACTTCGTAATTCCTCCAGATAAAAAAAATAAACTTTAAACGGAGTTAGAGAACTTCCAAATTTTTCTGCTCATGAAGACGACCTGAGACACACCGTCTACGAGATTTAGCTGTCAGTTGCCAGTGATTGACAGGATCTTATCTGAAAACATAATATACAGATGGAAAATCAATATAATAAGTTTAGATAAATATAGTGTGGTCTCAGACATATAATTTGATTGAAATATTTAAATTACGTTAATCTGTTGAAAATATTCACAGCATTTGGTAGCTAATCTACAAACGTGAAAAAATGGTAAATATCATATTATTTTTAAAATAAAGCTTACATCATTTTTTATCTCCCTAAGTATGTTTTTTTTTTTAACTATGGAACTCAAAAGTTATTAATTTTAGATATAGTTCCTACTTTCGATCGTTAGTGCTCTAAAAGACCACATGACTTCAGAGTGAGCACTGAATATTATCGGAGAGTTCATCCGAATACAAGGAATTCATTGGCTGAGTTACACAAAGTTTCTTCAAATGTTTTACTAATTTGATTCCATATCGAAATACAGTAAAATGTAGCGTTGGAACTTATTTGTGACATGAAACAGTTTAAAAAGTTGTGGGTCCCAAGATCCAAAATGACAGCAGGAACGAGACTAGCTGATAAATATTCATCATGAATTCTACATCTATACTCTGAAATTCACAAAATTGTTGATGGCAAAGGGTGCTCAGCACCAAAGCTAATCTCTTTGTTGGGCATTCCAATCCCGAATGGTACGAGGGAAAAAAGAATTCATATAAGAATCAGTGCGGCACCTTATTTCTCTAATCTTATCTTTCCTGTAATTCCAACTCAAATAGGACGAAAATCTCTCCAACGACCTTGTTCTTTACTAGAAGATATGAAAGTCCATTTTATTTTCATGATTCGGTTGGAAATAAACATTTCGGACGGTAACTGCTAATAAACTCATTTACCACTTTGTTTGTACGAATCACGATTTCATTGTTCGTCAGAATCGGAACAAGTCGCATACACAAGTTCGCAACGTGATCTATGTCCATAGGCTCGCCTTGCCGACTCCAGGTGATAGAACTGTAATCCTCTCACCGCTCCACGAGTCGTCGCTTAAGACGGGGCGACGGAAAGAAATGGCAATGAACGTCCCCTCCCAGCAGCTAATTTAAGTGATGAATGCAAGCAAGTCTCCTTTTTAGGGGAGGCGGGGGAGGCCTTAAAGAGATCGCCTGCCTTAACTAAGCGACTCTCCTAGCGAGGAGTTAACCTGCATTAGCGAGATGAGTCTCGCCAAATTAAAATATACACCGGCAGCGGGGGTGCAAAGTGTTCGGCGGAGACAGAATGAGCAGTGAGGGAGCCCCTCTAGGCACGTGCCAACGACGGGAATAAGGTCAACTTCACTCCCGCAGCATGCTTCAGATTCATATTTCGCCTTACTTTCTTCTACTTCTTTTGACAATTACATCTAAATGTTCACAATTGGGAATACAACAGTAACACCGCAATACGTGCTATATTCATTCTTCTGAATGTAACTATTTTTTTTCTTATTTTACAAATGGAAGTAAAAGAAATGGTCTTGCCGGCACTCAACTGGAGTGATTATGAGAATCCAC
Organism: Vandiemenella viatica; assembly: GCA_031002005.1. Taxonomy (NCBI): domain Eukaryota; kingdom Metazoa; phylum Arthropoda; class Insecta; order Orthoptera; family Morabidae; genus Vandiemenella; species Vandiemenella viatica. Next base: position 89,025,283 of record JARYHS010009186.1, read on the forward strand.
GGAGAGCCGAAATCTGGATTTGGAATCAAACAAGTGTCCTCCAGATTCACAGGCCTCATCGTTACCACCCATTCGCCAGACTGAGTTATTTACCTTGGCATGAACACCACGTAATTTGCTAGGTTATTCATGTTTAACAGGTTTCTCTATTATTCAATTGATATTTGCTTTGTATAACACAATATTACTACCTTCCTCATTGTTGATTGACATTATTGTTAAAATTGGTCTTGAAAAAGACCCATTGTATTTATAGTTACTCATCGCGACGCCTTTGTGGTGGAAAGATTAGCCGGCAATGCCGTTGCCCAGAGGATGCCCGAGTGTACAGATTAGCCGCGCCGGTTGAAAAACTACATGAACTGGCAGGAATCGTTCCCCCTGATATAAGACGGAATATAGCTGCAATGTCAGAAAGAAACAAAGCTAATCAAAACTCTGCTCATCCCTTATTCGGGCATCAACTTCCAAGACAAAGGCTGAAATTTAGAAAAAGCTTCCTTAGGACGTCAGTTGCTTTAGATGTACCGCCGAAAGTTGACGGGCTCAGTCTGTGGCGCGCCAGAATGACTTGTGTGAATCAATGGATACCTACTGCAGAGACACTACCACCAGGTGGCAACCTCAACAGGAAGACCTGCAGAGCGTTAAATCGGCTGAGTAGTGGAGTGAGCAGGACCAAAGATAACCCGGCAAGATGGTATTATCTAGAAGATCCTAATACTGCTAGTGAGTGTGGGTCAGAACAGACCATTAAGCATCAATATGAACTCTGCAAGACCTCCTTCGCGCCAGTGACAATGCCATACAATTTGATGACTTTTGGTCGTCCATCATATGAACTCTTTATTGTTGATTGATATTATTTTATTTAAGTTACTGTTATTACTGTTTCTAACAATTTGTAAGCAGCGTTTTTGACACGAAATAAATAAATAAATATTACCTTCCTCAAAGGTCATATTTCCTTGTTTCATTCGGTATTTTAAATTTTTACTTCACTATTATTGGTTTAGAAATATATAGCTTACATAACCTGAAGCTTGCCGCACCTGATGAAAACAGCAGAACCAGCTGCTGTAACGTTGTGTTTTTATGACGCTATCCGGCTGTACACCCGTGAAGCTTACATTGGAACATAAAAATATTCCACATCAACCTTCAAAATATTTTGAACAAGCAAGTAATTACCAACTGTAGAATATTTTTCGTTAACTAGTATGTCTTTCTCTTCGTACGAGAGCACAAGCAACAGACATTGAAGCGAATGTTTTGTAGGATACTTATCTGAATGGTTTGGACTTCACAGAAGTAGAAGTTAATCACCAAGTTGATCTGAACCTACTCGTAGTATCCAGAAAAGATAGATGTCTTCATCCTACAATTCACTAATCCTGCCATTTTTTCTTATATTCTTAATTCCTGAGTTGTCTGAAAAAAGGGGATTCCTACAAAAAGAGATTTTACACATTTACAACTTTAGAAAAAATGCATACAACTGTAGGCGAGAGATGAGAATTTTCATCGCATCCAATATCTTCCGTACACATTGCAACAGCTATTACTTTTACAATTTACCACAGTATATGAATTAGCAGATCTATTTTTGTCGATTTAATTTTTAATTCTAAATTAAATTATAATGGGATCATGTCATCAGATAGTACGGTGCAGACATTAATTAAGGTCACATAGTAATTTTATTTCTGCGTGTAACATAGGTTTTCGTGGATAAAAAAGAATTTGGGATAAAAGTGAGTACAGGAAGAAAATATCCGATAGTAGTGCCATACAAGAAATTTGAAAAAAGATATGAAACTAAAATTTTGAGGAAAAAAGTATAATTAAAACATTTTTTTACAAGATCCTTAGTGAATGAATTGATACGATGGTCAATAGCATTTTTAGACGTATAATAGTTTGTAATTTGTTAATAGGTGGTGAACCAGGTAAAAAAAAAAAAACACTAGAGAATGAGGTTTATAGTATGTGACACAGATAAACCACAACGTCTGATGAGAAGTATACGTTGTAATGAAAAGATTAGCGTACTAGACGGAAGTATATTATATCAACATCAGAGAATATAAAAAATCAGTTTTTCCTCTTTAACATTAAAATTTGTATCTTTAGAAATAAAACATTACTTAGAAAACATTAAAGCGTTAGACAAAATATGCGAATGTTTACGTGTAAGGTATAAAAATATCGCACTCTGAAATTAAAATCACACACCCCTGTCCATCCGCGACAATTTTATCCGCTTTAGCCTTGACTGAAACGAAATTGTCGTTTCTGTCACAGTTGGAAACAGCATTGATAGCTCTATTCTTCCAGTGCTATTAGTCTGTGATGTTAAACAAGTAATCACGCCTCCTGTATCGGAAAAACGATATTTTTAACAGTCCATAAATTTTAGCACAAAGAGAATCCTGTGGTGTCTATTTTTCACAAATAAAGCCGAACTCGAACTAGTGAATGACAAAGTTTACTGTTTTCTGACGTCGTTTGTAAGACATTAAAAATGGCGTGAAAGAAGTATGGTCCCCGCACGTCGTAATTTTAGGTTAAGTGCTCCGGTGAGCTCTCCTTGCACGGTTACCCTCACTCGGATGCGAATCGCTTACGAATGGCTCGTCATCAACTCGCACAACAAAGTTATTACGGTCACGTTTTTATCTTCGCACCCCTCTTTAACCGCAAACTCGAAAACGTCCCCTTCGAATCTCTAGTTACTGGTCCCCGCTGGGTCGTAATAAAACTTTGATATCCGGCTGTAAAATTTTAAACGTCTCCATAAACCAGTTGTCAAACTGCGTGCCCTGAACATCCGTATAAATCAGTGGTCTGAATATAGCAGGGCAGGAAAGGCAAGGGAGATGTTGCAGGTGCGTATGTGAGATACGTTATCCGGCTTCCAAAGTATTGCTTTTTATATTCGAGCAAACAAAATCAGGGAAGAGAGTTGTAACAAACACTGTCACTATACAAATGGATAGGCAGCAAGTAATATTTGCTCCGAATGAAACGCGACAAACAAATATGACAGGAATGATAGAGATGGCCAGAAATTTATTTGAAGATACTTGATTGACGTCATTATTTCCTATAAATCAGAGTTTTAAGAATTTTTAGAAGAAGATTTGAAATGACACATTGATAACTGTGGCTGAAGGGATGCGATAAAAAATAATGTATATCTATAAGACGAAAACCGTATAAATTTATCCTATAAAAATTCGGAAACTATGGAGCAGATTTCGATGGGGTTTTTCGCCGTTTTAAAACTTAGAATCTCAATTCAGTTATTTGGCATGCCTTATGTTTCAACGCGAAATAACGCAGGAGCATTAAATGAAATTCTGAACGTATGATTACAAATCCCAAAGATGGAAGGATTAGATGTTTCATACTTCGCACTAAGCAAACAACTACAATGTCTCTGACCATAGCTTTTAATGAAAGCAATAAGACAACTTTACAATAATAACTATTTTGCTCATTAAACAAAATTTGAAGTATTCTTTCCTTTAATTCCGGATATTGATTTTTTAAATGCCATAGATAACAGTAAAAGCAACAGCTTTTCTTTAAGCACGATCTCTGGAAAATGTCATTTGGCTTCTTTACGATAATATTATTCTGGATTCACTTTTGATATTTGTATAAAAGGCTGAATCTGCGGAGTTAAAGTATCTGGCGTTTCGAGCAAAACGTATATCCATTCACTTCGCAATTGAATCAAATGTGACTTTCTAACATAATCCAGCATTGTTCAGTAATGTAGTAATGCAATTTCTTAATCAAATTAATGAAGCTTGATATATGGTACATGAATCTTTTCGGACGAATGAAAATAGTATACCTGAAAACTTCAACTCTCCCGTTTCTTGGTGGGGGGAGGGTGAATTTAGGTTTTCTTTAATTCAGAAAAAAGTTGGCACGAATTTTATGAAACTTTGTACAAATGTTTCTCATTGCGGGAATATAAATAGGTTACTGGTAAATCAACGCCAACTATACCGGGAAACGCAACGCCAGGAACTCCACTGGTATTTAATATATTGTTGGTTTATTTTCCGTAACAAAACAAAATCATTTCCGGAGTCTTTGTGTTAAACTTTCCAATTATAACTAAATTAAATCAAATAATCAACTTTGACCATAATGCTGTATTGTTGACTTTCCTTGACGTACAGAGCTCCATTTATTGTTAACACTTTCTGGCAGATAGCTTATTTCGTTAATAGACATATTCTGAAAAACTATTTCTGTCGAAACTAACTTCTAAGGCTTCAAAAACATTCTGATTATTTCAGTTTTCATTTTCTAACGCGATTGTGTTACTTCTGCATGAATTATTTTTCCGTCATACCTGTTTAACATTGTTAGTTATTAAATGACAGAATTTATTAGTACTTATTTCTGAGTAGGTTTCAATGCTATCAATTCTACATTCAATGCTTTTATTGGTTTCAGATTACAGTTTAAGTCAGAAAGCGTTAGAACAATTCGTGGACTTCAACCTATACTACTATACCAGGTAACATGAACTATGAGTATACCATGGATGGTGTGATCCTCCATAATTTCCCATTTGAGGTAGCTGGGTTTGTTTCCGTTGCCTTACCGAGCGTGGTGGTGTAACGGATAGCGTTCTGGCCTCGCATTCGGGAGGACGGCGGTTCGAATCCCCGTCCGGGCATCCAGATTTGGGTTTTCCATGGTTTCCCCAAATCACTCCAGGTGAATACCGGGATGCTTCCTTCAAAAGGCCATGGCCGAATTCCTTCCCATTCCTTGCCCCCATCCTTTCCCGTCTCTAAAGACCACGTTGTTAAAAAGGGACGTTAAACTGTAAAAAAAAAAAAAAAAAAAAAAAAAAAAAAAAAAAAAAAAAAATCCGTTGCCTTACCAAGTAGGAAAATATTTTTAAGTATCACGGTATAAGTGAGTAACATTAATGGTCTACTATATCGAAAATTACCAGGGGTCCGTTAAGTTTAATGTCCTAATCCTGTTCGTTCACAAAGTCCTGATTAGGAATAGTATACAAAAACCTTTGCTAATCCTTTGTTCAAGTACCGAATGATGAGAACTTATTCAATCACCGGGCCTAGAAGCAGATAACAACCCACAACGATATGATTTCACGAATTATATTTTCCGTAATAAGATCAGAAATTCTAAGCGGGTTGTGACCGCGAAGATTGAGAAAAGGCCTACATCATAGACTAATGTTTTCTCCTTAATCTGAGGTGCGAGTAAACTAGAAGTATTGCCGTAATTTAAATACAGCTCTACGAACAAACGATACTTTATGGTCCGCTGCTAAATCCGAAAAGAGGCAGCATCGGCGACGTGACTGGTGTTTTCGTCGGCTCCCAGTTATCGGCAAAGACAAATTGCGGCCTCATGCTGCCGAATTGAGATGAATGTTCTGCGTCGACGTGCAAAGGCCCTGATGCATTGTTTCTGCAGAGGACGGCAGCCAGCAAAACAAAAATGAGCTGATAACGTTTACGGGTCACTGGCTGTAGAGGAACGTTACGTAACGACTTTGAAAAAGCAGATTTTTTCGCATCTATTTTACGAGCTTCCAGTTTTTGCTGTACAGTACACGTTGCAACCTTGTACCCTTTTTTCTATGGAAAATTTTCTTCTTAAAAGTTTTAGACTAAGAGAACTGGAATAATAACACTTCCTTTATTTTAAGAAAGCAAAGGTGAAAAAGGTATTCGTATTGTTACGAGTCTCGTTTTTTCATACGATGCGGAAATGTAGTATTTAAGCAGAGATTTTCGAATTTTGTAAATCATATTCCTTTTTACAAACCAGGGGATGAATTAAAAAAAATATTATTTGCAGGAAATCATCAAGAAAGTAATAAGAAGATGACGAAATTAAAGATACAAATTATACCATTAACGTTACTGCAAATATACATTTAGGAAACAAAATACAAAAAAAAAAACTCAGCTTGTAAAGAACTAGAGGCTTTATTCGATTAATACCCATAAGCATAGTAAATTCCCAGTTCCTACAGATAAAGTTTACAATTAATTTCCTAATTTTGTACACATATACAGTGTAACTGTAATGAGTGTTTAGCACAAAATTATAATGTAAATATCGTTGCTGGTAGACATTTGGGATGTATACCCTTGAACTTACTATATGCAGGAATTATATGATCTTGCCCACTAACCAAGTTGGATGTTTTCATTTAATAGCTTTCCCCGTAAACTGTCGTCAGCATTTGAAACTGGATTAGTCTTTGTTTTCACAATTCAAAAGTTTAATTGGTTGAATGTTTGTAAAATTAATTTTGTTATGCCACAAAACACGAGTAGTCACATTACAAAAAATTTTGTATTGCTTTCATGAATGTTTATACTTATAGGTGTGTTGATCATTGATGTAATTGTTTGATTTGTGTTTTGCGTGTATTTTAACGTATTGTGTTACAGAAAACTAGAGAAACAAAAAGCCAAAGTTACGTAGGTCGTATTTTGAGGAATTGTAATGCTCATACAAAGGAGATAGCGTATAGAACACTATAGTCCGCTCCACGAACGATGGCGGGTCACGCAGAGAGAGAGAGAAACAGGACTGACGTAGAATATCCGATGCTGCCGCGTTTAACTATTAGCAGTACAGTTCTAAGGCTAGTGTCATACGCTTTAGCAGTTCTCTCTTGAGCTTTGGCAACGTCGCAGATCGGCCCTCTCGCGTCTGCTTCGCGCTTAAAATGCTTATATACTTTAAAAACTTGGTTTTTGCTTTGACTATGCAGAACCTTACGTTTATGCTGCTCATCTTCCATTATTTAGAATAGGAATTATTGCAATGCTCACTGATTTACAACCGTCTACTTCACAAAAACATCGCATTCGACACTCGTGTTACCACGACAGGCGCTGGATTGTTACTGAATGTGATTGGCTACTGGCAGAGTGATGACGTACATGCGCAGAGCCTCGCTAAACTGGGCCGCCATCGTTCGTGGAGCGCACTATAGTGTGTCCGCATCTGGATTACTGTTATGGAATTTGGGATCCGTATCGCAAGGTTCTGATTGACTCAGTGGAGAGGGTGCAGAAGAGAGCCGCTCGATTCGTGACTGGTTGCTACGGCTCTTATGAAAGCGTCACAGAATTGATACATAGATTGGACTGGGATAGTTTGTAAGATAGACGACGTAGCTTGCGGAATATGGAGAATATGCGAAAAAATTTAAATTTCGAGTGCATTGAAATACTTCTTCCGCCAACCTATTTAGGTCGTAATGACCGGAGGGATAAGATTAGAGAAATAAGATGCCGTACGGATGTTTTATGTATTCCTTCTTTCCTCGCGCTATTCGGGATTGGAATGCGCGGGTTTAGGATTGGTGCTTAGCATCCTCTGCCACCCACAATGTTTGTGACTTGCAGAGTATGGATATAGATATACCCGTTGAGTATTTAAGCATAGTAATAAGTAGGGTAGCAGGCTTAACTTCTCCACAATACAGACGAGTCAGCTCCAACAGTATTGGTCTGCATTGAACTCATGTATTTGTGTACATTTTGGTTATTTTTTTGGTTTTCCCGAATTTATTTTTCCATATAGCCTGGTTGCCTGTTCAAGTCCCAGTCGATTGGTTTCACCTAAGTGTAGTTTTCATCCCATGTCATTCCTGCTGCAAGATAAATTAATAAAAGAAATAATAAATAATCTTGTTGAGAAAGAGTGTGTAGCTGACTGTATGATCGAACAGGTTGAAACCCTTATAGGAAATCCTCCTTCCGAGCAGCAAGAATTGTATGATGGTAATTTATTCTACCGCCGATAAACAATATTGTCAGCCTTGGAATTACTGCCACGCACAGTGGCACAGTTACCTGAATCACCAGACAAATAAGCTCTGAAATTGGTTTTTGAAGAAAGATAACGAATAGATTCTTTTAAAAAAGATAACTATATTGCATAAAATGATTGAGCAAGGTGTTTTCCTCGATAGGAAAAATTATTGGTGAAAAACAACGAATTTATTTGAAGGTGCTATGAACGATTGCTATATGAGCAACACGGTAAAAGTCAAATTCTAATACATGCTACAGAAATAAAATGTTCGGTTAATGATTCTACCTGACATGTAAAATAACGCGCCTCTCGGTAAAGTCTATTAACTTTTGGAAGAACAAAACATTTTTCGTCAACCCAGAAGCTACTAATGTAATGAATCCATCGGAGTATTTCCCGCCAAACTCGCAGCTAATGTAATGACCATATGATGAATAAAACATTCCAGTAACTCCTTTTTTAAATTGTTTGTAGTACTGATAGCGATTCTCGGTAGTTTCGGCGGATTCAAAATTTACACGTTTCGTAACAGCTAAATCATTTTGATAGCTTGTGGAGAACCACATACGGAAACTGGAGAGGAACAGACGGCAAGTAAAAGGCTACGGCTAACGTTGAAAACCCTTTCTTTCGTTCGATTACGATGATTTTATGGAGTAATAGGTATTCTAATCCTGGAAAGCCGATGAAGGAAAAGAACCGGGTGTTACAAGAAGACAAGTTCAACTTCTGTACTGTAATTTAATATTCCTGGTTTCCAATTTGAAATGATGTAATATATCACTATAAAACATCCAGGAATTATAAAAGGTTGTATTAACAACGTATATTTTGATTGGCCGTTTTATTCATATTTTATTTCTGGTTACTAATGTAGCTGATGTGCAATACAGTTTCAGAAGATCTCAGTCATTACTTTGTCACTTACCGCAATTCCTACTAAGGTGAATATTATTGATAATGTCTGGTGGTAATGAAATAAATATTTTTTTTCAATTCATTCATCATTATGAAGGAGAACTTATTTAATCCCAGGTGCCCGATAACTTCCAATCAAATTCCGAGTTAAACTTCATTTTATTTTTCACAATTAGGGAAAATCAAATATACAAAGGAATAAATTACATGTTTCCACTGATTTTAATAATGTTTCCTAATAACTTTTATTTTTACCACCGATTATACTTAGTCAATAGTACTTTGAACTTCAATGATTTAAAGAATATTTGACGAGAAGTACGTTACACTGGGCTCTGTGTGCTGTGAGCCAAGGTGCTGCGGGTAGCAGCTAGTGCTCTCTCAAGTTGTGAATTTAATCCACTTTTCTGACGAGCTGCGAACTTAATGATAGCCTTGTAAATTCGGTTTCGCCAAACTAGATGCTCCGCGCTGCAGCTGCCGCAGTACAGCTGGAGAAGCCCTTAGCAGGGCTTAAAGTAATTGAGTTCCAAACCCTCTCACCGCCTCGCCTGCACGCAGGTGAGTGAGCAAGAATTTAGAAAAAAATAAAAGTACTACCTCATCTCCGGCGCACCTGCTGTGGCGGCTCTGTTTACTGCTCTATATGTAATTTACATTGGCTTCCTGCACTCTGTGTAGTGCGAAGACCACGAGGGACAGATTTCAGCACCTAAGATTCCTTCCGACTATCAGATTTTATCAGTGTAGCATAGGATATCGATGACAAGAGAAAATTAACAATAGCAATGAATGAAAAAAAGCCAATATAATCCAATTATTTTTTATTCCTTTCAGGAGGCACTGGACATTATTTAAAAAGTCTTTTTTCCATTGGGTTTTAACTTTTGCCTATTATTCTCGCATTCATCGATACTATTCTTCCTTTGTTGCTTCATTTTATGTCTCACCTGTTCTTGTCTTCGATTTGTCATGGAAACACCTATCTTTTTCAAGTTTCTCCCTGAGATATTCATACCTATGATGTCTTCAGATGATCCTTGCTGCCTATATATCTCCTTCCTCCTCAGTGACTCAAGTTCCCTTGTCCTGAAATCAGCGAAAAATGGTGATGGTCCGTGCTGCAATGGCCATAAATGCCAATCTTTCTTTTCCGAATTTTGTCTGTAATCTTTTCAACTTATCTAAATTATTCATGGTTGTGACGTATTCTGGAATAATTGTTTTCCTGGTCTAAACCAAAGATGTTTCTCAACATCTTTCTTTCTTTGACTTTCCAACTTATCAATCAGACGTTTCATATCCAGTCTCAGGTTGGATGACGATGTAATAGTGTCTCAGTTTGGTCTTGATGGATATTGAAATTCTGCTTTTAATAATATTTCACAACCTATTGCTTTGGAATTCAAAACTTCGTTAAGGAAGGGGAGCTTCTTCGCGGATCAAGAAAATTACCGTCCATGATGTTCAACCTTCTATTTTTCAAGTGCGTACTCGAACCACACACATATGTTCCAGGCGTAATACTACTGTGTTAAATTTACTGTCATAAGTGATTCATAACTACGTACTGTTTAACAGTCAGTACGGCATGATGGCTTAAGTTGCCTTTGCCGATTGACGTTATAAACCGATGGCTTCTCCGTCACTGATCCGCTCCACTATTGGCGAATTCCTTAAAAGTTTTTTCCTTCAAATGTTCTAGACCTTAGTTATCTCTAGAGAAGAATATTACTAAGCCTGCTTTGCCACACGACGATAAACTGCCTGGAGTGGCATCCGCTTATGTAGCCGGCCTCGCTAGCGTAGGGGCTAGAGCACTAGCTCCACATACCGATGGTCGCCGGTTCGAGTCCGGCCGCGGGCATGGGTGTTTAAGTGTTGTGTCTGTGATTGTCGTCTTCGTGTTGTAGTGTCCTTGTGATTACACTTGATAACATGTACATTAGAGAAACTAATACATTGAAAGAATCAGAATCACATTGAGCTGGCTGTGTGGCCTCAGTAGCCGAATGCCATTAAATCAAAAAAAAAAATCCGCTTATGTTATTTCCTTGTTTAGCTGGGCCGCACTTGTTAACAAGCCTGATAGTGGAAAGCTGCGTCAATGGAACCCCATATTAACCTTCAGAACTGCGAATACCTAATAGGAGATAACAAGACTCCATAAAAAATTAAACTAATAATTTACAAAATATGGTGTTTAAACACCAAAACAAAGTTTATTTACGGCAGATTGAAAGCACTTTGACATTTTTTTTTTCAGGAAAGGAATTTGTGCATTATATACAGAGGGCATTATGCTTGCTAGAAAACCCATCTTTGCAAGTGCATAAGAAGGCTTTTTAACTAACCACAAGCAATATAAAGTATGTAACTTCCCCGACGACAACAAGTATCTCCGTATTAGCTATCTCGCTATCATCATTCTACATATTTTTGTATCAATCTACCTAGTCTGGTGGGTGAGTAATAACATTCAAATCCGATGTTCAGGAACGGGCAGTTTCGATCTTAGGTTTCGTCGTCCAGATTTCGATTTTCATGAACTTCTGTCTTATGTTACACAGATGAGTTTTGTAAATTAAGGTTACTTAGGATTAAAAAACGTCTTTGCTTGAACAGGCGCACATTTTATTGTTGATTCACTACTTGCATGTCTAGGTGCGGCGTTCGTATTTCAGTCTTCTTTGCATCCGAACAGAATCTCCACCCCTTGTAAGTTCAGGATTTCCAAGTTCCTTTAACAGTTTTGATTCTGTGGATATCACTATATAATCAACTTAGCGTCATCAACGTCCGGCATGTTAATGGTGGATATGTCACAGAGAACTGGATACCCGTGGTAACCCATTCTCGATGGTAAATGTTTTGCCTGTTTAGTGTTGAACACTAACTTTGAAACAACGGTCAGCCTTCACGTTCCTCATAACAGTTCTTTGCGTGATATATGCATTTCAGTTTTGTACAGTAAAGCATCCTGGTCACTCGGTGACGTAAGTTGACAAAATAACGAATGTTTTTCAACTTTTTTTGGAATGTAGGGTTATGTCGTTAGAAGAAAACTCAATCTGGATTGTAGGACTAAACCTTAGTTCTGAAGAATGCTGGTCGCTAACATACCGCCCACCCTTCAGATGTGTTCCGTTCAGTACCCATATTACTTGCAGTCGTCACAGTGTTTAAGGCTCCACATCAATACGTCGGAACCTACAAATATTGTCCTAACGGTATGAAATTTAGTACACACATTCCTTAGGCGATAATATTTTATTTAAAGTGTATAACGTAGGTTTTCTAATATGTATAAATGAAGAAAAATTACTCGGAATGTGGGTAGATGAATACATGTTAATACGCAAGAAATATTCGTTAATAGCTGTTGACATTTATTCCGCGTGTTTTTGAGTCTTAATTATTCAATAAAAACTGCTTTACACATGCAAATTGCAGATACGTAAAACGTAGAAAATGATGTACCATTTACAATTTCTCTGTGCGGGCTTACATATTGTTTTTGAGTGCTAAGATATATTGCATGGCAGCCTACCTTACAGGGAAACATGGCGTCTACCGTAACGATTGTTTGATACAGAGCATTTAAGTTGGTTTAATTTTTATCTAATAGCAGTTGTGGTTAGGTTGAAATGCAGCCTGGACCAAGAATTAAGAGTAAGAAACACACAGAATAAATATCGACATGTAATAACGTTTATTTCTTGTGTAATAACATGTGTGCATCTACCCACATTTGAAATGATTTTACCTTTTTTCCATACATTCCAATCTTACGTTATACGCTTTTAATCAAATATTATCGCCTAAGGAATGTGTGAACCAAATTTCAGATCGATAGGATAATTTTTGTAGGTTCCGATGTATTGACGTGTTACCTTCTTAACTTTATTATTGTCTTCTATTCCAGCAAAAGAAATGTTTCTTCTCTTTACCGAAACATAAACAACCATAAATAATACGAGAAAAAAATTTAGAAAATAGTTTTTTTATATGGCTTTATGCCCAGTCGACGTCGAGGTCATTAGAGGAGGGAAAGGACTAGGGGCAATAAAGTGAAGGGTTTAGGTTGTGACCTTGTGACGAATCACCCCGAAATTTGCCTGGAGTGATTTCGGGAAATCATGGAAAACCATGGATGACCGGACAGGGATATGAACCTGCGTCCTCAAAAATGTGATTCCAGAGCATTAGCACACACCCCTCGGTTAGAAAATAGATTACAACCATTTATTTTAAATGAAGTAATACAAAAAATGCCAAAAGTAAATACTAATGATACGCACACATTGTACCTGAATACGGCAAGTGGGTATCGATTATAATATTCTCATTGGACTGTGTCTTTTACACAAAATAAAAGCTCCGATAATGCACTGTAAGAAATCTGAGGATTACTAGTATGGACAGTTATATAGTTCTCTTAAATATATCGCACCCTGAGCTCGTTTCGCTAGGTTTAATGTTGTTTTCAGGGTAAGTTATTACCGCAGATGAAATACTGCTTTGCTACTTCACCTACGAGAGGCTTTCTTCTTGCTCGCAACAGACCGCACTTAATGTTGTTCCAGATTTATGTGGTGTAGCCGCAGCGGACTTATTTCCATACGAAATGCGTACATTTGTCGGCAGTGCACTCAACGGTGAAAAGAAATGGGAGTGCGCGGTCATGATTTCGAAGTGGTGCGGTGATATGCAGCTCGGAATCAGATTTCAGTACAAGGTATTGTGACATTAGATTTTTTGAGCAGATAATACTACATTTGGCGAGCTGGCTTTGAGACTTTGCAGCTTAAGTCGGATGGCTTCGAAGAGAAATTTAGCTGTTTTCATATTATTTCAAGCAGATTTAACAACTGCTGACAATTTTATGGCGACTTCTTCGATTGAGTGATCTCTTTAGATAAAAAATTAGATGATACTACATAACCCAACATATGTTTTTTCAAGCTGTAACAATCATGCTAAATTTCAAAATTTGAAGTTTCTTTCAGGATTCCAGTTCCCATCCTTTCGTCCCATAGTATCTTCCAGTAACTTTTTAACTAACCGTAGTAACAGTACAATGATATTAGTAACAGATTATTTTGGGGAGCTTCACTTCTCTTCGCTCAGTGGAGACAACTGAGAGACAGGGAACGGATATATATATATATATTTGTGGGAACCATATCGTCATTTGGATGTAGTGTTTTCAGGAAACCTTGGAAAACCGATACAATGATGATTGGACGCTGATTGAATCCACGTTCTCCAGAATGCCAGACCGAACATAAACAACTCGCCCATCAGGCTCGGTAACATCTAACAAGAAATTCCCGCATTAGAATTAAATGAATAAACCTATTTATATTTTGTATTTTCCATATCTCTGGTCACTCTAATGGCGACTATTTTAACGTTCAGCGAAAATCTTGCCCAAATATACCAAATACAAGAGAAATTATTGCCTTATGACTATGAATTACAGGGACAAGTCTGAAAATTGATTTTAAACTTCTATATACCCACTTAGACGCTGTTATTTATAACTGTTGTATATGATGATAACTATTATAATAATATGTCGGATTACATTATACTTCTATTTTATTTTGTTTTTATTTTTTTTTTAAGTTTGCGTGTTGGGTATGTTTGAACTAATTTTTAAACGACATTCCTAATGCTGGATACTGCACTTTATAAAAACCGTATTAGTGCTGCGTTCGCGTGTGCAATATGTAAATTTAACTAAGCAGGACAATAGAAATCATTTGGAGTTTTACTGTTGGTCATAACATAGTGTTACTGATATTCCATTAATATTTTAAATTAGAATCAATTATTAATGGCAACAGCATTGAGATGGTACGTTAAACCACTGCTAACCCCAAAGCTAATTATTAATTATTTAAATTTATCAAAATTCATATGATTAATTATTTAATTATTGATTTAAAAGGGTGCTCTAAATGATTTACTGATCAGAAGTAGGATTTAAAGGTCACAACCTGACAATATATTCTTTTGACTAATGGCTTACAGAAATAAGACGTATTTAAATTTATTTTTACTAAACAATCATCATTATATACAAGCAACATCTTAGTTCTACATCAGTAGCCACTAAAACTAATTAACCGAGCGATACAAGACAAAAGGCGATTTTTCTTTACAAAATAATCATTCACAATTTTCAGCAGGTCACGCAATGAAATTACTCGTTAAAAGCTCCTGAGTTAAACTAGTACAAATTCCACGGCTAATTTCTCATTTTCTGTCTAGGAGAGTGAGGATTCGTATGGAGCGGATGTCTCCAGTCAGAGCGTTAGCTTTGACAACAATGAAGGTTGTGACGAAACCGCGAACATTACGGGTATTTTTAAGTTGATAATGTGTATAATCTGAGAATGTGTATATAATGTCTTTGGAGTTGGTCGCCGAGGGCGGAGTGTTGTATTGTCGACGGTCGAGTGAAGTGATTTACGGCCGACTGGAGCTAGCATGTCGTAGCCGCGAGTGTGTTCCGCGTATGCGCTGTACTAACCCGCTACCGCGGGCTCCCCGATATTCCAAGGGACAGAACATTGTGTGAACAGTGCTGAAGTATCTTGTAGACTGTGTATGTTGTTCTGAGTGATATGATTTGCTATAAACTGTGTATGGTGAATTGCTACGATACTGTACCACTTCAATTGTTTAATGATTACTTGCGGGGCTTATATTCACTATTTCCAACCTTATAGTCAAAACTGCGTTATTTGGTGACTAAGATTAATTTTAGTGTCTGGCTTGCTTTTGGATTATGTAGCTTCAGAAGAATAAAACTTAGTGAACTGTGAAAGCTAACACATGTGTGTGTTTCTCGGTAGCCTCTTGCATATTTCAATTGATTGCTATTCAGTTAACGTATCCATTAGCAACGCTAACTACCGCATTAGAATCATTTAATTAGAAGTAATAAGTGGTAAATTAAAGCATTGAAGTTTGTGTTTACAACATAGCTACACAACTGCAACGACGAACTTTAGTTATTTTAAAGCCCCATGAACGCCTAGTTTCTTACAAGGTCCTAAGTGCATTGACGTAGTCAACAATATCCGACACCACACTGAATTTATACGTCACGTTGTGACTCAAAATAAAGACTTTATCACACATAACCGATACTGTCGGTTTTTTGGTCGATCTCGTCCCTCGTGACCAAAAATATCCGGATCATCGTCTCTGTCCTCCTTTTACTGTCCTACTTGTTGGCGGCTTTTTCCTGGTCGAATCATTGTTGTAGCAGCTCTCGTCTCTCTCCCCATATGTTAACATGGAACAACAGTTTACATAAAATAGTAAAAAAATTTCTAAACATAAACACTATTGGCAAACCATTCGCCCATGCAAACACATTCAGATTCAGAAAATCTTTTCTTTGAAGGGATTGTATGATTCCTTCTGAAACTGTCGTATTTTTTGTGTTCCTTCGGTCATCTCTCTCAGTCCTAGTACTCACAGCATTTCTAATTTAACGTGTCTTGACGTTGTCATGCATCTGAAATTGGTCACGCGAGCTTACTGCTGTAACAGTTCTACGTAAATCTCACCAGTTTCAATTTCCACGTACAGATCTGCGGCCGACCCCCCCCCCCCCCCTTTCTGAGCGGTGAAAGGTCGTATGTCTGCCTTTTAAAACTAGCAAGTCCTATTGAGTGTTTGTGTCACCTTTCGTTCCAGTCTGAATGGAGAATTCGCCGAAACAGGCTAAAAGTACGGTGACCTCTGCTCTGCATAAAGTCCTTCTCACAACTTGGAAATATTACGTAAAGCCTACGTACTGCATGCCTTGTTGCATTGCCGTGATAAATCATTAATATATTAATGTGGCATACCACAGTATATATAGTCAATAAATTACATCTTTTAATACACGCCATTTCATTTACAACTGTCCGCGTTTTCGTCCACTGATAGGAGCCAGAGAACAAACGCAACGAAACCAATTCTTTGCAATTTTCCTCGGAACACGTCTTGGTCTCTGCTTCTACAGCTTTGAAAACTCGTATGATGCTGATTATGTCAGCTAAAGCTGAAAGCGATAGCATTCAGTAATTGTTACTGATTCGAATATATTGATAAAGATGGCATGAAAATCATAGATTAACATCTAAGCTGCTAAACACTGCTCCTTTTAATGCCGACTGGAAAAAAATTATTGAACAGACTATTGTATTGACAAACCAGATACTCGCATGATCCTTGATCATGGCTTTTCGAAATTTTGGCTTATAAGCTAATAGCTTACACCCACTTTACAGCCTTACGGAGTTCGACTACGGTATAATTTTTTCTTTTTTTTACGAGAGCTTCTGTTCAATTCGAATGCAATTTTTAATATTTTGTCTGAGGAACACAGATTTATGTAAGGCATATATGAGTAGTAATAGAAGTTTCTGTAATTGGAATTGCAAGCACTCCATATAAGCAAAGGGATTAGAATATTAATAGTTGACTGGTGGTTATGAAATATAAAGAATGTAATACATCTGTATAGAGGTGTTAAATTTATTAATATTCGTGGTTATAGATCCAGTTGCGAAGGGTATTGTGATGGATTCATGGAGTGCTAATTTGATCTGTCACAGTTTCCAACCACTGTTTTCTGTCTGTAATTCTAGCCTCTCTAAATTCTTCTGTCATTTTCACAATGCTATATCTAATTCATCTATCTTGTACACTTCCACGTTCTTCCCATCTACCGAGCATGTTGGGTGAACGTTTAGCGTTCTGGCTTCGCATTCGGGAGGACGCGGCATCGAGATTTGGGTTTTCCATGGTTTCCCCAAATCACTCCAGGCGAATGACGGGATGCTTCCTTCAAAAGTCAATGTCCGAATTCCTTCCCGTTCCTTGTCCCCAATCCCATACCGCCTCTAATGACCTTAGCCGTCGACGAGGCGTAAAGCCCTAAGTAAAAAAAACTTCCCATCTGTGTCTTTGTCGTCACTAAAGTCTCCGTCCTTCCCATTTTCTATTGCCTCCTTTCTTCACAAGTTTTCTCCATATGTTCTTACCAATGTATTATCGACTTTCGTATTCCGTACAGATTTGGCAATTACTGCTTTCCTGACCCGCTCATTTGACTACCTTCCCAGTCTAGTATTTCAAATTATATTTTTCTGAAATTTCATTTCCGTGATATGGGTTCTCCATGCTTTTATACAGTATGTAGGGATTGTAGCAATAATTTAGAATTTCTGTGGGAAGATGTTCAATTTGCCATATGCCTCATATTCAGTTATAATTATCATTTAATATAATGTATACGAGAATGAGTACATGCAATTTTGTGAAATGCCTTTAATTTTCTGCATCTATATCTACACCCATACTTTACAATTCACAATGTTGCACCAAAACTAATATTCCTATTTTGAACAGCGTGAGAGAAAAAGGATACATATAAGCATCAGCTGTGATGTCTAGTTTTATGACATTATTAAAATTAGAATAAAATAATGAGCATTAATTAATAAGTTAATTTGCAAAATTAATCCCGGGTAGGCGTCAAGAATGGAAGTGTTCTCTATTCGAGAGAAGCGACATTCCAATTCTGAAATACTTTTAATCAAAGCAATTGTAATTTTAAAATACCATTAAAAAAACACAAATCTTCATCTACTCAAATGATATACTGATTGATTGGAAAGGAAGTTATTGAAAGCAGGGTTTACAACACCTATTATTTTCTTTGAATATAAAATTGATTGGTTTATTGAACAGAACTGAACATTAAAAGTTTCTTTTGAACAATTTAGAGCATGATTCTCATCTCAGAGCGTTGCCTAGGGTTGAATGACGCAAGAGTGTCTATACATCGTCGGCGTTCTTTACCGTAGAAGATGAGTTGCGGAGAAATCAGACGGACCCTGTTGGTCAGCTGGGTGCAAGGTCACTTGGCGAGCTAGCTCCCCGCAGGTAGTCACCTCTCCGGCAATCTCCCGTGGTGCGCCGGTGCGGATTGTTTGCTGGCCAGAAACAGAATGTCTTCTCCCCCGCTTGTTCGCTCCGTTGAAAACTTGCAGGCTCCCGAGTTTTAGCAGACGTGGGAAATTTCAGCGAGTCGCAGCGTTTGGCGGGTCGTCCACTATCTCCATTGGCGCTCCTCATGCAACATAAAAAACTTATGGTTTCTAAAAGTTCGTAACACAGTTTGATTCGCTGGTTCCCAACATAGAGGTGTTCCGCAACCTGACTTTTTCTCCGAAGCATCGTTTCTATTGTTTCAACTTTCTACTGTACCAGGAAATCCTCATTTCGACACAGTCCCTATACTGTCCTTTGAATTTCATTGAATGCGTAAAGCTTTTAACTTTACGGCCTGCCATAAATCGTTCGGTATTTCAGCGCAGGTATGAGTCACCTGGCTCTTGCCGATGCCAAAGAAACGTGGAATTCACACGCATAAATTTCCCGTCACCAAGGGACATTACAGTACAGTATCTTATTTCTATAATCTTGTCTGTCCTGTCATTCCAACCTAAATACATTGGTGGACGAAGTATTACATCGCACTCGTAAGTGGCAAAAGAAATTCGCATAGTCGTCAATAAATTCAAACTAAACCTACATCGTCTGGCTGCCAGACAATTCCAGCCAACTCTATGTAACAAGTCGTGTGATGCTCTCGAAAGGACAGTCACGGATGAAGCGGCTTCTCTCTGTTCTCTCTCTAATGCGTAAATCAGTCCCTTGCAATACGGATCTCAAACTCCACAACAGGAATCCAGACATGGATGCACCAGAGTTATGTAACCTATTTCCTTCGAACTACGACCTATGAACTGCTATCTTGAATTAGCTTCATCTACATCGGAAGTTACGTGCAGGTCCCATTTTGTGTTGTTTTTTTATTATTACTCACAAATACTTCAAGCAATCAACCATGTCAATAACTGAACCGTTTACTCTGTACTCGTGAAGAAACTGATTATTTTTATTAGTTATGCACATTGCCTTGCTCTAATTTTAATTAATGTAAGCTGCCTTTTATACCACCATTCCTAAATAACATCCAGATCACGCTGAATTTCTATGCAATCGTCTAAGCACCTTACTTCTAACCGAGCGTGGTGGTCTCACATTCGGGAGGACGCCGGATCGAATCTCCGTCCGGCAATTCAGATTGGGTTTTCCATGGATTCCCCAAATCATTCCAGGCTGGAACGCTTTCTTCAAACGTCCATGGCCAAATTCCCATCCAGTCTCTAATGACCTCGACGTCGACGAGGTGTAAAGCCATAAGTAAAATGAAAGAAACTTTATTTCTCCATATAACTGCATCATCAGCGAACGATCGTAGACTTGTTTGGAGAAACCATTGAGACTCTAACGATGTGGGAAATGCAATGCATCTAAAACGATAACG
Source organism: Vandiemenella viatica (assembly GCA_031002005.1). Taxonomy (NCBI): domain Eukaryota; kingdom Metazoa; phylum Arthropoda; class Insecta; order Orthoptera; family Morabidae; genus Vandiemenella; species Vandiemenella viatica. The sequence continues at coordinate 89,045,459 of JARYHS010009186.1, forward strand.
TATCTTAAGACATTCCCCATTTTATATCAGATAGTATATTAATCTCATATACAGCTTTAAAACCCCTTCTCCTGTCTTCTGTCGAACGGCTATAACCAAGTCAGTTCTGTATAAAACCATTCGCTCCCCTTTAGTGGCTATCTCAGGCTGTATTATAAGGGCCCGGTAACCTATTTTCATCTTCATTAGTCGCCCCTCGCCCCAACACAGGGCTCAGCCGGAGCAATTTAAGACCAGCGACTGCCAAGCTCTCAGGGCAACGGAGTAGGCCCTGATAGGATCAGCTTCAGCTACAAGAACATTGCAGTACGCCTGCATCTGTGCCGTGGCAAATGCAATTAGGGCAAAAAGCTATTAGTTCATTTTTGTATAAATAAAATTTTATACTAATACTCTGTTTCATCGAAAATCGATCAAATTTTTTTTTGTGTATCTCAATCTTTGAAGACTCGGATTAGATAAGACACTAAACAAGGAAAGTTTGTCCGTATTGCTAAACACGATAGCTCTTACGCTGGATTAAATATGCTCGCTTTGACACCATGTGAAAACGATCTCGGAGATGGGAATTATTTCACATCGTTATAAAACAGATAAAATCACGAACTACTTGGTACATTTATTCCAAAACTACACACAGTTTCTATCACTATCGGCATACATTTAATGTTCCATGTTAAATGATAAATTTTACTGTAGTTACAGAATACTGTTGATAATTGTCTCATTAATACGTAATTTTATATAACAAAGACTTTTTGCATAACAGTTATTGCGAACAGTCTTCTACCTTTCTTACCCCAACTACTTCAGTATTCTCCCAATCCATTTCAGTTATTCTTAAACATTGTAAAAAGGATTCCTAAGCTCGTTCAGTTTCACTCTAAAGTTGTTGGATATCTTTAACATAATATTTTATATCTTGTGCCAAGTCACTTCAATAGCAAAGTATGTTAAACTCCTGCACAATTTATAGACTTTAAATCTTTGTGGCTGCTATATCTTTCCAGGTATTATATCCATGAATGTAAGTTATATAGATTTTCTGTTACAAAAAGGCAAGGTTTTGTGCTGGCACTGCGAGAATACAAACATGTTTGCTCTACGTCCATTCGCTTATTCAGATAATTAATCATAGAGCACATTTTTGAGACTTGTATATCTTTTGAGATAATGAAAATTTTTATCAGAAAGAAATGTATTCTGTTTGATACCTTGCGAAAACAGCCTAGCAGATGTGGAAGGGTACATGTTATAAACAAGTAATATTACAAAATACTGATTAGGGGTGAGTTACTTAACATCCCAGAAGAAAAATTAATTTCCAATGTTAACTGAAATACATAACATCCCATTTTAGGTACTATATATGAATGAAAATTCCTGAGACTCTTATCAATTTCTGCTTTCGTAAATTGAAACAATATAAACACTTGTATCGTATCAGTGATTGTGAATAACTTTTACACCATCCCCTTCCACATCCCAAAACATACATTATTTCCAAACATAAAAAAAAATTCGTTCACAAAATAAAAAGCGTTCTGAAGCAAAAATTATTTCAGTTTGAATTTAAAGCTTTTAGGTTTCTAAAGATACCCAAATTTTCAGAAATAATTTTCTTTTAAGAAGTTTCTTAATGTGCTGGATCCAGATTAAGTTGTTATACCCAGGAATTAGTTTTATGGAACTCATATCACTGATTGTTCTTGCGGCAGAACCACCGCAGGCATTTGATTATGCGGTTTGAGCTGTGGTTTTTGCGTGAACGGATGATACGGGCCACGGCTTGCTCGGCACATTGCTACGAACAATAACCACCATTTAATAACGCTAGTATAACAACGTCAACGAATTTTGTGGCCGAGTATGTAAGTATCATTATCATTAATGGTATTTTGATTAAATCAAGTCCGGTGAGCACGAAACGCAATTCCCAATAATGAACTGTTAGTAATATTGCCAAAGGTTCTATTTTAGAGCAGCCGCTGTTTCCGTTATGTTATTCATTTTTGCGACTGAATCATGATGTTGCAAAACATTATCTATTTGTTTCTAGACGAGATCACATGTAGTTTTTTCGTATTACTGCAGAGTTAACCACTTTTTGCCGCCGTCAAAATTATATTAAGCGCCATCCCAGAATTTGCATTTTCATATTCTCAATAAATATAACAAATGGATATTCGGAGTTGAATAGAAAAACTGAATAACTGCAAAATACTTTACATCTGTCATTAGTAATAAACAGAGTGTTAAATAAATTTATACCGCAGTTAGTTCCTTGCAAAATTATGCTGACAGAATTATGAGACTACATTGAAGGTTTTTCGATATTGTGCTGCCTTCCTTCCTAGGTACGTTTTTCTAATGCTCAGCATATTAATATTATTAACTGATTGTAATGTTATTTTATTTCCCAAAAATTAATTATATCTTTTATTTAGAAAAGAAACTTTTATGAAATTAAAAGAACTGGGAGTGCTTAGATTACATTACAACTTGACGAAGTTATGGGTACGATTTTCAGATTGTTACTCAAAATATCAGTAGCTGCTCAGGTTACCATTTTCTTACAGATTAAAAATTACTCTTCTTTTAAGTGACTTGTTTACTTCTTTAATCTCAAAAGCATAGTTGGTACGACAGGTGGGGCATCAAACAAACAAACAGTTATTAACGAGAAACTAAAAGCAATAATCAACATCAAGCTGGAAACATTCGAATTGTAGTGATATATGTGGCTTGCTTACTATCTTATGTGTTCCCCTGACCCTTCGGTAAGAACCATGGTTCTCTAGTAGATGTTTGAAAGTTGTACTTGTCAATAGTTAATTAATTATACCAGATTTTTCAGTTGTACACTATTGGATCATAAGCCCTAACACTTTAATCTACAAATTATAAGTGATAAAGATTTAAGATAACACAGTTCACTGATATTCAGCACCATGGTACAAAAATTTATCTCGAAGATGGATACCGTTTTTCCATAAATGGTAATAAAAACAAGCAAATAGAAACAACAAAAACTGCAAAAGATGTAGAAAATTTAACTGAACGATTTGGTATTTATACATGGACGTTACCATTAGCCTTGGCTTCATAAACCAGAAAAAATAATAATATTACATAAAAATATATACAAAGGCTACGAGATAACAAACATGTTGGAGAATGGGAATATGTTACTTCCAGTATTGTTACACATACATACGTCCAGGAATTTTGTAAAACTGCTTTCATTGAATGCTTTTCCTACAGACACCAAACACAAACTGGCATTTACTTTATTTCTTGTAACAAATTGAAGTAGTTGTGACTTTCTATATTGAATTAATGGTTAATTTAGAATAGAAATCAATTCCTGGTTGTGTATATAGTTAAAAATTTGAATTGGAAGCAGCATATCAGCAATTTCATAAATATAATTGGACAGCTTCTTCATTGAGGATAATAGGTAGAATAGATGATACAGAAACAAGGAAGTCGTTATACGTATTTTGCGTATTATCACTCTATGCTCACTTATAGATTTTTTTTGGCAAATTTTTCATAATCACAGTAGTTATTTAAATCAAAAATAGTGCTGAAACAATTATTTACGAAACAAACCCACGAGATCTCTGAAGAAGTCTGTTTATCAATCTAGGTGTACTTACTATAGTAGCACAATAAATATACTCCCGAGTATCTTCGAAAAATCCTGAACACCTCACTTTTACCAATGACATGCATAGCAATGGTACTGGGAATAAATCTAACAGGTACGAGTAAAATTTATAGAAAGGAATAGTATTCACTGCAGTTTTTTTTATTCAATGTCCTACTACTGGAAATAAAATGTTATGTATGAAAACCTAACAGTTTTAAAATAATTTTTACTTCAGAATCCACTTTTAAAAATGTATTTTATCTTGGAAGTTGGTAACTATAGATAACTGAGAAAGTACTACATGTTTGGTGTATAGAAAGGAAAGGTCACAAAGTTATTTACAATCACTAAAATGATAGACATATTTCTTTCTGTTGAAACTATTTGCTAAAAATGCATTAGATTATGTGCAAATGGTATTTAGAGCCTATATGTAGTAATTTGCATGGTACATTATTTAAGACATATTGTTAATTTTGAATGCACTTCCCTCGGCGCCTTACTTTACCCATTCACCTGTTATTAACACTCAGTATCTCGTTACTTTGATGCGAGTTTCCAACGAGATATTACGTCATTTCACCTCAAGCGCGTTTTTGAAATAATTCCAGACTCTGAAGTACTGTGGAAAATGCAACCGTAGAATAAGCTGCAAGCAGCTTTGTGACTTAATGAGAGCAAATTCGCATGGAGTGAGCATTTCGCGTGCTACTTGTTGCTTTGTTTTAAAGATGAAGGAGCCGGAATCTTCTGATTTGAATTTAAAATGTAGCTAAAAGGCCTGAATCAAAGCAAAGAAACTGCTAGCAGTTGAGCAGCACTGTAAACAGAATTATGCATAAATGAAGTTATTTCCACTGTGAGAAGTGGTCGATTTCTACGAATGTTGAGTCTGTGTTATGAATGTTTAAATGATTATTAATGGCAACCAAGACATACGTCGACCCCTTAACACCATCGCCGCCACTGTTTGGTCGCGGAAATACTCACAAAAATTATAATTTAAACTTGACATAATTTCTGCTTACTTCTTCAACAACTTTAAAATATTCCTCTTTCAATATTCTGAAAAATCCCTATATAAGAGGCCGAAACCACTTGAGCATTTTTTAACACATTTCTGTCTAGATCTCTGCTTCATGCATTTCTTTGATACGAATGTTCCAAGTCATATTAAATTTCTGATTTAGATACTCAAGAGTTTACATGTTTATTACATTTTTCGTTTCTAGTCCCTCATTTTACACTATTTCTTTACGCTTATTATTTTTTATAACTGTACTGAAAGTGAAATGCTATTACAAATTTCCGTTTGGACACAGAAGACGACAACGGTGATAATATTGGCGAACAATAGCAGTAATGATCGCTGTAGTTATTAAATTACTGTACTTATGTTAGACATCGTCCATGTGTAATTTGGGGTTTGTGATGCTAATTGTCATCCAATGTATCGATGAAATATTCAGTGGTAGGGAAAAACATCCTCTGCACTGTTTTTACCTCCTTTTTTCCTTCTAAATTTGGATTATAAATAAATCTTTTAAGTATGATTGTACAGGTCATTTGTTTCTACTGCCATTGAAACTGTCAATAATTCGTAATATTTTATGGTTGTGTGTTACCCACAAACACAATTCAGTGTTGTTAACAAAGTAATATGTTTCTAAAGATTGCTTTATTTGTATGTGCGTAAACGATGTTATAAATTCTGTTGTTAAATGGCAAAAGTTTTCACTATTTAAACATACCGCCACCGCGTATAAAAGGCTAATGTTACAAGTAACTGAACTATTTTCGTACGGATAAGAGTAAGAGAACTGTAAATATACAGACGAAGGTAAGACAACCTCTATGGGATAAAAAGATTTTCCGATGAGTAATACGGAATCATGTTAGAACGTTCATAGACTCTCAATGTGCTAGAGTTCATTAAAATCCATACATTGTTCTGAGGTACTAGAATTATTTTACGTCTTCCTTATGCAGCTACTTATCTGTATAAAAAGTTATCCAGTGATAATCTTAAGCTATAGATTAAGGCTTTGAGTAGCTTGAAGATAGCTATAGATGTTTACACATCGTTTAAAACCAACTAGCGTTTTTAGCCCTAGAGCTGAACTACAGTTTAACGTGGAATGCGAACCACAAACGTCCTGGCGTAGCTCATATAATCAAACACAATTCAAAATTCCTTTGCCTACCGATATTCGAACCCGCGACCGGAGCCACTACCATTTTTAAAGCAAGCGTCTTAACAACATTTATTTTTGTTTTCATTCGGCCTTGTAGCCATTCAGGCAGCAACTGTGTTCCTTTCATTCCTGAAGTGTGTATATGGAATCTTCTCGTGTTATTATTGATGATAACAGGTGACAGGACAATACAGGATGAACACAACACTGAATTAAAACTACCCAAGCCCTAGGCCAGACTCGAACCTGCTACCTCTGGAAAGTGAAGCCTGCTCGCTAGCCCCGCGCTACCTGGTACGGCAACCACTTAGCTACCAGAGCTATTCTATCACTACGTATATTTCTACTTGGAAGATATTTTTAATAAAATGTCTGTTTGAAAGTTGGGTCGCCTTTGAAAAAGAGGCATTGACAACACAAAACTACACAAAGAATGAATACGATCTTAAGAAAATTCGTAGACGAGAAGAAGATGTTTTACTCTTCTTTATCAGGTGAGAAATAAAATTATTGGGTCTTGCTTTTGTCCATAAGATGCTATAACACCACAGACAGGAAGCAAGTAAGTTGGTACATACATGAAGTAAAGGAAGAAGACAGATTACATAGGAGCAATATTTAAATGTACTTCAACTACGAGAGAGAAGAATACAATATTACTAAGATAAAGTCGTTTGGGATATGTAGGTTAATCATCCGTTCCATTGATACCAACGTGAGGTATTCTGTGGAACACCCACCTTGTTTTCGTCCACTCAGCTTAACAGCAGAGTTAACCACTTTTTGTCTGTCTCACTTTTCACTGTCACGACTGTGAAGGAGTCTTGTCTATGTTTATATTACCTCTTTTACATATCGAAACAATAAAAAAACAAAAATTATATTTCTTTTAAGGAATCAATTGTATCGTTTTCCCTCGCACTTACATACTGCCTGTGATTAAACATCGTGAGATTGAAAATTTTAAAATGAGCTCTTTGTTTATGCACGTGTCTTTGCTATCACCTACGGCATTCTTCCGTATTTGTTGAAACAATCTTTCTGTACTACTTTGCTTGTAAAAAAATCGCTATTATCAATTAACAAAATATTGATATACGCTGTATTTCTAATTGTACTACTATAATCGTAATAACTTCTTTCTGACATCACTACTTTTGACAGTTTACTACCAGAGTGAATATCTGAATTCATGAACATTATTCCCGCTCTTTCGTCACAGAAGAACGGAAAAATTCAGTATCTTAAATACTAGCATCGCAGATGTTGAGATACTTAATATTAAGCCCAAAACGATGTTTGAGGCTCAGTCGCTAAAAATACCTTTATCAATGAGACTTATATTGCCGTGGAAATAGAAAATATATATAAAAAAAAAAGATTGCAGACAACACAAAAGAGGAGAAAAATCTTTGAATAATAAAATTCCTCTAATATATCTGTTGAAAGCAATCCCAGAACATTAAAATTGAATATAATGTGGCGGAATGGTCAAATGAACAAGCGAGAATTAAGGATTGATTTCGAAAAATACCGTAAAATGAAACTTCAATTATTATTTAGAATTTGACACTTGATATCTGTAGTTGTTCCATTGATGTTACTGCATTAAAAAAAATTATACGTTTCAGGGCGATTGCTTAGGACGTTTCTTCTGAAATAAAATCAAACCTCACTGACAATTCTTAATGTGCTCACTCTTATGTAAAATAGCACAAGAAGTTATGTTACTTGGTTATAACATCGATTTTATAAAACTAACACTTACCCATTCCTCGAAGAGCTGGTGATAAGTAGCTATCCTGAATTTTCAAACAAATCCAGGGATAAACTTGACCATTTTTGTTGCACACCATGCCATTGATAAGTATATCGTAGTTCTTCAGTGGTGGATGGATACATAACCGCTTAGTTTAAATATATTGTGACATCAGTAGTATCCGTAACTGCTCTTTAAGATGTTAAAATCCGAAGAATTTATAATATGAACTTCATACCATCACTAAGCAAAGTTTTATTCTATTACTTAACGAGAGTATTAGGTGGGTTTTCACTCTACATTAGTGTTAGGCAATTGTAATTATAATACCGGTTTGTTGAACAAAGCTAAATGAGAATAGCATTGTAGAAGTGCACAAAGTCACCAAAGCTATGTTTATTTATTTATTTAACCTATGGCCATAGCACATAACCAATAATACATTACATATAATTATATTAGTACAGGGTGTTTCAAAAATGACCGGTATATTTGAAAAATCAATAAACACTAAACGGGCAGCGATAGAAATACTCCGTTTGTTACAACATGCTTGGGACAACTGTAAATTTTCAGGCAGACAAACTTTCGAGATTGGTTACAAATTTCAACAACAGATGGCGCTGCAGTCTGTAAAAATCTAAAGTAGGATTATTCTAAGGTATAAACCATTTTTTCATAGCAAATTTACAATCTGTGAACAGCACACGCTTACAGCAGAAAGACGACTTACAGAATGGCGAACTCAAAGACTGTTGTTACTTCTATATCTTTCAAATCGCCTGCAGCGCCATCTGTTTTTGAAAATTGTAAATAATCTCGGAAGTTTGTCTGCCTGAAAATTTACTGTTGTCCCAAGCATATTGCAACAAACGGTGTATTTCTATCGCTGCCCGTTTAGTTTTTATTGATTTTTCAAATATACCTGTTATTTTTGAAACACCCGGTATATTCAGAGTAGTAAAAGTTTCCTTTTAAGAGCCGATGTTAAAATTATAGTCAGAATTCAAACTCGACATAGCGCAGCCAATGTAATGTTTCATTTGAAAAGTATATGAAGTCTTGAAGGCTCGAAGTGGGCAATCAAAGGTCACGTGGCGGATGGTTTGTTCTTCTTCACCCCATGTTTGAAGAGATGAAGTAGATCTGCCATGGCTAGATCTAACTCTGTTGAGAACTGCCCAGCTTTTGCGGTGAAGGTGGAGTCCCTTTAGTGCCTGTTGATTGTCATACAGGGAGGGCTATTCTGGTGGGGCTGAGGCTATCCACTCCGATCTCTACGCTTCTCTCCCGTTAAAATTGTTGGATATAATCTGTTTTGCAGTTTTTACGCTTGCACATCTCGATTTAAGTCTCTGAAATTCGGTTTCTTTGTCGTCACGGATGAGGAGGTCCAAGTTATGACAGATCTTATTACTTTGGGAATTTATGGCATTGCGTCATCTTATCACAGGCGGTTTTATGTTACTCAAAACTTGCAGCCAGTACAGTGCCTTGATATATCCACTAACAATTATGTGCAAATTTTTACCACATGGACAAATAGTTTGTGGCTTTTCAGTTTGAATTAATGCCTTCGAAATACAATGATAGGTCAGAGGATCGTATTTTGATTTTATAAACAGAACCCTATCTGTTAAAATTATTAATTTAATAAAAACAATATGACTCACAGCTCATTCTATGTGTTTCAACCAATTGCTGCTTTAAACGGAATGACCAAACTCAATTCAAACCTTTTTAATGAAATGTTGTATTATTTATTTAGTTAAAACACAGTTTTTTTTAGGAAATTTCATAAATTACTTTATATGTCGCCATCATGGAAACGTTAAATTAAACTAATAACAACTTCTGGAAATATTCATGCATCATTTTGGACCGAGATTTATATCGCATATTTTTATATGTTATTTGATTTAAATGAATATATAAAAAAAATAGATCAATCATATCAGAATTTCTAAAATTGTATCTGGCCAATTACATCGATATATAATACCCTCTTTGGAGTACCCAACCATGTGAACAGTATGCAACCGGCTGGGACCGTAGGATGTCATACCCGCCGAAGCAGGTGCCAACGATTACCATCGAAGAGAATCGAGGGAGGGAGAATTATTTCCATTATTTTACTGTCACTGTGGATTGTTGTGATTGTGTGTGTCTTAATGCAATATTATATTCGTGGTTTGCTTAAAACATGTCATGAAGAAGACGAACAACGCAGTTCTGACTGATACAGGTCTATTCTTGTGAAATACACCACATTTTTGTCAAGAGTAAAGTTACTATATGATAATATGAATCGCTATTAACATTGTAGTATGCGCTCATATCACTCATCACGGAGAGCTCTGAAAATGAACCCATCGATTTTGGTACGCAATCTAGATATGGCAAACTGTGGATCATCACCTCTGCTATCTTGTTAAAAAAATTCCAAGCGATGAACATTTAATCCTTACCGAGAGTCGAATCGAATAAACACGTGTCAGTTACCAACCACTGCCATAATTTCTTAGAAAACTTGGATGTATAGTAGTAATTTGTAAACTAAATTGAAATGTTTCATAAATAATTGCCAAATGGGATTTACTCCTTTGTGAAGCAAATTAGTTCCCTTCGGAAGAGATTAAATAGAGGGTATTGGAATTTTTTGAGTTGTTAGACAATGTTCGAATAATAAAGCTTTAGAAAGTATTTGAAATTCCATAAATACTGAATTACAACAAACAAGTATATCCAGGTTTTTAGAAGCCGAAGGTGCAACTACAGCCCAGTGTTCGTGGTGGACGCGTTTGATGAGCAGAGTGGCGTGCGCCTGCAAACCGGTGCTTAGGCCGCACGCATGGCACTTGGGAGGAATGCTTTGAAGGCCGACTGGCAGCTGATCAGATCGATGTGGAGTGGTCGAGTGGCTGATACCTGCTACAGTACAGCTTCTCTACGCTGCCCACTTCACTCAACACAGTGTCCCATTCATCGTCTTTCATTACGTAGTTCGTTTATCTGAATATATCAGATTTTTCGGATGTCGAATAATAATTACCTTATATGTATCTCCAAACTGTGCATCGAGTACTGATTTGACAGTTACTCAGATCTATAAACAAGGCAGTAGGATAGTATGATATGAAATTATCATAAAATTTCCACTGTAGAGATTCTAGTAATTGCTTTTCTCTGTGGCTCCAATGGAATTAAAAATGAAGACTCGTTTATAATTCCATTGTGTCAATTCAAAAGTCTGACGATATCACAATAGGAAAGCATCACTTGGCATTTGGATTGCAAGAAATTCATACTTAAGAATATACTTATATGAATAATTATGTCATTACTTCTACTGGATGAAGTACATTATTGTTTAACAGACTGTCGTATTACATTTAATCATACGCTATGAATCTGAAGAGGGTTCATTTAACGGAATTTACCAATTGGTTGATTAAAAATGTTTCAATTTTCTTTTGGGCATCCTTAAAAACACAAATTTTCTCACTTTGTAAATATATGCATTGGCTGCATACTAGTATATTAACTACCAAATATCAAATAACAAATCTCTAATTTACTAGAGGAGTTCCAATATCTTTTCATGCAAAGTACCGATTGTTTCCAGTTTCTGAAAAGGACATCACATACTGAGTTTCAGTTTGATACTCTACACAAACTGAGCATCTATGATAAATGCTTTCAGTTTGCGGAAGATAAAAATTATTGTTGTAAGAAATAAAGGAAATTTTTAAATTCCGATTGTCCAACAAGTTTTGCGATTTTTCCGATTAGTGGATGCAGCAGTTATGATGTGACAGCTAAAATATTATTATTGTTTAGCATTCATTAATAATAGGATAATATTAAAAAAAAGTAGTACTAAAGTTTACATTCATAAATAGTACATAGTGACTAAAGATTTGTAAGTTGCTGCATCTTGCATGCTACTATGTCTTCCAACAACACCAAAAGCTAAATTTGAACCACAAGGATGATAAAATATCCGCCTGACAGAAAAAGCATGTCTGGAGAGAATATACAATGTATGTATGTATAAAAAAGTGAAATTTTATACGAAGCTATTTAACCTCGATATTGTTATACTTGTACCAAAAAAAGTAGAGTAATTAGTAGAATAATTGGTATATTAATCAGTATATTAATTATTAGAATAATTAGTAGATTAACTATTAGAATACTTAGATCCATTAAATCCTTAAGAATAATTATCAAGATATATTTTTTTTAAAGTAAATTGTTTTTAAGTATAATTGAGAAACTAAGGGCCTACTTTAGGTAAGAAGGTAGTAGGCTATGTAAAATCAGGAAATAAAATAAATAAATATTGTTATACTTTAAACCCATAGAATTATTGGAAACGAGATTAAATTTGCAAGTGCCGTACGTTATATGACATCGACGAATTGCGCTCACTAGGTCAGCTCAGAAAAATCCTCTCCAGAAATGTGGTACATTTGTAACTACAGAATATACTGTAATCAGTCCTGGATATTTCTTTTGTGAGAGTTATGCTTAAACGCTAATGTATAGTTCACCGTTCAAAGTCATTTTGGATCTTTTCGAACTATATTTTTGTTTTCGCGATTCATTTATCTTACCAAACAGTATTCGCCAAGAATTATAGAAATTTTTTATACGGATCACGTAAAGATCATAAAGTTAGCTGAATACATTATATCAGTTCTTAAAAACCAGTTCCTCTCTGACACTCTCACTGTAGGCACTATATCACTTACCGTACGAGGCCAACATGCCACAACAAAAGCGTAAGGTATGCCGCGTACTCGTGGTAACACGTGAAACTCTGCCCCTGGCTGCGCGAGTGCCCGCGCCGCAGGAATCCCAGGGCATCAGTCACGCCCGCGACAATGGGCAGGGCGGCCGCACTGTGCTGACGTCACCACAGTAGCCGGCGCTGCGAAAGGCGGCAGCGGCCGTCGCTGTCGGCGTTAATTACGACATCAACATTCTTCACATAGGCCGGCGGTCGTGTAATTGACATAACTAGCGTGCCGGCGGCACGGCGTCGCGCGCTCTTGTTCGGCGAGCGTCGGAATCCGACTGTCTCGCTGGCCAGCGGGCGCAGCAGGTACTGCCGAGCGGGCTCTACTGGAAGCAATACTGCAAATATAACAGCGTCTTATTTAGAGGAGATCGATTCAAACTCCCCTCTTTCAACACATGCAAGGCGTAAGCACAGAAAAATAAATTTAGGGACATTATTTATAGCTTTACGGGCTATGCCTCGTCGTTTATTGGATTATTTAAGCTTTCGGCTGTTGTACTCCAGCCTTCTTCAGAGATACTGTTTATATTTATGTTCACATAGCAACAGTCGTCAAGCATCGCAGAGGTAAAGGCCGCTATCTTCGTTGATGTTGTTGGAATTCCTTAAGATTTCTGCTGCCTCTTTCACACGTCGAGGCCACCACTGGTCTTCCCTCCACAGTAGCCTCGTGTCTCGAAAATTTATTTCATGCCCGGTGTTAATAGCATGGTGAACGACGGCAGATTTGTCGCTGTTGTTATATTTGTCGATGTATATACTGCCACAGCTGCAGAGGATTTCGTTTTTTTTTTTTTTTTTTTTTTTTTTTTTGTAACAGTTTAACGTCCCTTTTTAACAACGTGGTCTTTAGAGACGGGAAAGGATGAGGGCAAGGAATGGGAAGGAATTCGGCCATGGCCTTTTTGAAGGAAGCATCCCGACATTCGCCTGGAGTGATTTGGGGAAACCATGGAAAACCCAAATCTGGATGCCCGGACGGGGATTCGAACCGCCGTCCTCCCGAATGCGAGGCCAGAACGCTATCCGTTACACCACCACGCTCGGTGGGATTACACCCACGCCAGCTTACTGGTGTCTAGGATTTCGTAAACACCAGTAAGCTGGTGTGGGTGTAATCTGTCTTTTACCCTGGATAATGATTGGCCAAGTTTGCAGTGAGCTTTATACATGATTCGCGCCTTCACCAGCGAAAAAACGGTTTCCCTATCCGGTCAGTGATGCCACGTATGCATGGAAGACAGGCGAAATTTCTTGGCACATTGGTATCATGAGATAAGTTGACGTCTTCCATGGGTTTTTTAGGTCACACCATCACCCGGCAACGAAGAGAGGCGTATTAACATCACTAAATTTAAAAGCGAGGACAGAATGTGTGTGAAGGAAGTAACGGAGACTTTTACAAAAATATTCCGAGCCAACGCCTATAGTGAACCACACATCAGAAGGGTTTTCAGACCTAAAAACCCACGAAAGACGACAACTTATCTCATGATACCAATGTGCCAAGAAAATTCGGCTGTCTTCCATACATACGTGGCATCACTGACCGGATTGGGAAACTGTTTAAGCGGGTGGAGGTGCGAATCGTGTATAAAGCTCACTGCAAACTTGACCAGTCATTAACCAGGGTAAAAGACAGATTACACCCACACCAGCTTACGGGTGTTTACGAAATCCCCTGCAGCTGTGGCAGTATATACATCGACGAGACAGATCGCAAAGTGGCCGAGAGACTTAAACAACATATCCGCCACTACAAATATAGCAACAGCGACAAATCCGCCGTCGTTCACCATGCTATTAACACCGGGTATGAAATAAATTTTTGAGTCACGAGGCTACTGTGGAGAGAAGACCAGTGGTGGCCTCGACGTGTGAAAGAGGCAGCAGAAATCTTAAGGAATTCCAACAACATCAGCGAAGATATCGGCCTTTTTCTCTGCGATGCTTGACGACTGTTGCTATGTGAACATAAATATAAACAGTATCTCTGAAGAAGGCTGGAGTATAACAGCCGAAAGCTTAAATAATCCAATAAACGACGCGGCATGTCCCGTAAAGCTGTAAATCATGTACAAAGACGGCCGCGGAAACTTTAAGAATCATTTATTTTGACAGAAAAGGAAAAACTCACTGAAATTGTAGAAATATTATTGAATCACTGCCGCACAGTTGTGCTGCCCGCGTCAAGGAATGTTAGACAACTTAGATGTCAACGCTATTCTACCCCGGTTACTAAACAAACCGCATACTGTGGAAACCCAACACTATCACATATCAAGTTAGAAACGTTAATAACATTATGCATGCTACTTAAAATTAATAAATGCTACATAACTCAGTATTACTAATAATAGTGAATCAACAATGAATAATAATTGGGTGGTTAGTGATATTCATAGTTTTATTTGTCTAAAACAAACGAATACGACACATAACATCAGCTCCATGACTACTTTTTTTGTACTTTACCGATCGTCGATGGTGAGGACGATAGAACAAAAAGAGGACTGGAAACAAGGATCAAAAAAGAATTTACGAGGAAACCTCGGCTTTTTTGTAGGAACGATCACCTCTTTCTTTGGGATTGATTTAGAAAAACCGCGATGGAAAACCGAAATCTGGATACCCAGACGAGTCCGAGATGACATCCTCTTCAGTGGTAGTGGCATTAGTTACTTAATACTTCTTGGAGATCGTAAGTGACTGACTTTCGGAAGAGAAGACCTGAATGTGTCCGTAACGTGTTTTCTAAATTGTTTCATCTTTACGAACACAACACAAAACAGATTTTCAGACTTTACAGTCATTCAACTGGCGCTGAATTATTTATTATTCATCTAACTATTTTTCATCTGTACACATTATACCGAGCGTGGTGGGTGAGTGGTTAACGCTCCGACATCGCATTTGGAAGGACGCCGGTTTTCCATGGTTTCCCCAAATCATTCCAAGCAAATACCGGATTGCTTCCTTCAAAAATTCCATGGCCGAATTCCTTCCCATTACTTGTCCCCAGTCTCATATCGCCTTTAATGCCCTTTACATTGACGAGGCGTAAAGCCATAAGTAAAGAAAAAAGTGTATACATTATGATTCCCACTATCACTGCCCAAAAGAGAAAAAGATAACCTGACGAATACAACACTTTCCCCATGTTTGATCCGGACTCACTATACTTGCAATTCAAAATTAACTTGTTAATTCCCAGGCTGCCTTTGATGACAAATAAAGGGTACAGGTGTTAAAATTGTGTTCCGTATCTGGAGCCGATTGTTGTTCGGCTATGCAGATAATCTCGTAATGATGATGAAGCCGATGTTATGACCCTGGAATAATGTTCATTGGTGGATCAACCCTAGAAGGTCATACCTCTTTAACCGAAATTTTTGCTTGTTATGGTCATGGTGCAGCATCGCTTTGTTGACCTAGAAATCAAATTAATTATGAATTGAGTAAACATATGACGCAATAATGCATTTAGGACAATGGCACTTAATCACAATATTATTTTCAATTTTCCTCTACTGTAGAGTATCGACCTATACACAAACGAGTGATCTTTATGTTTCAGAATGAGATCAATAACCGATAGGATATTCACTAATCCGATCTGCAAACACGCGATTTATGTTCGGGTCTCCGCACTGAGTTACTTTGACTGCGACGTGCCAGTGCCATTATACCTGTTCTGGCAGAACCCACACTTTCCATATTACGCTTCTTCTGATTGACAATAAAGCACTACCATTAGAAACTTTAAATGTTGCTACATATATAAAAAACACTTCGCAGCTATTTACTGATGACACTGTCATTTTAGTAGATAAGAGCCTGGATATTAAGACATTAATGAGTGGCTTGAGCAAAATAGTTGCAGAAGAATTGATAAACTAAATAAATCGTAGTGAGGCACTGCCAGAAAAAGTAGCAGAAATGATAGCAGTAACAGCACATTAAATTTAAAAATGGTATCAGCTGTTACCGGTGAACTTAATTCTATTACTTAGGAAGTAAAATTACAACTGTTTGGCGAAAGAAGAACGACGTCAAAGTAGAATGTTAGATACATGCAAAGAGATCCTTCAAAAAAAAAAAAAAATTATTTCAAATATTGGCACACGAAGTTTCGAAAACACAGGGTTTACAACACAACACTTTATGAAAGTGAAGCTTGGAATATCAGAAACAAGGAAAACTGAAGCATTTCAAATGTAGTGTTATAAAAGGATACTGAATATGAAATGGTTAGATAATAAAGAAATTGAACATGTGATAGACGAATAAACAAGTTCATCAGAGCGCCTCAAAAGCAGAAGAAGAGTGTGTAGTGACTCACATTTCAAGACATGCAGGTATCTTTAACGTTTTAGTGTAGAAAATTTTCGAGGAAAGGAATTTTTGAGGAAAATAAACAGTAGACTAAGTGAAGCAGATAGCTGAGGACGTAAATTGTAATAAAAGTTTTCAGATGAAGTTAGAAGCATCAGACTAAGAAAGAAACTCGTGACATACAAAGACAAAGATGATGTAAAATTAGTGTAACTCTGGGCTTTGAGACATAATATTAGCTTCACGTGAATCTGAATGTTTAGTTGGAATAGATTTTAATTTACTTTGTAATGGTATGTGTGATTCCTGCTTGAGGGATGTTAATTCACTTTTAACAGTTACAAACAGAGCTTTGTAATTGGCAGGGTTACCAACATTCTGAGAGTGAATTGAGGACGGCGTTCTCAGCAAGCGTTCCGGAGATAATTTGGAGCCAAGCTTCTCTCTGGGCAGAGAGCTGCCCGACCACTGTGTACGCACAACTCCGCATTCCACTGACCTTCCGCTTGCCGCAGATATGCAGCAGGGTCCACTTCCACCCAGCACAAGCTTTTATACACCTCCAACATCTACAAATCCGTGTTTAAGTCTTTTACATCACGCACCTCTGTAGTACACGAAGAGACAGATACCCTATTAGAGATAATATATAAAATACTAGCTCGTACCCGTGACTTTATACGCGTGGATTAAGAATTTTTTGCCAAAATTGAATAAAGAAATTTGTTGGTAACGAAGGATTGGTCCCAAACAACACCGAGTCGGCATAATATAACAGGAAAGCTATCACTATATCATTGTACCGTCGAACCTGTCTCTTGAAGAGAATCAATTTCCAACATATTTCTGTCACAATTCGATAAGGTCTCAAAATTTCGTGACTACAACTGTTAATCATACTGGAAAAAATGTCCTGTGCCCTTCATACAGATTTTCTCGTCAAATTCCATCAATATCGATAGTCGTCAAAACGTAACAAAAAGACAGAGACTTACTTCCGTATTTATAGAATTATTCCTGCGGTTTACACACACACACTGACTGGGAACAACCCCTGAGGGATCATTATAACGTAAAAAAGTGTACACCTACAGCATTGCAAGACTACCTACGATTTGCCTCGCATTGCACCCCTAACTTTGTGATATGTACAGTTTAACATTAAATCCGAATAACCGACGGCCCAGGAGTGACTCTTACGATCAAAAAGAATTTTTTAAAATCTTAGCCTCCACGGAGATCATAACCGGAGACCACGACCCAAATATTATTAAGCAAGAGCTTTAGCCACTGAGCTACATAACCGCTACGTGGAAAGACAGTAGAGAGACCTTCATATCCAACGCATCTGGCTATCGCCGTTCAGTAATATTTCGAAATTATAAGACAATATATATTATTTATACAGATAATTATTCAACCAAATGTAGACAGTATTTTTGTCCTTGTTTCAAAGGACAAGTGTGCAACGTTTCATCGAAATCAGATGAAAACTGGGGATTTGTATGAAGAACAAACAAACAAACAAACAAACATACAAACAAACATACAAACATACAAACAAACAAACAAACAAATATACATTCGTCTTTATATATATAGATTATGTAACATTTAGGACAGAAATAATTTGAGTGTTTCTGAAAAAGTATCTGTGTTTACTTTTTTCTCCACGTGGGAAATATCCCTCGTTGGATAGGTGTAAGGGATGGCCGATTTTTATTTATGGTAAAAGGACTGTTTAGAGCTGATATTACTCTCTAAATCATCACAATCTACATAAACGGGCTGTATCTATATTACCTTTGAACCGGCATCACGTAGAAACTACCGTTTGATCTCAGGGACTAGCTTAAACTATACGGTATATCCTATGTCTCTGCCTTACATGTAGAAGCAGCTAGAGATGATAATTTATTCGTAATCTGAACAGATACACGCCAAAGATTCATAAAGCAATCCCAGCCAATGATTACTCACACTATCAAAGACAAAAAACAACCACATGCCTAGACAGTTTTGAAGATTACTTAAAACCTGCTCAGGGATTTTCCGAACATTAATATTAGTTTGTTATGTACAGTTTTTGGTCACGACTTTAAAAGTAACTATACAATCCGGGACGAGATTAAACTCGCCATCAAATATATTACATGTTGCGTTAGTCGGGCATTACTTGAAATAAGAAAACGTTTAATTGCGCCATTCAGAAAGATATCTGGCCTAATTTGGAATAACATAATGCAAATTATTTTTTTATGACTATCCGTTGTGTATAACTAGCATTAAAAATATTTTGCAACTAAAATCGTGACTTTTGTTTTTGCTGCCAATTGTGAAGACATTTTCACAAAATTATGAAATAAGAGACTGAAGAATTTACCGTAGTATTTCATGCATTTATATTAAATAAACTCTAAAAACCACTAAGACTGTGACCAGCTGTTTAAGATTTTATTCAGAGAATGTATTGAGTCGCTAACGTGATGTGAATGTAATTATCTCTGTAGGAATTGATGTCAAAACCTAGTATTATTGCAAGATCTGGTCAAACTACAGCATTTAAGCTGTTTATATCGTCATATGGTAAAAGGATCGTACCTCCTAGTTACTTCTTCAGACTATGAGTGAAGCAGATGAGCATTCAAGTATAGAGCAAAGCATTGTTATTAAGTTTCTTAGTGAAGATATTTCCCATTATTTGAGAAGGATTGAAATGAAGTTTATGAAAAAAACGTTTTAAGTGGACTTAATGGTTGCAGTGAAATTCTCAGAGATGGAAATTAACGTATATGAAAAAAAATGAACTCTCGACTTACGAGCACACAAATTTTCTTTCGAACAATATTTAATCAGTAGAAACGATGACGATAGTTCAATGAACATGAGTGGCCGTATTCTAAAGAAACAACATGTAAAAAACTTGTTGTAAATTCTATTTTGAAGGTTTATTTTCCTTCCGTCAGTCTCGCGGTTGGTTTGTCGCAATCCTCCATCTTTCTGTCTTCATCTAACTTCTGCACTTTAACATACTAATTAAAACCTGCAACTCAATTATTTATTTCATATATTTTGATCTTTATGTTCCTCTACAGATCATTTCTTCTGATTTTTCCTGCCCTGACTAATTAATTAATCCTTCATGTCTTAAAAGCGATACTCTTTAACAAACTTCTTTCTTCCACCATCATTTCCAATATCCAGTTAATTATCATCCACCTTCTATAGCATCAAATACCGCATACTGTTTTATTAAATAATAATAATTACAATAATTGAACCCCATTCGTATATTCAACAGTCATTATATGAGATAAATCATTAAAATATTCTAAATCTTAGATTTTTAGTAGTTTGTCGAACCCATCGCATCACAACAAGTTAATACAAAGTTTCTATACCATTGATCATACAACTTGATTTAGCATTTCTCCCTAGAAGTTTGTTACGAAAATACGCAGATACTATCCTAAAATTAATCAAAATAAGAAATTTTACTGAACTCTTAAAAAAAATCAACTTTGTATTTTGCTAAATGTTATGAGAAGAGGAAATTAATAACATTACTTATATAATGTGTGAGTGGAGACGTTCCCGGCGTACTGATACAATAAAATCCTCTCGAGTGTCCAGCAGGATGGTGTTGTATAAACACGACTTTTCGATAGCTAGCTCTGCTGTCTTCATCAGGTGTCAGGTCTCTTCTAGTAGTCGCAAGCTGACTGTCACACCTAGATAGCTACAAGAGACCTGATACCTGATGACGACAGCAGAGCTAGCCGTCGTAATGTAGTGTTTATACAACAAC
The DNA here is from genome assembly GCA_031002005.1 of Vandiemenella viatica. NCBI lineage: Eukaryota > Metazoa > Arthropoda > Insecta > Orthoptera > Morabidae > Vandiemenella > Vandiemenella viatica. The sequence goes on from JARYHS010009186.1 coordinate 89,066,018, forward strand.
ATCCTTCTGGAAACCAGAGAAGATTTTATTGAATTACGTATTTGATAATAGAAATCAAGTAATGCATAGTTTCACATTCTACATCTGTCATACATATATACGCTGCAATTCACAAAATTGTGGGTGGCAGGGGGAGCTCAACATCAAAACTAATCTCTTCGCTGTGCACTCCAATCCAGAATAGTACTAAGGTAAAAAGAATTCATATACGCGTCAGTACATCTTATTTCTCTCATCTTATCTTTCTTGTCACTGACACTGAAATAGGATTGTGGATGTACTATTTCACCGCACTCGTAAGTGAAAGTGGGTGTACGCATATTTACCAATAAATTCAAACGAAACGTACGTCGTCTATCTACCAGAGACTCCCAGAAAAATCTACTAATCAATTCTGTGACGGTTACGCAAGGACTGAAGAAAACGATCACGATTTAAAGGACTTTTCTCTGTACTTTCTCTATACTGACAATCAGTCTCTTATGAAATGGAGCAACAGTAGTCCAAATGTGGTCGCACAAGAGATTTGTACGCTATTTCCTTTGTTTGTACATTACAATATGAATCATACTGATGACTTCTTACAACTGCAATCATGGTAAGTCTTCAGCAACCAATAAAATCAATCACCTAATTACTGATGCTATAATTTTTACTAAAAGAACATATTAAACCACACTTGATAAAGAAGAAAGATGAGGTTAGGCACTTTCATAGCCGTACAGTATTATCAGAACATATGGCAATGAATGCTATGGTACTGTACTCGTATGCTATTCGTTTGAATGTTCGCATTAAAGATGACTACGATTAAAGTAGAGCATAAAAAGCAGTTTGTGTTGAAAATACGTTGCCCAAAAACCACTTCTGCTTTTTCTGCCACGTAAGAGAGCACATAAAGTTGGCGAGTCGCTCCCAAGCAAACACCTACTACGTTAAAAGTGCGAATCGGAGACCGTCCAAACTTTCCCCTGAGTGATAGTTATGCCGAAAACTTCACTGAGCAGACGGCTTGTACCACCAGCCGTAACTTTTCACGCACGATTTCTATCTGTGTATCAGACGCAAAATATCCCCAGCAGACAGAGATGCCGAATGGAACGATCCCCCAACCCCTCCCCCACCCCAACTCCTCCATCCGTAGAGCTTTTTATTTCCGGCCCGACCAGACCCGGCTTTTTTTTTTCCGCCGCCGACTCGGAGTTTGGCGTCCGCGGTAAAAGTTCAGCGGGCGGACGCATTTCGGCTAATCAGATTTGCCGATGTAGATGCGTCCCGAACTTGTTTAGCGGCGGAAAAAGCCGGGGTGGCGGTCGGGCCCCCTAGCACTGTGTGAGCCGTCCGGGCCAAGCGGTTTACGGCGAACTTGCCGTCCGTCCGTCAACCGACCGCTGTAAACAAAGCCATTCCGGCTCGACCCGCACTCACACTCGGCACGCTCCCGCCGACGACAAACTCCAGCTCTGCTTCCCACACCACGTATACGCCACTACTGTACAAGGATTAATATACACATTCCTAGGGTTTAAATTTTTTCTTCCGAAAGCATTTTCACACTTTCACTTGCAAATCTTACGAAATCAGTTCTCGAACTACACTGAAGAGCCAAAGAAACTGGTACACATGCCTAATATCGTGTAGGGCCCCCGCGAGTACGCAAAAGTGCCGCAACACGACGTGGCATGGACTCTACTAATGTTTTAAATAGTGCTGGAGGTAATAGCACCATGCATCCTGCACGGCTGTCCATAAATCCGTAAGAGTACAAGGGAGTGGAGTTCTCTTCTGAATGACAGGTTGCAAGGCATCCCAGATATGCTAAATAATGTTTATGTACGGGGAGTTCAGTGGCCAGCGGAAGTTTTTAAACTCAGAAGAGTGTTCCTGGAGCCACTCTGTAGCAATTCTGGACGTGTGGGGTGTCGCATTGTCCTACTGGTATTGCTCAAGTCCGTCGGAATGCACAATGGACATGAAAGGATGCAGGTGATCAGCCAGGAGGCGTACTACGTGTACTACGTGTAGAGTCGTATTTAGACGTATTAGGGGTCACATATCACTCCAACTGCACACGCCCCAGATTCTCCACCAGCTTGAACAGTCCCCAGCTGACTTGCAGGGTCCATGAATTCATGAGGTTGTCTCCATACCCGTACACGTCCATCCGCTAGATGCAATTGGAAACGAGACTCGTCAGACCAGGCAACAGGTTTCCAATCATCAACTATCCAATGTCGGTGTTGACGGGCAAAGGCGAGGCGTAAAGCTTTGTGTCGTGCACTCAGAAACGGTACACGAGTGTGCCTACGGATCAGAAAGCCCATGTTTCATTGAGTTGTTCGCACGCTGACACTTATTGATGGCCCAGCATTGAAATCCGTAGCAATTTGCGGAAGGGTTGCACTTCTGTCACGTTGAACGATTCTCTTCAGTCGTCGTTGGTCCCGTTCTTGCAGGATCTTTTACCGGCCGCAGAGATGTCGGAGACTTGATGTTTTACCGGATTCCCGATATTCACGGTGCACTCGTGAAATGGTCGTACGGGAAAATCCCCAGCTCATCGCTACTTCGGAGACGCTGTGTACCATCTCTCCTGCGGTGACTATAACACCACATTCAAAACTCATTTAAATCGTGATAACCTGCCATTCTAGCAGCAGTAACCGATCTAACGCCTGCACCAGGCACCTATTGTCTTACATAGGCGTTGCCAACGGCAGCGCCGTACTCTGAGTGTTTACATATTTCTGTGTTTGTATACGAATGCCTATTACCAGTTTCTCTGCTATCTCAAGAAGCTGGGTGCACGCAACATCTGAATCCCTAAGCACTTCTCCTTTTGTAAACAGTCTTCCTCTTAATCTGTGTTTCATGTTAAAAAACAGTTGAAAGGAACAAGGTCTGTACTTAAAGGAGGATACTGGAACTTCCCCACATTCGGGGGTCAACACGAAGCCTCGGCGGACAAACGAAGGCTTGGCGGGCAAATGAAGGCTCGGCAATGCAGAAATAGTGCGTAGTGTCTACGTCGCCAGAATCGTGTTACGAGGGTGGTACAATATAGAAAACTGGACAAGATTGTACAACAGGGGAATCCTCGAATCTATAGTATATCAGTGACTGCTACCGACATCATTTTGTGCAAGTTCTATCAATTAAATCGTCGTAGACATGAAGTGTTATGTGTAAGTGTTTGATAAACATATGTATTGGAAGATTTACAAACCATGAGATCAGAACACAGTGCAACGGAAACCGACGTAGAAAATAACAAGAACTCTCCAGTCTTTAATTTTTCAGTTACTTAATTCTTCGATTTAGTTATTTTGAGTCTGCGTTGCAGTTCGTGGCTGTACCGATTGTACACGTGAATCACAGACCGACCCAACCGTCAGGCTCGAGCTTACGTCCAGGTTCGGTCCTCTGTGCTGTATTTTCGGCATTTGGCTGGCAGAGGTCGTGTTGGTAGCGACAAACCGAGCGTGCCTAGACAGCGTTAACACGACTCTAGTGTGTATCCACAACAGTTTCCAATAGATGATTGCAAGAAAGTCAGATGTCACTGATTTCGGTCACTGATGCCGGAAATTATATATTCATGTAACACTCTTCATACTGTGGATCAAGGAATATTGCATTCACGAACAATTTTTGGAAATAGAATGCCACATGCGTCTGAAGCCAACTATCGTTTAGTGTTCAAAGCCTGTTAATACATGCCGTGAGGTCATAACCACGTTGTAAGGCCTTCCGAATGACTCACAAGTGTAAAAATAAAAGTCCCAACACTGAACGGCACATTTTCATGTTTCTTCTGCTGTGGTTTCGCTATCTATATATCCATACTTCGGCACTGGTACTGTAGGGTCTATCCCAAACGTTTTATTATAAACACCTTGAAATTTTAGTAAATATCGCATTGAGAAAGCAAAACTGCAGGCGCAACCTATCCGTGCTAAATCATTATAGGTATTGGGGCTAGAAAATGGGGCACAAAACGAGGTGGTGGTACGATGGTGAAGTCGTGAGTAAAGGCTACTAACTCAACCATGTGGTCGCCATCGGGATATGAATATGAAATCACACAAAAAAAATAGCTGCCAGAATTTTGCAAAGCCAGGTTTTCATAATAGTTATCTGTTTCGGAAGTGTGTGATGGAATTTAACTTATCCACCTTAATCACACGCGTAGTGTCTGAAGACTGGACGAAATGAATAGCTCGGCAATATTCTGCGAGTCTCGACAGTGACAGAAGTGTTAGTTACAATGCCTGCCAGCAGTATTGTTGACTAACCAGGAAATTTCAAACAAATAACTGCCTAGTTAAAAGTATTACTGCGATGCATCAAAAAGGCAATTGTCTGTACGGAAGTAACAAATACCAAGGATTGAATTAAAAATTTATAGTGGGAAGCTGAGATATGTGCGACGTTCGTTTACATTACGTGTTGATATCTGATTTTTTACGATGATTAAATACATAAATTCATATAACGAGACGATCATTTAATGTTTACAATTTATTCCCTGTAGTAGTTACTAGAACTAGGTTACAACATAACCTAACTATGTTTTTGATAGAAGATAAGAAGCAGAAATGTTTATTAAAAACTGATAGAAAGTTTACAAGGAACGTCAGAGAACATGAAATATATCAAAAAAATAAAGAATAATTATTTGTTTATGAAATTAATTTAATTTTGATTCAATTTATTTGGGATGGAGCTTACGATCTGGTGGCAATTTCCCTCGACAAAATTTCAGCTTTAATTTCTTTAAGCGTTTTTGCTAAATTATTCATCTCTTTGTAATTTATTCCAATCCCTGACGCCTTTACCAACAAATGAAAATCTTCCCCCGCCCTTATGTCTGAAATCGAGTACCATCATGTGGTGAACGCCATCTTTCCCTTCCATACACCTCTTCAAATATTTCCACCAGTATCTTTCCACGCCTCATCACCAATAAATGCCTTGAACACTGCCATGACTCTCTTCACCCTCCTCCTGTCTCAATGAATCCCATTCCAGCTCACTTACCATACCAGTTACTGATTGCGTTCTGCGAGAATTTCCAGAGACAAATCTAGAAAATGTTCTCGGCACTCCCTCCAGCTTCTGAATTTGATTATGCTTTCCTTAGAAACGTTTTCATAACAATAAAAATTGGCTTTGTGCAAGTTATTGCAAGTAGTACAAAAAAGAAGGGTGGAAATAAAATGTACTAGACGACCCATGCGAAAATTTCGCGAAAAAACAATCCTGTGAAAAGTGAGGTTGAATATGATGTCACCAAAGCTGAGTCATTACTCTTCATACTTCTACTTCATTTATCGATTTTGGTTGTATATCCAGGGAGATAAATGGCTAGAGACACAAAAAACACGTTTTAGAAAAATTGACATTTTTGCCCTTTAAGGGTCGAATTACGAAAAATTCCTATCTTAAATTATAATGTTACCACGGCGGAGACCTTAATCTTTAGTATGATACCTCATTTATCTATATCGGTTGGATATCAAGTGAGATAAATGGCACGTGACACAAAGATGCGTTATAGAAGCATTTTTACTTTTCCATTTAAGGGTTGAATTCCAAAAACATTCTTTCTTAAAATATGATGTCACCAAATCGTAGACATTACTCCTCATAATCTTACTTGATTTTTCGATTTTGGTTAGATATCCAATGAGATAAATTGCTTAAGACACAAAAAATGAATTTTAGACAAATTAACATTTTGTCCTTTAAGGGTCGAATTACGAAAAACTCCTTTCTTAAAATATAATGTTACCATGGCGGAGACCTTATTATTTAATATGATACCTCATTTATCTATATCGGTTAGATAATAAGGGAGATAAATCGCTCGTGACACAAAAATGCGTTATAGAAAAATTTATACTTTTTCCCTTAATGGTTGAATTCCAAAACAATTATTTTTTAAAATATGATTTCACAAAGCTGAGACATTACTCCTTATAATCCTACTTCATTTATCGATTTTGGTTAGATATCCAGGGAGATAAATGGCTCGAGATACAAAAAACGCACTTTCGAAAAATTAACATTTTTGCCCTTTAAGGGTCGAATTAACGAAAATTCCTTTCTTATAATGTGATGTGCCCAAAGTGGGGACCATAAGCTTTAAAATGACACCTCATTCATTGATTTCGGTTAAGTATGAAGGAAGATACAGCCTTGTGACAAAAAAATACCTTATAGAAATAATATATATGATTATAATGCCAGGCAAAGATTCGAAGTTAATTTTCTCACTGCAAGTCTTGTCTGTTGCGGAAGAAACAGGGGGGAAAAAAAACCATAGGGGTAGTGGGATTTTACTATATACTTTAGAAAGGTATTTTTCGTCACAAACTATGAAGTGCTTATTGGTATGGACGTAAAAGATTTGTCATTAGGCACGCTAGCTGCTAGTTTAACGGGTTTTACCCTAGCGCTAATAATAGCACAGCTGTCGCGTATCTAGCCAGTGGTGACAAGTAGTCGCGCTGGGTGGTCTGTACTGCTAGGTCTCCGAAGTAAAGTGAGAGGCCAAAGTAGAATTACGGAGACCCGCCAGCCGCGCCCGCAGTGTACCAACAGGCTTAACCACGGGAAGGCCATTAATGTTACTTTGCGTCGCCACGGCAGGCGGCGTCGGCACACACGTCGAAATTTGCATGCGGTCGTCAGGAGGCGGATCAAAGGATGCCGACCAAAACCCCCATTACTATGCGGCTGGGGCGGTGGTCTGAGTGGCTGCGAGGTGGTCACAAATCACACCGCACCGCGTCACACCGTTTCAAAGAATGGATCAGTCAACAATGATGTGCCACCCATGTCACGTCACACACAACCTGTCGACCATCATTAAGCAAGAAGATCTGTACATAGAAAGGACATGTGTCACCTCAGCTTGCAATTAAATTTAAAAAATTAGGATATTATTATTTCTATTACTAATATTATATACTAATAGCTTTTGGAAGCATCTTTGGTAGCAAGAACAAACCCAAGCGCCAAGAAGAAACGAAAGAAGATTGTTAAAGATGGAGGAACTGAGATGAAAATGGTATTAAGGAGGGTTATAATACAAATGCATACAGAAGTTTGACGAAGACCGATTAGATTGGTAGAGGCTGTGAAAGATCTTACAAAGTATTATCTAAATAGTTTAATTTCGAAAATGTGAAAGTGGATTTACGTATATATAGCTGCGGCTGCGTACAAGGAAGACAAGTTAAAGTTGTGTTGAGTTCAGTGCAACGCGCGAGTGAGTGCGTAAAGTTTAATACTGATTATAGAATCTTTGGGTTTCCTCAAGAAAGATAAAATGAATTAATTTCAACTATAGTATACATTTTCTATTTAGGTAAAATGAGGAAACACGAAAAATAAAATTATAAACGGAGGGAGAACATTAAAAGTCATCTTAACTGTAAAATATGACTAAAACGTTCTCATTCCTGTTGGGGAAAAAAAATCTAAGAACACGATTAAGGTAAAAATAGAATAATTTAGATTTGAGAGACAATCTGAGATAGTAAATTGTCAGGAGTTAGGTAAACTAAAGATATTAGAATAGCGACCACCGGAAGAAGGTTATAGTGTAAATAATTAAACGTTTTTACTAACGATGCCACGAATAGTGATTTTGCCGAATACCGAATATTCGGCCACGCTCTCCGCCGAAGCGGCCGAATATTCGGCTGCCGAATGTTCGTCAAAAATGTGTACTGTCACAGCTATGAAGCCGTTCGCTGGCTCACATACTGGTACTAATATCGCAAAAGAAACTCACTCCCATTGCAGAAACATGAAATATTCCTCACAGCAAGATCCATTTACTTGTCCGTGACAGTGGAGCCAACATGATAAAAAGTGTACGAGACGCAGAATATGATTCTGCCAAGTGCTTTATTCATTGCCTGCAACGAGCTGTTGAGGAATCCCTGAAATCTCAAACGTATATAACGCAGATGGTAGCTGCTGCAAGACGAATTGCTATCCATTTTAACCACTCTGGTATTGCACAAGAAAAGTTGAAATTCATTCGCCAAGAACTTGACTTGCCAAACCGCCACTAGTACAAGATGTAAGCACTCGATGGAATTCCACATATTATTTAATGGAGAGATTATTAGAACAAAAGAGAGCTGTTTCTATGTACATAACTGATCACGAGTGTTTAACCAATTTAACACCTTCTCAGTGGCAGCTAATGGAACAATGTATCAAGCTCCTGAAGACGTTCGAGGAGATTACGAGAATAACCAGCTCAAGTATTTCCTGCATCTCTGAAGTGATCCCCACATATCGTCACATTGTTGAAATACCTGGGGAAGGAAGAAATTGCATATAGAAACACCAAATTTATTGAGAATGAGAACTTCACTACAAACTGAGCTTGAAACACGGTTCATCATTGATGAAAATGATAAGTACATGGTTGACACTTTTCTTGATCCGCGTTTCAAAACCAGTTTTCTCGGATTGCTTCAAACGCAAAGAACAAAACAAAAAATTCTTTCAAAAGCTCTGAAAATTAATTGTGACTATTCTAGTAGTAGGCGGTAATGATTCTCCTTCGCGTTGTAAGAAAAGACATATTAATGAAAATGATGAAACCACTGAAATACATGAACTTTTTTGAGGAAGTTGCTACTGAAAATATGCAAAATGGTGATGTGGAGAAGAAAAGTGTTATTGCAAATGAGATTGATTTTTATATGAAAACTGCTCGCCTACATCGGACGGCAGACCCTTACAAATGGTGGTCAGCAAACGCTGAACGGTAATCCAAGACTGACAGAATTCTCTCGGATTTACTTATCGTCTCCTGGCAGTACGGTATATAGTGAGAGGCTATTTCAGAAGCAGATTTAGTTTATGAGGAAAAGCGCAACCGTTTCTATTAAAAAATGCTTAAAAAATTGTTTTCATACATCACAACTTACCGCTGTTAAATTTTAAGTATTAAATATAATAATTTGGAATTAAAATAAATACATTTTTTGGTAATATGTGAGTTTTCTTTTTTAATGATTTGGTATTCGGTATTCGGCCGAATAGTAGGCAAAATTCGGCCGAATACCGAATATGGAAAAAAGTGCCGAACAGGCCGAATACCGAATAGTAGCCGAATATTCGTGGCATCTCTAGTTTTTACAGTCTGCTTGGTAGATGAGTTAGAGATTTCGACATCTTATGAAGAAGTTGTGAAACATCTTTTTATTTATATGTTCAGTGTCTGAAAGAAATTCATAGTCAACTCTTAAAAATAAAGAAACTGGTCTGATTAACTTTATGAAAGCATATCAAAGGACAGAAAAAATACACTATTATGTTTCTATATGACAATTACTATAAAGGTGTATAATAAACCAAATATTTTAGTATTTCCAATGGCATTGCAGTACTTATTAGTACGGCACAAGTTTCTTCAACAGCTATGAGATTTAGTTGTAAGTTGTGAGCTTCTAAAAGGGGCTGATTCATATATTTTATGTCACCACACTGACACTTCGGGAAAGTTATCAAATTAAGTATGTGAAGGCGTTTCCTGTAGCGGCCATGATCTTAACATAGACTTGACTGTCATAAAGTTTCTACTATGATTGTAGAATTCAGATTTCTCCATTATAAATACGCCTTATTGTTCAATATGACTATCGAAACATTGCCTTGCGAATAAATTCGCAGTGTTCTATACTAATTATTTACTTGACGTTGTTTTGTTCACGGTCTGCTTTTAATTTTGCTGAATTTGTGTACTTAGATTCCTGGTTGAAATAAAAATCACCAACAATAGACTCGTAGCAATTGTCTTTAAGTATGTATGCCTGTATCAAATACTAAGTTTAGATACAAAATATCTAATAATGATTAAGTGAGTTGATTTCGTTAATTGATGGTCCCAAATACACCTTTAAATTCTTGATCATTGCTGATTAAAGTCCTTTAACAATCGTGGTAGTACTTTTCTTCCGAAATTGCATATGAAATGAAACGTGCTTTTCTTTAACTTGTAGTATGCTTTTTTGGTTTGTCTGTTATTATTAAATTATTGTTTCTATTGTATCTTGTAAGAAAATGTACATAAACAATTTTCCTAATTTGTGCATAATTTTCTACCTTAAGCAAAATATCTCTTTTAATTGTAGGATGTATGCGTCAACTACACGTTTTCGTAAATGGATTGTAGATCACTTTTGACCGAACCATGGTTAACCTCCCCGGAACCGTAAGTTCTAATAAAGCGCCAAAATGTGAACATAGATTGTCTATGTCGTGGGTTCAGACCGAATTGTAACACTCCATTCTACAAATATAATCGCCTTTCTTTTTATCTTAGTTCACATCCAGCAATGAATCTACCCCGAAATTATCCAGCATTGCTAACCTATTTGTTGGTCATACTCTAAAAACGTTTTTTTTTTTTAACTAAATTTAAAATGTATTTGCATTCAAATGATGTGAAACGAAATAATTTACTTTTTTAAAAACGCTCTCGGGTAACTAACCGAGTTAAAGAAGTGTTATAACACGATATTTCGGCGATCTCATTTACTGTCTCAATCTTCTGGTGAAGATGGCGTCAGAGATTATGATCGCCGAAATATCGTATGATAACACTTCGTTAAATTGGCTGGTTACTACAGCGTATTTTATATATTCTCAACCCCTAGAGAAATGATAATTTTCATTTTGACATATGTAGGAAATTTTTAAACTAGCAGAACTCCAACGAATAATTTGTATTCCCGCCGAAATTTTTACCTCTATTTCCGCTCTACTGTGTACGTGCTTATGTCTCAGTCTTTGTTATCGGTATTTCCTACCAGTTAAATGATTATTTTCACATACATAAATTCAAAGTAATTTTTTTAAATTTATGTGGCTTACTAGACACTGGCTACTTTTTCACAATAAATATATTTACACGCCTCAATAACTGCGAATACCTTTAAATAATATTTCTTTATTTTTGTTGGTGCTTATTGGTGATATTTTATTACAGACAAAAATTTGACTGTAGGTAACCGATTTTCAGTTGGTGACTGAACATTCGGACTGGAATCAGGAAACTGAACCATCTTATTTCTGCACAAATATCTTTGAAATTGGCTTCTTGAAGTACAGTAAATTGAAAAACTGCTAGTTTCCAATGTCGCATCTCTTTGACCACTGGAATAGATTCAGTATTAAATAATTACTTGTTTTTCAAGCTGGCACGCAGTGCCATTTGAAACCGAGTTGATTACAAAATTAAAATTATAAGCTTGTTTATCCGCACGGGCTGCGGGAAGTTTACACTGCAAAGTCGATGCTGGACTGGGATCAGAAGAGTTTTAAAAACTTCGTAGTACCCTCAAGTTTGCCAACATTCTTCATCCACTATTTACCCTGCGATGGAGCTTTGATGTTGTTTAAACAGGAACTCCAGAAGTAAATGGCTTACTGAAATTGGGTTTTAAATTCTGCTCAGGACGGGAGCGTGCTCAAATGTGACTGAATATCTTGCAGATTCAGATACATTACTTTCATTAAAGTGAACACTTTTGACGATAAAATTGTGTAGCTTGTTCTATCAGTCCATATACATTTCGGTGGCAGCTCATTATATATATTTTCTGTGTTTTGGGGTGATTTGTTTTCGAGAGTAGAAGATAGGTGAAATATTGAGGAAAAATTCTTTCAGTAAATGTATTATTGATAACATCTTTGCTGAACTATGATAAGAGTATTCAGCTACCTCGTCAAATACAAGACTCTAGGAGATAACAATTTTTGTTCCGGCCAGTACTATGTAGAATACTGTGTATTAGTTGTAACAATCGCACTTGGTAACGAGAATTTATGGGTTAGTAACTCAATTTCAAAAATTTCTTTGTTCTCACCGCAATGAAAAGATACTGAGTATATTTTAACTGTGTCGAATTCTGAATTGACCTTTCAGCAGATTAACATATTTTGATTATTTTCGGCAGAATGCTTTTTGTGTCTGCTGTCAACTATTTTGTGTATGTGACATATTTGTGTGAGCGCTATATTTCAAACAATCAAATTCCGAATGGAATTTGTATCAACAATTCTCCTACCATCTAACAACCACATTAGATTTTTGGATTTATATACTAGGTCCTCATGTTTTGTTAGACAAATAAGTTAGTAAATATGATATTTTGAGTGATTCCACCTTTTCTTTAAAACGACCAGTTCATAGTTTTTCAAGCTAATTTCGTCTATAAACTGTTTGTGATCAAATAATGGGCATTTACAACAACGAATGAGAGTCTTAAATCTTTCATACGAAACGTAGGTGAAAATGTTTGAACTGAGAACGATCTTTACTTCTTAAAAACGGCTGTCCGTTAATAGATATCATATTCAACTGGTTCCCAGTATTAATCTTCACATCAATACCATTATACGTAAAACGTAAATAATTAGACCACAATTGCTGTGATATTGAATGGAAAATTAGAACTATCAAATCAAAATATGAAAAAAAATCACTCATTTCATGTTACTTTTTTTTAAATACGTGTTATTGCCAAACCTTTGCAGTTACTGTAACGAATTTCTCTAGTGAAAATTACGTTGATAGAGTAATTTAAAACACTGTTTAAAATCGTTCGTATTCCCTTTGGAATATGACCTCAAAGAATATTTTTATTTGTTTTGTTCAACAACTAACCGGCACTTCTGAAAGAGTCTTTGGAGAATTTTTTTTTTTAAATAATCATCAGATGAGTTTTTAGCATTCACACTAAATATATTTATAAACACAAAAAAACATTATTCTTGAGTGTTTCATATAAATTTGTTCTGTGAATTTTCGTCTGTATGTGCTTTCGTTGCTTGTTAAGTTTTCATGCTATGACCAGTTTTCGGTAAAGTAATGCATATTAAGCCACTTCTTAAAATGATTCTGCAGTTTCATAACCTTATAAAAGTATGTTGCATCTAAGAGAAAGCAAATGCATGGTTATTATTATTTTAATCTTAACATTGATATCTGATTTAAATGTAAAAAAAAAAAAAAAAATATGATTTGATTGCTCAGTCGGTCAGCACAATATCTGATTTTACTACATACGAATTGCCGGTGAATGGTACTGTTTTTTATCGTAAGTATAAGTATATTGTCTACTTACCCTCAACAAGAAGTATTTTCTGATACCTCGGGATCATTCCGTATTAAACATTAGTGATACGATCTCGAAATTCTTTGCAAAATTATTGAAGTTCTTGGTGGCTCATAAAAAAAAAAACTGCTGAGCTGCTTACAAGATGGATTATTATAGAATCACCTGCCGAATTGTGAATCATAAAAACTTTTCAATCGTCATATCATTTATGTTCCAATACTTAACAATGAATAGGAAACATCTCCACGATCATATCCGAAAGTGATTAGAATTAATGAGGCATAAGTAGCAACTTCTTTATGTTTATCGTATTTTGGAGTTCATCTTTAGCTTTAGGTTCAAATGTTGAAGCAGATGATTGGCGTATGAATATAAAACCAAGCTAGAAATATGACCTGTTCTTTTCATCGCTTTTGGCGCACTGGTCGTTGTCACCACAACCAGAGCTATATCCCAAATGTACTTATGACAGAATAAGTTTATAATCATATTCCAAAGCTATTTCTTACGTGTTTTAGTTAATTAATAATTAAAGTTGCCAGATGTGAAAATTGTAAGAGCACAATATATCAATTTCATCTTCACTAAAATCGAATCACATTAATTTATTCCTGTTTATTACAGTTGTGTATTTGGTGCTCTCAAACTCTTGCTACAGAAAGACATTAGACACACAAGTTTTTAAGCACAACACAGGGTGTCTAGTGAGAAAGTTCGAATTTCAAATTTGATTTATGCGGAAACAGTTGATGCGGGTTGGATGGGACAGGTCTTGCTCGACGCGCCCGATGGCACAATGGAACGCTGAACGGAAGAGCATCTTTGTTTGGAGAATTAAGCTTATTTATACAGAATGTTACAGAAAAATGTATACACACTTCAGGAGTAGAAAAAAACATATGGAAACGTTAGTAGCGATTCTTACTCTGCAACCTCTCTAATGCTTTTTTCTCAATACAATATTAGCAAACCAAGAGATGGCGTAAGTGTTGACCTACCATTTCATACCTTGCAGATCCACGGCGGTACGTACGGAAGTACTCTGCCGTTTTGGGAATCTCTAAGTATACTTTTCACGTAATTATGAAGAAAAAGATGCATTTCCATCCATACAAAATTCAATTACTGCAAGCATTGAACTAAAATGATTACGGTTTGAGAAAAACTTGCACTGAAATGATATTGGAAGTTGTCCCCACGCTGCGTAAACTTGAGAACGTTATCTTCAGTGATTAGGCATATTTTCAATTAGAAATATATTTAAACAAGCAAAATTGCTTTACACCTATAGTAAAAAGGGACCAACAATTTAATAGAATTACGTGGATCCTACAGGATGGGACCAATGCCGATACCACTAGGGAGTATATGGACACGAAACGAGCACATTTTTCCCAAAAATACGATCTCCTCACGTGATTTTTTTTCTGTGAGTTTAACTAAATTCAAAATATGCTCCAACAATCCGCAAGTAACTGATACCTGATAGAAAATATATCATGCAGTATTGACAATATTCCTCCGCAACGCTTAAAGAAAGTTTTCGTGAGCTTACGTTCTTTATTGGACCAGTATGTACGAATAGAAGGAAAACATTTATGAAGATTAATTTTCGAAAATGAAATCCAGTAAGTCCGTTAATATTTTGATGCAATAAATACTTTTAATCGATTAGCTTTTTTTTATTTGCAACACTTTAAGATGTAATATTTCTCATTGGACATATGGAATCAAATAATTGTTATGGTATATAATAAAGTAATAAAACACTTTGTCTACAAAGAAAATGAGATACAAGGAACTTAACGATGTTGTTTTGTGACTGGAGTCCTTTGTGCTGTTGTTTCAGCTCCTACGGAGGACCCCGAGTTCACGGAGCAGATAGAAAACATCACAGTTCCCGCCGGTCGAAACGTCAAGCTGGCCTGCTCCGTCAAGAATCTCGGCACGTACAAGGTAGGCGCTCAACAGAGTGGTACCAATACGACGTGATGTAAAACGACCTTCTCCCGTCTTGTCGTCACTAATTGGCAACTTTCATGGATTTGACATTTGATGGTGACCCCTGTTTCTTTAATTCACATTTTGGGTTTATATTTTTTAGGTCATTTCTTGAGACTCTTAACAAAATAACTGTATATATCGGCTTTAAGGTTTCATAGATTTATTAAAAAAAAGTCCTAGACCGAGGATTCAGAAATGATTCAGTTTTCATTAGTAGATACGTAGTGAAGGAATAACGAAACAAAATTCTGGCCATGGAGCAGTTGCCTGTAGCAGAGTAAGAGAATTTTTTACTTCAAATTCTGAAAATCCTTAGAATTTCTTTTAACTGGTTTTAAGTGACTTTAAAAATTGAATTAATGCCTCATTACGTCAAAGTTCTGCATATACTTCATGATATTTCGAATGTTCTCTTTCAAAAACATGATTAGTAAACTCTGGGATGAGGAAATGTGGAACTGGTGTAGTCATAAACAGAAATGAGACAGAAACCTAAACAGCCAGGCAATCAAGAAAATGTGATTCATTTAGTATCTTACAGTTCTTCGAACGTCATTTACACGTCATCTTTTATTTCTATGAAATCTGGTAAGTAAGCCCTTAGAAATAGAGAAGTTATCTTTAACGATATTTAGTGAGCAGCACCACACTGCACAGATTAAAACAGAGCTAATTGAGAACTAGATAATAAGACTTGTCTGTTGTTATGGAAGAGGGTTACAAGCAGAGAACCGTGAATTTAAATAAACCTTTTGCATCATCCAAGTTCTACAAATTTCTACTGCAGATATTCTTCACAAAACCACCATGTATGGTTTAATACATGCGGTGACTGAAAAAGATATGGATATCAAAGCCAATATTTAAATAATAACACTTTTGACTTAACACTTAAATTCATTTAGATATTTAAAGAGGAAAAGAAAAAAAAAACGGTATGGTTCGAATACAAATTAGAGTATTGGAACCGGGGTAGGCAAGAATTCGAATTCAGTTTTAGAGACATTGTCGGCGTCAAGCTGTCAATTATTCTTTCAGACGTCCGCAACAATTTCGTTGGAGATTACGCATAGTCAAATAAGTTTTCCACTTACATCGTTTGTAATTAAGATTCAGTAAAGGTATAAAGTTTCTAATTCATTGCTTTCCGGTCTCACAAGCATTAACATACTGTTACAATTTTTGAGATTGTATCGTTCTTAATGTTTATTGTATGTACGAAATAGTTTTATTGACACAAAAAAGTTAACATGAACGATCCGATTTACGATTTATAGATAAGAATGAATGATTTTCATAAAACCTGTTAGATGAACTTCGATTTCTAGGTGGCAATTATAGCATCGACCATCCCAAAACGCATGATAATGTTCCCTGTACACGCAAGTACGAAATGTCTCTCCAAATCAATCTGGCGATTTGATTCAAGTGTCGGTCGTCTGTTGACTGAAGGTCTCGCATAGTCGAACGGCACCCATCCAAAAGCGACAGCGGCGCCGCCTTGGCGGGCGGTATCGGAGTGACGCGCCATCAGATCGGTTAGCGGGCCAACGAGCCATGACGCCGGGCAGGCAGCCCCGGCCGGTAAAAACGGCACAACGCCACTCAGATTGATGGCCGATAGCCGCAAGAAACAGCCAGGACTGCCGGCGCCTGCACGACCGGCCGAAACTACCAGTCGTACAATGCAGTTGTGCGGAAGTAGTGATCCAGGGGCAGCGCTAAAAATTACAAGATTACGACAGCAAAAATTGCTACCGTAATTTCTTTACTGCAAGTAATAACTTCTTATTAACTCTCTCCTCTCCTGTAGATTTTGTACTACTTTGGTCCATGGAAAGAAACTGGTTTAGTGGTTCAGCTTTTCTTTTCCATCAACAATTTTTCCATTCTTTCACTAAGTTTCTTCCTTCTTTCTTCAGACTAGGTGGCCTTGTTCCTGTAACCCCTTCAATTTATCAGTTTTGGTTTGAAACACTCATCGGTTCTCTGTCTTACCTATATGTATCCCAACCCATTCTTTCTTCAATCCATTTTGTTGTCATATTTTATTTAGTGAAGTAGTTGAAAGTTATTTTTGTCAAACTACTCTAAGTAATTTTCGTACAGTGCCCTTAAAATTTCAGCATTCTCTTTTGCTCAGTCTGTAATTTTACTCTGCGTAGCTACATAGATATTAATTTTTTTTCTTCCACCAGGTAGTAACTTTTCCCTTTACTGTCCCTGGGATGCTTATTACCTAATGGCCCATGACTTCCACAGAACCTCTCGGCTCTCTAAGAATTTCAACGGTATATTTTAATCTGTTTATTATTGTGTTTAAGTATACTGTCGTTAATATCTAGTGATGATATGGTGAGTTTTCGCGGGGTAATTATACAAGGGCATCCATGTAGCCTGGTAATTTGAAATATTTCTTAAACGGATCATTTGAGAAAAAATGTTTTAAGTAGAAGTTAAATACAAAATGCATTATTCACGTTTTATTTTGAGTACATTTTCAATGTCATTTCAAACTCAATACAATATTTTTTAAATGGAAACAAATGTATTTTATTATTGTTGTTATTTCTTGCACACTGGTAAACTTAGTTTCGTATCGAACATTTCCAATTTAGCTTTTAAATGTCACTGCATATTAGCCTGTTTTGTAATTACGAATAAATTCACAGATATCGCGAGAAATTTACAATCGTACAGTAGTGCGTGATATTTACTGTTTCTTAATTTTTCGGTGGCATTGCCGTCTATGTTGAAGGCTGATTACTTTTCAGACTACCATAAGAATTCAATATTTCAGTTAGGAGCTAAACATAGCAGTGAGTAAGGATTTAGTGAATCATTGGAAATGCCATCTGTATGTTTAAAAATCTGTAAGGGAGCTGCACGTCTTTGCCCTACGCCCAGGAAAAAAGCAAAAACTTCAGAACCGGTTTAGATGTAGTTTTCACAATATGAAAGCTAATGAATTAAACTGATATCTGCGATATGAATTGCATCTATACGTGACCTGGTATTGGCGCAAGAAATGATAACTCGTTAGACCGAAAGAGATAGGAGCCACAGATATCACTGCTTCTCAGATAAGCAATCCTTAACGAGATACCCACCAAAGATCAAGCTAAAAACACATATAACCACTTCATAGTGCGGATTCTGTTAGTATTGTTATTCGACCACGCAACTTTTCATACTTCGTTATTTTTCGTAAATATAGTACGTTAAACAACACGGAAAAATGTTAAACCACTACATCAAATATTAACATTGCAAAAAGCGCAATCAAATTGAAGAATGTAATTTATGGTAAAGGTTACAAATATATTGCTTTAGAAAATCTTATACTAGTAGAAGAAAAAAACAAAAGAAAACGCATTAGTACGCAAATAAGGTTGGAGGTACTTCTGCGAAACATTTCACTTTGAATCCCACAACCTCATGCTCTGTATTTTTTAGTATTTTTTGAATTAATTAAATGAAATACGTAACAAAAGTAGTTAAAACCCTACGAACAGAAAGCTGTGTGCGAGTAATTTCCTCCATTGTGTGTAGCGCGGCCTAGTTTATGGGTGTTTGCGAGGCAAGACGTTAAGCGGCCCACTTGATGCTAAGCGGTTTTCAGCGCCGCAAGTTGCCGTCTTAGCTCAGCGGGAGCCCTTCTGCGGAGAACTTAAACACGGTCTGGCGCAGCGGGACTTCTCGTCAGCATAGAGGAGGCAGGGTGGGGGGCGACGCCTTACGCTACAGCCTGTTGCTGACGCGTTACGCAAGGCAGTCCCGCACAGATAAACGTGGACATCCAAACTGGCTATCTACACCTTCTTATACACAACAATCTAGAAGAAAATATCGATGCACAGAAATCACAAGTTAACAGGTGTATCACTAACAGGAGTATAACAGAGCTGATATACCATTATTGGAAGTCAACCCGTAAAGGGCAAAAGTATTAACTATGAAGGTCTCGCGTAGGAGACTTTAGAGCAGGGGTGGCCTACCCAAATGATCTTGCGGGCTACTTTGGAAGTGCATCATAACTCCGCAGGCTGCATATAAAATTATATATCCCCACTCCATCCTTTCCTGTCTTGTGCTAACCTATTCATCTCTACATATCCCATACAACCCACGTCCTCAATTATCTGCTTCACATTTTCTAACCGCTGTCCTCCTCTACAGTTCTAACCTTCGACCGTTCCCTCCACCAGCAAATTAACCAATCCAGCATGTCCCAAAAAATTACCTTCCAGCCTGTCTCTTCTTTCTGTAAGATTCTTCCACAAGCTTCTTTCCTCACCCATATTTTCAAAAACACGTTCATTTCGTACTTTGTCTGTCCGTTTAATTTTCATCATTTTTCTGTATCACCAGATTTCAAATTTTTCAATTTTCTCTCTTTCTGGTATTCCTAAAGTTCATGTTTCGCTACCAAAAACGCTGTGCTCCACACATAGAGTTTTGAAAAGTTCTTTATAATTCCTAGATCACTATTAGAAACTAAAAGAATGCTATTTTTGTTAGAGCTATTTTGCTTTTAACATTATTTCTGCTTTGGCCATGGGTTGTAATTTTGCTTCCTAAATAATAGAATTCACTTACTTCTCCTATTGCATCCGATCCTATTTTTATATTTAATCTGCTAGTATTTGTATCATTTCTGCTACATTCCATCTCTTTAGTCTTCCATTGATTTATATTCAGTCCAAAATCTTCCTTCAGTATTTTGTTCATTCCATTCAGTAATTTCTCAATATCCTCAGCGCTTTCTGCTAACAAGAAAATGTCGTCAGCAAATCGTAGCATACTGATTTTTTTTCCCTGAACACTTATGCCACATGGAAATTTTTCTTTGACTTTCTTTATTGCTTCTTCTACATAAAAGTTGAATATTAACGGGGATAGGCTACAACCTTGTCTCACTCTCTTTTTAACTGATGCTCGTCTCTCGTGATTCTCTACTTTTATTACAGCCACTTGATTCTTACATAGTTTATAAAGTATTCTTCTATCTCGGTACATTAGACCTGACTTCTTTAAAAAAATTTAACATATTGTCCCACATAACATTATCAAATGCTTTTTCTTAATCAACAAATGCCATAAAAGTATCTTTATTTTTCTTGATCCGCCCTTCAAGTATTAATCTTAAAGCCAGAATTACTTCCCTTGTACCGCGATTTTTCCTAATCCCAAACTGATCTTCACCTACTATGTCTTCAACTACTGTTTCCATTCTTCTGTATATTATTCTGGTCAGTAATTTTGAAGCATGTGATGTTTGACTAATAGTGCGATAATTCTCACATTTGTCGGCTTGTGCTTTCTTCGGAAGTGTGAAGATGATATTTTTATTAAAATCAGTTGGAATTTCTCCTGTTTCATAACTTCTTGATATCAGCTTGAATAATCTTTCAATTCCTTCTTCTTCTAGGGATTTAAGAAGTTCTCCAGGGATCTCATCAATTCCAACTGCCTAATTTGCTTTCAAGTCATTCAGAGCTCTATTAAATTCTGTCCTCAAAACAGGATCTCCTAAGTCATCAATGTTGACATCGCCTTCCTTTTCTATTACGCTATTATTCAAGTCGTCCCCATGATAAAGTTTCTCAATGTATTCCTTCCATCGGTTAGCTCTATCGTCTGAGCTTAAAAGAGGTTTTCCATCGGCGGATTTAATGTTCACATCACTTTTCTTCATTTATCCAAAATTCTGTTTGATCCTTCCATATGCAACATCTACTTAACCTATTACCATTTCCTATTCTACTACTTCTAACTATTTTTCTTTCGTGTTTTTTTTTTTTTTTTTTTTTTTTTTTTTTGCATTTCCTGTTTATTTGATTTCTAACTTGCCTGTATTTCTCTCTTCCTACTTCATCCTGAGAATTTTTGTACCTTCTCCTCTGATCAGGTCCAAAATTTCTTCTATGATTCTGGGTTTTCGGGCAGCTTGTTCCCTAAAGCCTAATGTTTCTTTACCAGCTTTCATTATTTCGGTCTTTAATGTATTCCATTCGTTCTCGGTTGAGCTCCTTTCAGAGTTATTTCTTAGACCTAAGTCTACCATTTCTGCAAATTTTTCTCTCGCACTAGATTGTTTCTCTTTATTCACTTCCAGTCTGTTCTGCTTATGTTACTTCCTTATTCGCTTGAATTTCAGCCTACACTCCATTACTATCAAATTATGGTCAGAGTCTATGTCTGCTCCTGGGTACGCTTTACAGTCTAGAATTTGATTCCTGAATCTCTGTTTGGCCATGATATAATCTATCTGATATCTGCATGTATCCACAGGACGTTTCCAGGTGTATATCCTTCTTGCATGGTTCTTAAACAGTGTGTTTGCCACTACTAGCTTCTGTCTTTCATAAAATTCTAACAACATGCTTCCACGCTCATTTATTTCTCCCAGACCAAAAGTTCCTACAGTATTCCCCTCTTTTCCTTCTCCCACTATTGCATTCCAATCACCCATGATTATTAGATTTTCCTCTCCCTTCACATATTGGATTAATTCTTCAATTTCGGTGTATTTTTTTTTATTTCTTCATCATCTTCCTGTGACGTTGGCATGTACACTTGTACTAACGTGGTTGGAGCGGGCTTAGTTTCTAATCACATCAAAATAATCCTGTCACTCAACTGTTCATAATAACTCACCCGTTTCCCTATTCTCTTATTCATTACAAATCCTACACCAGTGACTCCATTGACAGCTTGTGTGCTAATTGTCCTGTGTTCCCCAGACCAGAAATCCTGTGCGTCCTTCCATTTAATATCTAATCACAATAGCATCTGAATTAAGGTGTTCCATCTCCCTTTTTAGATTTTCTAGTCTACCTTCCCTATTCAGACTTCTAACATTCCACGCTCCGACTCGTAGAATGTTTCTGTCCATGCTGATGATTCCTCTCTGAGCTGTCTCCACCCGGAGATCCGATTGGGGGACTTTCTTTTGCTCCGGAATATTTTACTCGGGAAGAAACCATGATGATATATGTAATTTGAGAGGATTACATGTCCTCGGGGTACTCTTTGGGTTTTTAATGCTGTGGTTTCCCGTTGCCTTCTGCTTCCCCATGCCATTGATCATTTCTGATTCATCCGCCTTTAGGGGCCATTTCCATCACCAAGGGCAAGAGGGTGCCCTGGACCATTCCCCACTCTTCCGACTTCTTTTCGGAGGCCGTTGGCAAGCACTGGATGACACCTTATACGGGGATTCATTGAGTCGGCAGAGCCTCGTCCGTGCAAACAGGGTGCACCACGTGAAGGAGAGGTTGACATTTATTTGGAAAAGGTTATTATAGTCTCTCCCAAACCCTCAAACCCGTTCCTGAAGATACAAGCTAGAAATTCGTAAATTTTGTGTGTCTGTACACCCATCACAAAAAAGACCTGATTTCTATTTGAAACCGTCCGATGGTGTATATCACTGTTCACCCAAGGATACTTAGGATACTGTTTTCCTCATCAGCAACGCACTTACGGATGATAAAGACGAAATCCGCAAATTTTGGGATTATACAAAAATTGGTGAATTTACTTTAGAAGAAATACAAAGAAAAATAGCTTGTGTCACTTTTTGCCTGGTGTTAAATTTCTCGCAGTCTAAATGTTTACTTTGGTTAATAAAAAAAATTCTGATACCACTATGAATTGTCCGTTGCGCATTCAAGTAAGTTTCTTTTTATTTTTTCGGTTAACCTTTTAAGGTTCACGTAAAGTAATGCTGTGCAATCATTTCGAAGCTTCGATTCTTGACTTTCAATAGTTCTTCATCTTTTCACTTTGCCTCCTGTTTTCCTCGGTCCGTATGTTATTACATTTCCTCTTCTCATTTTCATGAAAACCCAAGAAATTTTCGATCAATGTGTTGAAAGTAGGGCTGTTGATATTTTAAAAAATATCGGATTTTCGATATATCGATATTTTAAAAAATATTTATATCGGGTTCGATATATCGAAGAAAAAATATCGATATATCGACCCCATTATATAAAAAACAATGTTACAAAAACAAATCATTTTAAAAAAGTCTTGTGGCTATTTAATGATGAAGAGTTGTGGATACTTTTTTGAATCAAGTTTTGATTTTCTCAACAAACAAAAAAAAAATAGTTTTTCAAGACGTCACGGATAAATATTTTTTTAAAAAATTGTGATTTAGCCATTATACTACTACTTTACTAAAAGGAAAGGCAGAATGTTTATGATTTACTCGAAGACTTGTGAATCCAGAAAGAGCATCGAGGGAAATCTTGGCTTTTGTTAGTTTAAAAGCTCAATAATACAACATTGTAGAGGCATTTATGTTGATGTTCTATTATCAGAGTTTGCATAGTGACCAAGTCACTTTTTTACAAGTATTGTTTTATGTGGAATTTAATTTCTTTTTGTAGGTTGATAGCTTATTCTGAGTCTTCTTACTTTTTTGGACCAAATGTTTGCACCTTAGCATAGATTGTGTATCCGAATTTATCAATATTCCTGCTTGCATCCAATTTCCATATCAAAATACTTTCCTCGACAACGCACGCTCATGTAAAACAATGGGCTGGAGTCCGATTCATTCTGTGCGAGCTTCGCCGTGTCTGCATTGTTACCGTCGGTGTAGGACTACCAATAACTTCCAAATTAAATGTAGTAACAAAGTAAAATTAATTGTGTTTTTTATGCTCCTGATCTTTGTGCAAAACTGAAATTCAAGGCCTCATCAAGAAGAAAGCAATTAACCTACAAATTTTCTCTAAGACGTTTCAGCTTTTAGATTGGCATTGAAAAAACACAGGAACTTTTCTTATACTATGGGGATGAAACCAAGTATGTGTACCAAATTACCATTTTCTAGGACAACTGGATGTTGCATAGAATTATGATGAGAGAACGTCATAGTTATTTAAAAGAGTTTCAGATCCAAAAAAAATCCAAACTAAGGTGGTGAATGAAGTAAAATTTTGCACCAAAACTCATGTCAGAAACTTCATTGGACTTTTCAAGAGCATGAACTCATGTTTTTCCCGTTGTTTCTTCTACTATGAATGGAGAACTCCCTACATTAATTGAAAATTTCCCCTTCTTTGATATTGCTTCGCAAATGGGTAACGCTTTACCATAATACAATTTTTTAAAGCTGAGATGCTAGGTGTAATGCAGGATTTAGGGCGAGGGGTGGGGGCAAACTGGGGTACTTGCTCTGGGCGATAATATCGTGTCCAACAATGCGTTTGGCAAACAGTTAAAGTGGCGACATCAATGCGTTTGGCCAACAATCAAGGAGGCGATTCTCGGGGTCTGGCTGGCAACAATGTTTGAAGAGGCTGCAATCTCAGTTTTTCCCCGGCTTGGAAAAATCTTAGAGCCGCTACTGTCAAGGCAGTTCCCTTGCCGTTAATGTTTTTTAAAGGCACCAATCTATGATAATAAGTTTTTAGCATAGCGCTTTGTAAAGGCAATCCAAATGTGGTAGATTCTTTTTTTCAGTTTCTTATCTTAATAAATTCGTAAGTGATATAACAAAACTGGCTGTAACATAATTTTGGAGCTCAATTCTTCTGTTGGTATGGAACAAGAAGCGTATCCAATTCGCGCGAAATATTTAACTGTGGAGTGCCAGATACAGGCTTATAATTTCCGGGACATTTCTGGGTCTAAAAAGTATTTTAGTGGTATGTTTAAAGAGTGAACAAAATTCAAATTAATAAAAAATTCTATTTTAGGTAAATATGTTATCTAACGTATATATAGCACCTCTTTTAACTTTATTAATTAAACTATGGTAGAAAGTCAAAAGGAAAAATACTAAACTTAAAACAAAAATTGACCACCTCGTTAGGAATTTTTTACTTTGGTACAAAATCAACATCGGGTATTATTAATCAAAATCTCAAAAATATTAAACCAAAACCGAACACTTCTGTTAGGCTCATTAATTAAAATTAGGCAGAAAATCAACATCAGGTTTTATCAACAAATAAAAAATTAGCATCTATCTTTTGCTAAATCAAAATCAACATCAATCCAAATAGATCTTAATCATTTACTTTTAAAACATTTAATACTAGATTTTGCCATTTTCATATATATTTCTCCGTCACTGCTTTGCAAAACCAACTTTTTTAAAAAATATTCAAAATCCTTAAAAACGCTTGTTCTAAAGAAACTGGCCCAGATTTTATCGTTTGGAAAGTCTTTTGGAAGGACCTGAAAAACACGTTTCAGACATGTGAACTCTGTATAAAGGAAGTTAATGTTAACTGCATCTAGAATTTTCAAATTCCCAGAAAATTCAAAGAGTATTTTCCTTTCAGTTTCAATTCCTCTGATTTAAGGGACATTCCATCCTCCCGCTGCAAGCATGGGATACTTGGCTTGGCCTCATGACCACCGTGGAGAACTGAGTTTGAGAA
Source organism: Vandiemenella viatica (assembly GCA_031002005.1). NCBI lineage: Eukaryota > Metazoa > Arthropoda > Insecta > Orthoptera > Morabidae > Vandiemenella > Vandiemenella viatica. The sequence goes on from JARYHS010009186.1 coordinate 89,091,588, forward strand.
AAAAACTAGTATACGGAAATTCCGGGACAGTAACGCATAATTCCTGAACACGAGATCAGACCCAAAATTCCGGGACATTCCCGGATTTTCCGGCTATCTGGCAACCATACCCATACCTGGTACATTACGATTAGTTTCTTAATGCTAATACTTTTGCATTGATTGAAGACAAATTTTGAAAACTTTTCAAAATGTCCAGACAAGAATTCTAATGAATATTGAATGAGTTATTTTACCTTTGTTTTTTACTTCTCCACAGGCCCGCCGCTAGCTGTTTGAGCGCCCGCGTGCAATAGCGATTATGCCGCCTCCTGTCCAACTACAGCCAGTGGTGGATCTAGGAAATTTCCGAAACGGGTAAAAAAACTGTGAGATTGCCGCCCCCATTGTTGCCATCCCCAGTGTTGCCGCCGACCGCCCGTAGCAGCTGTTGAGCTAAAAAAAAAGAGGTCGCCCGCTAAATAATATGCTGCCTCGCACGCCCCCTTACGGCGGCCCTGCTTCTCCATGTGCTCGTATCGTTCATTGTTTCTTAAAATTCTATCTATGAAAATGTATTGCATGTGCAACACAGGTAATCGTTTTCCCTCCAATAATAACTTGGAATATTCTACCAGGAAAACGGAAAATAACCACTTATTTTTTAAAAATATCGGACTCCGATATCCAGATTTCAATATCGATATATCGATATATCGTCCTAAAAAATATCACTCATAAATATCGATATTTTTTTAAAAAAATATCGATATATCGATATTTTATCAGCAGCCCTAGTTGAAAGCTGCTCTATCTTTTATTATATTTTTTGTTATTCCGATCTCAGTCATATATTTCTTTACTCCTTGCATAAACTGGTTGCCTTTCTAACTCTTTTAAACATAGTTGAAAACTTTTTGTATGCCTGCTGTTATTTTTTATTTTAATTACTTTACCAAAAAACATATTCTCTGTCTGATCGTGTCTGACATTTTTTAATTTTTTTAAAATTTTATAGATCCTTATTCCTCCAGTGCCTAGACTCTCCTTTTTTAATTTTAAGTGGTACCCCCAATTTTCCTGAAGATTTTTCTTTCCCTTTCTTCTATATGTCTAGTTTTTATAGAGAACAAACATTGTTGATTTTGGCCATGAAGGCAGAAAAAATGTTATACAGGGTTACTACAAAAGAACATTCAACTTTCCAAACCCGATTTATTCCAATTATACTTACAAATATGATTGATACATGAAAATAACCACCAATTATCCAAGTTTTATGCTCACTCTACAAATATTCTATGTGTGCCCCCTTGGTCACACGACACACGTCTAGGCAGTAGCTCATTTCCATCCACACATTTTGTAGCGTTATCTCGTCAGTGTTCATCAATGCACCACTCATCCATTTCTTCAGCTCTTCTATCGTTTTTGAATGAGGGGGTACGTAAACAATGTTCTTAATAGGTCTCCAATGAAAGAAGTCGTTAAATCCGGTGACCTGGGAGGCCAAGGTAAGAAACCTGATACTGAACTAGTGCTGCCATATCACCTACTGCATAAACTTGAACTAATTCTGAGTCGCCTCCTGATGTACAAACTTGGATATTTTGTGGTAATTTTCAAATATCAATCATATTTGTAAGTATAATACATTTGAATAAATCGGGTTTTGATAGTGAATGATTCTTTTGTAGTAACTCTTTATTTATGTGTAAAAGAACTTTTTTTTTCAGAATAAATTTGGTCTTCAATAATATTAATTTTCAAAGCAACTGATTTATGTGATTATTAAAATTTTAATTGTAGCAACCGTGTTGTAGTGTTTGATGTAATGTTCAGAGATTTTTGTTACTGTATGTATCTTGGTAGTTGGTATGTCAGTTCTAGTTTTTTTGCCTTAATCTGTATGCTTCCTTATCAACCCCAATAATCTAAGTTACTTCACCTAGATATTTAAATTTATTGGCCTTGTTAATGTTTTCATACACTGTGTTTAGTACTGTGGGTAAATCCCTAATATTGGTCATGAATTTAGTCTTCTCGAAAGATATCATACTTCCAGGGATATGTTATCAGCGAATGCCAAACTGTTTACACCATCATTTTGTGCTTTGAACCTAATCTTATCTCGTGATGAAGTCCCCTTACCTCGAATTTTGCTTCCTAGACTCTTATTACCTTCTCCAAAACGCAATTGAAAAGAATCGGGGAAAGCCCATCTCCCTTCCTGACATCGTTTTTATTTTAAATTCCTCTGAGATCCTTCCCATAAATTTCACTTTTGACTTTGTTCCATTGAGGGTTCTGCCTGATTATGTTGACGGATTTTGAGCCAACACCAAATTCCCGTAAAATGTTCGGTAGTGAGGCTCTATCTACTGAGTCGTAGGCTTTCTTGAAGTACACATAGACCATAACGTAATTATTTCTCTGCAGTTTTTCACATCTGTTTTATCACCATTCTTGTACAATGGGTGTATCAGTGCATTCTTCCATTCGTCAGGAATTTTTTTTTCTTCTCCAGTTTTCATGTAGTATATTTGTTCCTGCCTTACTTGACCACCTGTTTCTATCCACAACTCTGCAACAATCTATCTTCCCCTGTAGCTTTATTGCTTTTCGGACTTTGGATTATGTTACGTTTTTCTTTCTCATCTGGTGGATTTGAATGTTTAATGTTTACTTCTGGCTGACTGAGTTCTAGTCTTTCTTGAGATTCTTAGTTTTTCAAGTAACGGGCCAAAATTTTGCAGTTGTTTAGGTCACTTTTTCCGTCTTTATCTTTAAAAACAAGACTCACTGGTTAATACTTTGTTGTTTCCTTTTTGAACGTTTTGTACATATATAGAGTCGACAATGCTCTGCTCTGGCAATCATTTCGTTTCATTATGGATAGCTGAACTTGATGTGGAAGACTGGTCATTAGCAATGCCGTTTGATTGTCGGTTTTCCTTGTTACTTTTGACACATAAATTTCCCAGCAATTTTTTTCTTTCACTGCCTAGTTTCTACTCCCATTCACACGCGACATGTATTTTGGTTTAGTTTCGCTCACGTTTTCGTATGACTGATGTATTTTTCGTTTTACACACCAATATATTTTCTGATTCAATAGCCTGTATTTTTCTTTCAATTTTTTTGGAAAAGAATCCACTTTTGTTTTATAAGCGGTTCGGTGGCTCACTGGTCAACATGTTTGACTAGCGATCGAAAGGCCCTCGCTTCGGATCCCGGTATCGGCGAGGATTTTCATGAGATCTTAACCCGATCTTCACCTTTGGCACAGCTGACTGTGTAATATGAAGTACTCAAGATGTTTCCGTTTTTCGGATTCTACCTTAAACTAAAGGTTCCCTCTAGGACTTACAGCCCTAATTGTAACACGGATATATATACCGAGCGTGGTGGGTGAACGGTTAACGTTCTGGCCTCGCATTCGGGAGGACGCGGGTTCGAATCCCCACCCGGGCATCCAAATTTGGGTTTTCCATGGTTTACCTAAATCACTCCAGGTGAATGCCGGGATGCTTCCTTCAAAAAGGCCATGGCTGAATTCCTTCCAGTTCCTTGTCCCCAGTCCCATCCCGCCTCTAATCACCTTAGCCGTCGACGAGGCGTAAAGCCGTAAAAAAAAAAAAAAATACCGGATGTATACACATCAAAAACAATTTTAAGCCAAACGAAGGCTTAACGTGGTGCTAGTTGACCCAAACAAACATACATGCTTCAATGTCTATTTACTAATTTCAATTGTTATAATTCACCATAACCATTCTACAGACCCAGAAAACCTCTGAAGTTAAACGGTGAGCAAAGTCTTCAATTCAGACCTTGATGCGCAACGATATCAACAGCGACTGGAAGTAGAGGGAAGAAATTAAAAAGTTATGACGAACGCTAAAAGGTTCCGTGACTGTCGCTTTCGCTAGTTCGCTTTCGTTCGTAGAATTTACGTCAAAACACCGACATCACAGTCGGACGGCATAAATATAATTCACTTTGCTTTGGCTCTGAAGTTTGTGTTTTATCTACGTGTAGTATCATTTATGTATTATATTGATTTATTTATTATTATTATTCATTCTAGCCCACTAGGGAGCGATGCTATTTTTTTTTTGATGGCCCCTTTCGTTATCAATACCTACTGAAACGAAGTAATAACATTTCCAAAATATAGTAACTTTTTTGTCGATGGGACATGAGTTAACCATTTTACAAAATACTGATCGATCTGCATCAGAAATTCCAGCGGAATCCAAGTCATTTTGTACATCATTGAGTCACATGCTTCCTGATATTTTGGTAAGTGTGTAGATGTTAACAAACACGTTTTTGGCTATTATCATTAGGTACCTCTATTAGTTCAGCCTCTTACGTCGCTTGCTCGTGTTAGCCGTTTCCAACAGGTGGTATAATTCGTAGTTCACTCTCAGTCGGTAGGTTCCACCCACGAGCACTACTGCCCCATAAATTTTCCTTATGATACGTCTTTCAACTTTTTACAGATCATCCGTGATGCCTGTGGCGTCACAGTAGGGTGTCGGAACGGGCAAAATAGTTACGCCACTACATGATGCTTTTCCTCTTCACCAGCAAGGTCTCCGTAGCATACTAGAACTGAGTTATGACAACAGTTTTGCTATGACAGATTTTGCAATTCTTCGAAATGCATTTATTGCTGTAAATGTTTCGTGACCGTTTGTATGCTGCATTGCTTTTGGCACATCTATCTGAGATCGAGTATGAAGGTTCCCTCTCTGCCACTGGGGTGGACCCATTCGCCAAGGTACAGGAATCTTTCGACTTTTACATTATTTCCATAGATGGTCGTTAGAAGGGCCTTTCCTGTGGTTCGGACTCCAGAAGTACTTGCTCTTCTATCCTTTATTTTACTCTACTGTGTAAGGGTGCCTTCCCTACGGTAATATGATTTAACTTTAGAAGCATAGTAATTATCACCGTTTTTTTGTATTATCAATTTAATGGGCTGAATCTTATAAGTACTCTAAAATTTAATTACTGCAAGAACTTTGATTACTCTCCAGGATCACAGGTAAATTACCACAATGAGATATTTATTGAAGATCGCTGGCAATTACATGCCTGGGCGAATTTAACGTTAACATATAAAAATTGTATATGTGGCAAAACAACACCCAAAGCTACAATTAGCCATTAATGCAAGCAAACAAATGTTAAATTCAACTTAAATAATCAGCATCAAAATTATATGAACAAGCAATATTAAAGTTACATCACAACAACCTCGTGATAACAGAATCCAATTCAGTTTGGGTTATGATGCTAATATGTCAGGCGCCACAAATGGTTATTAGAAGCCATTTGAAAAAGAAGCTGAAAGGCAATACAAAGTTTTCAACGAATACATATGGCTCCAGACAAACATGCCTTTTTTTTATAAGTAGGCCTTTATACAATCGGGCCTGCTAGCTCAGTGGGTTTCACTCATCAACTTTGAGCATTGATGTCTCAAGTCGCTTACGGGTCGTTAACAGTTTCATAAAATGCACAAGCTATGGCTTCCATGGCTTAACACATTACCAATTTAGTCTGCGGCAACTGGCGGTGTGGTAGGAGATGGGCCCGCGCAGGAAAGAAGCTCTCCAGCGTTCGGAAACCGAGCGTGCTTGGCAGCGTCAGACTTCTGCCGGAAACCAGCTGATGAGCCCTCGGCTGGAGTCCAGAACAGATTGCTGGACCGGCGTCCAGAGTCGAATCCAAAACCAGAATGCCCTCTCGCCACCTCTTGGAGCTCGTAGGAAACCTCTAGCCCCGCCCTCCAGCATCTCGGGGACATGCGGAACACAAAATTTCCAGGGTTTAGCTGTAAGAACCATGGAGATTGGTCCGCGGGATTCAAATGTGAAGTCACATGGTCCACGGGAGTTTTTATTGCTTGACTTTTTCCCGCGTTTGTGTAGCGGGGTGACTACGTGTGGGGGAGCGGCAGAACTGTCAGAGTCCGGCGTGTACCTGGGTGGCGCCGGAGAGCCTACCACCCCAAAGGAAAACACTTTGGCAAATCCAGTCTTTTGTCTGACATACTGCCACCGTGGAGATTAACGACCTTTCTTCCCCACAAAGGATGGCTCGAACTAACACCGTTTCAATAATGTCTTATATCCACTCATTTTAATTCATACTTGTTTTGCATATTGAATGAAACAGATACAGAATTGACGCCCGAGATTCATCAAATTTATTCCAATATTAATAAAATTCGAACTTGGAGTGTGACGGAGAATCGTCATATTACAATTCGAACTTAAAATGTTGTATCCACTAGTCGAATACTCTCTTATACCTTTCTGTTAGCTGGGGTACGCAACAAGTGTATTCACTGACGAACTTGAGCTGATTGGATGGGATAATCAACTAGCTCCTCAGAATTATATTCGGTATGGTCGGTAAAGCTAATAATGAGCAAACATTTTTCTTACAAATCAGTTGAGGTAACGGTGGGTCCATCACGCACTGTGGATGAGTTGTTCGACAGACGGGTGGCGTGCGTTGAACTCGAGTCGAGGCGTTGTCCCAGCATCAGGTGCGTGCCGCCAAGGTGTGCGTGCGTGCGGCGCTAATAGCGGGCGGGCCTGCCGGAAGTTGCGGGCTCTGAAGGGGAAATTACGCAAATTACCGCACAGGCTATTGGATTAGCTGCAGCTCGCTGCAACCTGTTGTGCGGTCGACCTTTGGAAAATCCACTGTTAGCGCTGGTATTGGCCTGCTCTGAGGCCCGTAAACGAGATTAAGAAGCTCCTCCGCATCAGAAGTTTGAGAACATTGTAACGATTATTGTCTTTTAAAACCACAGGCTCTAGGATATAAAGTAAGTCTTAAAAGTACTAAAATGGTATGCGAATGTGCTTCGGTAAAACGATTGAAAACCAATTAAATAGCCAGTTATTTAATAGGGATAAAATCGAGAATTTCTTCACAAATTTGAACATTTTAAATAGTGTGCGAGATTCATTCAACACGCAGTAAGGAGATAGGATGACGTATATCGAGTGGAGATGAATTTTTTCTGGAACCGAGATGTTGTAACGAGTTCAAGAAGGGCAACAGATAACTTCAAAAATCCAGTGCTCAACCTTCTGTAACCCTTCACCATCTATATCTTTGCGAGCAATGTGTGAAAGACATCTATTGTTCACGCAATTTACAGAAATAAATTTACGTATTTTATTGTATCATGTAGTTTTCATGGTTTTACTAGCTTAATTTCCATACGGCCTCCGCCGTGTGTATAGAGACAGGGCATACGACATTGTTAATGGTTATTCGACGGAGACGTTGTGTCTGGTGACACCCTAGATTTCTTTCGGAGGAGTAGATCTGAACTGACCGTCACCGAGTTTCACCCTCTGCATCTCTCATTTCATACAACACAATCAGTAGTCTATAATTAACACACACACTATCACAGTGATTCACACCTACAATGACACAAAAAAACACACACTGGGGAATGCAACAGCTAACCATTCAAGTTCATTTTCCCAAGAGAGTTCTCAAAAAAGGGTGCATGCTCCATGGTCCGTAATCGGACGTGCCATTATAAGAAAAAGAAGAACGAAATAAAATCGTTGTTAAAAATCAGGTATAAATGCCATATATCATGGAAAATAGTAGCAAGTATCATGAAGAGAATTGGCTGTATCAAGACAAAGGTTATTTTTTATGGCATTCGACAACTATGGCCATACAGTGATTATCATAACTAATTCAGTTAATCAGTTTATCCAATATATATTGTAGTTTCTAAGTGCGGTCACTACAGGACGGACACGTCATTAACACACACTCAACATTTAAACACCCATACCCTCTGCCAGACACTAAACCCTACGCTACGGAGGCCGGCAATTCAAGACAAGTTGTGTTAGTGAAATTTCGTAATAAATTTCTTCAGTTTCACACTCTGCTAAAAGTTATTGTTCTTAAACATGAAGATTATAACGTACAAAAAGTTTATTTTTTATTTTTTTTAATAAGATTTACAATTTACTTTGTCTCGTGTGCACTGTCACTATAGCTTATCATAAATATTGGGGAATCAGTAGTGTGACAACAGCACCATTTCAGACTGAAATGCTCTCAGTCGAATTTTTTTTATCCATTACTGTGGCTTAATGAGTCCATGCTTTATTCTTTTTCTGACTGCAGTGGATATACTGAACATGCTGTTTACAATGTGTTGTGGCATAAGCCTTTTTCTTGTGATTTAACAATTGATTCGTATCTATTCTACGCTGTTGGGAACATTTTAATTAAAAAATAATGGCTGTGAAACTGTCAAACATTCCTCTGAAAAACGGAGAGAGAAAAAGGAATGTTCGAAATCGCAATCCTCTGAATCTTTGGAATTTTTCGTCCATTTTGAATTGGGATCATTCCTGTCATTAGATATGCTCTTTCTTATTTTCCCAGCTAAGTGCATTAAATCCTTAAGACTAACATTTGACCTTCGAACACTTTTAAGGCCGAGATGGGATTGCAAACATGCTACGGATAAAAATACTCAGAGTCACCTATATGAAGATGTACTAGAGTTATTTCGGGGAACTCCCCAGAACGAACTTTGGATACCTTGACTGGTAATTGGACCAAAGTGTTCCTGAAAGCCGACCTAAAAGTTATCTTTATCCTGCCATATTCCGAGGAGAAGGAGATAGTTGTCAGTGCTGTGCCTCTGTGAAACATTTCGGTTCCATACTTCAAAAAACTTTTCATACGAGTGGTACATGCCACTAAAAAATTGAATTCGTATGGTCTTATCGATCGAGTTATAGGTTCAAGTTACTAAATCCGTCTGTGATGTGGCTGAACATAAAGTCTAACGTGGAATCAGAGCCACGGAACTTGTATTCAAAATACAATAACAGGAGCAGCACTACGTGTTTGTGAACCGCCATTACTTTTCAGAGCAATACAACAATAATAATAAAAAATATTTTGTCTTTCTCACCAATGGAATAAAAATATCATTCCATGACACTTTACTATAAAAAGCAACTTTCGGATTTGAGATCTTTAGACAATCTCTAAACGTGTTCTTCAACAATATTAATAAACACCATTTCACATGTTTCCCTTTTCATTAGCATTACGTTAGATTTTCTTGTCAAATTGAATTATATTATAAATATTAACATCTTTTTTGTGTAGTATTTCAGTAACGCTGAGTTCTTTAGTCTCAATGTCGCCACCCTGAGTATCGCCCATTGCTGCAGCGACATAAACTGTCGTCCTTCAAACACGAATTACTGCCCCCTTGAAGATGCCGCCCGGGTCAAGTGCTCCCTCCCACACATCCCTTAGATCCGACGCTGAAACTGTTATATGTTATTAGCAAGTATCAGTTTCATCGTCTAACAGAGGTGTTTGTCCCATTCAAAAATATTAACCTCTTTGAAATGGATAGTTCCTTTTACCACTATGCTCAGGGGACGTGTACAAGGTTCTCGTTAGAAGTTGGTACCGTGCAGGGCGGTGTAACGGTTAGCGTTCTCGCCTCGCATTCGGAAGGACGGCGGTTCGAATCCCCGTCCGGGCATCCAGATTTGGGTTTTCCATGGTTTCCCCAAATCACTCCAGGCAAATGCCGGGATGCTTCCTTCAAAAGGCCATGGCCGAATTCCTTCCCATTCCTTGCCCCCATCCTCGCCCCCCATTCTTTCCCGTCTCTAAAAGACCTCGATGTTAAAAAGAGACGTAAAGCAGTTAAAAAAAAATAGATGTTGGTTGTAACGTGAATACTTGAAGTGTATATTATTGCTGGTATTTATTGATATTGTATTGAGAAATTGTATTAATTAACATGTTAACCCGAGGGTTCCCGGCTCAGTTTAAGTGTGTATGTAATCTTCGGTGGTATTGCCACAACTGTACATTATTAAGTTAATGGAGTTTTTGTTGCGGAAAGGAAAAGATAGTATCAGTATAAATTATTTTTAATAGGTCAACGGAGAGCACGGACTAGACACATTTGGCCGTATGATATCAAGATATTTGTGAGTTATGGCAGACGGTGAAGATGTACAGAAATGCCTATGCTTACGATGCAGCTAAGCAAGCTATGAATATGAATATAAACAATATTCCTTCAGGCTAGCCCAGATTAATTGTTGAGCAGAACTTGCTCTTTCATGTTTAGCAAATTACTGCCGTGAAGCAGCGTATTTTTCCATTTAGTGTCAGTGAAGGTAGAACCGAATCAAAAGTGCTTTGTATGTTTTGCAGTGAATATTCTATTATATGTTAAACGAATAATAATAATTAAAAGGGAAGCGCTATCTTCTGAGATTCTTATGAACGCGTAATGAGCTCAAATATACAGTGAATTAATTAAATCGCCCCTTACAATATTACGAAGAAAAACGAATATATCAATTTTGTAAAAATATGGATGATCTGTGGTAGAATCGCGATTCTTGTTCTCTGAAACACTTCTGGAAGCACCAGAACATTACTCTTCCATCAGATCTGCCATCAGATCTGCTCTACAGAACGGGCAAGCCTCCGACCCCCACGTTCTGTGATGTGGCGTGTGCGTTCATCACATTGTCGCCTACTCGTGGCTTCACAGTCCTTCAAACACTTTCTATAGATGCTCACTACAGCAGCACGTGAACAGCCACCAGCCTCTCCGTTTCCGAGATGCTCGTTCCCAGTACCCGCGCCCACAAACCGCTGGTCTGTAATTTAAGAGAATTTCGTGACTTGTGCATAGAAATCCGGTGCCATATACATTCAGAAGCCTACCAAACACTTGAAGAATCCATGCTACGCCAAATCGCTGCTGTATTGCATTCGTAACGTGGACCAGTGTGCTAGTAAGTAGGTGGTCATAATGTTTTGGGTGATGAGTATATGTTTTTCTCAAATTTCTATGTTACGTTCAAGTTAACTTCATCTTCAACCATTCCACAGGAGTTACCCACGTAAACGTAGTTAATTTATTGCTATCTCCCTTTTTCCTAATTAAATGCTTACAGATGTCGACTGGAATTCTTGCAACCTCAGCTGGTAGTAAGTGAGCTAGGTAGACCCACTTTAGGGTAAGCCGTTTCATATTGCTAGTTCAACCACCAGATAATGTATATAATAAACTGGGTTGGGTGGATATAACCTGAATAATAGCTATTATGTTTCGAGTGATCATGGTCTTAAATTAAGACTTTTGTTCTGACTGATGTATAAGTGAAGACGAAATGTTTAATTAGTAGGAGTCCGAAAACTATTGACGCAGGTGTTGAAATATGCATCTTAAATAGTGAAGGGATTTAAACTAAAATTTCAAACAATACGTAGGGAAGCCACCAGTGTGGCATAAGCTCTCTGTCCCATCTAGTAACAATAGGTGCTCGATTAGGATATCGTGCCTACCCATGTTATTTGCTGCTGCTTTTGAAAAGTAGAAGTAGTCACTTTTTGTTCTTGAATTTCATTTCGTCGCAAAGTGGCTCGTAGGCGACGCGACGCGACGCGGCGAGGTCGCTGAATGATTGAAGACGTCGCCGTCCTAATGCGCTAATGCCGTGCGCATCCGCCATTACCGACAAACGAGCATCGCCTCTTTGAGCAGCGCTACCTGCCACCCGCGTATATTATTACTGAGCCCCGCCTATGTGGGCGAGTGTGTGTGTTTTTGCTGTGTGTTTGTACGGCGCCGGGCGCGTTCGCGGAATCGGTTCGTTTACAAAGTGAACGAGCCGGCAGGTCAGCCGAAACCACTTCGCGTAAAAAATTCAATCTAAAACGTTTCCCGTGACGACTCTTCGTTTGATCGGTGCACTCAATACAGCTCACTGGTCACCTGTCATTAAAATGTCAGATTTCTCGTTATCATAATGATTGATTGTAGAAGAGCGATGATTATGTATCTACTCAATTAGTTTATGGATTACCGATAAAAGACTGACTCTTTATGAAACAACTCGGTGCTTAGTTGTCACATATAGAAGATCGCCGTTAATTGATCTAGTCCGTTCGTAAGTTTTAAGGTTTTTTTTTTTTTTAGTTCTGAAGGTGATTTTATGTTTAAATGCTTTCTCCAAAGTATAATAATAATTTAGTTGCTGGAATAACAACACCGTCGATACAAGGTTTAGTTAAACCTTTTTTATTCCTCTGAAATCCTCAAAAACACAAACATTTGCAAGACATCAGACTTTCTTTAAACATTTTTAGCACATTACAAATACAACAGACAAAGCGTCCAGCTAGCACTTATCGGGGTGTTGATTAATTACGTATGGTGAAATGGGGGCATGGGGGCATGGGGGGGGGGGGTTGGCGAAATTTCACCAAATCTCAACAAAGGGAAGGGAGGGGGGTCAACAGAAATCTCACATGATCTTTAAATTCCTGGAAGAACGGTAGAGCTAAAAAAAAGTCTACAAAACAACACGCCAAGCCCAATGTTATGGAGCCTTGAAAAGAGAGAGATATAAAGTCTCCAAAAACTACGAGAACGTTAGCATCGGGGAGAGGGGGGGTAGAGACCGGAAGGAAGGGGGATTCGACATCTCACATCAGTACTTCGCCATAGGGGTGGGTGGGGAGGAAGGGGTCCGAACAGATCTCACCGTGGAGAAAGGGGGATTTTCCGGATTTCCATAAAAACACCTCACTTAGTTAATGCACCATTAAGTGACCTGGAGCCCTCACATTCTCGGACAGAGACAATGTCTCGAAAGCTTAAATAGGAAGTGCAGAATTTTTGAGAGAACATTAAAAGATCCTTCTTGAGAGCTAACAATCAAAATCGTAGAAGACAATTATAACAGATACAAAATTAATTATGATAATGAAAAAACATAAAACACGCAATTAAACATAAAACTGAAAAAAATCCATACAGCTAAAAATCATACTTAAATCACTATGGCTTATACCACATTTGTAATTAGTCTTTTGATAAATATTTCAAACATTATATTGCTTTTAATCATATTACATTTCGTCTAAACAGTTTTCATCGGTAAAAATAATACTCACCTGTATACGAAAAATGTACAAAATGTATAATTAATCAATGTTTATCTCTCTCCGATATCATAAGACTGAAATTAATAGGAAGCTTGATCTGAGAGATGTCACACCATTTTCGGAAAAAAATAGCATTATTATGATTAGCAATAACTTTTTTCTATTCTTCTTCGGATGAATTACGAAGAAATTTGCTTTGAGCTAATTGTCTGTTCAGCTTATATTCGTTTACAATTTCATAAACCTGTGTCTTCAACCTGAATGTCTTGTTTTCAAACAAGTAAAGCTTTTCGGCAATGTATGTAAACACGCATTATACTTTTATTGCGATAAAAATAAAGTTATGTTTGGGTAATAAGAATCAAATAGCAAATCTCTAAACCTTCATGAATTACATCTGGACAATAGGAGCAAAGCAAAAAAAAGATATTTTTTCGTACGGACTTTACATTCAAATTTTCCTTTCTGAAACATGAGACTGTTTACTACTTTTAGAAGTATTACTTTGAACATAAAGTAAAATGATAGTTTTCGATATATGTAATTGAGCAGCAAGGCATTGCACATTTTAATTTTAAAAATACTGTGACAGCATATTAACTGCATCACAGAGTAATTAATTTCTATATAAAAAATATCTTCAGCAAATGAACTGAAATATAACAACATAGCAACAGTAAACAACAAAAAAAATTTGTTAAAACGTGTCTCACCTAGGTTAGCATTATTTTTTGATATGTATTTAATGATTAAATACTGTAATATTTTTGTGACTAGAGAACCATTATTACAATAGTTTTTTGTAGAGAGAAATTGTTGCGTAAATGTCTCTGGATGTGCTAGTTTATTCGGTAGTTACTAATATTTAGTACAGTTGATACACGCATGCTATGCATTTTACGACGATTTTTGTTCTCCTAAGAGAAAATATCGGAGTAATATGAAACAAAGCAACCAAATGTCTCTAAGTTGCCACTTGTTTTCCTTAAAACTTTAAACGGCCACCAACTTTTTAAGTTTTAAGTCTGTTTCAGCATCACAAAGAATTATAAGCACTATTTGAAATAAAAGTTTACATGGTTCCAAACACCACTTTGTTTTATTCTTTTAAAAGAAAACTGACTCCAATACAACCATACTAATCAGATTTCAATCCAACTCCTCAAATTACAGATTTTCCATGAGGATTCACAATAAAACAGTAGCAGTTACATTGATTTCAGTCATTTGTTTCCCATTTACCTGCTGCTGGTTTAATTTCCCAAAAAGATTACTGATTCGCGATCAGACTAAATGTTGATCTCCCGTACTTTTGAAAATCTTTTCTTGTTTGTGTTTGCAACTTTATATCGTAATAATTAAGAGCCATTCATTAACTGTTTATCCCAATTTTTAAGATAGCATAACAACGTATTTATTTCCGACAGTCACATTCAGCTGTATTAACTTTTCTTCATTTTTTTCCAGAGATGCTCAGTCCCAACGCTCAAACCTCCGTGCAACGATGTTTTCACTCTAGGAGAAGAAAATTATTAATACGTAACTGTATCAAAGGCTCTCTATGTCTCAGAGCTCGGGCATTTTTATTTTACGTGTTATTAAGGATACGCGAAAATTCATCTACTTGCTAATATTTTCACTGTTTCAAAGACAGTATGAGGCCTCTTCATGTAGCAAGTGTCCACACCAACGAGAACACGCAATGAATATAACACTTGCTTAAAAACAATGAGGCACGAGGTCGAATTGAATGGACGACTATTGCAGGATGAAACCAGTGCACTAAACCTCCTTCGCTACCTCGCACTTCTCAAATGCTTTGCTGCTTTTGATTAAATGGTTGATGTCGGATCGTACGCAACACGAAGCAGCTTACGTATTACTGCAGACTGTAATATTTTGCGCTGTTGTTTGTGAAAGAAGCCTGAATTAAATGATATTTCTAAATACAGTTTCTCCAAAGTTTCAGTTTGAAGGTAACTTAAAATTTGCTATGTACGAATCTCTGTTTAAAAATTTAAAAGTAAAGCTTAGTATCAATATTTGAGTATCGGAGACATTGATACGAGTAGGATATCTTTCTACAACTTAGCGGATGTTTTCCAATAACGAACTTCAAGCTAAAAGGCAGTTAATTTCGTTGTGAGCAAATCTTACTGCCAGAAAACGGTCACACAAAGTCGAGCCAGAAGTGGACCTCTCCTCCAAGAAGGAGCATCAGGCTGTTATTTGCTTCATATGCATCCTCTATGACACAAACATACGCACAAAAAAAAACCTCCACTTTTTCTTGAAAACGAATGTGGTAGAATAATGTTGGCAGTTAAAGTTAACGTTGGCTGGCGAATGATACACGACACGGGATTACCAGATATATACCACGGCAGGCGTCCGTCATCTTTCCCCTCACTCGTTCTCCTCTCTCTTTCTCTCTCCCTTTTCTTTCTCTCTCAAACTATCTTCCTCTTCAGAGGAAACCTTTTGGGATTTCCGTTAAGTATTTCACACAAAATGTTTTTTGACGAAAGTCTTTTCCAGTAGTCAATAACCCAATAATCATAGTAGGCCTACTATTAAACAAAAATTTTTTTTTTCCTCCCCACTCTGTATTAGAATAAGAGATTGCTACACATGAAAGTTTATGTGCTAAATTCGAAATTGCGGCAATTTGAAGCTATATCAGCGAAAGATATTTAATACCGGTAGTTTTAAATAATCCTGGGTCAAAATCCAAAGATCAGTGTTTATCTGAAAATTTTTGTCATAATTCTTTCAACGAAATAAATTTTTCCACAATCCTTAATTTACTTCTGTTCTGTATTAACATCTCTACCTAACACTCCGAACGTGATGGGTAAGCGATTAACGTTCTGGCCTCGCATTCGGGAGGATGCTGGTTCGAATCCCCATCCTGCATCCATATGTGGGTTTTCCATGGTCTCCCCCACTCACTACAGGCGAATGCCGGGATGCTTTATTCAATAGGCCATGGCCGAATTCCTTCCCGTTCCTTGTCAGCGGTTCCATCCCGCTTCTAATGACCTCGACGTCGCCGAGACGTAAAGCCATAATTTAAAAAAAAAGTCTACCAAACAATTAAAATCTACCTTCTCAATTATCTGATTCATTCATTATAAACTTTTTCCTGCACCCTTGTCCCGTTTGTTTCTCGTATTAAAAGCCATGATCCTACATTCTCTCTCTTCCGTATACATGGTGTCTAAAAATACTTTTACAAACTTTGGGAACTGGTTGCTCATACTAAAATAATGAAAAATAATCCATATAAACATATCTCCGAAAATGTTTCGTTTTAGAGTTATTTGTGGTAGAATAGTTACGCTTTGTCAGCTTTTTAGGAAGTTGGTTAAATATCCACAACGCAGAAATTCATTACAAATGCTCAAAATGTCCTCCATCTGCTTTCTAAAACGCTTAGACCCATCAGATCATTGACTGTTGAACCCTTTTAAAAACTCCCAGACAGTGTAGAATGGTTTCGCAGGTGTCCATGACACGTCCATGCAGCGTCACTGTGTTTAAATGCCTGTTTTATGCTTTGGGTGACCCCCACTGATCAAATACCAAACGACTGAGGTGAGGGGTACGTGCAAGCCACGCAACTGGCCCTTCCCTACCTATCCATTTGTAATAATGGACATCAGATACCAAAGACAATGTGACTAAAATATGCTGTTCTCCATCATGTATTAGCCACAAGTTTCTTCGTATTTGCAGGCGCATATCTCGTACCAAGTATAGAAGAGTGTTCTGAATATTTTTTTTTTATCAACGCCTCGTCGAAGTCGAGAGAAAGGAAAGGACGGGGGAGGGAACGGGAAGGAATTAGGCCATGGTCTTTTGAAGTAAGCATCCCTCCATTAGCCTGTAGTCATTTAGTGAAACCATGGAAAACCCAAATCTGGATGCCCAGAAGGGGATTCATACTCTCGTCCTCCCGAATGCGAGGTCAGAATGTTATCTGCTCATCCACTACGCTCGGTGTTTTCCGAATGTAATCCGTTTAGATAACACCTGTAAAATGTGTTAGGAGAACATTTCGAAGTAATAGTTAGTCATTTGCAGTTCCAGCCCATACGTTAATCTTAAATGGTGGTGTCTGGACGGAATTGTACGATTTTCATGTTCGCACAGATGATGGTTATGAGAATTCGTTAATCCATATCTTCCATATGTTTCAACCACGTCTACATCTACATATATGCTCTACAATTCTCAAACTTGTGGGTGGCAGAGGGTGTTTAGCACCAAAACAAATCTCTTTGCTGTGCATTCCAATCTCTAATGGTACGAGGGTAAAAAGAATTCATATAAGAACCAGTGCGGCACCTTGATTCTCTAATATCATCTTTCCTGTCATTCCGACTCAAATAGGTTGATGGACAGGGTATTTCACCACTCTCGTAAGTGAAAGTTGGAGTAGACATGTTTACCAATAAGTTTAAACGAAACGTGCATCATCTATCTCCCAGCCTAGTCTACTACTCAGTTCTGTGACGCTTTCATAAGGACTGTATCAAGCGGTCACGAATCGTGCTGCTCTTCTCTGTACTTTTTCTATACTATCAATCAACCCCTTACGAAACGGATCCCAAATGGCACAACAGTAGTCCAAATGTGGACGCACGCGAGATTTATACGCTATCTCCTTTGTTTGTTCATTAGAATTTTGCAAGATTTACCTAGGAATCGCAGCCTAGAATTAGCTCTACCCACTAACGAATTAATTTGGAAGTCCCATTTCATGTTCCATTATGCTGTTACTCCCAAATATTTCACAGAATTGACCATATCAATAACTGTATTGTTTAACTCGCATTTCTGAACAATCGGATTCTTTTTGTTAGTGATGCACATTGTATTGCACTTTTTACAATTTAGAGTAAGTTACCACTCAGCGCACCAAGCCAAAATAACATCCAGATCGCGCTGAATTTCTAAGCAATAGGCCAAATTTCTTACTTCCCTATAAATAACCGCATCATCAGCAAACAATCTAAAAAGGCTTTTCTCTTTGTCTCCGAGATCGTTTATAAAAATTAAGAAAAGAAGCGGGGCGGTGTAACGGTTAGCGTTCTCGCCTCGCATTCGGGAGGACGGCGGTACGAATCCCCGTCCGGGCATCCAGATTTGGGTTTTCCATGGTTTCCCCAAATCACTCAAGGCAAATGCCGGGATTCTTCCTTCAAAAGGCCATGGCCGAATTCCTTCCCATTCCTTGCCCCCATCCTTGCCCCCCATCCTTTCCCGTCTCTAAAGACCTCAATGTTAAAAAGAGACGTAAAGCAGTTACAAAAAAAAAAAAAAAAAAAAAAAAAAAAAAAAAAGGTCCTATTACGCTTCCTTGAGGTACACCCGATGTAACATCTAGATTAGAAGAACTTTCTCCTTCAACGTGCGACCGACCAGTTAGAAAATCCTTTATCCATTCACAAAGCTGATCCGATATACCGTGCGCTCGAAGCTTCGCTAAAAGGCGGTTGTGTGGCACAGAGTCAAAGGCTTTCTGGAAATCTAAAAAAAATGCATCTACTTGTGAACCTGCATCGATAACTTTCATTACATCGTGTGTAAATAGGGCCAGCTGGGTTTCACATGATCTTTTCTTCCGAAATCCGTGTTGATTTGTTGTAAGCAAATTATTAGCATCTAGAAAATTCGTAATGTTCGAGCATATAATATGCTCCATAACTCTACTACAAACAGATGTTATAGATATGGGACGATAGTTTCCAGGATCACTTCGATCACCTTTTTGAAAATCGGAGTTAATTGCGCGATTTTCCAGTCTGAAGGTACTTTTCGCTCTTCTAATGATTTACTGAATATATCAGACAGAAATGGTCCGATTTCCGCCGCATACTCAGAAAATACTCTTACTGGAATTCCATCCGGGCCCTGTGCTTTCCCCCACTTCAGGAGCTCTAATTGCTTAACGATACCTGCAGTATCTATTCGTAATGATTCCATCACCGACTCGCCACGGCGTGGGAAAACGGGAATACTATCCTTATGTTCATTTGTAAATGAATTTTTGAATACAGTATTTAGTACGCTAGCTTTATCGTTGAAGACCTCAAGCATCACATTCTTAACACGTCCTCTTAACTTAGCTAACGTTTCTAAATCGCTACGACACCTCTTCCTCATTGAGCGTGCATGTATCCTCCTTTGTTTTTTGAGTAATCTTTTGACTTCGCGTGTGTACCATGGTGGATCATTCTCCTCCTTTTTTGCCCGATTCGGTATATGTATTTCCATACCTTCCTTGACTATACACATAAATCAATGTCATATGACTTCAAAGTATCCCTTGTTAACTTGAATTCCTCAGGTAGGTTATAAAACACTCCTTTGAGGCCTTACTGAATCTGTAAACAATTCGTCCTTTTACCGTTTTTTCGCTTGGTCATTAATTTGACTGTCGCAACTACCGCTTTGTGTTAGTTTATTCCTGTGATCGTTGAAATGTCGGTGAATAATTCTAGCTTGTTGGTAACCAGCAGATCTAAAATGTTTTCGCTACCCTTATGACACCGAGTACGTTCATTAGCTAGCTGCTCGAGATGATTATCTGAGAACAGATCGAAAATTACTTAAGAAGCTGCCTTATCCCTGCTGCCAGTAATGTGAACGTAATTACGCCAGTCGATATAAGGCAGGTTGAAGTCGCCTCCTAGAATCATAGCATGATCCTGAAAACTATATAAATAATATATAAAATACTATTTATATTATTTCTTAACTCCTTGGTGATAGTTATGTCGGAATCGGGTGGACGGTAGAAGGCACCTTTGACGAGTTGTGACCAAGCAACATTGAGTTTAACCTCTATGATTTCACAGATTGTATCGACGTCTATTTCATTACATGGGAGGAATTTACTAACAGCTATAAATATTGCACCCTCATGAGAATGTAATCTATCTTTACAAAATACGTTCATGCTATCTTTAAAGGTTTTGGTGTAACTTATTACTGGTTTTAGCCAACTTTCTGCACCGATAACGATATCTGCTTCCGTGCTACAAATAACGCTTTCAAGTTCCAGTTGTATGTTACAAACGCTTCTACAGTTAATTACGAGAACT
Source organism: Vandiemenella viatica (assembly GCA_031002005.1). Classification (NCBI taxonomy): domain Eukaryota; kingdom Metazoa; phylum Arthropoda; class Insecta; order Orthoptera; family Morabidae; genus Vandiemenella; species Vandiemenella viatica. The sequence goes on from JARYHS010009186.1 coordinate 89,111,699, forward strand.
TTTAGGTTTCGAGATTCTTTTACGTTCCTGCTGCATTCCAGTGTTTCATCTGATTGGGTAGTCCGTAACTGTATTTCGTGTTTCGGGTCTTCCTCCCTCAGTCTAAAAACCACCCAGTGCATGCCACACGGCCCCTGCCACCAATGTAGCCGATTCACGTGTGTAGTGCACACCTGACCTATTCCGGGGAACCCTATATGGCTCAACCCTATGGCGAAGATGAGGAAATCTGCTGCCAATATCATCACAGAAACGACCTCGTCTCTGGTTGAGCCCCTCAATACGGCTCTGAACCAGAGGCCACAATCAACTCTGTCTACGATGCTACAGACGGTTAGCTGTGCTGATATCTTGCGGCCACTGGTCGCAGAGTTCATCCTTTCAGCGAGACGCCGCACACAGGGGTATTTGATACAAAAAGCCGATCAAAAGTCTTTTTTTTTTTTTTTTTTTTTTTTTTTTTTTTTTTTTTTTTTTTTTTTTTTTTTTTTTTAGCAAATTCCAAGAACCCGTATATACCTGACTCGAGGCAAATGTCTACAGAATCACAATCAGCTATATTTTTTAGATAAACTTCATTCCCCACCCTGTGAACAGTCATCTTCTGAGCACATTCCAAGACCCACGTACTGTTACCAAGCAAATATAAGAAAATTATAAGTTGTACCAATTTAATTTGTGAGTGATGTTAAGCGAGTAACGGTGGTTTTAATCATATATATTGTTCATCCAGGTACCTATAATTGAAATAATTGTAACATACATCCAAAAGTACCGAACAACTTTATTTCTGTACATTTTTGTAAGCTAACTCATTTTGTACTGATTTTTTTAATACGAAAAGTATTAAAGAGTGATTTTGTTATATTACCGGACCTATCCCGAGTCTGATTTCTTGTATGGTATTAGTTTAGTGTACTATATTGATGTTTCATTGAAAATCAGGTGCTAAAAAGTGCCAAACGTCTATTTATTCGAAAAAATTCTAGATTATTTACAATGAAACAAACCTACTTTTTTCCGTCACATTAATTCATCTAAGATTTTCTTTGTTATGGTCTCTTCTGGTATCATGCTCATGACCCGAAAAGTTATTTATGATATGATTAAATACGAGAAAGGAAATGAACTCGTGCAAAAGTTGGAATTAGTCGAGGAAAATATTTTAAATCAACCGACATTCACGGTCGAACAAACGCAACAGTTCGAACAAAAGTTTTCAAGGCTTAAATATGAAATTAAAAGAAAATGGCAAGCTGCTAAGAGAACTGAGAGTGTGTTTTTAAAGAAATACCATGATTGGTTCAAAAGATGTATCGAAATCCCCATAAAATCCAATCCGACCACTGTGGGTCGGCCTAGAAAATCTTTCGATGATTTGACCGATTTTACCAAATGATGTTCGCAGAGATAATAGGTATAAACAAAACATTGATTGACAGGTTTTATACTATTATTTGAATGATATATAGTGGGCACAAGATATATATATATAAAATATTCCCCACTGTCACGAAAAATTTAAGATGTACTGTACACTGAACTGTTCTCGTGGCATCCAATGTCACCTATACACGAAGTATTGATTGAGGGCCCACTTATTATAGACTATGCACTTTTGCCTATAAGCACTCTGTCAGAAGCAGCGCAGAAGCTAGAAAAAAATATTTTCGACGATTTAGGGAGACACTCCAGAAAACTTAGTTAAGTTTAGTGCAACACAGATGTCATTAATAGGCTTTCATTAACTCAGGATCCGTATTTGAGCTTCATCAGGCACAAAACATCTAAATCATTCAATCTAGAAACTATTAAAATATTACTTTAATGGAACCCGAGTACTCAAGAAGAGAACGGGCCATAAGGATGGGACGGTTCGTCAGAATGATATTCTGGTGTACATGTGTGATTATTGTTTGGGTATTCTGTAAATATTAGCTTAATATGTTATAAAGTGTATGAACACAGTACGTGTTCTTTATTATTACTCCTACTTCACAGTTATAAGTTCCAATACACAAAAGAAGCGAAACAAAAATCCAAATTACGTAGAAATAATTTTGATCGACTTTTTGTGTCAAATACCCCTGTGTGCGCCGTAAGGAACAGAGTATAATCACCGACCCAAGGCAGCATGCATTATTGGTGCCACAATCTGTATTTGGCTACACACCGTCCGTCCTATCCGGGATGGACTGTTCCACATCTCGGATCAGGCCACCCGGAATGCACACGAAACGGACTTTGGATTTTTTTCACCGAGGAACCCGCCATTTCCTTAAGGGGCTCTATACACCACCTAACATTAGAGCTAACAACTACCAAAATCTCCTTCTGCGTTTGTTCAGACCTAGTGGGCTGGGGGGCCGTCAACTCACAGGACGACAATTGTGGGACTGAGTTATTCTCCTCCGACAATATGTCATACCGGTTGGACAGTCGAACACGTTCATCGTCTTGGCCTTTAAACCTCTTCAACTGCCCCCGTGTACGGCCTCGAAGTCTAGAAGCCATACGCCAGTCAGCGACAGGCGACGGCGGCATGCCCTCCAGCTCTTCGGCATGGGTTGCTGGTACAACGGTCGAGCTGTGTGACTTTTGCTAACACAGCTGCAAGCTGTGTGCGCAGATCAGCCAACTCAGCTCGCGTCTGCACACAGCAATCACAGTCCCTAGACATACTGCTTTTGAAATACGCGAAAAAGAAAAAAAAATAGAAACTCGAACTAACCTGTACTTCCTACAAACTGTAAAAACTCAGTGATGTCAATAATCAAATCTACGCACCACTAAAGATAAAATATAAAACTAAAATACGCTACTGTACTCAGAGATTGCTCAACTGTTAGTAACGAGCACTGCCTACAAAATGTCACCACTCAGAGATTACACTAACCAAATCTGCACATCACTAAAGATAAAATATGACACCAAATTATGGTACTCTACTCAGCGACTGCTCAAATGCTACTGTTTTTACTCATCTGTAATTGAATGAACGAACAAAGTATTGACAAATTGTACAAGCGGCCAAAGTTGTATCGATAAAGACTTTTTTTAAAAAAAAACTAATAATTATTATTTCATAAATACGCCAATATAACTGTTGTTTGATATAAATAATAGCAAACAACAGTTGTAGTGTCATATTTATTAAATAATAATTATTAGTTTAACAAGCAACTGTGGGAGAAATGGCATACAATAATTACGTCTTATTTTGTGGCTTTACGCCTCGTCGACGACGAGATCATTAGGGGTGCGATAGATAGGGAACAAGAAACGGCAAGGAATTCGGTCATGACCTGGACTTGAGTGATTAGGGGATATCATGGAAAACCCAAATCTGTATCCCCTGACGAGGATTCGAACCAGCGTCCTCCCGACTGCGAGGGCAGAACGTTTTCGCTCATCCACCAAAAATCGCAATACATGAAGTATGGAATGATAATTTTCGATGTAGTTGCGTATTATGTTTCAATAATCTAACTTGAAGAGATAACAAACCAAAAGTCATATAGCAAAAAAAAAAAAAAAAAAAAAAAAAAAAAAAAAAAAAAAAAAGTAGTAATACGATATTAACAGATTGCGAACGATAAAGTGTTTATCTTATTCTAAAATAATCTTTGGTAATGGAGTGTTCATGTGATATGCAATGCGCTCTGTGGCGCCTACTGTAACGTGCATATGTGTTACTCTTGTAATTCAAAAATATTCTTTTTATTAAATAATTTAATTCTAATATCATAACATCTAACATTGTAATCTTAACACATTAATAAGTTATATAGTTAAACATTCCAACCACAACAATTTAATGCATAAATTTTAATAAACTCGTCTGTGCCACTTTATTAACTGTTTGTCATTAATAAAAAATACACGAAGTGACACTATTGTATTCTATTATGTAATGCTTATTGAGAAGTCTCACAACATGCAGTATGTATCCGGACGCCACGCCACATCAGACTACAAAATATTATTAATTAAAAAAGTGAACAAACATTTTTTATAGGTTGAATTGTATTGTCAGGACATTAGATCATTTAAGTAGAAGTCTGAGAGACATCTTACCATTTTTTCTGACGGTGTCTGAAAGCAATCTCTACACATTTTCACTTTTCTGAAATACTGGCCAATACAGGGACTTACTTTAGTTAATAGTCTCGGTAGTGAAGCTGTAGCCATCTCACTAAAACGCAGAAACTTACCTCACTCGGCTGCAAGTGGTGACTGTTCCATACGTCTGTCTCCTTCAGTGATCACGAAGTAACAGGCTCAAACGCCCGCTTTGATCTGTTTGTTTTCAGCCCCGTCTTTCCAGGTAGTATCCCGAAATTCACCATCGCAGGCAATGGTCTTCCAGCATTCTCCAGCTCCCGTGGTGATTTCAGTGGAACAAGTCAAAACAAACAAGCGCGCGGTTTAAAACCATGCTGATTCAGCTTGCTTATTTGAAATTTCTTACCACTCAGATTCTTCATTCACATATCAAGGCCTGCCTGCCTGCCTGATACTTTTCCCCCATACATCAGGCGAAAATAGATACTTGGAAAATCATACACCACAGTTCAGCCATATTACTTTTCATTGGGTGGCTAATATACTGTTAGCCCTCATTTTATCGGAGCTTCCCCTTCAGCCACCCTATCATGTAAGTCCGTGTACCAATCATTCACTATCAGTTCAATAATAGTTTTTATTAAAGTTGAGAAAGAGAAATCTTTTAGTTTCAAATATTGATCTAGGAATTATAAAGAAATTTTTAAAACTCTTTGTGTGAAGCACAGCACTTTATGGTAGCGAAACATGGAATTTAGGAATACCGGAAATAAAGAAAATTGAAGCATTTGAAATGTGGTGCTACAGAAGAATGCTGAAAATTAAGTGGACAGACAAAGTAAGAAATTAACGAGTTTTGGAAATGATGGGTGGGAAAATAAGATTGTGGAAGAAGCATACAGGAAGAAGAGAAAGGTTGGTAGGTCATTTTTTGAGACATGCTGGATTGGTTAATTTGTTAGTGGAGGGAACAGTTGAAGGTAAGAACTGTAGAGGAAGACAGAGATTAGAATATATGAAGCAGATAATTGAGGATGTGGGCTGTAAGGGGTATGTAGAAATGAAGAGGTTAGCACAGGATAGGAAGAGATGGAGGATTGCATCAAACCAGTCGAAAGACTGATGACAGCAAAGAAAAAAAATTAAAGTTGATTAGAATCACTTGTCCCATTGTACTGGCTGATTATTATTAATAAAAAAAAATACATGAAGTTACACTATTCAATACACTGTGTGCTCTCGGTATTAACGAATTATTATTCCTCGCTTTGCTCCGTTCCCCAGTCACGTGGAATATTAAGATGTACCGCAGATTTTAAATTGGATCATAAGCTTTGAAAATGTGAAAACCTTATCCAAATTGGGTGGGTAGTCTTTGTGTGATACGTGGACAAAGAGAGAGACAAACACAGCCCATTTACAGATTTATAATTTTATAGATAAACGATGATACTGCAATAAATAACAAACGTTAGATAAAAAAAAATTCTGGTTGAAAGCTAATTATTTTCCTCCGCCTTTTTGTTGAACATAAGGGAATTAGATCTTGTATAAGACATTGGAGAGTTATCAGAAACAACAGATGCGCGAGTCAAAGAAGTTAAATTAGGTAGGCACAGTTTCCAAGACCAACAAGTTGAAAGAAGATCCGTTCCATGTGACTCAAATCACTGAAAGAGATTCATTGTTTTGATTTTTGCATCTCTCCTCTTCCGCGATGTAGACGTCTCTTTTGTTTCTCGGATGTTTGGCAAGAAACCCAGCGCGGTGTCGCCATTCTAGATTTCCAACTGCCACCCCTTCCCCAGCTCCTTCCAAACTACCCCTTCCTTGCAGTGGCCGTAGGGCGACGGCCTGTGTTGCATAAAAATGAGATTTTGAGGGTGAAAAATGAAGAGTCCGGGAATTGGTTAGGGGGCAGAAAAATCTGCATATTCCCAGCGATCGCGGAGGGAGCAATCAATCAGATTGGGGGCGAGGTGATGGCGGAGCCAAGGGAAAGGAGAGGATATACATTATGTTAAAGCGTGAGCCGGGGCTGGCTGGACGGGGTGGCTTCATAACTGCCGGCACGAACTGAGGAGGGAGAAGGAGACAGGATTAAAATCTGTGTCGCACAAGTGGTTTCCGCCGTGAACGGTACAAGGAGAGGCCCGGAGGAAGAAAACGGCGGGCACCCCGTGGAGGAAAAGCGGGCGGAGCGCCAAAGAGGTTCGGCCGCACAGATAGCACAGCGCCGGGGTGCGCCCCGATGACAAATGGTATCCGACGCCTCGCAGGCGACAAGTAAAAGATGCAATGGCTCCAACCCCACGCTGTATAATCTTTTCCCCCACTACAAATAAATAACCATAAATCTGCGTGGACGCATACCGTACGTTATATGTGTCAGGGAGATAAGCTAAACACGAGCAAGCGAAACCCTATTTTGCAAATAAATGTAATCAAATGACGGCTTCTGTCGTCATTTTCATCCGATAACAAATTTATCAATGTAGATCTCATGAAAAAACATTTTATCGACCAACAAACATAGGTATCTGTCCTCAAATCATCGTATTGAAATAAAGGCAAATTTGGGGATGCTTAATTAGGGCTAAACGATAATGTTGAAAATTAAGCGGAAGGTTAGAGTGTCGCAAGAACATGTTTTGAAAATGGTGTATCATGATAGAAATTCACGGAAACATTGCACAGAACGATTAGACAATATGGTGGGTCGCATTTGAAGACATGTAACATTTCGTTACCTTGAGAATACGTGCATTATTCCGAATAAAAAACTGTAGATCAAGGTATAGATTAGAAGAAAAAAACTTAGCCCACATCTCGAAAATCGGTTGGATCTTCCGGAAGGAGGCATATTAAGCCATTGTGTCAGAGATAGGACCGCCAGTTCCTTTCCTCTGAGACCAAAGGTTTAACGTGGAATCCGAACCACAGAACGTCCTGCCACAGATCAGATGATCAAACACAACTCTTAAATAATTCATGGCATCGTCGAAATTTGAACCCGAGACCGGACTACGAACGTTTGAAAACAACGCCTTCACCACTGAGCTAATAGACCTCTCGATTAAAATATATGAAGCAAATCTTGTGATGCTATAATAACCTCGTTTTATTTACTGTTAACTTAACCTCGGCAGAGAAAGATAAAACATGTAAGAAGTCCTGTGAATATAAGAAAAGACTGGGGGAAAATGTTTTAAGTTCTAGGGCGCTAATGACCTCGTTGTCGACGCGCCCTAAAGCCACAAAAACAACAACAACAAACAACTTTTAAGTTCTACGTGATGTAATTGGAGCATAAAGAACACTTAAGAGTTTAGTATTATACGTCGTACTTCACATGAACTTTTTGTCAGTTATAAGGATTAGTTGTGGGGTACATTAGGCCTTTTCCATTCTATTTCAGTGTTTATGTGGGTCATAATGACAAGTGTTTCTCTATACGCTGTATGAAGAAGTGATAATGTAAATCTCAGCGTTGGATCATTCCGAAACGTACATCCTGGATCGCTAAGTCTTACATCTTCACCTAACGAACGAATCACCGCCGACAGGCATCATTCGCCCACACTGTACACACACTGAATAGCTGCTTCGGACTGATAAACAATCTGATGATTAGGATTTGTTCACTACTCTGTTTACTACCCAGCTGTCTAAGACGGTAATAGGGGGGAAAAACTTCCAGTACAGCGTTCGAACCAGTTGGACACATGCTGTGCGTCAGACATCATTACGTTTCTCATAAGTGCTAGGCAAGCCTCTCATTCCAAGTAGTGAGTGGCCTGGAATCTTAGTGATTAAGGTATCTGACTGGAAATCGAAAGGTCTCCGGTTCTAAACACTGTCACCGCGGGGATTTTCATAGGCACTTAACCCGAACTTGCTGTGTAATGCAAAATTCGCCAGAAGCTTCCGTATTTCGGATTCCACGTCTATACCTGGTAGCACTACCGGATTATGTTAGGGCGGCAACAGCAGGGGCTTGCGCAGCCAATAGAAACCCTGTCACCAGGTCATTACGACCACACAGAATTATTATATATATTCCAAGTAGTGCACGATGCAGCTCCTTGATGTATTTACCTGCTACCTACCCCATTCGTAATGCCCGGTTAGTCCTGCCCAACAAATAATTTACCTCTTTTGGATACATGTTGCGTGAGTTGCGCGATTCTCCGTACTTCAGTCATTAAACGTGAACCTAGTCGGATTTCGAGTAAGCGACAGAGCTATTAGCTGTGCAGCGAGTCGTGTGACGTGCGGCGATCACGCGTTGATGCAACATGCCCGGTGCGACTGCCCTGCGAGTGTTGGCGCAGTCGTTAGCGTAACGAGGGTAAGCGGGTTACAGCGACCGGGGATCATCCGCCGCCTGCTTTCACGGCACAGTGTTAGGGGCGTCGGAGTGCAAAGTGTGTAGGCTCAGTGCGGGCCAGGTGGCCGTGTTCAAGGAACGAGCTCGCTTTGTCGACACAAACGAACGCACCACGAAACGCATAATGTCTGCCGTAGTGAAACCACTAACAATAGCTGAGAAAAGATTGACGGCTGGTTTTTACAATGTTGATTCGTCTTTTTTGTGGTTGCAAATAAAGAAACCTACCAGTAATTAAATGAAATGTTAAGAACACCAGACAAGACCCACTGATGTTACCAACATTACTAGATAGGTACGAATAGTGGTTATTAACTAAACGACTTATAAAACTGATAGAAGCAGCTGAGGTGAGATTTCTGAGGGCCATGGCTGTATACATATGCTTTACTAGACAAGAAAAGAAGTGAATAAATAAGGAAAGAATTGAAAATTTGCAATATATATATATATATGTGTGTGTGTGTGTGTGTGTGTGTGTGTGTGTGTGTGAAGGCGGAAAATACCATTAATATGATGATGACACAAGCATAAGCCTTCCTCCTATAGAAGCAATGTCTGTTCCCAATAATTTTTTATTTTCCTGACCGATTATTTTAAAATTTCAGATGAAGAAGCCAGACACTTCAGTAACTGTGGGGAAAAATAGGTTTGACCTGTTGCCAGAGTCAAGAGGAGAAGGTAAGATACAGTAGGCGTTTAGGAATAAGTGCGTTCAAGGAAAGAATAGGAAAGAAAGGGTTCTGCTGCTAGGTAGTAGCCATGGGAAAGGTGTAGGCCCTCTTCTGCATGATCAGTTAGGTACAGGTTACCAGGTAACAAGTTTTTTCAAACATAGTGCTACATTGTGACGGGTAATAGAGGATATAGGTTCACTTTGTAGGACTTTTGACTAAGGACGATAGAGTAGTGATAGTGGGAGGTGCGGGGAATAGTATTGAAAGAAACGCGAGTTATAGTATAGAGAGTGACCTGAGGAAGGTGGTGACGGAGGCACAGCATACTAGGATGGAGCTCATGCAGATCCTAAGTCACCATGACCGGTCGCAAAGCAAGCTTGGTTCAAAAAGAGATGGATCATAAGTTTCCCAGAACAAAAAATATCTCTTGTCCAACAGCCAACAGCTAAAGAATTCTACTGATTCCGTATTCGTACAGTTTGGAACATATGAATATAAGGCGGCGAGTTTAGTAATTTTCTTTGCAAAATTTGAAGAATTTGCTTTTAGTCTTAAGGGAATTATCGTTCTTGAAGACAGACATCGGTCTCATTACATAAGAGACTAGCTATTACCCACGACTTCGAATTTAATTGGCATAATAGGATATAAAAGCTGTAAATTATATCAGATTTGTCCCAAACAACACCAAGTCGGTATAATATGATAGAAAAACCAACACTATATCATTCTACCGTCGTACCTGTCTCATGAAGACAATCAATTTCCAACTTGTTTAAAAACAGAAAGAAACGGAGGTGTGGGGAGATAGGGGGATAAACTGAGGACAGCTTGAATTTCAGCTTTTACAGCATGAGCATCAGATTCTTGGGTTTTAGTAACTGTAGCTGCTCGTGGTCTGCTAGATCTAAACCTTATATCTGGTTTACTCCTTCGAGGTATGTCAAAAAAGAAGGAAAAATAAACTGATTACAGAAACTTTTAGGCAGACACAAAGTAATTGTACAGTGCAGCGCAAATCGACATATATACTAAATGATAAGATTTTCTGTAAATGAAATTTATTAACAGATCATACACTAACTGACTGAGCAACCGATGTTACATTACAGACATAGGCATGCATCCGTCCGTCTGTCACAATTCGATAAGTTATTAAAACTTCAAGACTAAAGATGTTATTCATAGCGAAAAAGTGTTCTGTTTCCTTCCTAAAGATACAGAGTATTTCCTTGCCAAATTCCATCAATATCGGTATAGCCATTAAGTGGTCAAAAACGTAACAGAAAATTTGAGACTTATTTTCGAATTTATAATATTACTAGAGTGGATCACACACAAACTGACTGCGAGAGAAACAAAGCCACCTACGATTTTCCACGCATTCCACTCTTTAATTTATGGAATCAAAATTTTAACATGGAATCCTTACAACGGAACATCCTGTTTTGGATCATACGATCAAAAACAATTCTTATTTTTTTTTTCTTCCACCAGGACTTGAACCGAAGACTACATACGAAACTTTATAATGCAATCGCCTTATCCACTAAACTACCTGCCCGTTCTATTAATCACAATTACAGAGACTTTTACATGCTATGCGTCGTTTAATACTTAGTTAGTTTTTCAAAATTCCATGACAATTCATTTTACCTATACAGAAAAAAGTACAAGGTGTACCTCAATGAATATCGGTGTTTTAACGCTTTGTAGTATTTATTATATAAAACGTAAAATTAAAATTAATGCATGAAATGAAAGAGCAACTCAAACAGTTATACCTACAAGCTTACAAGTGTCCAATGTGAGCACCTCTCGACACACGGCACACATCAAGTCGATAGCCCCTTTCTGCCCAAACGTCGATTAGTGTTTGTGGTGTAATTGTTGCAACAGCTGCCTCAATCCTGTTTCTTAGGTCAGGTACGTCAGCTGGTAGTGGAGACACATACACACGATCCTTTATGAACCCCCACACTTAGAAATCACATGACGTCAGATCGGGAGAGCGTGGATGCCATGTGAAACAAGTTCTATATTTGGGCCCTTTGCGGCCAGTCCAGCGGTCGGGTACAGTGACGTTCAACCAATCGCGTACTTTGTTATGCCAGTGAGGCGGTACACCATCTTGCTACCAAATGAAGTTATTTGATTCGTCATCTACCAACTGGGGAAACAGCCATAGTTGTAGAGCATCAAGGTAGGAAGTACAAGTTACAGTTGTTTCTCCAAAGAAAAAAAGGCCCATAAACTTTCCGCCGAGCTATGGCGCAAAAAACATTCAGTTTCGGAGAGTCTCAGTGCAATTGCACCATCTCGTGAGGATTTTCTGAGCCCCAGATGCGCACATTATGAGTGTTCACATGTCCACTAAGGTGAAACGTCGATTCATCACTGAAAGCAACACTATCCAGAAAATCTTCATCGTCGTGCAACAACATTTCATCTGCAAATTTGGTACGTAAACCATGGTATGTAGGCTTTTGAGCCTGTAACAACTGCAAACGATAATGACGTAACTCTAAGCGTTTCCGTAAATCTTTCCAAACAGTCATCACCGAAATTGCTAATTAATGAGTTTCCTTCCAAACGGATTTTTTGGGGCTACGCGTGAAAGATTTTCTCACTCACTCAACACTCTCTTAACTAACCCTTAGTCGTCTCGTACTCTTTCCTTTGCAAAGGCAGCCGGTATTTCCAAACAGATGATACCAAATACGAATGTTATTATCGCTTGGAGGATCACCTCTGAACATAATTAGGAACGCACGTTGCACAGTAACTATAGATTCCGTCTTTGCAAACTGCAGAACACAAAAAGGTTTCAGTTCACTAGTTACCATTTTTGCTAATAGCGCTTTCTCTCGGATTACGGAGGAAACATTGCGCGCACATGCGAGCAGGTACCGACAAACAGAACTGTTTGGACTTGCTCTTTCATTTATGCATTAATTACAATTTTACGTTTTATGTAATAACTACTACAAAGTGTTAAAACTCCGATATTCATTCAGGTACACCCTGTATTCTGTGTCCTTCCTAATGACAAATAGAATCCCCTTGTCAAATTTAATTACTATCGGATTAGCAGTTTATCCCTGAAAAAGTAACAGAAAGACAGACCGATAGAGAGAGTAATTTTTTCATTCATAATGTTAGTATGAATTGTTATTGGATGCAAAGAGCACCGTCCTTTGGCTGACTGAATCGTTTTTCGCAGCAAGGAGACGTTCTGTATTATCTGGTACCTTATACCCAATTGTTTCAGATCTTTTAAGAGAATGTCTGTATCATCCTTATACCTTTCGCATCCAACACATAGAAGATTAATGTCAACCTCAGACATTGCTGCCTCATTCTTATATCTTCCTTTTGTAGATAAACAAAAAATGCATATTGAATAGTAATGTGGAAAACTACTGATTGAGCTTCAACTGGCAGCGAAAATCCGTCTTCGTCATCACCACATTGCGTAATCTGTTATAGAACACCTTCAGTACAATGTCGAATTGGAATTACAGAATCGTTCTATCGTAATTCACTCACCTAATGTCTGCTTCAACAGATACCGATCATAGTTCTGTCAGAGACGAAGAAAAAAAACCGAAAATCTCCGTGTTACAAATAAGAATCTTTAACGAGAGAAACGCTAAAGCTCTCGCTCACAGGAAAAACGCAAAAGTCAGAATTTTTTCTTTGAGATCTTCATATAACTGGACATTCAAAGTAAATAAAACACGTGTTAGGAATGATAATATCCTACACATAAATAAATTACTCTCAAATTAGACGAATATATTATTGCCTGTTTTCTCATCGGCCTGCCCTCTCTACACAGTGATATATTAGAAAGTTTGAGGAAATGGGTTGATACATAGCTGTCCATAATTGTTTGCTAGTCTGCGAACCACATCAATGGACTAATGATGTATAGTGTTTCTGTTTGTGTAACGTTTCCTTTAGTCTGCCGGAAGTGAGCGCCGACGTTTAAACAGTTTACTCCGACTTGACAGCACGATACAGCAGTTGAAGCTTAATGGCTGTCTGAGCCCATCTCCTGAAATTACACCAGAGTAATCTGGAATACTAACACAACTATAATTGTTTAGTTTATTTAAACGACCGGACGTTGTTGAGGATGAACAACCGTGGTAAATTCTCCTTATACACGTTTAACCGAACGTAAAAATTTGTAGGATTATGGGATCTTTAATGTTAACGTACCATCATAGTTTCTAGTGGTAATTTTCATGCCCTACATGTTTCAGTACGTATGTCTGATCTGGGAAAACCTCTGTAAAACTTATTCGAAGGATATGTATATATCACATTCACAGAAATAACCGGAAAATTTAGGGACTTGTACGTTTGCATCACGTTTTTACACATGTTTTCTTGAATTCTCGGAAATATATGAAATCTGCACATTGTCGAAACAATATTCTATGGAAAATTAATGACGAATATGTTGTGAGTACACAGTATTGAAACTGGCTGTATGACTTGGTAGCCAAATGCCATAAAAAGAGCACACATAGACAAATACAAACAGCATTTGTAGTCTACTTTTTTTGTTTACGGAGTGTCGAGCTTGGTTCTGTTTATTTCTGCATCCGCTTCAAAATTACTTACAGCGCACTCAATTTTATTAATTTTTGCTACTATCCCACGTTATTCAGGATCATGTTAGAATAACGCCAGCATATTAGAAAGTTTGATTATGTACGTAATCTAGACCTAATAGTTAAATTTTATCAATTTTGGCAGACTATCATCACACAAGTTGTAATAATAATGATTATTTATTTATGTCATAATCCATCAATACATTCAGCAGTCACATTCACATAACATTAATTCGTAACATTTTTCAAAACTTTTTACCGATATTCATGAGACACGTTATATGAGACGACATGTATTCGGGCTTCCAGACTGTGATGCCGCATTTAGACTCTCGCCTCGCGTCTCACCTCGCGCCTCGTGCACGAGCGCTGACACGAACTGCCGTATACACTCTCGCAAGAATTCATTCAAGGATGACGAGTGGGCGTGCCAACTTTCGTGGTGGGATGTGGGGTTTGGTCCAATACTGGAACGCTTTCGTTTATTAAAAAAAAAAAAAAAAATGATTTTTAAGATTTTTTAAATAGATTTAATGATGTTGACTTGCACCTTCAAGGAGCTAATAAAACTCTTATTAAACGATAATAACTCCGGAGATTCAGTACCCTCCTCAACAAACTTTAGACATGGAGAAACGATTTGAAGATATTTTGAAATTCGAGGTGTATGACTGGATGAAAAATCCTTCTACCGCAAATATTGAAGAAGCTGATACAACTTGACAGAAAGAACGTTTAGAAATATGACGCAGAAAGTAAACATAAATTCGATAGTGATAGATATGGAAACCTGTGGCAAAATAATAATAAAAAAACTCCTGTGATATCAAAATGTATGACAACTGATATTCAGTTTAATGAAACCTTTCCCTTCATATCTCATGTAATCAGGCATTTGTGCTGTTAACCATATTATAGCCAAAGAAAGAAACCGAAAGAGGATTTGCATTCGGGAGGACCGTGGTTCGAATCCCCGTCCGGGCATCCAGATTTGGGTTTTCCATGGTTTCCCCAAATCACTCCAGGTGAATGCCGGGATGCTTCTTAAAAAGGCCATGACAGAATTCCTTCCCATTCCTTGCCCCCCCCCCTCCTTTCGCGTCTCTAAAGACCTCGCTGTTAAGAGACGTTAAGCAGTTAAAAAAAAAGAGAGGAGACCTTCATTTGTTCCTTGCAAAATTGACCAAGATATCTAGTTTTTATTTTAGCAGCATCTGCCTTAGGAATCTCACAATTAAATCAAGTAATAAAATCTAAATTCACCAAACTTCGTGCTTTTATATACGCAAAGTACAAATAAAAATACAGATTTAATTACAGGAGTGGTTTTATAAAGACTTATTCTGCCAAACGTAGCGAAAGTCAGACAAAGTATTTGGCAAATTATTATTATGGGCTTTAACTAGCTGTACGTCTGCTTCATAAGTTATACATTGATACAAAATTGGGCTGTAGGTATAAAGGTTAACTACCTCTGCTGTAAACAATGTGCTCGCGCCTTTGACTCGCGCCAAAAAACCGCCACTGAGGCGAGCGGCACTCGCGAGCTTAGACGAGGCGAGGCGACACTACGCGAGTGCACCGTTTACACTCTCGCGTTCGCGGTTTCTCGCCTCGCCTCGTCTAAGCTCGCGCGAGAGTGTAAACGCGGCATGAGAATGATTGGTTCTTAGGTTGTAATCTGCTTTGGCTACTTAGACGTTAGATTGAAGGAGGAAAGCCTTGCATTTGTCTTGAACACTGGTGAACTCTATACCTCCCCTGTTATTTTGATGTGTTAATATCTGAAATTTCACGTTGAAAAGATCTCATTAGCAAACAATCCACGAAATATTCCCTCTGGATGATGTTAGCTTTTATCTTGCTGGCCTCGTCCAGGGCAAGTAACAAGAAATGATTCAGCCAAGGCCTTTAATGAAACCATCACAGCTGGCACCTATAGTGATTTGGGGAAACAATGGAAAGCCCAAATCTAGATAGGCTGATGGATATTCGAATCCTTGTCCTCCAAAATGCGAGGCCGGAGAGCTACCACGCTTTATTGTTGCTTACATTTTCTGCTGGGGTAGGTAACTCTTGGTCTATGTAGCCTACTTTTCCGATGACGTACATCTTAATCGGTCTTGATCTTTGGAAAATATTAGGTTGCCTAAAGTCAAAATTAGAACAACGAAACAAGATTAACATCAAATCTCCTACAGAAATTCTACATCAAATAAAAGTCTTAATTTTCTAGTAATATCGAAGAAATACATTTAAAAGTTTTTTTCAGAGTCCTTGACACAGTAAGTACTTAACAGTGAATACAAAGTAAATTAATTCAAGCAGTACCTTATTTAAGATACGAAATATACTTTAATTTCAATTAGTTTTATTGCTGTCTCATTTATTTTCTGAAATACTTTGCTTCGGTCTGCGATATTGAAGAAATTCTATGTTTTTCATAAATTTCTACCGGTAAGTTCAAACATTTTCTCAGTACACAAAAGTATGGTTCCGTGACTATGATACTAAAGATACAACGCATTCTTATTCCAGATCCAATTTCATTGAACTTCGCAGGATTTCCAATCTGAAGAAAAAAATTTCTTCACATTTTACAGATAAACCATCCTAGCAGATTATTTCTAGCATTCCGTCGCCGAGTCTAACTGCATGGGTACGCGGCAGGTTGGAGATGTACTGCGAATATGCCACTCGTGTCTATCATCACGATTATTAAAGATACGCCTGGATGTTGAGTGGTTCCTATTTTATGTTAAAGTGTATGTTCAGCCACGACAGAGCAGGAATGTGTTACAAATTAGGGAGCGCCCATAAACTGCGTAGCACTGTTTAGGGGGAGGGAGGGGTTGGAAAGAAAGCCACGTTCCACTGCATGGGTTGGAGGAAAAGGGGGGGGGGGGTTGTCCCGAGCCAAGCCACGTAGCTTTTCATTCATATTATTGATCACAGTTAAAATAAGGTACAGAACACACAACTGCATGTAAATATTTATTTCCGTCATTTAATTATCTCCGTATGGGGACATCCATAAATTACGTGAGGTGGTTTTCCAGATTTTCGGACCCCCCTCACCTCTCTGGTGAGATCTGGCCCGATCCCCCCCCCCCCCTGTGGTGAGATCTGGTTCCGTGAGACCCCCCCCCTACAGATCGTCTTTGCAACTTTTTGAGACCTTTTTTTTAAGCCAAATATCCCCCTAAAATCGACTTTCGCGTCAATTGTAGAACTTTTTTTTTTTTAGCTCTACAGTCCTGCCCAATTTTAAAAAAAACTGACGTGAAATTTCCGTTGACCACCCCCCCTCCCCCTTGCTGAGATTTCGCTGGACCCCCCCCCCCTATTTCACCTTACGTAATTTATGGATGCCCCCTATGTATTTTATGACAGTCTGACAAGGGAAAACGCAGCAAAAGTTTTTATGGAATCAACAGGGGGGGAAAAAAAGCAACGTGCCACGCGGTGAGGAAGAGGGGGATAGAGCCAAACACCACGTAAGGCTACGTGAGGGGTAGGGGGCGGATTACAGGAGACCAAATTGGAGGTACGTAGTTTATGGACGCCCCATAAACTATGAAAACGGATATAAAGATCACGTGAATTAACTTAGGGGGCATCCATAAATTACGTGAGGTATTTTTTCTGGATTTCCCCCCCTCCCCTTTCTGGTGAGATCTGGTCTGTGAGACCCCCTCCTAGAAATCGCCCTCGCAACTTTTTGAGACATTTTTTTTTAGGGTCTCACCCTTCTAAAAGCCGGTAACACCCCCACTTTTAGAAGAAATACCCCCCTAAATTCGACTTTCACGTCTTTTGTAGACCCTTAGTGAGATTTAGCCAGACCTCCACCCTATTTCACCTCACGTAATTTATGGATGCCCCCTTACTGTATTTAAGAATCCTGAACACATAAGAAAACCAACAAAGTCCCCTCTCAAATGCTCCCTTGCGATTAGAAAACAAAATCCTGACGTTTCTGTGAAGACTATTCAGATTGATTGCGTTGTCAGCACAATTATGTTTCCATTCGGAAAAAGAGGAGAGGAACATACGTTTTATAATTAATAGGGGCGCTATTGTGAAGCAAACATTTGTCATGGAGTTTCATTAAAGTCGACTTGTGTTCCCCCTTATCGATTCGTTTTTCCCTAAAGACCTCCCATTGTCAGCACAAACTTTACGTCTCGAGCCCCTTTCGCGATACGAAAGCTAAACGAACATAAATCTACTTGTTGAAGGACGATAGCGTTCCCAGTCGGATGACTCAATGGCCACTCCCATTCGCCGACAGCGCATGTAAAACAGCGGGCCCTTGGCTTAGGGCTGCAAACAATGCCACTTGTCCCCGCCGCCAGAGTGCGATTGTCCGTGAACAATGCGAGAGAGCGGAGTCGGGCAATGCAAATATTATCGGGCGGAGTGCCTTTTCCGCACAGTGCTGGAATCATCTCCACGCAAACTAATAAGCAAGGCAAAAGGAGAACGGAAACGAGAAAACAGAGAGCTTACAAGCTGGAAACGTCTTTCTGGAAGCGGAGGGCGTCTTAAGACTAAGTAATTGTCTGGTGCGTAATTACTCATTAATTAAGAGCTCAGATTTTAAATATTACAGGCTCCTGGCGCTCTCAAAAACAGGGCGTAATAATGCTATAGGAGATTGCAGCAAAACTTTGAAGCGCGGCTCCCCCTCCACTTTTGGCAACTTAATACGCAGATGCGATATTAGATTCGTGAATTTATGACTTTTGAATTGAGGCGCTGTTTTGGTGAAAGTTGTGATTTCAGCGCCGAGAGGTGTAGACAAATGTGGTATCCGATTGATAAAACGTCTTCCCTTTTTGCTGTTGCATCTCAAGTCGTACGTACTCCTTCCAGAACTAATTTACAAAATGAAATGTTATTTCGTGAGAGCGGAAAACAGATTCTACGAGTCGTAAATTACAGTTAGAAGTAAACAGCCCTTAAACTCAGTTACTTCTAATTAATTAATTACCACTATTTTTAAAGCGGCTGTGAAATGATTGAGTGCCAATGACTTCCTCTCTCTAGGGCTAACGCGGAATATAAAATCTGAATTGAAGCCACGCTGTGTAGTAGTCATGGAAACATTACTACATTTTAAAAATATACCTCGAATGTAAGGTTGCTAGAAATATGTATTATGTTTTCAGAAAACTTTTTGCACATTTCTATTGTTTACTCATTATAATCAGGATCTTAGGTGACTGCATTTTTATTTAATTAGATATAAGCCATATTAATAACATAATTAACAACACATGACCAAGCTCGTTCTGTGCACTAACGACTACAGTAGGCTCACAGTTGTCTATGGTCGGCATAGGACTTCATTCCTCACTGCAAAATTATTTTGAAATGATATCTGGAGCCAAAGGACATAATTGCTAGGGAGGAGAGGGCTGGGGGAGGGGGGATAAAGGTAACTGTGCTGTTGTAAAGGAGCATGCATAAGAGTCTCTGAAGAGAAAAGAAATTTTTGCTAATTTTATAGAAAGTGTATCCTACACAATACTGAAAAAACTATCACAAACATGAGATTTTTTTAAAGGAAAAATTTATCGAGGAATGATAGGAACTAATTGAAACTTTAAACACCAAAAAAAATGTTTTTTTCATTAAAAATGAAATAAAAATTAAAATGTGTAAGATTGCCAAAAATATAAAAATCATTAGGGCAGTTCCCACAAACAATTTGAAGTTTCGCATAATTTAATGACCTTAGGAATTAATAAACAAATACGGGAATGTCCATAAACTACGTGGATAGGTCTAGGGAGGGGGGAGGGGTTGGATAGGAAGCCACGCTGGACTACGTGGAGGGGGGAGGGTTTCCATGCCAAGCCACATAGCGTTTCATTCATATTATTTGTCACAGTTAAAAGGAGGTACAGAACACACAACAGCATGTAAATATTTATTTCCGTCATTTAATTATCCCCGTATGTAATTTACGATAGTGTTACAATAGAAAACAGAACAAAATATCCTCTGGAATCAATAGGGAAAAGAAACTACAGTGGGGCAGAGGCAAAAACCAATTAAGGCTACGTGGGTGAGAGGGGGGAGTTCACAGGAGGCCAAATTGGAGCTACGTAGTTTATGGACGCTCCATATCTAACAAAAATTAGCAATAGAATAAGGGGAAATATTAGTATAGATACTGGACTGGTGAGTTATTTTTTGAGGAAATAATATACAAAAGGAAATATGAAGGAAGAAAAGATTAGTGTAGGATATGCATACCATAATGGATAAAAGATTAACACAGGATACGAGAAAATTGTAGACGGCGAACAATCCAATCTAACGTGTCATAACAAATATACTAAAATGTAAAAACAATAATAGTGGCCAATACTTAATGTAAATCGTTTAACAGTTTTAGTTAATTATTCAGTAAGATTACTGGTAATTTTGAGCCAAGTAATTTGCGTTCTCAAATTTTCCTCTTCCAGTAGTAGGTGAAATGTGACGCGAGACAGACCTAGCATTTTAGAGAATAACACGTTGGCTTCGCATTGCAGGGGTCAGTAGTTTGAGTTCGTCAACGGTTATGAAGGATGGATGTCTTTAGTTAAGTATTAAGTCCATCCTGCGATGTCTGTACTTAACCGAATTAACATATCATCGACTAAGAGAAAAATACAGTACTGGATAGGGCTGCACGGAATATGGGGTAGAACTCACGATTTTTCCAACAAAGCAGTCAAATGAAAAAAAGTAAAATACATTAAATCTGCCGAGAAATGAAGAAATTGATTTTGAATAAATGTTTAATACGAACAGAAATCTGGAGTTAATAAAAATCGTAAACAGGATATATGGTGGGTCTTTTTGTTTTTGAAAAATTACTGGTCCTTTATTCTATCGGAATCTCCAAGTAACTGACAGATGTTTCCGAATCCAAAGAGATTGAATCTCAGAGCGGCACGCAACCAGCAAAGAGACGCCAGCGCGTAGCGTTGATTAACTCTGCCACTCCAAGGCCTGAGGCGGAGGAGTCCTCTGTCTTGTTCTCGGATATACCGTGAGATCTGAGATGAGACCACGCTTCCAGGAAGGAACCACTGACTTGAATTACTCTCAGCCTACCTCCAAGGATAGTCTGTAAACTTATTAGTGCAGAGATAACAATCAATACCACACGTTACACGTAAGTGCTAGTAAATAACAATAACCGTAAATAAGCATAGAAAAATTACGTTTTCGTAAATTTAGAAGATAAAAGATTTGTGTGTGAAGGGTGATATTTAAAAATAAAGGGAATTCACGAATAAAAAAAGAACCTTTTCGTTGTTATAACGCAATTAAAAAATACTTAACGCCTTGCCTTTAATTCATAGCCAAGTAATATTTCACCGAAACAGAAAGCAACCCTTTATTTCCATTTCCTTATTGTAATAATCCACTGACATTCAAATCTCTTTAATTAGTCAATCGCTAGAAGGGAACAAGATGCTTAAATTTCTGAGAATTAATTAGGTGCAAGTCATTGTACTATTATCTGCCTTATAAAAAATAAAATAAGAGATTCTACCAACATGCTGACAGTTTTATTAATTACATTCCTCGCGCCTCTCTGAGATTTCAATATTCGTTAATCAAGTAATTCTCTAAACCAGCCTCGAAATGATACAGATCACGCACAAATTTGTGTGTTTTATAAGTGAAAGTACGTTTCTTTTTAAACCAAATCATAAACTAGTCTTACGGGTGTGCTATGAATAAAAATAGGTTTATACAGTTGTGCTTATACAACCATTTCGTCCTTTCTTAAATAAATAAATTTAAAAGAAAAATTCAGCCATACAGACAGATGCAAATTTTGTTTCTTCTAGTGTATACGTACTTTATCATTGTTTTTTACTTCTCAGTATCGACAACAAAGGACAGACACAACACTTAATTAAAACCACCCATGCTCTCGGCTGGACTCGAACCAGTGACCCTTGCATCGTGCGGCTGTCTCACTAGTCGCTACGCTGTCAGTGCAGGCCTGTTTCATCTCTACCACAGGAGATAAACTAAATAGCCACAGAAGGACATTTGTATCCGTTTCAGCTTTGCGAATATTATTTAGAAACGTTGTGACACATTTTACAAATGCTGATTCAAAAATACTTGTACTACTTATAAATTTTTCTTGTGAAACTAAAAGTTAAACGAAAGTGGATTAAAAACTTATTGAAGTTTATAAATCATTTATTCAATCTTATTATTACAGAAATTTAACAGTCGTGCAGCTTCATTAGCAAGTGAAAACTTTAATAATGCACAAAGGAATGACTTTGGAGAGAGGAACTTTTCAAACAACCAAGCAGTCGACATGTGATCACAACACTATCTAAACAGTTGCCACATCTTCGTTGCTGAATCAGGATAGTTGATCACATTAACCTCTTTCACCTCGCCCATAGACTGTAGGGAATTTAGAAAGTAACACACTCATTTGACGGTATAACCAGCGAGGAATCGGGATGGAGAGACGTTTCGGCAATTCTTTTGGTTCTCCTTGGTTCTTCCAATCTGTAGTTACTAATCGCCCTAACCACTGAGCAATTGAACCTGCTATCACCACATTGCAAACTACTCTATTCACAGTTTTTAACAGATACTATGCTGTAACCAAGGTGCACTTTGTTTATAGGCTTTCGGGGTGTTACAAAAGTTCTAGAGAGTCTTTGTGCATTATTTCGTAACTGTTAACTGATTATGTGTAACCTTGAACGTGTAAGATTGTATGACACAAAATACTACTGCCGTTACCCGATTTAGGTTTGAGATTCACTATGAATGTCATAAATCAACATAAGCTGGTAAAAAAATTTAAAACAACTTTTTCCGTAAACGATATTATAATATTTTTATGTCTCTACTGTTCGTACACCTTGATATAATTTGATCGGTGAAAGAAAGTGGAACAATAAAACGACGAAATGCGACCTCGAGCTTTTCAGAGGAACCGTTCTGTCATTTAGCTGGAGTGATTTCTGATAATCATGGGAACCAGAACTCTGGATGACTAAGCCGTGGATGGAATCTAAATCATTCCGAATGCCAGGACCGCAGGGCCGGCGTTAGGGGGCAGGAGGGGTAAGCGGGTCAAAAGCACCCGGCCCCACCGGCTGATGGGGGGCCCCGAATACCGATTGTAGGGGCCCTCAGGCCAAGAAGCCAAGAATCCACCCATTGTCGTCCTCCTAATTTGTAGAGCTTAAAAAAAAAAAAAAAAAAAAAAAAAAAAAAAAAAAAAAAAAAAAAGTCGCCCATTTTACCCCGGGCCCGAAATTCCTAGCGCCGGCCCTGCAGGACCGAGTATTAACCATTCATCCATCGTGCTACGTTAAAATATGATATTTTGCCTGATGGAATATTTCGACGTTTGGTCGTATATTTTGATTCTGCCGGCTGTAGTTTTGTTCCTCAGTTTTTTAAGGTGCTTGAATGGGAATCTAAGGCTTCTTGCTATCGGCAGGAATTTTTACGTGTATTAAAACCTATGACAAAGCTTTGATTTGTTAAAGATTCTAAGACGCTCCTTGGTTCTGATTTTACGTTACGCTGTACCTTTTACTTAATAGGAAAACCTATTTAGGTTAAAATGCTGCTACAGATATAGATTGCGTAGCCGATAAGGAACTTTGTCACTCCACCTCTTTTACCACACGAAATTATTTTTACGAGATATTACTAGTGACCTATGAGTTTATTTATTTATTTTATTTATTTATTTTCCATATGCAACTTAGCCCAGCACCTAGTATCTAATCTGGGCCCTTATTTCCACTCATTTACATTTACATATGTTTGTATCTTATATATATATATATATATAAAACATATTAACAAATAAACAATGAATGAAAGAAAAATTTTGATTCAATTTCCAATAACTACTACATCTACTGTTATTAAACAGAATGGGTACCACACCACTACTAAATCTACTACTACTGTCACTAATACTACTGCTAACATTACTACTGCTACTACTAAAACCATTACTAATACTACTAATTCTACTATTACCACCACCAATTGTCACAGCCGCACTTCGGTCCACTATTGTTCATTTTTCTTGGTGTTGTGTGCGCTCCAAAGGCAGAGTCCCCTGGAACCGGCAGCAAAGTCAGCCGCCCAGGCCATCAAGAGTTGACCTCCTGGAATACCAAGACGGCCCCAGTTGTCGCTCAGAAGACGGCCTCTCTGGAGCACACTGAAGTTCCTCCGACGATTGATGCTGCTCATTGTCGTGGGATATCTTCCGTCAATCCGGTGTAATTGGGTTCTCCTCTTCTGCTATCTGTGGCCTTTGATTTCGCTCGGCATTTTTCCTTTTTATAAATTTCTCCTTCCAAAATTTTGAGGCTAGATCAGCTGCCTCGTCCAGCAAATGCCACAAACTTTCGTCGCGCAGAATGTCAAATATGCTCCTACCTTGCAGCCGAGCTTGTTGGTGTTCTCTCAAACTGGCTGTTATTTCACACTCCCATACCACGTGCTCCGGCGTACTCTCTTCACCACATTCGCACCTGTCCGAGTCCACAATATTTCGACTTCGGAGCCAGCTATTGTATGGCCCGTGACCTGTAATGTAGTGTACCAATCCGGGAGAGGGTTGAAGGTACTTCAACTTTAGCCTCTCCTCTACGGATGGGAACATATCGTATGCTCTTCGACCTGTTTCACTGTTGTTCCATTCTTGTTGCCATTCCGCCAATAGAAGCTTCCGAATGTGCGTCTCCGATGTTACTTCGCTGCCTACAATTTTCTGCTACCTTATCTTGTTTCCCTTTTCTGAGCCAGTATATGGCACCCCGTTTCCTTACTTCAAGGTCCAGTGGCCATACACCAATGGCAACGGTTAATGAATTTGTTGCCACGGTTCTGTACGCTCCTGTCAATCTTAAAAGTATTCCTCGTTGGACACGTCTGACTCGCTGTTTTAGTTTTACTTTTCTTAGATGCTTTGCCCACACACTTGCTGAGTAGCCCACTAAAGAGGATAAAATTGCGTCATGGTATAGTCTTATTGTTTGGACTGGAACAGTAAATTTTCGTTGGCCAATATTAATGATTTTATTCATGACCGCCACTGCTCTTGCTATTGTCATCTCTAAGTGGGGTTCGAAGTTTAAACGTTCATCCAATTGAATGCCTAAGTACCTGCACACTGGGTTTCTACGAATTGATTTACCGTCGATTCTTATAGTTGGTTTTCGAGTCAGCTTGCCCTTGAGCAACATAAATGTTGTTTTTATGTGGTGCTAAACTCAGTTTGACTTTACTGCACCATTGGCTAAGGCAGTTAAGTACTAGATTACTGTTGTACTCAATTTCTGCTCTTGTTGCTCCTTCCACGAGTAGTAAAATGTCATCAGCAAAAGCTATTAGACCTAGAAGTTCAGGTATTCTTTGTAATAGTTCAATCACTGGTTCCATCCCTATATCCCAGAATATGGGACCGCAAACGGAACCTTGCGGGCATCCTTTAGTAAGTATCTTCGTGATGAACGAGTTCTGGCATCTCAAGGAAGCAGTTCTAAATCTGCAATAGTCCCTGAAGGTGTAAAATAATCTTCTTGGACAACCAATCTCCCTCAGCCGTTCAAACAGAGCGGGCCACCATAAATTGTCGAAGGCTCCCGAAATATCAATAAATAAGCCTACTACGTAGTTTTTTGTACTGCTACAAATTATTTCCATCGACCGATTTATGGCATCCTCTGTCGACTTCCCGGTTCTAAATCCATATTGACTAGGATTCATTCCCTGAACCTCCCGGTGGCTTTGTAATTTTTTGCATAGAATCTTCTCTTGAACTTTGCCAAGCACATTCAATAAACAAATCGGCCCGGTATGATTTCGGTTGTAGAGGATCCTTGTCGTCTCCTTTCTTCAGAATTACCACCTCGCTTTTCTTCCATATTCTCGGAACTCTACCCTGATATAGACATTCGTTCAGGAGCCTGCATAGGACGGGGGTTAATTTTATGATTAACTCCTGCAGGACCCTCGGCTGGAATTCCATCTGGACCGGGAGCCTTTCCTTTTTTCATTTTGTTTATCGCAGTTATTACTTCTTCGGGTGTAATATTATTTCCTTCCTCTTGACTCCAGCAGGGCTGCCACATGTTCCTTCGTAGTGTAGCTTGTTCTACTGTTTCATCTTCCGGGTTGTCATCAGGAAGTTTACGATTCCTACGCCAAATCACTAAAGCTGCTCTGTGACGCAACTACATCGCAACTTATTTAGACATATGACATTTTTCCTGTTGGCTAGTATTCAATTTGTTAAGGAAAGAAAAAATTAGGTGTTTTTCAGAGTTATTCGGCTGCAGCAAAGAAAGGCCCCTTGCGTTCGAGAAAGCATAATGGAGGAGCGGTAACTGTAAGGTCTCGCATTCGGGAGACGTCTAACCATTCAGATTTTGGTTTTCCGTAGTTTTCACAAAATAATTCCCGGCAAAGCCCATTCTCCCCTAATGATCGATGAGT
>JARYHS010009186.1:89138983-89308377 GCA_031002005.1 Vandiemenella viatica
TGAAATGTGACGCGAGACAGACCTAGCATTTTAGAGAATAACACGTTGGCTTCGCATTGCAGGGGTCAGTGGTTTGAGTTCGTCAACGGTTATGAAGGATGGATGTCTTTAGTTAAGTATTAAGTCCATCCTGCGATGTCTGTACTTAACCGAATTAACATATCATCGAAAGAGA
This sequence comes from Vandiemenella viatica, assembly GCA_031002005.1. NCBI lineage: Eukaryota > Metazoa > Arthropoda > Insecta > Orthoptera > Morabidae > Vandiemenella > Vandiemenella viatica. The sequence continues at coordinate 89,139,159 of JARYHS010009186.1, forward strand.
AAAATACAGTACTGGATAGGGCTGCACGGAATATGGTAGAACTCACGATTTTTTCCAACAAAGCAGTCAAATGAAAAAAGAAAATACATTAAATCTGCCGAGAAATGAAGAATTGATTTTGAATAAATGTTTAATACGAACAGAAATCTGGAGTTAATAAAAATCGTAAACAGGATATATGGTGGGTCTTTTTGTTTTTGAAAAATTACTGGTCCTTTATTCTATCGGAATCTCCAAGTAACTTACAGATGTTTCCGAATCCAAAGAGATTGAATCTCAGAGCGGCACGCAACCAGCAAAGAGACGCCAGCGCGTAGCGTTGATTAACTCTGCCACTCGGCCTGAGGCGGGGGAGTCCTCTGTCTTGCTCTCGGATATACCGTGAGATCTGAGATGAGACCACGCTTCCAGGAAGGAACCACTGACTTGAATTACTCTCAGCCTACCTCCAAGGATAGTCTGTAAACTTATTAGTGCAGAGATAACAATCAATACCACACGTTACACGTAAGTGCTAGTAAATAACAATAACGTAAATAAGCATAGAAAAATTACGTTTTCGTAAATTTAGAAGATAAAAGATTTGTGTGTGAAGGGTGATATTTAAAAATAAAGGGAATTCACGAATAAAAAAAGAACCTTTTCGTTGTTATAACGCAATTAAAAAATACTTAACGCCTTGCCTTTAATTCATAGCCAAGTAATATTTCACCGAAACAGAAAGCAACCCTTTATTTCCATTTCCTTATTGTAATAATCCACTGACATTCAAATCTCTTTAATTAGTCAATCGCTAGAAGGGAACAAGATGCTTAAATTTCTGAGAATTAATTAGGTGCAAGTCATTGTACTATTATCTGCCTTATAAAAAATAAAATAAGAGATTCTACCAACATGCTGACAGTTTTATTAATTACATTCCTCGCGCCTCTCTGAGATTTCAATATTCGTTAATCAAGTAATTCTCTAAACCAGCCTCGAAATGATACAGATCACGCACAAATTTGTGTGTTTTATAAGTGAAAGTACGTTTCTTTTTAAACCAAATCATAAACTAGTCTCACGGGTGTGCTAAAATAAAATAGGTTTATACAGTTGTGCTTATCAACCATTTCGTCCTTTCTTAAATAAATAAATTTAAAAGAAAAATTCAGCCATACAGACAGATGCAAATTTTGTTTCTTCTAGTGTATACGTACTTTATCATTGTTTTTTACTTCTCAGTATCGACAACAAAGGACAGACACAACACTTAATTAAAACCACCCATGCTCTCGGCTGGACTCGAACCAGTGACCCTTGCATCGTGCGGCTGTCTCACTAGTCGCTACGCTGTCAGTGCAGGCCTGTTTCATCTCTACCACAGGAGATAAACTAAATAGCCACAGAAGGACATTTGTATCCATTTCAGCTTTGCGAATATTATTTAGAAACTTGTGACACGTTTTACAACTGATTCAAAAATACTTGTACTACTTATATTTTTCTTGTGAAACTAAAAGTTAAACGAAAGTGGATTAAAAACTTATTGAAGTTTATAAATATTTATTCAATCTTATTATTACAGAAATTTAACAGTCGTGCGCTTCATTAGCAAGTGAAAACTTTAATAATGCACAAAGGAATGACGTAGTTGGAGAGGAACTTTTCAATCAACCAAGCAGTCGACATGTGATCACAACACTATGTAAACAGTTGGCACATCTTCGTTGCTGAATCAGGATAGTTGATCACATATTAACCTCTTTCACCTCACCCATAGACTGTAGGGAATTTAGAAAGTAACACACTCATTTGACGGTATAACCAGCGAGGAATCGGAATGGTGAGACGTTTCGGCAATTCTCTTGGTTCTCCTTGGTTCTTCCAATCTGTAGTTACTAATCGCCCTAACCACTGAGCAATTGAACCTGCTATCACCACATTGCAAACTACTCTATTCACAGTTTTTAATAGATACTATGCTGTAACCAAGGTGCACTTTGTTTATAGGTGTTATAAAAGTTCTAGAGAGTCTTGTGCATTATTTCGTAACTGTTAACTGATTCTGTGTAACCTTGAACGTATAAATTGTATGACACAGAATACAACTGCCGTTACCCGATTTGATTTGAGATTCACTATGAATGTTATAAATCAACATAAGCTGGTAAAAAAAATTGAAAAACTTTTTCCGTAATCGATATTATTATATTTTTATGTCTTTACGTTCGTACACCTTGATATAATTTGATCGGCGAAAGAAATGGAACAATAAACACGACGAAATTCGACCTCGAGCTTTTCAGAGGAACCGTTCTGTCATTTAGCTGGAGTGATTTCTGATAATCATGGGAACCAGAACTCTGGATGACTAAGCCGTGGATGGAATCTAAATCATTCCGAATGCCAGGACCGCAGGGCCGGCGTTAGGGGGGGGGGGGTAAGCGGGTCAAAAGTACCCGGCCCACCGGCTGATGGAGGGCCCCGAATACCGATTGTAGGGGCCCTCAGGCCTGAAGCCAAGAATCCACCCATTGTCGTCCTCCTAGTTTGTAGGACCGACTGTTAACCATTCATCCATCGTGCTACGTTAAAATATGATATTTTGCCTGATGGAATATTTCGACGTTCTGGTCGTATATTTTGATTCTGCCGGCTGTAGTTTTTTCCTCAGTTTGTTAAGGTGCTTGAATGGGAATCTAAAGCTTCTTGCTATCGGCAGGAATTTTTACGGGTATTAAAACTAAAACTCACCTATGGCAAAGCTTTGATTTGTTAAAGATTCTAAGACGCTTCTTGGTTCTGATTTTACGTTACACTGTACCTTTTACTTAATAGGAAAATCTATTTAGGTTAAAATGCTGCTATAGATATAGATTGCGTAGCCGATAAGGAACTTTGTCACTCCATCTCTTTTACCACACGAAATTATTTTTACGAGATATTACGAGTGACCTATGAGTTTACGATTCCTATGCCAAATCATTAAAGCTGATCTGTGAAGCAACTACATCGCAACTTATTTAGACATATGACATTTTTCCTGTTGGCTAGTATTCATTTGTTAATGAAGAAAAAATGAGGTGTTTCTCAGAGTTATGCGGCTGCAGCAAAGAAAGGCCCCTTGCGTTCGAGAAAGCGTAATGGAGGAGCGGTAACTGTAAGGTCTCGCATTCGGGAGAACGTAGGTTCTAATTCTTGTCGAACCAGGTTTTCCGTAGTTTTCCCAAAATAATTACAGGCAAAGCCCATTCTCCCCTAATGATCGATGAGTTGTAAAACCATAATCTGTTCAATACATATCTGATACGATGAAGTGTCGCTTGTCTACCATCAGAAAAATTTCTAACCATAGGTTGGTGATCACTGTTCTATATCCAGCGTTCTTGTTAATTGTTCGTGGTTAAGATAATTATTAATTTCTCAAAGTTTTTCGGGTTAATCAGGTGAAACCGTGTATCAACAAATGCCTAGATTTCAGTTTCTAGTGTCATAACCCAACCTGAAACTAATAGTTCATGTCTCCTACTGACGAAAATGTTAGGAAACATTTATTTCACTAATCAGCACACATTGACTAAAGGTCCGTAATAGTGTACGGGTGGTAGCTGGGGGGCGGGGGGAAATTCAAATTTAAGCACCTGCGAATAACCTCCCTGTATATGGATTCAAAGAGTCTTTCTGTAGTCATTTGTTTAAATGTTGGTACTGCCCCTACTTTACGCTTTATGAAACTACGTTTTAATTAATCAGAATAGCAAAAGTAATTTTACCGGAAATAATGCTACGCAATCATAGTCAATACTTAATTCCCTGCCCTAAAAGCACCATTCTTAATGATCTTACGAAAGTCGACGGGTATAAAATAACCACTACCGTCAAGAATGAAATAAATGATATTGATAAGACAATGATTTCAGATCAATATATTAAAAGCAACAAGTTAAATCCAATACATACTCCACCCCATCATCTGTAGAAAAAATTCTTATTCTGTTTGAGGATGTACTGTATGTTGTAGGATGTTTATCCAAGAATTATTTGTTTAAGAAATAAATTTTTAAACGAATTGTGAAAGATGAAAATATACATATAAAAAGACTGTAACTTCTGTCTGTCTGTCCTGGATGAAAGGGATAAATCACTGGTTGAGATTTTGAATAATTACTGCTCTTGGTCCTTTGGGTAAAATATGGCATGTTTCATTTGATTGAAGTCGGTAAACCGAGAAACAAATTCCGTTTTTAGGTAAACTCACAGAAACCACGGGTAGGGCTTATTTTCATTCTTACAGTCTATTCGTGAAACTCCATGCACGCAACAATTTCTGGTCGCATTTAGTTCCTACCTCGCATTTGAATACATTTATTTACAACAGCGTATTATTAAGAGCAATTAAGTAACATTTCCTTTCCTCGGTGGTGTAAGTTAACTGTAACTTAGTCAGTTTAAGAGGACGTTCCGTAGATTAATAGTTCGCATGAGCAAGAATGATACACAAATTCTTGAGTGTGGAAGTTGCCAACTGTTTCATTCTCAAAATTCTCATCCTTTTTGAGTTGGTACTTAATGCAGATCTCCATAGCAATCATCGAGCTAAGTGATAAAGCTATTAAAACATATATTACAGCTGATTGAATGTAGGCGATTTCGTAGAAAGTTGTTTAAAATGTTTTTCAGTTGGAGTTAGGAGAAAGGCGAATTATATTTTTTACTTGTCACAAACATTTCCCCGTAAGACGGAGAGCCCTGAATTAGATTACGGAGTAGTCGTGAATAGTGATCATACGGAGCGCTTTGCGAAAAATTCGACATTTTGTTATTGAACATCCATTATTCGACAACACCAGTTTATCAAAATAAAAAAATATTCCACGAATACCTAAAGTTCTATCAAAACGGAGCGGCAGCACCTATGGTAGCGACATTTCACGCAATGCGGTGAGACAGTAAATTAGCAGCCGGAAGGTTGGTTGCAGGCCATTACAGGACCTCCGCCGCAGGCAGGCAACATTCCGGGCCGACATTCCCCTCCGCTCGCTCCAAGTTAGGCCGCCGTTGTTTCAATTAGCCGAGCCGAGGAGAGCTGTGATTGCGTCGCATTCCGCCAGATGGCAGCTTTACAGACAAAGAGTCACCGTAATGGATGAATGAAAACCTCAATTTTCATACTTGCGTAAGAACATGATTTCTACAAGTTGTTATCAACTTCGCCTATTTAAAAAATAATAATAATAATACACTAATTCTGTAATTGGGGATTCTTATATTCACCAACTTGAAGGAAAAATCAACTACAGTGTTAATATTTAACTGATTCAGATATTCTAGAAAAAATATATTATTGATTAGAAAACCGCATATGATTGCGTATATCTTCTCCTGGTCTAAGATATGAATGAATATTTTTTTAAATTGTAAAAGTAGTTAAGTAAAACTAGGTCAATAAGAAATGTGACGAAGGATCATCAAATAAAAAAATCTTTTTTAATACTTGAAAAATCCAGATGCACCCTATGAAACAATTTTCCCTTAATTTTTTACGAATATTTGTAAAGAAATTTGAGTTTAGATGATTTTAATAGAAGTATCAGCAATTCGGCTTCAGTTCCACGGTGATTAGTAATATAATGTTTGGAGGTCATTTAATTTTTATTAAGCGGTAGCTCGGTAGACGAGAAATGGAATTTGAGTATGTATTTTGTTAATGCTATTGCCGATTAATTACTGCCAAGGTGATGCCAGGTTACTTCAGACTTGACATTTCTTGGCGATTGTTAAAATTTCTGTTCATTTGTAAAGTTTGTATGAGAAAAATTATCGATTCATTACAAGTAAGTGCGATTAAAAGTAAAATCGTGGGCTCCTGGATTGGCAGACTCCTGCTTCATGTAAGGCCTCCCGCAATTAATGTGGACAACGGCCGAGTGAAAGTTTGTGATGCTCGAACTCTTCATACAATAGCTGTCGGACGTGGCATTCATTCAGTGTCGTCGACGCTAAAAGCACAAGCAGGGTGATGTAGTCTGGTAGGGTAGGGTCAGTGTCTTTAGAAAGTGTGGAGAGGACAAGAGAAGCCAAGTTTTAGCGCGTATGGAAACTATAGGAGGACATGAACCGGTAGAGAGTTTAAAATCTACAAATAAGGTTGTAATGAGAAGGGCTCCCTTAGGCGGGGGGAGGGGTATATTAAATATTTTAGATTTTTTTCTGTTGGCAAGAATCTCAAAACTACCAGATTGCAAGGAAACTGAAATTGATATTTATTTTGTTCGATTGGCTTTTACACCACTAGGCATATTTAAATTTACTATTAACATAAAATCATTATAATATACCAAACACAAAGCCTAGACGTTACAATTGTCCAATTTACCAAAGCAAACAAGTGATTGAATTTACGTTGATATGATTCGGAAATTATCTAATTAAATATTAAAGATAACAAACTATGCAAAATATGACAAACAACAGCAATTAAAACATAAGTACATGAACATGAAAATGACTCTCGGGATCCGTTAAATAAAAAAAATATTATGGAACTTGTGATATGCAAGGGCCTTCACAGCACATTACGTTCTACAAAATGTGCCAGCAAGCTCAGAATGTATCTGCTCGATGAGCAGAAGTCTTTGTTTCAAGTCGCTTATGGGCCTGTTACAGTCTCAAGAACCCAATGATTCATGACCTGGCGTGTACGCATTACCATCTCGTAGACGCCGTCGATGGTGGAGTGATATAGAGGGAGTCTAGCAACAGGAGATAAGATGGCTAGAGACTGGCAGAACTTATAACTTTCATAGTATTGTCAATTCATGAAAAGCAAATACGAAAATCTTCCTCACATAGAACCAATTAAAGTCAATAACAAACATTACAGAGAGAGCAGTCACCTTTGTTTAATGAATGCTATTTTTTTTACTTATGGCTTTACGGCTCGCCTCGTTGACATCAAGGTCATTAGAGGCGGGATGGGACTGGGGACAAGGGACGGGAAGTAATTCGGCCATGGTCTCTTGTAGGAAACATCCTGACATTCGCCTGGAGTGATTTGGAGAAACCATGGGAAAAACAAAATCCGGATGCCCGGACGGGGATTCGAACCGGCGTCTTCCCGAATCCGAGGCCAGAGCGTTAACCGCTCACCCAACATGCTCGGTAGCACTACTGAAATGTTTCCTATTGAGGAAAGCGTCTTCTTGATCATACTGTTCTCTTAATAAACAAAAGTATCAATTTTTTTAATAGTCCACGCTTGTACTGCGCTTATAAGGCTGCAAGATTTTCACCTCTATCCACTCCCCTCCACTGCACGTACCCCTACCAGGCCTCCGGTCTCACTACCCGACCACCCCACCATGTCCTTCTCTGCCCCACCTTCTGTGTACCTATTGGCCCCCGACGCACGTGACTATCATATGGTAACCGAAGGCATTATAAGCGTGGTCTTTTCCGAAATCCGACACTTCGCCTGAAGATTGAGCCAGAGGCAGGGTCCGAAACGTCGCCTCTTAATAACGTGCTATCCCAATAGAAAGCTCGAGAATATTTTTACGCGAAATGTATATTATTAACGTTGGAATCATTCACCCAGTCCAACGCCTTTGATGTTTAAAAGTTAGAGAAATTTAAGATTGCTCAGGGTTAGTTTACTGGGTAGAATTGATGGCATAAGTTTTCACGGTGAGCTCAGAGGTCCCACGCAATTCAGAATGGCGCAGCAGGAGGCGTTTTGTTGTTCACGGCGAACGATCTCGCCTGTCGAGATTTCGGCCGCCTCTTACCGCCCAGACGTATTGTTCAGACCTCGGTGGAGGTTACTTGGTGGTGTACAAGATGAGAACGTGTCTCCTCTCGCCCGGGATGTGGAGTATGCCACTAGGCGAATCAGAGCTCTGCCCGGGCAAATACTTGCAACTGGTAGGCTCAACAGATAAAGAAAACACCCAAAAGTTAATAATATTTCTGGCGATCGTTTCCATTGGCTGCAACCTCCGTTTCTAACGCGACAATATACCGAGCATTCGTCGCAAGCACTTTCTTCGGCCATCCACCCCTTGTTAACGGTGGTTGTCCAGTCGTTTCTGAACATTACCAAATGAAAAGGAAACCTTAGTTATTTATGATGGGCAATAAAATCATTGCTATCCCACAACCAGTTAGAATGTTTAGTCACCCGCCGGACGTGTAAATCTGGGCGCTATGTCGCGTCACGTAGCACTGTCTGTTTGGCTCATCCGCACCCTTAAAAAGTCGCAGACTCTATACGAACACTCGATGACTAATAACACTGACACTAGGTACTTAGAATTGAGTCTGGTCCACTTGGTTCGGATTTTCTACGTATGAGTGAACCATCCATTGCTGATGAAGTAACCCGCGCATCGTTGGGGGGTAGGGGGGGATCTTCTCCCGGAGATTTGACCTCCGCAACAATTGGGTCTCGAACCGGTCAGAATAATTATTTCCTGTGATCAGGTTTTTTTATGAGCGAAGATCATCTAAGGGAGATCTGACGCCTGCAACAATGCGTCGCTAGCCTGGGATATGTCTTGTGATCGGCGTCCGATCTTCTTTTCGGTTTTCCACGGTTTTCCGAAATGACTCCAGGCGACATCTGGGCTGGTTCTTTTAAAAGGCAATGGCCGATTTCCTTCCCATTCCTTAACCCAGTACCTTTACTTTGGGTGGAGAGACACTTGATGACAATAGCACCCTCAATGCCCCGGGGCTTGCCTGCAGCATTACGAATCTCCATTTCTTTTTTTCTTTCTTTTTGTTTGATAGAATAGCACTTAATAATTCATTACTCTACAGATACTTGAATGTGTATGAACCTGGTGGGATCAGACAACCGTATTCTTCGGTTTAAAAGACATCAACTGTTGACAAACTAGTCGAATTCGAGCGATAATTCTGTATTAGAGGACCGGTACTACAGGCTTTTGAGAGCAGTGGAAATCCGTGAATGGTTTCGAGAATAAACTGTCACATGGGCGGTTCTGCCTGCATTGTTGAGAATATCAGCATTGCGAAATTTAGTCGACATCGGTAGAACATTGATTACGATGTAGCAAGTGCTCACTTAATTTCTCGAAGTGTAATCGAGTAAATAGTATCGAGAAACAAGCTGTCACGTGTACATTGTTATCTGGCTTGCACAAGAGTTCAGCAGTGTGAAATTTGGTCGAATTTGTGGAATAGTGACTACGTTGTAGCAAAAGCTCACCGAAAATATTTCACGAGTTGTAATCGAGTGAATGGTGTAGAGAAACAAGCTGTCAAGTAGATAATGCCATCCGTCTGGGAGAGAAAATCAGTTGTTTAAAATTTGATCAACATCTGTGTAGCAGTGATTACATAGGAATCAGGCGAATCGTGTCGATAAATAAGCTGTAATGTTACAGTGTAACATGTCTGGTTAAGATGCTTAATTTATGTGAAATTTTCTCGGAACGGAAGGATATATATATACAGGGTGTTACAAAAAGGTACGGCCAAACTTTCAGGAAACATTCCTCACACACAAACAAAGAAAATATGTTATGTGGACATGTGTCGGGAAACGCTTACTTTCCATGTTAGAGCTCATATTGTGGACGGCTGTGATACAATACACCATTCTCCAGGGCTGCATGAGCGCATCAGGGATTCCATGCGACGGAGGGTGGATGCATGTATCCTCGCTAACGGAGGACATTTTGAACATTTCCTGTAACAAAGCGTTTGAAGTCACGCTGGTACGTTCTGTTGCTGTGTGTTTCCATTCCATGTTTAATTTGATTTGAAGAGAAGTAATAAAATGAACTCTAACATGGAAAGTAAGTGTTTCCGGACACATGTCCACATAACATATTTTCTTTGTTTGTGTGTGAGGAATGTTTTCTGAAAGTTTGGCCGTACCTTTTTGTAACACACTGTATATATATATACCATATAATGTTCCACAAGTTTTCCAACAGGTTTCATTGTCTGCGTATCCAAGGTGTAAGGGGCTGCAAGAAGACCATTACGTCTAATCGTGACAGTTTGACGTGAAATGACCGTAGCAGGACTGAGGTGTGTGGGGTGAAAGTGCTCCACCCTAAAGCGCTAGGCCACCTTTTCTTCCACAGCCCCTGCACAGCAGGCTGCCCTGTGTAGCGCCCGCCACGCGTAATGGAGTTGGGCCCGACTTCCAACATCTGAGGCGGCGACTAGAGGCGCGGTCCCTTTGTGGCACCTCCCTTTCCGCGGCGCCGGAGAACTCTTGTGCGGTGGTGTTGCGGTCGTAGTTTTTCGATCTCCGCTTCCGGTCTGCGGATCGATGGTCGGCGGCTTGAGGCGAGCCGAGTCGCTCATTACGCCGTTTAGCCGCAGCCTAGAAGTGCAAGTGACGCGGCAATCCGGCAGCTCTACCGCAGCGACAGATGAACAAGACGTCGTCCTGCTGACTTGGAGAACAGACCCACCCGTCACAAAACACGTAGTAACACGTAGTATGAAGAATCTAGTAACTATGCAGTTTCTCTTTTGGTTCTTACACTATTAGAATCGTAATTGGTTGTCCTTGCATGAAATTAGTTTGCACAATCGTCTCTCGTAGGTGTTAGAAATTAGTTAATAGGAAAATAGCTCACGCAGATTCCAAACTTTTTATCACAGAACGTGTTTTTTTTTTTTTTTTTTAATTTAAGTAGGAAAACTTGTTTAATTTTTTTAATAGGTCGACTAAGCACAATTCTCTCTTTTATGGCTTGGTAGATTCCTTGTGTAAATTGAATGGTCTACTTCTTATCAACAAAGTGAGAAGGCTGAATTATAATGTAATTGCCATTATATCTCATACAAAACACATAGAAACATTTCGTGTATACATCATGGTTGTTGAACTCTTGAGGAAGATTAGTGTATTTGTCAGAATCGCTCCTTAAAGCCACACACACACACACACACACACACACATATATATATATATATATAAAGAAATATTACTGAATTGCTGCCACAGTATCCACCGAAATTAATTATACACATTATGTAAAGTGGTTCACAATCAAAGCACTCAAATTTACAATATACAGCTAATTCTCAATAACGATTTTTGTAATTGATCAAATTGTTTTGTGTGTATCTTTCATTTTATTTTTGCAGAATAAGCTGAATAGTAATTTAAAAGCACATTATTTAAAGTAATAAGGCATAAAATATCCAAATTACAAAGTAAGCACTTTATGGAATACCATTTGACAAATATGTATATAAAATGTTTGCTGCTTTACATTTAGACAACGTCTAGGTCATTAGAGAGGGGGGAAGACTGTGGTCAACGAGAAAATTCGGCTGTGACCGCCATTTTCATGTCGTTACCTCGTCATACTGTGGAAAACAGAAATCAAGGTAGTCGAATAAGGGTTTGAACACGCCTCCTCCCGAATTTCTGGTTCCGAGTGCTACCTCTCATCCACAGGGACCGTTTCTGTTTTTTAACATAAAAGAAATAAAATTCAATACGAAAACAAAATTTAAATAACTAAAGGTATAGGGAGAGCGGTAATTTGAAACCATGATTGGCTTTGACTGTTTTCGTTACAGAAAGGACGAAATTTTTAGAATGCTTTTCAACATACCTGTTTCTCGAATGTTGGCTAGTTAGAAAGAATTTAAAAAATTCCAGAAGAAAATGCATTTGTAAACATGAAGCATAAACCCTTTCATACAACTCACCTTTTTAGTTTACACAACTGTTTTTAACATTTGAAAATAGCTACGATGGGTCTGAAATTTGTTGGAAGGTCGCGTAAGACTACCATTAAAAGTGTTTATTAAAATGGCATTTTCTACTTGCTAGACAGCCATAAATGAGCAAGAAGACTTACAAGGAGAGTAAGAGTCCGGCGAAGAATAATCACTGTTACATGTATTGTATAGTCACTCACTAATAGGAGTATTCTGCAAGAACGGGAATGTTTACGCGTCCAGGCAATGATCGTATACAATTCCACGACGAACACTTCAAGTTATACACTTCTTTACCATCTTCTGTTTCATTTTTAAACGATTTCATGTGGTTTATTTTTTAAATTCAACATTAATATAATTTATAAGTCTTATTTATGCTCAGTCTCCAATAAACAACGGATGATTTCCTTGAATTTCTGAAGACTGGTTGCGTCATCTCCATTAAGGAAACGAACTTTATAATAGTTGATTAAAGTGTAAGGCGCTCGCAACTGAAGGCACACACAACTTTTATACAAAATGTAAATTCATTGGAGTACTTCAGAGTACAACCAATTATATATATATATATATATATATATATTATACATATATTATATATATATATATGTAGAGATTTGGATATTCTTCATTCACACTATCTTAAATTGTAAACGTTCTAATTTATAATTCGACCCATCAAAAAGAAATGTTACCTAGTCTCTTTGGACTGACATCAGTGCCAGTAATACTGTTATTGAAATTTATTTATGCTGTTGAATTAGTTGGAAAAAACTTCACTGACTTAACTATATCAAAGTCAGAAAACATTCATCCGGAAGCGTGTATGCTACCTGTGAAATCTCATCATCGAAAACTGATCAAAGCACACAGACAGAGTGTGATACGTAGAATATCGAATGTTGAATTCGGTAGGCTTTTTCGGGTCATCATTTCAGTCGTGTGTAACCAACCAGGTGTTCGTTTACCTGATTCAGTGGATGCAAGAGCACGCCCCGGCTTCCTGCTCTCCTGGTGGTCAGTAAAAGTGAGGGACCAGCCTGACACAGCAGGTGTTCCGACTGATAACAGCGCTGTTTCGCTGACGTGCAGGCTACAGTGCAATTCAGTCTTCCTTCCAGCAATACAGCAACAACTAAGTTTATTCCCGTGATAAGGTTATTTGTAATGGGTAGTAATATACAGATGCAACCCAAGAGAAATAATTTAAAGTTTTTTTGTAACTTTAATCCCAGAAGTAATAACAAGTTAGCAAATTAACTTTTTGCGTATATGTTTGGACATATTAAATTACTAATTTTTTTCTGTAAAATGGTATTCTCTTACGTTTTTGTTTTTGCATTTTTTTAAGCTATGCGTCTTGTGTAACATTATTACTAACCCCCAATCATTTTTATTGTTATTACTAATGTTGAATTATGTTGCATTTATTAATCATAAGCATCCTGAATTATTGCATTAATGTTTGTAACTTGATATTTATTATTATTTGGTTACCACAGACTGTAGCTTGTTTAGTAACGGAGTAGGATAGTATTGTTATATTTACGTAATGATTTCTGACACTGGCCGGGAAGCGATCGTTAACTGGGTGCCTGCATTGTAGCATTGCAGTGCGCGGAACAGTGTGTGTGTGTGTGTGTTGCGCCGCTTGGAGAAGGATGTGTGAAGCGAGTTCATACTCTCTGTACACATGCGAAAATTGCTTGTGAAGTGTATTTGAAACTTGTTTGTATGAAATACAATAGTTTTAAAAGTTGTTTCTATAAAAAAGTGTTGCTTAAACTGAGTAGTATTTCGACAATAACAGTAAGTTTTTCAATTACAGACATTGTTATAATACTTCTCAACTTGTTTGCCAGTTATATGCCAGAAAATCGTAACAAACTATCCGAGGTACCGGCTTACATGTGTTGAAAGAGGAGAATTGGGCCGTTGTCGTCTAAATAACACGCCGTCGTCCAGTAACGGAATGGTTGCCACGCAATTGGCTGACAATTTCCACGATAATTGGTAGCTTACATTTGGCTACCAATGTCAGCTGTCGTTATTAATGGTGTTATCGGCCACTCGTTGGCGAGGAGCTACCAATGTCAGGATAGCTCACACTCGTCGACCATCACAGGCGGGTGAGGCCTGGGAACAAGGACCGAGAAGGAATTCGACCCTGAGTTTTTGAAGGAACCATACCGACATTCGTCTGGAGTAATTAAGAGAAACTATGAAAAATCTAAATCAGGATTGCCGAACGGAAATTTAAAGCCACACTCTACCGAATATCAGGCATGAGATTTCTAAATTAATGCGTTTTATCTATGTTACTAGAAAAATTAACTCTATAAAAACAGCAATGTTTTGACAGTGTAATATTCACAAGGTACCACATTCCAGACGCTGAAGGAACCTTTAACGAGTGAAGAAAAGATGCTGAGAGATGATTATTTGTTACCATCGGTCTTCCTGGTCAAGTCTCGTGGTTCTTTAGTGGCGAAAAGATAAACGAACTTATTCTCAGTCATGTCTAAATTCTACAGTGTGTATTCACTTTCTGAAACATAATGGTTTCTTCAATGTTATGGATCGTTGATTTAAGGAAACAATTGTGGTGAATTGGTATTTTTACTGAATTGAAATGCATAATTCTAAGACTTGTAAAACCCGAAAGATGTGCCAAGGGAAATTTTACCTTTCATGCATTTGTAAGATTGATAAAACCACACATTTAATTTATTTATATAGACAGAATTTTACTATATATTTTATTAAAACACGGCATGTATAAATCCCACATCATCAGGATTTTCCCTTTTTTATATCACCGAGAGAAACAATTATCCTTCAGAAAATTAAATACACTGAAAAAAGGAGAGGCTGGTCGGCTGTTCGCTATGGAAAGTGACTGAAGTACGGTGAAACCATGAGTAGGCGACAAGGTGGTAGACGTCCACGCCTCATCACAGAACGTGGAGGTCGGAGGCTTTCCCGCTCTGTAAAGCAGGATAGGGAGCGTTCTGTGGCAGATCTGACGGCAGAGTACAATGCTGGTGCAGGCACAAGTGTTTCGGAGCACACCGATCATCGTACATTGTTGAACATGGAGCTCCACAACAGACGACCCCTATGTGTTCCCATGATATCCCAACGACATCCTCAATTACGATTGCAGTGGGTACGAGATCATTAAGATTGCACCGTGGATCAGTGTAAACGTGTTGCCTGGACGGATGAAGCACGTTTCTTGGTCGGTGGTCGTGTCCGGATACACCGTCTTCCAGGCACTAGCTGCTTAAAACATACACCACTCCACGGACGCAGGTCTATGGGGGCAGTATTACGGTATGGGGGATATTCACCTGGGCTTCCATGAGACCTGTGGTAGTGATCGAAGATACCATGACAGCTGCGATCAACTAGTAACCTTCTTGCTTCATGTCTTCAACTACAGCGATATGGTCTTCCAGCTTCATAACAGCCGTATCACAATGCCAGAATCGTGCTACTTTGGTTCCAGGAGCATGTTATTGAAGTCATATTGATTCTTGGCAACCAAATTCGCCTGGTCTCAACCCGATAGATCACTTCTGGGACACTATCTGGCACCAACTCCATGCGCACAAACCACTGGCCCGTAATTTGGTGCATCAGTGTAAATACACACTGTAAACTGTAGACTTGGTAAGGAATAAGATCTCATAATTTTTTCCATTAACCAACGACGAGACATGGACTATTTTTACAAAAACTGGTTTTTTTTTGTCACATTAAGTTTTTTTTAAATAAATTTTTTTTTTAAAAATGAGTTTACCGCTTGAGCTAAACCATTGTTCCAGTGTAACAGTTCCATTTAAAAATCCGCTGATAAGAACATTTCAGAACTGATATCTCATCAATATACATATGTCCAAAGCTAAAAATTCTCATGACGTTTGAAAACAATGGGTGTGAGTCCTGGGCGAGCAATGTCGATTCCTGTACACTTAACTGCCACTATAAGTAAATTCCAAACTAAGCAAAATAAAATTTAACGTGTCAGTTAATATTACTGATCGCTACGCTTTAAGAAAAAAAGTGTGGTCTGTGACTTCCTGTTTTCACTCACTACAGAATCCTTATCTTGTCATATTTCAAATGAATATTTATCCACGGGGGTAATAGCTAAGAATCCGACTAAAAAAAAAATATATCAAGTGTATTTCACCTTTCAATGACGCAGCAAGTTGCCCGTTGACGACCCTTTGAAGTCACTATTATCTGTTCGTGCAATGTGCGATAAGTGTCATTATCATGAGTACAGCTTCTGGCATCTGAGAGAAAATTTACCTTGTAAGTGGTTTTTAATTATTTCTCCCATCACTCTATCGTTCTTGATGGAATATCTTCAGCCAATTTCTATCTGGATCACCGTCCGGATATTGGGGGCTGAACATCATGTCATAGCTCAAAGTCCATCCTGACTAATCTTGGCTTTATAGTTGATGCTTTCTTCTTGAACTCTACTAATCGCTATACATAACTGAAGCCTCAGTGGCTGTGAGCCCACCTGCGATGTAAATTACATACTTGATTCCAATTCATTGTTTGCAGCTTACACTTTTAATATCCTGTAACACATGTGCGAAGTGTTTTTCAACGGTTTAATGTGAAATACTGTATTGCCAATGATTGTTTGATGAATTGTCGTAGACTGACTAAAGAAATATTCTGGAATAGTGTGGTTAAAATGGAAATAAAAATGTTGAAATCTAATACACGATAGAATCTGCAACTAGAAATTAAAATCTGCGACCTACAAGAACATCACGACTGAGAAGCTTTTCAGATCAACGTTGTACTCCATTTCAATTGTGATTGCATTTTCTTGCCGAAAAGTAGACATGTTCGGATTGAGATAAATAAATATTTCGAGTGCAAAATCGTCTTTGCAAAAGAGTGAGTAATAAAATAGGTTTCGCAATTTATTAAATCCAACTTTTCATATAAAGTAACTCTTGTTGTGGTAATTTTATTACATACATCACTTTGTTCACTTTATTCTGAAGATCCGTAGGATATGAATGACTGATACAAATCTTTTCCTTGTTGTGATCTCCACCGATGAATTGACATTCTCACGAATGAAATTACAGATAAAACATGTATATAATTATCAGAGTAGGTTGTTTTATTGTTTCTCTCGGTTAGTACTATTATTGTTTCTTACTATTTAATGACTTTTTTTCTTTGAAGGTTCTCTGTTTAAAATTTACGTATGATTTGTTTTTAATATTAAACAGTTGTTGTAAATAAATCGCCTAGGTCATATCAAAAGTGATTCCAAAATAATTATTATCTATCTATTGACAATTCTAAATCGTAACATTGCACTTTACGCGATGGAATAATTCAGACGACAATTTGGAATATGTTAGAGGTTTCTCACTGCGATGCTCTCAAGGCTATTAGTGTTGACCTATTTACTCATGAGACATTCTCCTTTTTCCGTTGCCACTTTCGTTAAAAATAAAATATATATATAATTTAGCTTTAATATTTTCCCGCATAATTCAAATCACTGCCAAGTTTTGTGATGCATACAAATTAAAATAGATTTGTTCTATGTTTTATTCTCTTTTCTTTCATTTTTTTCTTTTTATAAAAAGGAAGCTTACACTGTTTATTACAGTTAATATTTTGTAATTCTGCTTCTGCCAGTGTGTTATGTTACTGAAATCAATAGTAAAGACAAACAGTTTTAATGAAATCTGTATAAATAGTAGAGGGGCGGGAAATTTTATAAAAGCTGCTGCCTGAGTTGGTGCTACATCTCTCTCAGACCCGAATTGAAGTATTCAGACAGCAGCTGCGACCCGGAGAGAAGCGTCGGCACGTGACTTTGTGGCTAGCGCGCGGTCAGGTGAATTATTCCGTTTGACGCGAGCCGAGCAGTAATTATCCACAAACGGATTGGCGTCGCAGAGCCAACGGACCGTGAACACTACCTGCGTACCAGCATCGAGCAAAGGCGTCGGCTAACCTTCCTGTTTCTATCTGCCATGCACAGACACTCGGCGCTTCTCGTTAGTGCAACCGCAGTGTTTGCCCCGGACCTCCGAGCAGGTAAACTCGCACTAGAAGAACCTGTAAATATTTGGCGGTTTCCGTCGGTACTTTTTTTTTTTAAATCAGACTGACGAGATATGTACTCTGCCTTGTGGTTAGTAAAATTAATATCTCGTTGATAGAGCTAGGTCAAAGTGTTTTAATGACACATCTTTTTCTGACTTTAATGAGACTGCCGTTTGTATCAGAGCCATTTTCTGTAAGAGCAATAACTGAACAATTTTACTATTTACTTTTTAAACATATCCCACCCTCCTCATACACACACACACACACACACACACACACACACACACACACACACACACACACACACACACACACACACACATTCCGTGCCTCTCTATTAGCCAAATCTCAATCGAACTTCAGTATAATATGAACACAACTAAACACGCCAACTTCCTTTCTGTATGTATGTGTGTAAGTGAGTATGTGTGTGTGTGTGTGCATGGGTGGTCTTTGAGGACACTAATCACCCATCCTTTTGGCTCAGTTAGTTGTGACACCTTGATGGTAACCAGTGTCTGACAAGGATAAGTAGGTTCGAATCCTCATGGTTCAAAAAATTTTCATCATCAAGACTTTGCTATCAGCCGAGGAGAGTTGATGGTGAGCAATCTCTAGCCACCAGATTGTGCGCCAATTCCTCGATTACATCCAGTGGGTATGATGAGAGGCAATACGACACAGTTAGTCGTGATTCGTGTGTTAACAAATTTCATGTACTTTGGAAGAGTAGTCCGGAATGGTTCAGCATCAGATTTTTTACTAATTCACTATGTGATACACTGAAAATATGTACATCACAATCATTCACACAAAATAATAAACAACTAACTATACTTCTACCATCGGCAAGTCAACGTAAACCATTCCATATTTGTATTTCTCAATAAACAGAGACTCACAAACGTAACGATTGTGAAGAAAAAGCAGTTGACCCTAATAGACAGTAGAGGACCTAAATCCCAAAAATCTCGATATCACAAAAACACAAATATTTTTAAAACAGATATATAGAAAAAGAACTCAGAAATAATATCACAGATTCGTCATTAATTACAACCGATCATATTCGCTGTAGGCAGTAGATGTAACTGCACAGTAATTTCCAGAAATAATTTCCACTCAGAAAGTAAGATACATTTGTTTTTTGTCCTGTGATACCTCACTCCATCAGCAACATAATAACTATTTCATTATTAAAGATTTATTACATTGTTTTCGTTTTATTCCTTTCCGATACCTTGTAAAAAGAAATTAAGTATATCGTCTTTATTTTCAGTAAAAAATATTTTTGTCACGTACAAACCTCTCAGAATAAAAAACATTTATTGCAACATTGAAACAGATCACTTACCACTGTTTCTAACATCTGAATAATTTGTTCCTACCATTCAGTATGAACAAAATATTGAACGAAGATTTCGGACTTCAAAGATAAACTTAATCAAGACAAAGGTGATGGAATGTAGTAGAAATTATAACTATAGTTGCACATTAAGTATAAAAATAAGATCGGATGCAATAGAAGAAGTAAGTGAATCCTCTCTACTTAGGAAGTAAAATTACAACTGATGGCCAAAGTAAGAATGATGTTAAAAGCTGACTAGAACTAACGAAAAGAGCTTCCTTCAAAAAGAGAAACCTCTTAGTTTCAAATTATGATCTGGGACTCACAATTACTTTTATAACAAAAACTCTTTGCGAAGCAAGTGCTTTAAGAGTACCAGAAAGAAGGAAAACTGAAGCATTTGAAATACGTTGCTATAGAGCGATGCTGAAAATTAAGAGGACAGATAGAGTACGAAACGAAAGTGTTTTGGAGGTGATAGTGTGAAGAGAGAAGTTTGTGCAAGAATCTTACAGAAAGAAGAGTGGGTCACATTTTTAGGCATGCGGGATTAGTTAATTTCTTAGTAGGGAAATCGAAGGTAAGAAATGCAGAGGTAGGCAAAGATTAGAATGTATAAAACAGATAACGGAGGACGTGGGTTGTAAGGGGCATGTTGAGATGAAGAAGAGACGGAGGATATCATCAAATCTGATGACAGCAAAAAAAAAAAAACTTTCAGAAAATACGCAGGACAGTAGTATTTTTCTGTTAACAATTCACGATACAGATAAAAACTGAAGTAATTCTTTCATATTTCTACACAGTTAAGTGCTGCAACTGCTTCTCCGCCAGTTGGTGGAGACGATGAAACAAGTCCACAGTTCTAGGGGAACTTATATACTCTGCTGGAAACTGGGTAAAATTAGACATTGATCCAGCATCAGTTATTACATCAAAACCAAAAAGATTTCTGAGAATCCATGATTTATCTGAGAGTCCATCAGATTATTTGAAACATTTAAGTTGTACACAGCGTTCACGGCTAGTATTCAGGAGAACACACCTTCAAGCATCGCTTCAGCCATCTAGATTTCGAGTTTCTGTCGCTATCAAAACCATTCAAGGTGAATGGTGGAATAATTCCTTCAAAAGTCGATTGCCGAAATAATTTCATTACTTATCTACCGTCCGCTGCTGCCTCTAATAACTTTCTCGTCGACGAGCGGTAGTGCCATAAATAAAGTTATATCCCTCCCAATTTTGATGAGAAAATTATAACCTTAAGTGATTCAAATTTGAGTCCAGGTCTAAACATACAGATTATGGTTTTCCAGAATCCCTCTAAATCGCTGCACATCAGCGTCAAGTTGGTGCCACGATTTGCCTATTCCCAAAGAAGCCATTTTAAACGAGGTGTGAAATCCTGTAAATAAAAAGTAATCAAGTAGTGGTTCATTTCGTTATACCACAACAAAGCCACAACCCACTCAGTGCAGCATATTAACTGAGCATAACCAAAACGCTTATTGATGAAAGATGCACTCTGTGTTTCGCACGGGTAGAGGTCCTTATTTCTCTTCTTCACTTAAGTTGCTGAGGAAGGAGCTTCAGGTTCAGCGTTTCGCGCTTGCCGAATTCACCTCATCGATGTTCTCTCTGCCACTCATTGGAAAGAAAGCTTTTTTGAACCGAGAGAGCCGTTTTGGATGTTCAGCTTCAAAGAAAAATTCTCGCATTAATCCTCATCATTTTATACGATTTACCATCTTCGATTTGCGGTCCGTGAAGAGGAAATCATCATCAGTGTTCTGACCTATGGCAGGTTTTCACATCGCTGCTCTCCTGCCTTCTGCCCTTCTCTTCATTTCCATGTAGTCGGCTGGTTTCTTTGACGATATATGTGATCTTGTACCTATTTCTTCCTCTCACTCTCCTCCCACAAAATAGTACTTCAAGGCGTCTTTTTACAAGCATTCCCCTCTCAGCAAGGGTCCCATCCAGTTCTTCTTTCATTGTTTTATGATTTTGGAGTAGTTATCTGCTTTCATCAACCCTTAACAGCACTTCAACATTACCAACTTTTTCCGTCCAGCATATCCTCTCAATTATCCTCCACATACTCGTTTTAAACGCTTTTATCCATTTTTTCATCTTTTCAGCTTTGTGTCCATATTTATGCCTCATAATGAACAACACTCCATACAAAGCATTTACCAAGGCTTTTCCTCAATACTTTTATATACTTTCCGGCAATACGAATTTTCTCCTCTTGGTGGCATCTCAAGTGTTCAGTGGTTGTACTTCCAAGATATTTGAAGGATCTTACGTTGTTTATTTTAGCTAGTCCTGTCGTAATATTTATTATTTTTCTTCCGTTACCATTCACCATACAGTTAGTATTTGCTATAATGATTTTCATTCTAAACTTTACAGACAAAATAACTGAAACGGTGAAGAGGAATTCCAGAAAGAGTTTAAAAAATCCCTCGTTTCGTGATTCTTAGAGTCAGTTGAAGCAATTACAGACATTCTTGCTAGTTGCATTCGACTAAATTTTTTTCTCATACAGTGTTTATTATAATTATAAATCCGGCGGCCATTATTTACAGACACGAATCAGAGCCGTGCTTCATCGATATTCAGTGTCATTTCGTTGTTTCATGTTCAGTATTTCCATATGACACATAATTTTTCTCCTTCCTCACAGCGTGTGCGATAAATTTGAGATTCAAATGAAGCGAAGCGTTAACATTCACCAGCGAGCACACAGCGAACGGATTCTGATGTTTTTTTCTCTCTCTGATGGTACTATAAACTGTCCTACTTCATATTATGCGGTGTTCTGCTTTAAATATTCATTTCGGTACACTAAATGTGGAAGCAAGCAACTAATTAAAAATTTAGTTGAATCTTAAGCTTTATGCCATAGTTCTATTAACGGAAGCAGTAGAGATTGGCAAACTAGGTTATGGTACAAAATGTTATCATTATCGTTAATTATGACTGAATAGTGTTTATGGTTTAACACTCTATTCTTTTTGGCAATTATTTTTACAGTATCAAAACCGGTAATTGGGCTGTGTGTGTACTTTCAGAATACATTATTTAAGTTGGCTATTTGAAAGTTCTTGAACAATAAAATTCATTTAGATCTCACACAAAAATTATTTAAATGCCGTTTTAAATTTTATGGTCTGATTTAAAATCTGAGAAGCGTCAAATCACGTTACAACAATCCAATGTACAATTTTTATTTTTTTAAACGCTCCAAGGTGTGTTTATGATCTCTTTACATGCATATCTTCCATCTTTTTTAGTAAATTTATAATGCATATTGAATGTTAGTAGACTAATTGTAACAACTTACAAGTCGACAGGGAAATGACAGCGACGTCTGTGCTATATCACGTGGATGACAGAATTTAAAAACCTCGTTAAGATGTTCTTGATATAGTAGACAAGTAATTGTGCGGTAAAATCTTAGTATTTTTTCAAATGAACTTTATCTCTTGCTTTCTTCGGATACACACTAGATTGTTTAATCTTCTAATTTAAGATCTTTCTTGGTGATTTGTGCAGCTATAACATTTTAAAATCATTTACAATGTTTGGACTGATCGTGGTTTCTCCAAATCATGACAGGCGAATGACGGATGTTTCCTTCAAAAGGTCATGAAAGTCAACAAGGCGTAAAGCCAGAAGAAAAACCTATTGTTTCGGCTATCAATCACCTCAGAGCATCTTAGTTCCAACTCAGTCACTGTATCATCTCCAGCAACCTTTCGGTATAACAGCCGCAATCCGCTATTCTCGAAGTCGCTCTAGCCCAACCCGATAATACAACCCGGTATAGGAGACCCACATTTCAACGTGGTTCTGGTGTACAGTATACAGCAAGCTGTGTCAGAGGTGAAGGTCGAGTTAATGGCCTTTGAAAATCCCCGCCGAGACAGGGATTCCAACCGGGAACCTTTTGATCTGTAGCCAGACGCCCTCACCACTGAGCCACCAGACCTCACGACTCTTTATCCGTCCTCCATGGACTTTCCTAATAAGTGGAGTTTAGTTTACAACACCAGACAAACAAGTAAAGGCTGCTATACAAATCTCAACATTTACTACGGACATATAATGGTAGATTTTTATAACAGTATTCAAATAATTTCTTTAGTAATTTTCGAGTAGTAAAGAAACCTGATATGTCTGCGATCTGATACAGGAGTTACAAGTTGTCGCTTATTCCATTCTGTTGCAAGTTAAATTCAAGCCATCTAGCTACGTAAGATACTCCGCATCAACAAAATAAAGCTTTGGAAAAGATGAAAGTCAAATTAACCGCTAGTCGAAATGCCTGTCGGGTCACTTATACGAACAGGGTAGCATAGAATCAAGTGGCTGTAATACAGAATCATGAGAGACACGTATCAGTCAAAAGTGTGTGGGACAAGATTAAAGTATAAAAAATAAAAAAAATAAAAAAGATTTGTTCATGAGATTGTGCTGTTAGGAGAACAGATTATGAGTCTTTAAAAGTTACTGAATGACATGAACAAAATTCTAAACATGAGCCAAAACCAGACAAAAGTGATTAATTGTAGCAGAAATGATAGCAATAATTTTAGATTAAATGTAAAAATAGTATCAGATTCAGTGGGAGAAGTAAGTGAATTCTGCTTCTTGAAAAGTACTATTACGACTGATGGCCGATGCAAGAATGATTTGAAAAGCAAAATAGAACCTAACAAAAAGAACCTTCCTGAAAAAGAGGAATCTTTAAGTTTCAAATATAGATATGGGACTTATAAAGAACTGTGTATGCAACACAGTGCTTTATGATAGCCAAGCATAAACTTTAGGAATACCAGAAGGAAGGAATATTGAAGGCGGTGCATCAGAACGATGTTAAAATAAAGTGAACGTATAAAGCTCAAAATTAACGTGTCTTCGATATCATGGTTGAGGAGAGAAAGTTGTGGAAGAGTCTAACAGAAAGAAGATACAGAATGCTTAGTCACATTTTAAGACAAGCGGAATTGGATAATTTGTTATTGGAGGGAACAGTGGAAGGAAAGAACTGCAGAATTAGACAAAGAAGTGATTATGTGAAGCAAATAATTTAAGACGTAGGTTGTAAGGGATACATTGAGATCAAAGATTAACGCAAAACAGGAAGAGATGATAAATAAATAAATTAACTGCTTTGAAATTACTTATTAACTAAATGCGAAGTAATTCAGTACCTGATTATAAGAGGTACGAATTATTTATACGTCGTTCCCCTTTATTTAAAAACTTTGTTCATACATTTTTCTTACCATTTGATACACGAAATAAAAATAGTTGACTATAGTGGAATGAAGGTACAGGGTGTACAGAAAAGGACTCCCTGATTTCAAAATTAAATATCTCGAAAACAAAGATCGATCGAGGAATGCAGTAAACGGTATGTTTATTGTGACAGCTGTAAGAAGTGTATACAGCAGTGTGAAATAATAGTTACAAAAGCTGCTAACAGATGGCGCTGTAATCGCCATACGTAATGCCTAAATAGTGATCCGAAGCTCAGGGCGATCAGTTCCACCATTGAAACGTGCCAATGGTGAACATTTTGAAAACATTGTGATGTGATTGTTTGCAAAGATTGTTTTCATACGATTATTTCACTTATGTATGCTGATATGAGCGTACAGCGCCATCTGTTAGCAGCTTTTGTAACTATTATTTCACACTGCTGTATACACTTCTTACAGCTGTCACAATAAACATACCGTTTACTGCATTCCTCTATCGATCTTTGTTTTCGAGATATTTAATTTTGAAATCAGGGAGTCCTTTTCTGGACACCCTGTATATTATAAGCGCTTAGTAATGTATGTATCAGGAAAAAGCTACATTTCGTGTGGTTAAGATTTTCTGTCAAACAGGGATAGAAATAACGGAGGAACAAGGCCCGTGTTGCCACACATTGTGATGTAAGCTTCGAACTATCGATTCAAAAGTCGACTTATCATGCTTGCTAGTTCTCAACGTAGAGGACTTAATACCATAGATGCCTCGAAAAATGTATTCCAGATCGTTTGTTAAGCAATTTTGACCAGTCCCTGAGTGGGGGTCGAGGAGCGCAAGGCATCTTTTGCAGACGCGGCGCGCTTGGCGTGCGACAGTGGGACGAGCCCGGTCGACCCCAGTCGGCGGCGGTCGATGTCTCGCCTCTTCTCGACTCCCGCACAGTAACAGATGCGGGGCGGGCGGCGACGGCGGCAGCAGTCACGTCCGTTTAATGGAATTTCAGCAGCTCGTTACGCGGAAGGCGAGGCGGGGAGGGGTGGGCGAGGAAATCCAATAAAAGAAAACAGGAGGCGGCGAGAGCGGCGGAGGAAAGGCGGGAAACAAGTGAGAGCGCGAGAACTGGCTCGGGATCATGGACGCACCGCTCCTCCACCACATTGAATATCCATTCACCGTCTTCACTGCCTAATAAACTGTGAATTCAACGGCACACCGAGTGGGAAATTTACCACTGCCAGAAATGTAACAATCCCCGCTAAAAAGGCACGAAAACAGGTCTGTTTGTTGCTGCCATCGGGAATGGTCCAACATGATATTAACTGCGCGTATATCGTATAAAAAAATCAGTTTATATACAGGGTGTTACAAAAAGGTACGGCCAAACTTTCAGGAAACATTCCTCACACACAAACAAAGAAAATATGTTATGTGGACATGTGTCCGGAAACGCATACTTTCCATGTTAGAGCTCATTTTATTACTTCTCTTCAAATCACATTAAACATGGAATGGAAACACACAGCAACAGAACGTACCAGCGTGACTTCAAACACTTTGTTACAGGAAATGTTCAAAATGTCCTCCGTTAGCGAGGATACATGCATCCACCCTCCGTCGCATGGAATCCCTGATGCGCTGATGCAACCCTGGAGAATGGCGTATTGTATCACAGCCGTCCACAATACGGTCACGAAGAGTCTACATTTGGTACCGGGGTTGCGTAGACAAGGGCTTTCAAATGCCCCCATAAATGGAAGTCAAGGGGGTTGAGGTCAGGAGAGCGTAGGGGCCATGGAATTGGTCCGCCTCTACCAATCCATACTAACGAAACTAAAATGAGCTCTAACATGGAAAGTAATCCTTTCCGGACAAATGTCCACATAACATATTTTCTTTGTTTGTGTGTGAGGAATGTTTCCTGTAAGTTTGGCCGTACCTTTTTGTAACACCCTGTATAAAATCCAGCTGCACATTTACTTTTTGGTTGGACGAATTGTTTGGGAACAGAAGTTTGATTCAAAATCTTGAGTAAGAGACCAACCGTAGCTCATTCTGGAGGACGCTGATTCGAATACCGTTCCGGGCAACCAGATTTCGATTTTCTGTGTCCTCAATGAATCACTCAACGTGAATTTCGATATGGTTACAGTAAAAAGGCTATGGTTATCCCATTCGTCATTCTCTATCCCAACCCAACTCTAATGAGCGTCTGCGAGGCGTAAAGCTATAAAAAAAAGTAATAAACTTAAATACGAAAACGGTAAGTGATGGGAGAAAATTTACAACTGATGCAACGCAAGGGCGATATCGCATACAGATTAACACTAGCAAAGAGAGCCTGCTATTAAAGGATAAAAAGTTCCTGAAAAATAGAAAAATTTATTTACACGTAACTCCTACAGAAAAGTGCTTACCATCATTTCCTTGTATAACGTAAGCGCCTGCTGTGAATTCAAGTTACTATTCATGGCCTACAGAAATAGGTGGATTTAATTAAATACTGCGTTATTATAGATTTGTCGCATCTGTCACATGCAGTACAACCAGTATACTGCCACGCACACATAACCAGTCTCCTTCTTCTTTTCGTGTCGATGGCAGCATTAGAAACAAGGTAGTTTTTCCGCCAATGCTATGGTTTTGCCACTGACTGATTGAAAGTCTGACAGATACATTTATTCCGAGTAGTGAGCATGACAACAAATGTACCACACTTTCGAACTCGCCGTAAGAACATTTGGCGTCTGGTTGTTCTGCCAGGTATCCTCATGAATCGAGACTGTAATTGCAGATGCCAACTCCAAATCAAGTCTGTTCAATGATTTACATAACCAGTGATAATACAACTGTAAAAATGAAAACACTTTTGAGTCAAAGAATGGCTACACACTTGTGGAGTAATCATTAATGAGTCAACTATTCACTGTTGACTGATAAATATGTGCTGCTCAACCTCTAAAATTGTACAGTGCTTTCTTTCATACTTTCGATCCATATTCATCTCATTTTTTTTTCTTCAACTACAACCTGCACCTTTTCTTCTAGTTTATTCCGATAGATTTTTTAGTATATTTAATAAATAATCAAATGATTCCACTGCTTTTAATGTGTGAAAACTATCAGAATCCATCTTTGTTCTTTATTAAATAATAATTAACACTAAAAGCGATAGCGTGGCTCCAAGGCTTGCATACAGGATGAATAAGGAGGAATGGCGAATATTGAAGGAGGTGGTTATATGAACGATATTGAGCAAAAACGTTCATATAAACTGTTTCCGATGTCCATTCTTTTTGGATATGCTGGAATGCTATGCATAAAATAAACTTCACTCCATTAGATTTATGTGTAAAGGTTGAAAAATGAAGAGTACAAAGAAAAAGTAAACACAAGAGACAAATTATTCGCTCGTACTGTGAACACTGCTACCCTCATAAAAGTACAGCAAGACGTACTCAGAAGAGCTACACGTACTGCTGTGAAGAGAGCTGCAATGTGTATTGACGTCAGTAGAGGGATTTTCGAACATCTGACATAAACTTTTGTAAAATATGCATGTGGTTTTGCATGAATAAAGTACTTCACTA
This sequence comes from Vandiemenella viatica, assembly GCA_031002005.1. Classification (NCBI taxonomy): domain Eukaryota; kingdom Metazoa; phylum Arthropoda; class Insecta; order Orthoptera; family Morabidae; genus Vandiemenella; species Vandiemenella viatica. The sequence goes on from JARYHS010009186.1 coordinate 89,167,179, forward strand.
AGTTAATTGTGTGCTGTTGATAATTTTCTTGAGGATTATTTTATGGATAACATTCCCGCACCTGTATCTCGAAAACAAATGGAAATTGGACACATGATTGTATGAACTGTTTTACCCAGTATTGTTCATACTACCATCTGCTTCAATATATATCATTCCTCCTGAAGCAGTAGAATTGTGTTATGCATAACCACTGTTGGGTGCCAGGTATTATAAAACACCTGTTACACGCATTCACACTCAATGGATCTACGCGGTACTGACTGTCTAGGATCACTAGAAAACACGCATAAATGTTTCTCTATTGCAGGGACATGGATTTTTGCCATTTAGCTACCGAACGAACACACACACACACAGAGACAGAGAGAGAAAGAGAGAGTATGGGGTGAGGGGAGTGGAAAGCGAGGTTTGGCATGTCAAATGAGACAGACACGACTGTCAGAGTTACGTCAATTATGGAAACCGTTGCAGCTCTGCCCAGGTTGGAGCGGTGGACGGAATTCACTTATTCCAACTCATTTCTATCCACCGGATCTACCTTTTTTTCCCCCCTGCGTCGATTTCGTTTCGCCCACTCCACTCACACAACCAATCACCATGTCAAGAGCGACAGTCCCAGTCTGATTTGATTGGATGGCCTAATTGTATGCTTTATGCATCGTCCCTAATATATAATCAAGTGGTGTACAGAGGCAGCACTGCCGACGTCCGCCCAACTCAAAAGGAATTTTTTATGGTTTTTAATTCCGCTTTTTTTTCTATTACGCAATATCAGTCTCGCTGGGATGGGGAGAGCTGAGTAAGAGGTTTGAAAAGGCAGCACGCTCTTGGCAGTTAAAGGGCTTGCCACAGGTAGTCTGCAGGTAATAAAGAAGACCAACTTAATGGAGGTTTCTTACTCAGGAACAGACTTTCGTTCCATTAGCTGCAGTAAAATTAGCGCTTGTAAGCTGCAGGCATCTTTCAGAAATACAGTTATTTTGTAATTTTACAGAACAGTGATGATTTACAATTGTTTTATTATTTGTCGCCATATGGCCTACGATATTGACTTTTTATAAAGAATATTTTGTCAGCAAGCAATTGTTACGGCGAATATTTTTTAATCCCCACGTCGTTTCACCATTATTGTGTGGGACATCATCTGCGGCTTTAAATGAATGTTTTCAAATGTGTATAATTACAATTGTTATATAATAGCTGCCCCGACAGACTTCTTTCTGTCAAAAGTTATTGGTCTGTCGTAGTCCAATGGAAAAAATTAATAAATAAAATTTATTTCAGACTGATCACGTTGTTTATTGATTTAATGTCTCAATAATAAACAACGATTACTTACAAAATAAGTTTTCTAATTCGTACAGTGCAAGACGTTAGTAATAATCAGGGCCGGCGCTAGGGGGGGGGGGGGGGATAAGCGGGTCAAAAGTACCCGGGCCCGCCGGCTGATGGGGGCCCCATCACCGACTGTAGGGACCCCCGGGACCGAAATTCCTAGCGCCGGCCCTGGTAATAATGTGATGATATTTTTATTATAATGTTTTATGGTACACGATACTTTTTGTTTGATAAAGATGACAGTTTTGCAACGCCGGAGCAGGCAAAATACAACTGTCCATGAGAGAAGCGTAGGTTTTCAAGATTAAGGCCAAAAACACTCAACTACTGACCCTGGGATTTAATTATGGTCATAGCGAAAGCAAGCTGCACTGGAAATTGCAGACGTTTAAATTCAAATGGTACGTCAGTTGGTACCATTACGATGCGTGGTATCAACACTTCTCCCTTATATATTCCCTTTAGAATGGTTGCTTCGATAACATTGTTCAGTAATCTTTTCAGTGCTAGCCGTGTGCCATTACAAAGACGCGGTTGGTTGATATTTCGGAACAATATGGCCACCGACCCTACTTTTAACTGAATGAGGTGGAAATCCTGGCAAATCCAGTGAGTTCAAAAATTCTGATGGATAGTTGACGACATCATCTTGGTTATTTGCGCAACCAACTGATTTGTATGTCCTTAATTCATAGGCAATTTCATTTGGAATATTGAAATTTATTTCATTTACATCCGTGTTTTTGGCAGCTAATATAGCTCGTCGTAATCTGACACCGGCAACAGCGAACCTTAAAAATAAATAAACACAGTAAGTCTTCTTACCTTAAAAGTAGGCATGAAATTGTCGCAAAGTATATTTACTGCCCCAAAGGAAGTCATTTGGAAGCAGTTGTTATATTTTTTATGTTTGTTGAAACCAATGAGTACAATGGATCTGGTGGTGGAACCAGTGTTACTAATTTCACTTTGCCATTTGCGCAACAAAATCCATTTGCTTTATTTCAGTATTTCAATGCCTTAAAATGTGGGCAAACTGAGTTCATAGATCCAATAGCAACCCATTGGTAGGAACTGGAGTCAATTGAAACATCGCAACTGAAAGCCGCTCGTGAAACACTGAAAGCTGCTTTAAAACGTGATTATATTATCCTAATCCTTTCAATTTCATTTCGCTCTTCAGTCCGATTAGATTTAAAATTAGCTTTGTTTGTAGCATTTCGAGTTCTTCAACTCAGATTACTGCGCCTGCGACTTATAGGTGGCATGGGTCTAAATGTAAACACATGTGGACAAATAAACAAACAATTGGTTTTCGAGAGAAGCGAAAATTCAAAAACAACCAAGAAAATACCACGCCCAGAGGAAGTAATGATGACACGTACGTCAGTAATATTATTTTCGTTAATCACACGCAAACCCTTTTTTTTCCCTTCAACTTTAATTTTGGAAGGGCATAGATATTAATTTATCAATCCTAATCAACTTCAAGGCATATTAGCCGAATTGGGCGAGCCGTTCTCAACACATTTGGCGATTCATTTTTATTTATATAGATAGATAATACTAATCATTATATATATAATTATACGTACACATAAAGTGTTAATCTTCAAATGCTGGTCTGTAACAGCAAGTTGTACACTTTTACACACTTGTTTGAACATGTAGCACTATTTAGCTCTTTACAGACTTGTATTTACGATGTTGCATTTGAATATTCTGTCACAACTTTTATTTATAAGCCTTTACTTGTCGCTACACATGTTGCTAAGCACCGCATGTTTCCTTGTGCTGTGATTATAAATGCATTAATGCCAACCTAGTTTCGTTTTGTGTTATTGTATCATGTTTATCTGCGGTTAAAATATCTCTCTGTTTCTGTTAGTCGTTGTGCTTGTCATTATTATGTGTCTGTATAAGTTTTCCTATGTAGCGGTTGTTTTTATTGTGTTTAATAGTGTTTTATTTGTTAAACTCATGAATACGTTTAAACTGTTTTCCCAAGGGAATAAAAACAATCACCACAACGAAATGAAGTCTTCACGGGTGTATCGCCGGATAGTGTTTTGAAAACACGATATTTCGACGACTAGCTCCGTCGTCTTCATCAGGTGTCGAGACATCTTTACCTTATTAACTACTGTATGTTTCCGTGGTAACCACTATATCCCGAATTAGATCCGTTGGCTTCTAGATTTTCCTGCAGGAATCCTAGGCAAGTCCATTTATGGTAGACTGACTAGTTTTTCTAATCTGTTCTTCTTTTACTGTTCATTTCTATTGCGGGTTCCAATGATTTCACTTATAATTCCACAAATAAAGCACAGAAGCTAAAATATTTTTCCGAACTCATTGCAGGAAGAAGAAAATACTGTCCAGTATGGAAATCAGTGACGAAATAATCCGAGAACGGTACGGTAGCACTCCGAAAGTTTGCGGGGTAGAGCGCTAGTCCGTAATTTAAGAGATGGCTTGAGCGGCAACGCTGCGGAAACGCTACTCACTCTCGCACACGTCCCGAGCTACCCTACCCCTCCTCGGCTCCTCTTCCCTCCGGTCCCGGCTGATTGGCAAACTTGGCATTAATGTAAGTTTTCCAGGGAGGCGAATCCTGGAGGGGAGTCTGGGCCACCGATTCTTGCGAGCACCCGTGAAATTACTTGCAGCGAACCCGGACCGGCCGAAGAAAAGTAAAGGAAGGGAAAAAAAAGTTTTCCTCCCCCTTAGCCGGGGACGTATATTTCCGAAGATAATGAAGGTTCCGCGAGTGACGTCACAAAGAGCCTTCAGTGCCCCGCTGCTGGGCCCACCTGCTGAAGTCTGTTTGTGTGCCTGCACGGATGGCCGACCGCGCCCGCACAGTGGTTGCGAAGGAGGAGCAGCTCCGGTTTTCCCTGCCTTTTGTATCGGCAAGCACTCAGACGGATTGTTGAAGAGATTACTCGCTGGAGTGTGCCACTGCTACTCCAGACCTGCCCTCCCTCCGATACTTTACTTTTTTTCTGGTTCTTCCGCTCCGGCCGACTTTCTTTCCGGCGCTGCGTTCCTTGTGAGCAGCGAGCAGTCTTTCAATGCGTGCCACTTGGCGTGAGCAACTTCACTGCTTAACCGCAGACTCGTCTTGTTTCCGCCTTCTTGATCTTCCGTCTGGAGCTGTTTTCATTTGCCACTCACGAAGCTAAATCAGCATATGCAGGTTCTTACTGATTACTTTCGATAGTAAAAACACACCGAAGAAGTTATGCATAATTTTCCTGTATGATGAATAAAACCTAAATAAAATTTCCAATAATGTTCTGCATACTGTATATATGTGTATCCATTTGTCTTTAATAGAATACTGCAAACATTATTATGAATATATGTAATTATATGAATTTTTTATATTATTTGAAGTTCGGAATCTCTCCTAAAGATTTGGAAAAAACATTAAATTCTGTGCTATAAACTGTTGAGGGCCCGATGTTTGTAATTTTTTTGCACTTTGTCCCTATAAATCGTGACTTTTCAGAAAATCGCAACATTTTAAAACATTTTTAATTTAACAGCCTCGTTTTAGAGATACGGATTTGCATCTCAGAATGAGATAGAACACATACTGTCCCACCCCCTTTTTAAAAAAAGAAGAAAAAGAAGTATTGATTCACCTGCATCGGATAATTAATCTACTAGATATGATCCGTTCATGTACCTATGTCGAAACCGAAATGTCGAAAATCGTGGTTTCACTTTAAGCGCAACGTTAGTGAAGTCCAACTACCATATTGTCGGAACTGTACTGGTAAAAGCTTTCATCACCGTTCTTTGAAACGATACCATGAAGCTATGTCTATTTTAGGTGGGTTGTTAAAATTTTAAATAACTTTTGGTGTGATTGCCTCTCAACACTTGGCATGGATTTCACGTAAAAAATTATACATTTCACAAACAAACAAAAAATTTACACTGAATATCGCTTACTCGGTTCACTGAGAAATGATTGCACTTAAGTTCTTATAGTAGGTAGGACGGCCATGAAAGTAGTGAAGAGAGTAGTCCTTAGTTCTGTCACGGGATGGCGAGCCATCGCAACCACGTCGATGAGAATATCACTCATTTCCACGTGGCATTCTTGCTGCGTAGGCTGAATAAAATCACTTTTTCGCTGATAAAGCTTTTTTAGTGTTAAAATAGAAGTTATCGAGGTTGAAGCTTATTCAGTTTCATTCGAAATTTAATTATACAGTTCAAGTATCGGCACTCATGATTACACACGAAATATTCATGAGAAATTCGATTCAATTTCCAAAAAGCTTTCGTCCGCTGGTCCACTTCTGTCATTGCATCGAATAATTGTTCTAAACACATACCGCATAGAAATTTGCAACACTTCAATACACGACAATCAGTGGGAATACGAAATTAAAATGGACAGAAGTGTCAGTTTTAACTTCCGTTATGCGGAGGTGATTTGTGCAGCTTCGTCGAATGTTACATTTTCGCTGAAAGTGGAATCATGGTCAATAAAGTAACTTCGTTTTAATTTCGGAGTAAAAACTAACTTCTTAAAGTGAATGTCCTGGAGAAAAACACAGAGGTGAATTATGATTCAGCATCAAATTAGTCCAAACTTCCACATATTAAATATGGTCTCAATTTATTGCTGGTTTAGTCTCTTGATGTTATTCAAACATTTTGCACTTTGTAACCTTTAATAATTCTCTTGACTGTCTTATTAGCTGTCAGATTTCTCTTTTTGTCGATGATTGAGTGCATTCACTTTTAGCAGCAGCGAAGTAGTAGGGAACACAAACAATTTCAAAAGAAGAATATTCTGAGTTGACAGATGATGAAATAAACTATTCAAAGCAAAGTCTGTTATACTCAAGCAAATTGGGCACATAGGTCGACATAAAAAAATGCAACATGTAATTCAATTAATCAAGTTCATATAAATCATTGAATAAACAACAGTTATACACTTAAATTCTTTTCTTGTCACAATTTCATCCATCACATATGCACATGTAAAAAAAAAAAAAAAAAAATACCATCCAAATAGAAATTCCAAATACTAACGATATATGTTCGCGTAATGAGTTTCTTTAAACAATCACCGTAGAAAAAGAGAGAATGAGTACAGCAAATGAGAGAGAAAAATGAACTTATATCATGCTGGGCAGGCAGGGGGTGCTGGTAATCATCACAATCAATCACTTTGAGCCAAACTGAATATACTGAGGACCCTATTGTGTTCCAGTGGGCCTTAAATACCCTCTGGGTAACGGTTCTTTGGTTTGTCTGGTGTCTTTTTGGGAGGAGCACTGCCAGCTTTGCCTCCCTAACTGTCTAGTTGCCAGGTGTACAATCTCTGCCAAATGTTAGAATACATTGGCTCCCACAGATGCTACCCCTCCAAAAGATGACTTTTGATGTCCGCGGGTTGACGACAAGGCACAACTTTCTTCCCGTCAACGGAGATGGCCGAAAGGGCTGCCTGGTTCACTCTCCTTACCGCAATTTAAAATTCTTAATTCTACTCCTTACTGAATATTTAACACTACCTCTTACAGTTCCTACCTATACACTGAAGAGCCAAAGAAACTGGCACACCTGCCTAATATCGTGTAGGGCTCTCGCGAGCACGCAGATGTGCCGCAACACGACGTGGCATGGATTCGACTAATGTCTGAAGTAGTGCTGGAGGGAATTGACACCAGGCATGCTACAGGGCTGTCAATAAATCTGTACGAGGGGGTGGAGATCTCTTGAACGTTGCAAGGCATCCCAGATATGCTCAATAATGTTCGTGTCTGGGGAGTTTGGTGGCCAGCGGATGTGTTTAAACTCAGACGAGTGTTCCTGGAGCCACTCTGTAGCAATTCTGGACTTTGGGGTGTCGCATTTTCCTGCCGGAATTGCCCATGTCCGTCGGAATGCACAATGGACATGAATGGATGCAAGTGATCTGCGAGGATCCGTACGTACGTGTCACCTGTCACAGTCGTATCTAGACGTATCATGGGTACCATGTCACTCCAACTGAACACGCCCCACACCATTACAGAGGCTCTACCAGCTTGAACAGTCCCCTGCTGACATGCAGAGTCCATGAATTCATGAGGTTGTCTCCATACCCGTATACGTCCATCCGCTAGATGCAATTGGAAACGAGACTCGTCAGACTAGGCGTCATGTTTCCAATCATCAACAAACCAATGTCGGTGTTCATGGGCCTAGGTAAGGCGTAAAGCTTTGTGACGTGTACTCATCAAGGGTACACTAGTGGGCTTTCGGCTCCGAAAGTCCATGTCGATGATGTTTCGTTGAATGGTTCGCACGCTGACACTTGTCGATGGCCCAGCATTTAAATCCGCAGCAATTTACGAAAGGGTTGCACTTCTGTCACGTTGAACGATTCTCTTCAGCCGTCGTTGGTCTCGTTCTTGCTGGATCTTTTTCTGGCCGCAGAAATGTCGGAGATTTGATGGTTTACCGGATTCCCGATATTCACGGTCCACTCGTGAAATGGTCGTAAGGGAAAATCCCCACCTCATCGCTACCTCGGAGATGCTGTGTCCCATCTCTCGTGCACCGACTATATCACCACGTTCAAACTCACTTAAATCGTGCTAACCTGCCATTTTAGCTGCAGTAACCGATCTAATGACTGCGCCAGACACCTGTTGATTTATATAGGCGTTGCCGACCGCAGCGCCATACTCTGAGTGTTTACATATTTCTGTGTTTGCATACGCATGCCTATACCACTTTTTTGGTTCTTCAGTGTATGTTTAGACACTGGTGTGACTTGCCCTACATTACGAGAAACTGGATTAGTGTATCTAATAATTTAAGAGAAGGATACCGCTTAGGTTTTTAAATGTGAGTGGTGGCAATCCTGATCGGACTTTAGTACAGGAAGCTACCTCCTCCCCGCTGCAGACGGTGGACCCCGGGTCACGTAATTCATTTGGGTGGCTCCCAGGCCCGCTGCTAGCTGCCCAATCCGGTCCCAACCCAGGAATGCCGCCGGAGACCAGAGTTGCTCCGCACCGCATACCTTCGTGAGCAGACGGGATCCGCGGCGGATAAAACTTACCATAATGTTTCTCTACACAGGGAATTCCGTTATGACGTAACAGCTTTCGGGGATGATAGAGAAGGGGTAAGGTATTAATTTGAGGTAAAGGACTCTGGTCCGGAAACTATCAAGTCCAAAGATATAAGCGAAAAAATTCTTTCTTAGCCTCCCACAGCGCTCAAACTAAGGACCTCAATTTCCGAACCCTGATCATAACTTAGAATTTCGGCTGAATAGTCCCCAGTATCCTGAGATAGTTTTCTCCTGTTGATGGACTAGTAAGGGCGCACATAACTTGATCTCAGAGAGACCTAAAATCCTAAGAGTGCGGTACAGTAATAACGAATTTACATGTACGAGTTTCACAAGCTGCTACATTTACAACAGTTTTATTTTTTTAATAGCGTCCCCAACGTCAAAGCAGGCATGACATCGCCCCACAAAGTTCTTTCGTACCCGTTATAATATTATCTGTGTCGTTCGAACAGTGTCGCAGGCAGCGAAAATTCTTCCCAGTCTCGACAAGCGTCTCGTACACAATATTTTCCACGTGGTCCCACAAGAAGACATGAAGTGGGGTGAGAACAGGTGAACGTGCTGGCAACAGAACAGGACCTCTTAAGCCTGTCTATTTTTGACGGAATGTCTGATCCAGGTGTTCAGGAACCCTCAGTACAAATTGAGGTATGGCTACATGATGTTGGAACCATATCCGTTGGCGAGTAACAAGTTGGATATATACCCTACCACAAACTTCAGCAACAAAAGCACCGTTGCATGTATTCCACTGTTGGAGGTATCAGAACGATTTTTGACTAGTGTAGGCCAGTGATCGTTTTTTACGTATCGTCACGGGTCTAGAATAGTTACAGTTTTCAGGGTCAAACATTATGACAGATTGACCTGGTTTAACCAAATATAAACTTGACCTGTGTTTCAGGGTGAATAAAATCTCTTGAGGTTGAACTGAAGAACTCAGAAGCATTTATAGAGGTAGGTATTAAAAACGAACAGGGATGATAGCGCAATCGCATAATTCCCCTTTAAGTTCATTCTGAAAATTTTAAAAAAAAATATCTGTATGCTTGAAAAGCATCACGTTGTTGTTTTTTTTTTTGTGACTGCTCAAACACTCATAACTTAGTCATTGGTCATAGTATCTGTAAACATTATTAAACAGTTGAGCAATTCCGAAGAAATTAATTACCATAATAGTTGATTCGGTAACATATTTGGCCTGATTTCCACTTAAAATAACCTAATAACTCACGTACAGTGAACATGAACAAAGACCATTAACGAAGGTGCTCAGTAAAACATCTATAAAGCAAGTAAACCATAATGCATAATCTTTGGTCAAGCAACCACATAAGTGAAAGTTTTAAATAAATTGAAATTTATCCTAATCCGGAATGGTTACAGCAGAGACTATGAGTAATTAAATTTTTTAAAAGTTTTTTAAGTTGTATTCATTAGCAAACTCTTAGTGAAAGCAGATACACATTTTTTCAGCCGCAAAATTTATCAATATTTTTTTGACTATGAAACGCTACGAAAAGAAAACTTAATGAATGTATTATGGCAATTAATTTGGTAGCAGTTGGTTAGCTATTAAATTGTGCACATCACCAAAAATTACTTCTAATGATATCTCTGGTCGCTGTTTTGCGAGCGAAGGCTAACACGTGACACCGTTCTCCAGCCAATAGCTATCGTCATGAGTGAATGAGTGACCTTTCGAAATTATATTGGTGATTACAACTTTCGACTTGGTAGTTCCGGATCAGGATCCCTTCCTCAAATTGATAAATTTACCCTTCTGCATCATCCATGAAAGTTTTCATCACCATTACGGAATAACCCTGTATACAACCAAATCAGGGCAGTTCAATCAGAACCAATGTACTGAGTGAGTGAATGGACTTCAAATACAGATGTCGAATTTTCCTCGCAGCCACTGCTCTCTGCCAGCCTGCCATAAAACGAGTACTAGATGTATGGTGGTATTTTAGGAAATAGGCTAAGTCAGCGTAACAACTTCCTCCCCTCTTTCAGTGTTCTGTAACTCAATACTTTTTTCCTCCCTTATTTATTATTGTATCACAGGTCTCTATGTTGTAAATGGAATACGGTGAGGACGTCAAATTTGCACATGTTCCGTGTTTCGTAAGCCAAATATTGTATTAAAAAATTGTAAAATTTAATTCTTTTTACCGAAAGGTGTGGGCAACGCTATGTAGAGTGCTCCCCAGTATTTTCTTTTCTGCATATGGCACTCCACCTCTTCGACGTGGAGGTAATTAGAGACGGGAAAGAACTGGGGGAAGGAATAGGTCTTTTGAAGAAACCATCCCGGAAAATTTCGGGAAACCATGCCAAATGGAAGTCTGGATGGTTGTACAGGTATTTGAACCCGCGTCTTCCCGAGTTACCACTCACTCACCGGAGCTCACTGATTTAATCCTAATTGATGTGATAAATTTGACTGGAAAAGACTGCGCAAGGAGTGCGAGAGGCAGCGTTGGCGAGATGCGCAGTGGTATTAATCTGAAAATGTGTCAGTCATTGTATTTTTTCGCACAACCTTTGCCGTCTGTCCTACCTAATCACGCTCTGTAAAGGTCTTTGCGGAACGCCATAATGAAGAGCCGAATCATTCACACAACATCGGGACTAAGGGAGCTGTCATTTACTGCACCTTTCCAGAGGATGTTTATAGGTACAATTAGAGCCATTATGCACTTCAGCGTCGATCCGTCAATCTAGCATTACCTGGTTATCCATTTTCTGGTTTCCATAGGTTGTTCGGAAATTATTTTGTGGCTACTTGCAGACGATACACGTTATCCTGAAATACCGAAGACGTTTTATCTTCAAGATGTAATACACCTGGTGACGGTTTGTGACATAATTTTGCCAATCATGTAATATTCCAGATTCTAATTTCATAAAAATGAAATAATTCGCATTGAAAAACACCATTACATTAACCAAAACGTGTTGTGCCTGTAGCCAGCACGTCAAATCAAAGGTAATTCAACCATCGTCGAGCGAGCCGCACCACAGAGCTGCTAAGCTAACCAGGAAATTTCAAATAAATAACTGCCTATGATTTTATTTGTATTTGTAGTGTTAAAATGAAGTGTAACCGTGATAACAGTTAAAAGACATTTCTTTTGAGGAAATAACTGCACACAAGTACGAAGGGCAGAGGTAAAAAAAATTAAGGCGTGGCTGAGATATATGCTGCCTTCGATTAAATTTACACTTTGCTTTTTGCTTATTTATGACTGTTAGGTACAGAAATTCATATAAGCAGAAGACTATGTATGTTTACGCTGTATTTTCTGTATCAGTTATTAAAACAAGGTCACAACATGACCTAAGATTATTTTGTTTTTATATAGAAGGTAAGAAACATGGATGTTTATTAAAAACTCAGGGAAAGTTAGCTTGAAATGTAGGTATTCGTGAAATATATAAATCAAATAAATAGCTGTTACTCGTTTTTTGAAATTATACTTCGAATAGATAATTTTTATAACGACAAATATTTTGGTCGTTTATAGTCAAATGCAGTTATTTGAAAACATCCCAGCCAAATACTCCTAGAATCAGAGAAAGTTTTTCTCACATTGAGAAAAAATATCAATAATAAAGATACGATTAATCATCATTCATTTTTCATTACAAATTTTCAAGCACAATTTCTTACTATCACCATAGGTGACACGCGTCCTTTTTGAAGCGCGTTTAAACTAGTACACAATAAACCGTTATGAGTGTGTTTTTATTCCTTTTTAATATAGGTTCCTTCACGTGAGTTTTTGATACTATGTATTAGTTGACCACATGTCAGAAACGAGAAATTATTTCAGTAAGAACACACAATACTTTCAATCCAAAGCTCTAATTCAGATCTGGTTAAAAAATACTTCATTGAATGTAATTAAAATACTAAACAAAGAGAATATATATTTTTACGGTTCGCTACAATATTTCAAATTCAACATAATATTTGTGATAAATGTTTATGTGATCAATTTTGTTAATAGTCCAAAGTTATACACTAATGTTTTTTATTATTCAAAAAAAATTCTTGAATTTTTGTAGCACTTCAAGCATAATCTGGGGAAATATAATACACACCAATGAATCAGTTGGTGACATTATCTACGTAGAATTCAGCCAGTTAGTCGATTAAAAACGGAGTGAAACTTGAAATACGACACACAAAAATTTATATTACTGTCTCATCATCCTTTTTTACGCCTGGATTATATTCTTGCATTAAAAATTACTTGTCATACCATCAACAAAACCTAATAGTGAGCAAATGTTGTATATACAACCTATCAGTTCTTAACGGAAGATAAATTAATAGCATTAGGTTTTAATTCCTGTCTTCTTAAAGTAAATCCGTAACTTTTCCTCCATTAAAATAATTCACTGAAAATTAGTACCTCTACGTTGCGCGTACTACTGTTCCACTTATATGTTAGATTCCCATCATCATGTCAATTCATCTGAATCACTCCAATCAACCCGCAAAAACAAACCTAAATATCCAGAGTTGTTACTACAACAATACAAAAAGTTCATCAATATACCTAAAACCCTTTCAAATTTCTCCTAATAACAATGTTAAAATAATAAGATTGACTGCATGAGCTCTTATGCCCAATGACGATGCGTTTGCGTTACAAACGCGTGTTTAAGTTTCAGCAGAAAGACCTCAGAACTGTTCGTTAGAAAGTTTCTCTGAAAGTCTAATAAATTCAGCTGATTTTATTCTGTATTTAACAAAGCAGATTCAGGGGAGGCAGATCAAAGATTGCTCACAAAGCGAATTCTTTAGAAGTTTTTAATAATTGCTTTTCGGCTTGTTGAGATAAATAAAGGTCGGTTCCTGGAGACGAACATACCCCTGCACAACTAAACAAAAATATATCAATTCGAAGATTGTTTATTAAGCGAAGAAGTTTTTATTAATTAATTTTTCAGTGTATTCAAAGAAAGTAAAGGTCTTTCCCCCGAAATTAAAATCGGCCTGTACACCCACAAAATTTTTATACCTACATCTGTTAATTTATCGTCGTAATATCAAGTTACAGTTAAATATTTGACAACTTAATGTTTGTGGGAGTGAAAGTAGAAGGAAATTTTGGTTGGTGTTATTGTTTTTTGAGAGTTTCACCATCCAAAGATTTTTTATTTTTTACCTATGGCTTTACGCCTCATCGACGTCGAGGTCATTAGAGGCGGGATGGGACTGGGGACAAGGAACGGGAAGGAATTCGGCCATGGCCTTTTGAAGGAAGTACCCGGCATTCACCTGGAGTGATTTGAGAAAACCATAGAAAACCCAAACCTGGCTGCCCGGACGTGGATTCGAACCGGCGTCTTCCAGAATGCGGGGACAAAACGTTAACCACGCACCCACCACATTCGGTACTGTCATGTTGATTAAATATCTGTTTTGTTTGAAATTAAGATAAGATATCCACAATCCTCGTGGTAGCTAACCCCTCTTCAAAAAGCTCTTTTTCTATTTACAGATCATTGATATTGGTATTTAGTCCGGTAGGTTGGCGGACTGATATGAGTCCCCATCCTGTTAGTGAGACCTATATGTACTTAATTCATTTTAAATGTACGTCTAAAGGTTTTATTTTTGCGGTGAATTCAGAAGTTTAGTGATTACATTAACAAAATAAAACCCGTGATTACTCTAATCGTTTCACAATAAAAAAAACTGGACTCAAGGTGTTCCTCTATTAAAGTGACGCTTTGTCGTGCCTAGAAAATTGCTGTTTGGAAGACAAAACACACTGTCAGTTGACTAAATTTATTCTTTAAAGATCAGCAGCTGAAATGTTATTTCAGTAGATCGAATAGAATAGATAGATAGAATAGTAAATACCCATGATTGATACAGATTGTATGTTTTTATGAAAATTTAAACGAGACGAAATCTACCATTGTCCGTCGGATTTGATTGCTAAATTTATTGAATGATCAGGCGAATTAATTCTCAATACCCTAAGAGGTTTGAAACCGAAATTAAGGAATTGTGTTTGTGAACATAAACAATAAATATGTTTAGAAAATTAGTTTATTCACGAGACTAACAATGTAAAACATCTCTTCAAGAAATAAAATAATCTTTGTTGTTTAAAAATTATAAAATATAAACGCTGATAGAGCAACAGCTATTTTTAGTTTTATGAATAAAATTCGCTGATACTAATTTGAGTTTCAAAGTTTTTATATTAATATCCAGACTTGTTATACATTAATGCAAGTTCCCAAACTGTACATTCCTTTTCTTTTTAACTTAACATTCCTAAATACTTACAACATTTAAAAATATTTGTTTCCCTTACAACGTTCTTAAATGTAGTCGAGTTACATATTCATAACTTGCAGGTAAATTTTCTCCTGGAAATTTTTATCAACCATTTTCTATTATAACCTATAATTCCGAATCCGCTATGGACAGTACTTATTAGCGGTTTTGGTCTACTTTGGGACTAATTTGTACGTAATTTTGCAACTTTCCTCTTCTTAGCCTTCGGCAAAATCACAAACAGGTAATCCACATTACTACTAATCCGGTTTCACAGTAATAAATTATCTATCAAATTTTATATAGAAGGCTAATTCAAAATTTTAATATTCGTAAGTGACTAAAACGTGGGGCACCGAGGTGTACTAGGCTCAGAATGGCACACGAAGCTCACTAAATAGCTGTTATCAGAGCGATTTTCGACATTAAGTCACCGGAATTGCGAGAAGAGGGAAAAAGTTTTTGTTTAATAGCAATGATAACGTCATTTATACAACGAGACTGTAACCTCTTCTTAAGAGGTTCTCGAGCTGTATAATTGGGTTAAATTAACTTCTAAAGTGAATAATTAAGTTCACCCTGTACTCGAAAGCCCTTTTGCTAAGCATTCAAATGACTGTTTTTAGTAAAAAAAAAAAAGATAATCCCAAAACATAAACATCAAACTAGAATAAAAACAAAAGCTCTTAAATCTGAAAAATACAAAATTAGATAACATAAAAATGAAAAGCACATTACTTCGCTTATATTTAGTCAAATGTGAGAAATGTTACAGTCAGATTATCTATCTCAGTAGATTTCGTAGGTATTGAAGGTTTTGAAGATGCAGTTAGACCCTGGAGTGATATTGCCAGTTCACGTTTCACGTTTACACTCTTAGTGTTCGAATCGTCGCGCAGGGAAAGTAACGTCAATACATCTCGAAACTGGAATCCCCGGAATACCACCAACCGAGAGCCTGCATTATTCATGCTCAGTGGTATCGCAAACAGGACCACTGGAAACAGTATATCGGCGTCACCATGGCAACCAACTCGGAGCTGCAACGCAGAACTCTCCGGTTACATCACCGATTATTGCTCTCAGAGACCTTAGCACTCCAACTTGGGCAACAGTTAGGTTAGAGCTCCATCTCGGACCTCTAATAGTGCTAATCCCGAGGTAATAAACAACATTAAGTTAAAGTGTGTGATCATTTCTTGAACATTGTACAGTATACCATAGTACTGTGTAATGTTAATATAACCTTATTTCCATTCATTTATCCTGTCTTCAATTAGTTGTATGTAAGATAAATAAAGAAAATCATTCGCGTATTGTAGTTATGAAGACTAGTTTTTTTTTTTTTTCCTTTTCGTTTCAGCCATCTATGGACTACGACTACGCAACTTCATTTCCTGTTCTGCGTTTCCGTCGCCAGTACTCTATCATTCTCTGGGACACTGTTGCTTTATTTTCCTCTAAAAATGCCCTCTTTTTCCCGACTGGTTTTTCTTCAGTCAGATCCTTCACCTCCGCAATTTTTCCTCTAAATAATTCCCCGTCTTGTATGTCTTCCATGCTGATTCCACATCTTTTCAGATCTTGATGGACCTCCTTCACCCAAGGAACTTGAGTCTTCCTGTTCTCTTGAAAGTTGAGTATTTTCGTTGCCATTCTTTGTGGTTCCATTCTCTTGAAGTGTCCATAGAAAGCTAATCTTTTAATTGTGTTTGATACTTTTTAAAAGTGGTCGTATAATTCTTGGTTCGATCTCAAACGGAAATTAAATTCGCTTCCAGTCACTTTTTTTGGTCCCAAGATTTTCCTTAGAAACTTACTTTTCTATCTCCGCCAATCCCTTTCTGGCTAGTTTTTCTGCTGCGTATGAACATTCTGGCATCACTACCGTACTATAGAGCTAGTATTTTGCCTGATGGGAGAGTGATTTTGAATTTTATGTCTTTTAAAAATCCTGAAAGCTTTTTCCATCTTTCTTGCCTATTTACAACTGCAACCTTTTCATTAACATTGGGAGATAAAATTTCACCAAGGTATTTGAACTTTTGTGTTCTTTTAATATCACTATATTTAGTTTTCATTGAGACCAGTTAGTTATTACATGACATTTTGGTCTGCATATTATGTGAAATGGTTCTAAGTGAGTTTGCCAATGTTGTAAATGTGCTAAACTTATTTTGATATTTGAAATTTCATGTGCTAACTATCGCACAATGGCATGTTTTTGGTGGCTAAAAATATTTTATTACTACCGGAGTAATGTTTGGAGTCTTCAAATTTCTTGTAATTTATTATTATCTTTTCCTTTTAGTTCCAAGTTGCATCATTTTTAACCGTTTTTAATAATAACTTGTTGCTTCAGTTATTCTATGGCTTACTGGAAAGAGTAACGCTGTCTTTATATGTGTAAATATCATCTGTGTTGGTAAATAAAACGTTACTTTACCAGTGGCTCAGAATATCGCCAAGATATAGGTACGAAGGTCTGGTCATTTAATGTGCTTTGACCATTTTCGGTGAACGGATCGATTTTATTTATTAGTAACTAGCTCGTGCCCGCGATTTCGTACGGATGGATTAAGAATTTTTTTGCCCAAACTACACCGAGTCGTCATTATATGACAGGAAAGCTATCACTATATCATTCTACCGTTGAACCTGTCTCTTGAAGAGAAACAATTTCTGTCATCATTCGATAAGGTCTCAAAATTTCATGACTACAACTGTTAATCATACTGGAAAAAATGTCCTGTGCCCTTCATACAGCTTTTCTTGTCAAATTCCATCAGTATCGATATAGCCAATTAGTCGTTAAAATGTAAGATAAAGACAGAGACTTACTTCCGTATTTGTAGTATTATTACTGAGGTTTACACACACACACACACACACACACAGACTGCGAACAACCCCTGAGGGATCATCATAACGTAAAAAAGTGTACACCTACAACATTGCAAGACTACCTATGATTTACCTTGCATTGCACCCCTAACATTGTAATATCTAGTTTAACATTCAATCCGAATAACCGACGGCCAAGGCGTGACTCATACGATCAAAAACAATTTTTAAAAATCTTAGCCTCCACGGAGATCTCGACCCAAACATTAGTAAGCCAGCACTTTAGCCACTGAGCTACATGACCGCTACACGGAAAAACAGTAGAGAGACCTCCATATCCAACGCGTCTGTCTATCGCCGTTCAGTAGTATTTCGAAATTATGAGACAACATGTATTATTTATACAGATAATTTTTCAACCAAATGTAGACAGTATTTTTCTCCTTGGTTCAAAGGATAAGTGTGCAAAGTTTCATCGAGATGGGATGAAAACTCTGGATTTGTATGAAGAACAAACAAACAAACATACATACATTCATCTTTTTATATATATATATATACTAGCCTCGTACCCGCGACTTCGTACGCGTGGATTAAGAATTTTTTTGCCAGAATTAAATATAGTAAGTTGTTGGTAACGAAGGATTAGTCCCAAACAATATCGAGTCGGTATAATATGACAGGAAAGCTATCACTATATCATTCTACCGTCGAACCTGCCTCTTGAAGAGAATTAATTTCCAACATATTTCTGTCACTATTCGATAAGATCTCAAAATTTCGAGACTACAACTGTTAATCATACTGGAAAAAATATCCTGTGCCCTTCATACACATTTCCTTATAAAATTACATCACAACGATATAGCCATTTAGTCGTCAAAACGTAACAAAAAGACAGACTTACTTCCGTATTTATAATAATATTACTGTGGTTCACACTCACACACTGACTGTGAACAACACCTCAGGGATCATTATAACGTAAAAAAGTGTTCACCTACAACATTGCACGACTACCTACGATTTGCCTCGCATTGCGCCCCTAACTTTCTAATATCTACAGTTTAACATTCAATCCGAATAACCTACGACCCAGGCGTGACTCTTACGATGAAAAACAATTTTTAAAAATCTGATCCCCGACGGAGATTTCAACCAGAGACCACGACGTTCGTAAGCAAGCACTTTAGCCACTGAGCTTCCAGCTCACTACACGGAAACATGGTCTGAAGACGTGCATATCCAACGTGTCTGTCTATCGCCGTATTTCCAAGTTATGAGAATCAATTGCCAACATATTTCTGTCACCATTCGATAAGGTCTCAAAATTTCGTGACTATAACTGTTAATCACACTGCAAACAATATCCTGTGCCCTTCATACAGATTTTCTTATAAAATTCCATCACAACGATATAGCCAATTGGGAGTCATAACGTATCAAAAAGACAGAGACTTACATCCCTAATTATAATAATATTACTGTGGTTCACACTTACACACTGACTGCGAACAAAACCTGAGGGATCATTATAACGTAAAAGAGTATACACCTACAACATTGCAAGAATACCTACGATTTGCCTCGCATTGCACCCCTAACTTTCTAATATCTACGGTTTAACATTCAATCCGAATAACCTACGGCCCAGGCCTGACTCTTACGATGAAAAACAATTTTTAAAAATCTTATCCCCGACGGAGATTCGAACCGGAGACAACGACGTTCGTAATCCAGCGCTTAAGCCACTCAGCTGACAGGCCACAACGCGGAATCTCGGTACGCAGTCGTCCACATCCAAAATGTCTGTCTACCACCGTATTTCGAAGTTATGAGACAAATGTGTTATTTATACAGATAATTTTTCAACCAAATGTAGACAGTATTTTTCTCCTTGTTTCAAAGGATAAGTGTGCAAAGTTTCATCGAGAACGGATAAAAACTGTGGATTTGTATGAAGACCAAACAAACCAACAAAAGAAAAAAACCATACAAACAAACATACATTCATCTTTATATATAAAGATTACCGTGGTTCACACTTACACACTGACTGCGAACAAAACCTGAGGGATCATTATAACGTAAAAGAGTATACACCTACAACATTGCAAGAATACCTACGATTTGCCTCGCATTGCACCCCTAACTTTCTAATATCTACGGTTTAACATTCAATCCGAATAACCTACGGCCCAGGCCTGACTTTTACGATGAAAAACAATTTTTTAAAATCTTATCTTCGACGGAGATTCGAACCGGAGACCATGACGTTCGTAAGCCAGCGCTTTATCCACTCAGCTGCCAGGCCACTACGCGGTAACTCGGTACGGAGTCGTCCACATCCAAAGTGTCTGTCTACCGCCATATTTCGAAGTTATGAGACAAATGTGTTATTTATACAGACAATTTTTTAACCAAATGTAGACAGTATTTTTCTCCTTGTTTCAAAGGATAAGTGTGCAAAGTTTCATCGAGAATGGATAAAAACTGTGGATTTGTATGAAGAACAAACAAACTAACAAACAAACAAACAAACATACATTCATCTTTATATATGAAGATATATATAGATATTATGTAAGTTGACCATATAGAAACAACGAAGTATATTAAAGTTATTGTTTAACAGTGAAAATTTAAAATAATACTGATAATATACATTCATCCTTATCATTCTTCCTAAAAGTACTGATAACTGTGAACTATTATCCTTGAATATCGGACAACTGAGACTGACTTTTAGAAATTTTAGTATTATTGTGGAGACACGGCGATCCCCCGTTTTACATTTTTTTGTAAGTTTACGGCCAATTGCTTTAGATCCAAAAACCTAGAAGACTATTGCCAGTGCCTTTTGCAAGAGAATATCTTGAAGTATGTAGGTATCTCCCTCGCTAAATTCGTTGAATGCACATAAGGGGGATGGAACTAAATGCAATCTATAAAGATGATTGGGAAAACTATATGGATGTCAGTTTTCCATGATTTGCCTAAACCACTCGAGGCGAATGCCGGGATGGTCTCTTGAAAAGGCAAAGGTCGAATTTCTTCCCGTTCCTAGCCCTTGCCTCAAATGACATCGCCCTCGACCTCACGAAATCCATAAGCCGTCAACATAACTTAAATCCACGAAACAAATTAGTCAACTAAGCTGAATATACAAGTCGTTTTTCCTAGTGGTAATACAAATTTAATGAAATGATAAACATTTAACAAATCGTTTATATTCTAGAATCTATCAATTCATTAGTTTCTTATTATTATTATTATTGGTGTTTTAGGGCGTATCAACGTCTGGATTATTAGCGCCCTTCATTAGATGCATTCTTACACCCATTCCTACCATGTGCTAATATTTTTAACTTCGTATGTCTGCTAAAGAGTAAATAACCATTTATCTGCTTCAGAAGATATATATAGTTTTTGTTTTTACCAGTAATACTTTTCATAAACCGCACCCCATGCTGTAAAATTAACGAACTTCTCTTGTCTCAAAATGTGAGCATGAAACCGACATCTGTTTTGCATTTTTTTTTTCTTTTTTTCCCTAAGATAGAATCCATTACTTCCTGCAGGCATCCATTTCGTACTTGTTTATTAATTTAATTTTTAACATCCTTGTTTAATATAACATTTCAGAGCTTTCAATTTTCCACTTCTTTCTATTTCCACAAAGTCAAATCCTCCTTCCATATAAAGCAGTGAGCTTTAGAAATATTATTTTTTAGCGAATGCTTAATGTTTGATGTAAAAGCTTTCTCTTTTCGGAGAAGACTCATTATGCTGCTGCTAATTTTTCTCTCTGCGTAAATGTCTTCTACTCTTACTTTCAATATAACAGAATTCACAAACAAGTTACTACGCATTTGTTCCAGTTTAGATTTAATTTACCGTCGTCTCTACCTTGTGTCACATCTATAAATACCTACAAATTTTGAAATCCAGTTACATTATAATCTTGACATGTAACTGATAAACACTGGACATAGAACATGCTAGAAGCGCTGAAGCTAGTTTACAAACTTTAAATTTATCTGGAACTGAATTTTATATTAAACTATTTCTTGGATTAACCACTTTTCAGTGTATTAATTGTCTACTATTTATCATAGTACAATGACAACCTAAGCGTGTAATTATTAGTATAATTAGTACACATTTTTTTGCTTCTGGCTTTACGCCTCGTCGACGTCATAACAGGTAGAAAGGACGTGGAACAAGGAATAGGAAGGAATTTTACAGGAACAATCCCAGCATTCACCTGGAGTGATTTGTAGAAACATAGAACAACCAAATCTGGATGGAGAAGCGGGGATTCGAACTAGTGTCTTCCCGAATACGAGACCACAGCGTTACCGCTTATACACTACGCTCGGTGATTATTCATCGAAACATTTCAATAGTTCTGATGGGGATTTGTTATTTACAAATTCGCAAACTAAAAACCGAATAATATATTCACTCCAGATGTGAGCAACTACTTGTAAAAGTTCATCTAAATCTTATTATTAGCAAACGGATTATTGTGATAACACATAAAAGTTGCCAAAATTTGGCGTGAATTCTGTCGAAAACCCGATAACTATCTATTATTAAAAAGTAATTTTGCCAAGGCATCCACTTAACGGCACCTAAAAGCATATACGTTCTGTGGTATTCCTGATTAGCACCTTGAGTTAATAAATCCAAGTACTAAACATACGCGTTTTGCAACTCATTTCTAACAACCCAGAATCCCTATTACTTATGTAGTATGTTTCATAAATAAATTACTTAAGGGAGAAAGATCCGATATACGTCTGACTACATGAAATTAGCACGAAGAACGACCGTTGATTGTATCTCGTTGCCTGCCAAGATAAATACGAATATATTCCAAATTTAAACCCTGCTTCAAGAAAATAGAGAAATCTTAACAATATTTTGGATCCTTAATTACATTTGTAACGTCTATTATTTGTTCTCCTCATCGAGTAAGAATAATTATGATAATATTCCTAATAATCCTAAGTGAACAAATGTTCAAGATAAGCCAGATTTTCCAACAGTTTAGTTATTAATTACATAGCGTAACTACATAGAAAATAATATATTTTTCCATAAACAAACATATTATTCATAAACATGAACACACCTGAGGAGTTCGTCTTTTACGATTAAATCAAACTAATAATTCCGTTGTTACTAAAAACCGAGCGTGGAGCGTGAACGGTTAACATTTGACCTCGCATTCGGGAGGCCGCGGGTTCGAATCCCCGTTCGGACATCTAGGTTTAGGTTTTCCGTGGTTCCCCAAATCACTACAAGGATGTTTCCTTCAAAAACGCCATGGCCGAATTCCTCCCCGTTCGTTGTCCCCAGTCCCATCCTGCCTCGAATGTCCTTAGCCGTAGACGAGGCGTAAAAAAAAAAAGTTACTAAGAAAACTGAATTGGAGAAAGTATTTTCTCATAATGCGCACTGTGAAAGATAAGTTCAAGAGACAGACTCTACAGAAGATTACTTCCAAATATTGCTATTCTATTACTAAGGCAAATTCTACGTTGAATACAGCTGTGGGTCATCTCTCCGAGACTTCTGAGAAGAGAGATAAATGCGAAGGTGGACGTATGTATTATATTGTTGCTTTCCTCATAGAGCTTATGTAATCACGCCTGGTAGCACAGACTGCTCAGTCTTGCCGATTATATAATAATTGAAGTAGGAATGATGCAGAAGTGAAACGATAATAATTCCTAACGGCTTTTGGAAATGGGTGATTAAAAATCAGAGTAAAGTGTAATAAACTAAACAAAAGAGAATAGTGCATAGAGTCAATCTGTATATATCCTTTTGTGTTAGAAGGGCGAAGAGGACAAAATTATTGACAATTTATTTATTTATGGTATGATGTTTAACAGGGTACACAATAGGTTAGGACATATGTGCATATCACAAGCTTGTAGAATTTCTCTATTTCTAATGTTTTAATCCAATCAACTGCACTGATCGACGCATCATGCATTTCTGCTATTATTCCCTTGAAGGCCCGAAGAGGACGGTCAGAAACGATGTAATGGATTGTCTGTTTGGTGGCTCCACAGTCACAATTTGCAGAATCTATTCAACCCAATTTGTGAAATAAGTAGCCTTGTCCTGTTTGAATGCGATTGATGATTCTTCAATGCCGCCTGGGAAGATCGAAACCTTGTAACCGCACTGAAGGTTCCTCAAATAGATTTTTATTAGCTACTGATGAATGCTCCCATTGAGTTATCCACAGCTTCTCGACGTTGAAAGAGGACTCTGCAAGGTTAATTGCTGTGCGCCATGGCGGTTCCCTGAATTTCAATCGTTGGTGTTTTGCTTGACTAATGTCTTGATGTTTGGCAGCTGAGGGCTCTTTAGGATATTTTTCCAGATTTTTAAGAGAGCTTCTGATCTTCTTAGTGCTGGAAGTCAAATGTTGCATAGCACTGGAAGCCAAACTGTGTTTGTACTCCGAATGCATCCCGTAATTATCCGCATTGCCTGATTGAGTTGTACATCTATCTTCTTTGTGTGGGCACTATTGATCCTGGATGGGAAGCAGTATTCAGCAACAGATTATGACAGAGCTGTGGATCATAAAACATGAGCACTGGCTCCACACGAAGTACCTGCAAGCTTTTGAAGAATATTATTTATCGTTTTGACTTTAGCAGCCACGTTTAAAAGATGCTCACATATTTTGTTGTGCTGCAATATAGCAAGAGCTGGTCTCTCAATTTGACTTCGGTTTATAGTACGATTGTCTGTTGCTTAAATGAAATATCGATATAACTGTTTTCTGAGGATATAGATGGAGGCACCATTTCTTGAAATATGCATCTAGCTTTTCCAGATCAGCTGATAATGTTGTAATTGACAATCAGTATCAATTATTGACAATCAGTGATAGTGAACACTTATGTACAAAGTAAAAATTCATTAATCTACTCGGAAATTGTATTGAAATGAAGTAACTAACCCAGGATGTTATGTATTGTAATTAACATTGGTACCTGATGATACTTAACGGATGTTAAAATAACTAAAGCGTGATCAGTAATTAGCAATACTGTTTGTTAGTGAAGAATTATATGTACTATTCCCCATTCAAGACTCTGTTCTCACGAGCGATCGAAGTGAAAATATTTAACCTAATCTAATCAGAAGTAATAACTTTCCTGATTTATGCAGGAAGATAGATTTTTAATTATATTTAAAGCTTTTTACGAGAGCAAAAAACCGCAATTACATAAAAAGTAAAAAAAAAAAAACTGCAGAAAATAAATTAAATATTTTTAAAATTTGAAAAGGAATATGTATTACGCAAATACTTTGGAACGAACTAGGACTAATGTGTGAGATTATTGCATCTAAACCATTACAATGAAACTCGCTCTAAATATTTTACGAATTGTTGTTATTATTTTTCTTCAGGGATGTGGTTGTTCGATCTCCAGGGTGTTTATAATTCAAGTAAAGCTAAATACTTGACTTTGATTTCCAACTGATTGTACTGAAATGGTAACTACACAAATGATAAGTTTGGTAAATAACTTCTGCTAAACAATAGAACCTCTTCAAAGAATTTCATTAAACTTCTATCCAAAGTTTACAAAGTTATATTTATAAAAAAAATAAGCGTCTAGTCTTCTAGGTAACAATTGGGTGACTTATCTGTAAGTAGAACTTGGCCGAGTTTTCCAGCTATGATTCCAGCGCGCAACTCCACAGACATACTTTGAAATTTCTGAATGCTTAAAAAGACAACCATTGAATGCTGCAAAAAAAAATAAAAAAAATCAGTCTTTGGTAATGGTAAACAATTAGCTATTCTTAAATTAGTTTTGTTAAGTATTTACATTCATTCAGAATTTCAAATAATGCTATGAATTATTTGAAGGTGTTTTTCTTTTATTAAAGCCCGTTCATTTAAAAGAGGCGGTTCAAGGTTAGTCTGTATCTTCACTCCACTTCCCTAACCTATAGCTACAAAGGGAGAATGTGTTGGGGTGAGGGGCGGTGTCAGTGAACAGTGTATAGTTTAAATAGTTTAATAGACTAAGCCAAAACACAGTGACCTCCACTGCAGCATCCAATAATAGTTTTTAATTTCAATATTGAACATTAAAATTAATTAGTAATTATTACCTACACTATTAGCTACTCATCACATCATATTCGCTGAACATTCTAATACGTTAACAAGGAAATCACGAAAAAAATTCAATGAACAAAATGATTTTCCTGATTTAAATAACACTAATTAACTAAACGAAAGGTAAAACGATGGAATATAGTCAGCTTATTATGACAAATTAAAAAGTTAAATTGACATAAACTGGTTGAAGAAGTATATCTCTTCATTTACGTGTTTTCTGAGAATTTTTCCAAGGGCACTTATCAAAATCACAAGGTTAGTGAGGTAGGAAAATGAATACCTATCCTCTCCCGAGGTTTTAAGAGACTATCGATAGCTACTTTTTGATGCAAGCAGTGTAGATTATCTTCCCAGAGGGAGCGAATACTTTCTCTGGTTTATAGTGCGTAAGCGGGGGCAGCCACTACTTATAGCGATGAAACATTATCTGAGGTGCACAACCTCACCACTTGAGAATTTTATTATTATACAATTATTTACTTTTAAGTAATTATGATTTTGGATATTTACTTTGGGTTTCTAAGTTCTAAAGTGACAGAACTTCAAGTCACTGATATATAAGATCTCTGGTGAGGAGAAAAAGCTGAAGAAAAGAAATGAGAGGAGGCTTGGCTGGAAAAGCTTAATGAAGAAACTATCTACAAAATCCTGGCGGGATTTAAGATTGGAAATATAAGCTCGAGGGCGGAAGAAGAGTATGATAATAAAATTAGTGAATTGTAAAAGATTAATTTGATTTTAACAGCAATTTGATTTCAGAGGTGGTATCAAATAATTGTTTTAAAAACATGAAAACCGCCTTCAAAAAAGGGCACTAAAAATTTTAAAATAACTTTATACCTTGCTTAGAAGAAAGTAAATATAAATTGACAATATTTTACATTACTGTTATTGATATTTTTACATTAATTAGTTATTTTTGTAGTCGGTGCCAGCTGTCAGATCGCGCAGATCGAATTACTGAACTTTATTTGGTGTTTGAGGCGAACCGAGAGTACGAAAAAAAATTCCAAATATTTTACAGCATGTCGTGAGGAAGATAGTTTTACTGCGGGAGACAGCTTAGTGAAACAAATTAACGGTATGTTATCTGTGGCTCGGCCTCGTTGGTCATCCAGGCATATCTCTGGCGCTACAGTGTCAGTTGGTAGGCTGCATCATGCAGTAAATACTTTATAATTAGTATAATATCGGTGTATCATCTATATGTTTCAGTTTTGTTGAAAAAATTTTCTAGAATTAATTGTAGGTAAGTAGTAACATGATTTTTATGTATTATTGTTATTTATTATTGTTTTTAACTTTTTGTTTCTCTTGTTTTGGCTGGCACCGACTCCAAAAATAACTAATTAATGTAAAAATTTCAATAACAGTAATGTAAAATATTGTCCATTTAGATTTACTTTCTTCTAAGCAAGGAATAAAGTTATTTTAAAATTTTAGTGCCCTTTTTTGAAGGCGGTTTTTATGTTTTTTAAACAATTATTTTATTTTTACATTTTTAGTGTTATTATAGTTAATTTGTATTTAAATATGCTGCAGCAGTTCTCATTTTGCGAACTTTCTGGTAGCTCAGTGGTTAAAGCGAACGCTTTAAAAAAAATCTGTCTTTATAACAACTTTCAGAATGGTGTGAATTGGATGCTGTGTTAAGGAATGTCAGTTTACATTTTGGTCCAGGCTGTGTTTCGATCTAATCATAACATCTGTTAAAGCTGCTGCTCGATAACCGAAACATATAACATCTGGACATTAATACATACCACATACTCAAGTCTGTCTCTGGATTATATCTGTTCGTTCTGGCATCACACAGAAAATATAGATATTTAATTAGTTTTCACAACGTAAAAGCTCGGGGTTCTCGTTGAAATCTGACGTACATATTGAGACATTAGGACACACACCTTTTATTAATATTCTGCAATGACTTAAAAATAGCTTAATTGATTTTGACGGTACTTAAAACTGTGGATTTTGTAAAGAACTTTGGAAATTATAACAGATGGGGGTAAAGGAGAAGAGGGATTGGGCTTTTGTATACCAAATGTAGACTGTCTTTTCTGATTGATTTAAATTATACGTTTGTAAATTTCTATTGATACCACATAAAATTTTTAGGTGTGTATAAAAAAAAAATTAAGGGGTGTGGAGGTGAAGAGTAGTTTGGTTTTTGTTAAGGTAGTGTGGACAGCATTTTTCTTTTTGTTCTAAAGTATACATGTACAAAGTTCCATCGAAACCAGATAAAAACTGTAGTTTGTGTAAAGAACATTTACAAAAATTAAATGGGGTAAGGCAGTGAGCGGTTGGGTTTTGTAAACAGAATGTTTCTCTTTGTTCTTAAGTATACATTTGCAGTGTTCCATCGAAATCTGATAAAAACGGTACGTATCTATAAAGAATATTGGAAATTAAGAGGGGTGGGGGTAGAAGGGAAGAGGGGTTGGGCTTCTTCAACCTAATTTAAACACAATTGTTATGTATTTTTTAAAGTATAAGGGGTGTGGAGGTGAAGAGTAGTTTGGTTTTTGTTAAGGTAGTGTGGACAGCATTTTTCTTTTTGTTCTAAAGTATACATGTACAAAGTTCCATCGAAACCAGATAAAAACTGTAGTTTGTGTAAAGAACATTTACAAAAATTAAATGGGGTAAGGCAGTGAGCGGTTGGGTTTTGTAAACAGAATGTTTCTCTTTGTTCTTAAGTATACATTTGCAGTGTTCCATCGAAATCTGATAAAAACGGTACGTATCTATAAAGAATATTGGAAATTAAGAGGGGTGGGGGTAGAAGGGAAGAGGGGTTGGGCTTCTTCAACCTAATTTAAACACAATTGTTATGTATTTTTTAAAGTATAAGTGTGCAAATTTTCTTCAGAATCAGGTAGAAAACTGTGCTTTGTGTAGATTAAAGGTGTGGAAAGGGGAAGAGAGGTTTGGCTTCTCTAAACCAAATGCAGACAGTATTTTTCTGTTTGTTTTGAAGTATACTTGTGCATACTTCCTTCAAAATCAGATAGAAACGGTAGCTTTATATGATGAACATTGACAATAATTAAAGGGGTAGAAAGGGGAATAGATTTTGTGTCAAATTAATGTGAGTAGTATGTTTCTTTTTCTATTTGCTTTAAATATACACATGCGAAGTTCCACCGAAATCGGATTAAAATGTGGGTTTGTACAAACATTAAGGGATGTAAAAGGGGATCTAGGATAGTTTTTTTTTTATTTTTTGTTCAGAAATCATCTCCATAAATCATCTCCGAAACCTTCCTCGTGAAAAATACATATAAGCGCCAACTTTCATGGTATTACGTCAAATGGTGGCGACTAGCTTTTTATATATATATAAAAAAAAACATTGACAAAAATTAAGGGGTTGGTCGGAGGGAGAGGGGTTGAGCTTTGGCAGACCAAATGTGGCAAGATTTTTCTGTTTGTTTGAAAGTATACGTTGGCAAAGTTCAATCAAAATCAGATATTAAATATAGGTTTCTATAAAATTAAGGGGTGTAAAGGGGGAGATGGGGTGGCTTTCTTTTATTTTTTGGTCAGAAACCTTCTCCACGAAATATTACATGTATATGACAACATTAATGGAGATTAGTTAAATGATGTGGACTGTAGTTTTGTATAAAGAACATTGGCAAAAATTAAGGGATGGATAGGGTGAGAGGGGCTCAGTTTTTTCAAACCAAATGTTGACAGCATTTTTCTCTTTATTTTTGACTATACATGTCAAAAGTTCCATTGAAATCGGATAAAAAATGTGGGTTTGTATAAAAATTAAGGGGTGTAAAGGGAGAGGAGGGCGTTTTTTATTTTTTTGGGTCAGAAACCTTTTCCATGAAAAATTACATGTATATGCCAACTTTAACGGAGAACAGTTAAATGGTGTCGACTTTAGCTTTGTATAAAGAACATTGGCAAAAATTAAGGGGTGGATAGGGGAAGAGGGGTTCGGTTTTTTCAAACCAAAAGTTGACAGTATTTTTCTGTTTATTTTTTACTACATATTTCCAAAGTTCCATCAAAAGCGGATAAAAAGTGTGGGTTTGTATAAAAGTTAAGGGGTGTAAAGGGGTAGAAGGGGTGGTTTCTCAATGAAATTCATATGGGACCACTTTGGAGGTATACTCTATTCACTATAAAAGTTTCATTTAAATCGGTTCAAAATTGGCGAAGATATCGCTGAACAAACATCAAAAAAAAAAAAATTCAGACGAATTGAGAACCTCCTCCTTTTTTGAAGTCGGTTAAAAACCAGTGACGGATATAGAGGACAAAATAAAAATCCTATTGAGCTTATCTGACGTTGGAAATATAAGGAATACTAGGGTATTTAATTTCTAAAAGTAAAAAATAGTGGTAAAAGCGAGGTTGTAATGAATATCAACAAAAAAAACCTTTACAGGTGCTCTAAGCTAGAAGATCATATTGACATCCATTTCAAAGAAAGGATTATTATGGAAGATATACAGAAGATATGTACAGTACAATCGTCCATGGCCCAAGGGTATACAATTTAAGCAGCGGCGAGATTTGGAGGCCTGTGTTGGAGCAAGGGAAGGCGATCGAACCTATGCTACGAACGAATTGCTTCCTACGATCGACCAACTGACTTCCAGAGGGGCTGCTTTACATACACAAATTACGCCTAATTGGCGTTGCTTCACCTTGGCGTGATACTACTAGAAGCTAAGACATACGTGACAATCAATAATTAAAGGAAAGACGAAGTAATAAAAAAATTTTCGTCATATTCTGTTACGTATTAGCAAGTCAATCAAAGAGTCAGAGCCATTACAGTACTTCCAGACACTACCTCTCAATCTGAACTCCGCAGGTGTGAATTGGCATATCAACACATCCCGCAGACTAGACATCCCCCAGGCCTTAATTTCAATATCTTCCATCCTCACCCTATACACCCATCAATGGCCAGCACAATAGTTTCATATGTTTTTCAAAATTTTTCAATTATATTTTTAATTATTTATTCATATTTTTTATTACTATTATTTTTTTAACCATTTTAATCTTTCTTATACTAGCGGCTATATTATCGTTGCTCCCCCACCACCTCCGATGGTATATGACTTTCTATGAGTGGCTGCGTCGAACGCAAGTCTTGTGCAAGCCCAGCCACCTACCTCTGTTAACTTGAAAGATGGGTTTTCACAAGAATTTTTGTATTTTCTTTGTTTGTGTGTTATTTTGTGTTGATGCTGACCTAATCCTTTCAACTTTGGCGAGTCTTGGGTGTGTTTTACCTGTCCTTTCCATGTAAAAAATTATCTTCCTCTTTTAAACTAAAACATTAATAAAAGGTAAAAGACCATTGTGACGTAACAGCAATTTTCAAGCAATATGATTTTTACGGAGATCCCATTGTACCTTGATTGTAACGTCATTTGAAGGTGTCGCCCTATCGGTAACCTGCCTGTTACATCTACATCTACATCTTTACTCTGCAAATCACAAATACTGTGGGTGGCAGAGGGTGCTAAGCACCAATCCTAATTCTGCGCATTCCAATCCCGAACAGATCGAGGAAAGAAGTAATACATAAATTAATCAGTACGGCATCTTATTTCTCTAATCTTATCCCTCCTGTCATTGCGACCTAAATAGGTTGGCGGAAGAAGTATTTCGTTGCACTAGTAACTTAAAGATTTACGCATATTCTCCAGCAAATTCAAACGAAAACGACGTCGTCTGTCCGCCAAACAATCCCAGCCCAACCCACGAATTAGCTCTGCGACACTTACGTAAGGACTGTAACTAGCAGTCACGAATCGAGCGGCTCTTCTCTGTACCCTCTCCAATGTGTCAATCAATCCCTTGCGATACGGATCCCAAATTCCACAACAGTATTCCAAATGCGGACGTACTAGTGTTTTGTACACTATTTCCTTTGTATGAGCATTACAACTTCTCAAAATACGTCCTATGAATCGTAGTTTGGAATTAGCTTTTCCTACAACGGAAGTTATGTGCAAGTCCCATTTCATGTTGCTTTGTACTGTTACGCCTAGATACTTCAAGGAATCTACAGTGTCAACAACTGAATTGTTAACTTTGTACTCCAGAGCAAGCGGGGTCTTTTTATTACTTATGTGCATTGCCTTGCACTTTTTACAGTTAAGTGTAAGCTGCCATTCGCGGCACCATTCCGAAATAACATCCAGATCGCGCTGAATTTCTAAGCAATTGTCGGAGCACCTCACTTCCCTATAAATAAGTGCATCATCAGCAAAAAATCGCATCCTGCAATTAACGTTGTCACCGAGATCGTTTATAAAAATTAAGAAAAGAAGTGGTCCTATTACACTTCCTTGAGGAACGCCCGAAGTAACATCTAGTTTAGAAGAGTATGCAGCCGTGTGTCGCGATGTGCTGGGAGGGGCAGATTGACAGTGTCTGGAGTGTTGAGGTCCTCCAGCCTGAAGGACCCTCCGACGCCCGTCTGCTTCACCTCGGCGGTAACGAAGCCGGCAGGCGCCGGTCCAAAGGGCCATTAGTGGACCCAGCAGAGAGCGCAGCCCAGCACTATAGCGCCTCACACAGGACGCAACCGAAGTTTGCACAACAGCGAAAGAACCAAAACAGAATTTAGCTTTTGATCAATGAATACTCGTATGTGTATAAAGTGAATCTTTCTCTCTTTTTAATGCTTTCTTCTTAGAATTTACCTTCATTATTATTGTTGTAAGGAATGAAATTGTGAAGCACCTTAACTGACAGCTCATTATAGTTGTTCTACAATTGTTCCCAATTTATTTTTGGTCTCGGAACCCTAATTGATCATACATTTTTTGGCGGATACCCATTTTTATAAGCATAAGCTGAGAAACCATTCCCGCATAGGTAAGTCGTCACAAACGGAAGCAGAACCATGATACCCTTCTCACGGTGCGGTTATTACTCTTTTCAACGAACATTTTATTTAATTCTCGGACGGAACACGGAACCCCAGGGTTCCGCGGACCACCATTTGGGAACCACTGGTCTAAACGATGCCTTATAATCTATAAAATGAAACCCTTTGTAACACCACAGAGTGATTGAATGAATTTCGATATGTGCGATATACGCAGGATCGAGAGTTGCTATATGGAATGTCGCAGTAGAGAGAGAGAGAGTCGTTGGATAGTAGCGGGAGACGTTAAAAGTGTATGGGCCGCGTGGTTTTATTATTGACTGCGCCTCATGCTAATTTATGATATCTTGGTCGGAAGGAACATTAGAAAGAGTGATGAACAGTTTTAGCAGTGATGTAAACAATTTTAGTGCAGTGCAAGAATAAACAAGAACGTTGGGTATCAAATACAAGTGCTGTAGAAGGATCTTCGGTAGTTACTAGAGAGGTAGTTAGTTTCACCACATATTTGGATTTGCAGTCTAAGAATTATCGAAGTCTGATTAAACATTATAGATATCTGGTGGTTTGCTGTGGCTAGTTGTACCTGTGTGAACTTGAGTGTAATAAACAGTAAACTGAATACATGAGATTTTGTTTAATTTATGTAGCTGTGGTTACGGGTAGTACCCATAAGTAATTGATCTAGAGTGATTACCCTTCGTATTCGGGGTTAAAATACGGATACGTGGCGGCCGGTCAGACCTAACCTGAAGTGATTTGAAGAGTATCAGTAAAGCCACCAGTGTAAAAATATAAACTGTAAATAACCCCATACCGACATAAGCACGTTTCACCTTGTACATTTGTTTCAGAAAAATTAAGAAAATGACTCAGTAGAATTCGATGGGTTTTTCACATTGTTTTAAAGACTTGAATCGCTTGGTGTGTCTTATGCTTCAACCTAACACAATGTCGGAAAAAAATCATAATATTAATAGCCGCATTATCATTGAACTAACGCATCTATCGGTGTCTCCGATGAATTTAGTTTTTTTTTTTTTAATTCCTTAAACGTTATTGCCATACATAATGTGAATTCCACATGCGGAAACATGTAAGTTATGAAGATAAACTAGAGCTTCTTTGCTTCATGAACCGATGATCTCACGCCACACAGCTGCAATCTCTTACGTTTTCAATTGAAATTATACTAACTGTTAATAGTGAATAATGTATATCCGATGGGCTTTAAAATTAAATTTGAACTTTTTAAAGCCTTTAGTGTTGGCACTAAAAACAGTTTAGGAAAATAATACTGTATACCTGTTATTCAACTGAAACGTTTTGGTAGTCGTTCATATCGAGACACATTCTGCGTTATAAATGTTTCAGTTTCTCCTATACTGTTGCGTTTCTTGATTTTGCAACTAATTACGTCATTCAGTAATCCATTTCCGATATTTTTATAATTTACTATTTAACGATTCGTTTACACGTTTCCTGTACGAATGGCTGGAGTGATTTTGATGAAACTTGGTACACAAGTTTCTAATTGGACGACTAAAAATATTGTAGAAATAAATCAACGCCAGCCCATTTCTTTTGGGTTACACTCGGGCTTAATCACCCAGGTACATATTGCAAATGGAGCGATTGACTTGAAATTTGATCCACAGGTTGTAATGAAACAGTATAGTCTCCTTCAATTTGACAGTATTTTTAGATTTTTCTGTTAGCAGTTGCATTAGTGTTAAGCTGGTACACTGAATGTGTGTACCAGACTTTTAGTATCTTTGAAATGGAGAGCAGGCAGTGAGAGAAATGAGATGGCGGTGACAGGAGATCCCTCGGCGGCGAGAATACTGTATTCAAGACAGAATAAACTTGTACAAACAGAATTCGACAAAGGTAGATGTACTGGAATCATTAAACTGTGACTATATACATGTTAATGTTGTGAGAATAAAGTACTAGTGAAGTATCATAGCTTCTGTGTGCAATTCTCTATAATTATGCTTTACAAATAAAATGTGAAGTATGTGATCAAATAA
Organism: Vandiemenella viatica; assembly: GCA_031002005.1. Classification (NCBI taxonomy): domain Eukaryota; kingdom Metazoa; phylum Arthropoda; class Insecta; order Orthoptera; family Morabidae; genus Vandiemenella; species Vandiemenella viatica. The sequence continues at coordinate 89,201,868 of JARYHS010009186.1, forward strand.
GAATTTGCTTATAGAGTCAAATTTGAGCCATTCCATGATTTTTCGCTTCAAACTCAGTTTTTATTTATGATTTTGCTAGAGACGAATCAATTTAGGAAATAAAGCGAGTCAGTAAGAATTACGGCTGACGCAAAAGCAAACGATAGAAGAAATCATTACAAGGTGCAGAAAATTTAAATTTGTTATAAGTACCAACATTTTTTGACAATTAATCTGGCATAACTTGAAAACTGTTCAATCGATTTTGCCCGAATTTTCACAGAAACAAATCTTATATTCTGAGAAAGAAAATTTACTTACTTAGATTATATCGTATGTTTTATGATGCTATGTGATCTGCCGCCGAAACAAGAAATGAAAAAGCATGTCTAATTTCAATTTCTTTAATGCCATGTTCCACTCATTTCTGTAGGATCACAATGCGACTTGATCAATGCGTACATGGAAATAGTATGACACATTACGTTTCTCGTCCTAATGGTGTTCGTCACTGTAGAATTTTGTTCATGAAAAAATGGTCAAAACTTTGAAAACATTTTTTAGTCTAAAATTTAGAATGCAACTAAGATTCCCCCTCCCCTCCTATCTCAGGGTGATTTACATATCTGTCGAACTTTCTAAATAGTTTTGATATTTTTCTGGGAAGAATGAGAAGAATATGGCAAGAATGTTTCAAATCGTGCGACTAAAATTGCTGTACGGGCAATCAACCTCAACCATGCCGGGCATCGCCGGGATCTTCACTAGTTCCATATAATTTCAGTTTCAAATTTACAGTGCCTTCATGTTGTTTCTAATGCTCAAAGCTAGGAGATTTGTATTACAATCCTTTTGTGTGTGTTTGTACGTTTTTTTCTAATTTAGAGATAATGATAAGAATTTTTTAACTAAACATCAACTGTCGAAATCAGTACATGTGGGTTTTTAGAGTCTTGTTTTCAAATCATTCCCATTAACGTTATTCATAATGGGAGTTTTACTTTTCTGGTGATGTTTAACTACTGCCTGAGGATAGTTTTGAGAGTGCGTTAATTTTGTTAACAATGGTTCAATCTTCTTGAAATACGTATTTAGTTCATCATTTCCTTCCCTACTATATTTTGGAGGTATTGTGCTCCCTAAGTATTTATTTCAGTAATCTTATTTTTGCCCTACTCAGCGTAAAATATATAAAACTTGAAATAAATTCTTAGGAAAACTTTTGTTTTGCCGCAGTTTGTGTTCTTTGAATTACACTATTTTTAAAGTTAAGCGTTACAATACAACTTCTGTTATTTACAAATTAATTCAAATATTTCATCCTCTAATGTACTTGGGTCACGAAGATAGGACGAATAAAATCAGGTGAATGTCTATATTAATGACTTCTTCCCTCGTGCCATTAGGATTTGACAAAGAAAAATGGAGGTTTCTTGTGCAAAGCGTTGGAGTGTAATTCTGAATATTAAATCCTTGCTAATTTATTCTTGTGCAACGTGCGTGGTTCTCCTTGTCTGAAATTTTGTAGTGTCTCTACTTACGTTCACAAATAATATTTGCTGGAAACATTCTGTGGATATAGACCTTAGAGTCAGCTGACCATTAGAATAGCCTCTCAATTACTCCTCGCCTCCTGGTTATGAACTTTCGCCAATTAGAAGCCACAGACTGGCCGGTGTGAACGCCGACCCGCGCTGCAGGTGGTTGCGCAGGGGGCGCAGTTTGTGTTTGACTTGGACCGCCGCCGTTGCTCGCCGCTTGTCAAAACAGATTGAGCTGCAAGCAGCGGAGGAGAGTAGCTGTCGGCTACAGCCGTCGTGTGGCCAGCCGGCCTGTCGCTCACTCTGAGCACAGATATTAGTTTACGATCCGTCTAAGGAATCTCCACAGCTCGCGGGAAACAACCATCACTGTAACTCCTGCAGGTTTTATTTTTCTTTCACATATTTCCGTCACTTACACCAGGGGTTGACAAACGTGTTTTCCTGGCGTAACACCGAGCAGTCACGTATCCTCAAACTTACGATACATCAATTTAAAAATGAGTGAAAAGAACATGCATTGTAAATTGTTTCAGTTCTCGTATCTGCTTTCCGTACTATCTTCAGAATCTCTGCTTAACACCAGTGGTATGTATACCAGTTTGAGAACCACTCTTTTTTTTGTCATCAGTCTTCCGACTGGCTTGATGCAATCCTCCATCTCTTCTTATCTTGTGCTTTACCTCTACATATCCCTTACAACCCACGTCCTCAATTATCTGCTTCATATATTCTAATCGCTATCTTCCTCTATAATTCTTACCCTCGACTGTTCCCTCCACCAGCAAATTAACCAATCCATCATGTCTCAAAATATACCTACCAGCCTATATCTTCTTTCCATAAGCTTCTTCCACAAACTTCATTCCTCACCCATCATTTCCAAAACTCGTTCATTTCTTACTTTGTCTGTCCACTGTTTTTCAGCATTCTTCTGGAGCAGCACATTTCAAATGCTTAAATTTTCTTTCTTTCCGGTATTCCTAAAGTCCATGTTTCGTTACCGTAAAGTGCTGTGTTACACACATACAGATTTAAAAGGTTCTTTCTGATTCCTAGATCAGTATTTGAAACTAAAAGATTTTTCTTTTTCATGAAGACTCTTTTGCTAGTGCTATTCTGCTTTTAACATCATTCCTGCTTCGTTCATCGGTTGTAATTTTGCTTCCCAAGTAACAGAATTCACTTCACTTACTTACTTCTCCTATTGCATCTGATCCTATTTTATATTTAATCTACTAGTATTGGTATCATTTTTGCTACATTTAAAAACTTTAGTCACTTTAGAACCTCTCATCTAGACGATAACATGTTCATTCCATGTCACGTGATAGGAACAAATAATGCTGATTCTTAATTAATTTCAATGTATTCCCTATAGATATCACTTCGGATTTCACTAATTTTTTACTTTAGATTCTTTATTTGTATGCTATAAATTTTAAAGTCTATCCGTCGTTTATTTATTGCTGTTCCAGACACCCTTCCTACAAAAGTTCCCACTGCAATATTTCTGAAATCAAAAGCTAGTTTATCCTCGTGGTCGTTTCTTAGTTTCAAATTATTTATTCTCGGAGTGTCCATGCCTAATCTCTAAAACACGAATTAAATTCCCCAAGCACAATCCTCATCCACCAATTGTCTTTCAATGATTCTGAATCTAGAAGCTTTATTGTACGAGATACTGATTGTGTCCTACGGTAATTTTAACAATCAAATAAAATTTCTCTCTTGTACCCTCTCCAACTTACGTATTAGATATCCATTATGTGAGTCCTTCTGTACTCTATCTGATAAAGGTTTCGTCTTCCAATTCCCCGGTGCATCCCATCATCAGCCTATCTAATAATTCCAAAATTCTGAAATCACCTCCTACGACCTGCCCAATGTACCCTGCACGCCAGTGTTAGTTATCAAGGATATGACAAGATGTCTACATTTTTTGTCTGCATTTTATGCTGAAAATAAGGGGATTTATTTCTTCGCATGTGTGGTTTACCATGTTAAAACTCAAATTTTAATTATTCCCGGCATAATCAATCATGACTTAATTATTTTATTTTATTTTGCGTATAATGATATAAGACATTTACACAATTCAATTACAATTATACTGTAATGAACAATCTAAATACACATATATACACACAGTTAGCGTACAATGCCCGCAGCTGGCCACTGCGACAGGATCTCCAGTCACAAACATTACAATGTGACGTCGAGGCGCCCCAAACAGGTCACTGGCTCCGACGTAGCCAAATTTTTAGGTCTTCCAGACTACCAGGAAAGGCACAGTCCTGCACAATGTGTGATACAGTTTGTGAAACCTCACCGCAGTCACAGGATGGAGAATTTTCCCAGTCCCATGTGTGGAGAGTTGAAGCAGTTCTTCCAGTACCACATCTAATCCGATTTAGTTTACATCAAAGTGACCGCGAATCCAGGTAGTTTTGAGCAGTCATTGGTAATTTTCACTATGCCCTGTGGTATTGACGATGCGCATTCTACCGTCCAGCTATCTGTAGGGCTGTATGAGTTAGATGCTAGACTGACAGCAGTCTTCCAGGCACGGCGACGTGACTTCAGCCGTGTTTTGTAGTCCCTAACATCTCCAGGGATGGGAAGAGCCTCATTGTTCAAAATTCACGACCATAGTTTTATTAGAACTTTTTGCCTTCTGATATGAGGTGGTGGAATTTTGCTGGGCACTGGTAGCCACTGAATAGGTGTAGATAGAAGCGAGCCAGCGCATTGTATAACGAAGCTGAACTTCCACCAACTTGGTGTGAGAGCTATTAAGCCATATGCTGGGCAGTATTCAGATGTGGACTACACCAAGGTTAGGGCTGTTGTTCTTAATGTATTTGCATCAGCCCCCCATGAAGTTCCTGCCAGCCATTGAAAGCATGTGGTTTCGACTTTTATCATGACTTAATGAAATTTAATGATGCATGTATACAAATTGATAGTTTTTTTATTTACAAAATGCCTTCTACTCTGTACTACACAATTACCTTTTAGCGAAGATTCGAGTGTTCGGTGTATCGGTGAAGATTTGTGAATGGATAAGAAATTTAATAACTGATTGGTCACAGTATTTCGTCGTTGACGAAGAAGCCTCTTCTACTCTAAATGTTAAACTTATTTTCTTAATTATTATAAACGATCTCGTAGACAACGTGAATAGCAGTTTGAGATAGTTTACTGATAGTACACTCATCTGTAGGGAAGTAAGGTATTCAGCGTGACCTGCATGTAATTTGGGCATGGTTCGACGAATGGCAACTTACACTAAATTGTAAGGCATAGTGTATAACTAACAAGAAGAATCCGTTTCTCAAGGAGTAAAAAGCAAACGCTTCAGTTCCTGATGTGGTCGATTTCCCGAGGTATTTGGGCGTCACAGTAAAAGGCAACCGTAAATGGGACCTGCACATAAATTCAGTTGTAGGAAGAGTTAATAATAGATTACGATTCAAATGTCGAATTTTAAAAACTTGTAACGCACAAACAAAGGAGTTCGCGTACAAAGCTCTCATACGTGCACAATTGCACTACTGTTGTGTTGTTTGGAATATGTTCCGCAAAGGATTGATTGGCAGTATGGAGATTCATTAAGCCGCGTACTCATTAGCGAGCTGTAACTGTAACTGTTGCACGTTGCTGTTACCAAATACGGTAGTGAGTATGTGGCTCGCGAGCCTGCTGGGGGCGGAACGCGTTGCATTCGCAGCGAGCCGACAACAAACACGTCCACATTCTGTAACTGTAACCGTTGCACGTTACTGTTACCGTGAACTATAGTGAGTACGTGGCTCGCGAGCCTGCCGCGAGTGGAACACGTTGCATTCCCAGCGAGCCGACGACTGTCGGTTTTTGCTGCGAATCAAAGGTCGCTCGCAGTGCGTTCGTGGACGTCGAGAGTGAAGGTTGTTGCACGCTGCGAACCTACCAGTATCCTCAAGCGTCATGAGTGAATGGACAGAAGATAAATGTCTTCAGCTGATAGAAGTCTATCACGAAAGCAGTGTCCTATGGAATCCGAAGTATTGGCAGCCTTAATTTTGCAAGACTAAATAAACCTTTAAATAAATAAAATTATTTAAATTATTATTATTAATCATTAATAAACAAAACAAAATTATTTGCAGGTGGAGGACTTCAATGGTAACACAAAAACACAGTGACGCTGCACTACGTAAACCATTCAATAAAAATCTAAAACCAGATCCGAAATTACAAATGCTGAAAGAAGCTTTCGGAATACTGAAAAATGCAACAGATAAACCGAAACAGGATACGGAACTACGGTCTTTATTTGATTTTATACAGGAAAAATTGAAAAATATACCAAGGAAATAAAAAATGCAATTCAACATGAAATATTTCAAATAATTATGACTGCTGATCAAGGAAATTATAACTCCATACAAAATTATGGTTATTACTCCACTACACAAACTCCACACCCTTGAGTATCTTCCTCCACTATAAATCCAGATACAGTTTGCCCTTCCACTTCTTCCCCAAATCAAAACCAACAAACTCCTCTGCACAACCCGCCATACTCCCCGTACAGCAACAATAGCGAGTATTCATATGATATGAGTTTAGAAAGTTATGTATGATTTTTGAAATAAATTATATTATTATTTTATTATTATTGAATAAAGGATAACCTTAATTTGTTCTTTCAAAGCTCCTATCAGCGCCTAGCACACTTCAGGGACAATTGAGCTTATGGCTTGTTTGGAAATGCGAAAAAGATATTTTAAACTTGTAAAAGAATCACCAGTAGCTAAGTATCTCAGCGTCACAGCTAATCTGTTTTGAACCGTCACTGCTTCCTGGAACGAAGAGTTTCTTCGTTCTATCTTGGTCCCAATTATGTTCATTCTCGTGAAATTTTTGTAATGACCACTCATTTGTTGATTTCTTAAAAGAAGAATTAGATCACTTCTTTCTCGATACATTCCATGAATACGGCCATTTATAATCATCCAGTAAAGTATATACAAGTGTGTATGCTGCACAAGAGAGAGAAACTTCATCCGATATCGCGGAGCTCCAAACAAACACTGCGGATAGAGTCGGCTTGTCGTTACGGTTACAGTGAGCGTACACACTAGAACCTCGTAACTGTATCCGTTTGGTTACAGTCACAGCTCGGTAGTGAGTACGCTCAGTGAGGTGGCTCGGTGTTAGTCGTGAACGAGGTTCGTTTCAAGCGTCCACACTAGAATGTGGTTACTGTATCTGTTGGTTACAGTTACAGCTCGCTAGTGAGTACGCGGCTTTACTGCTTCGCACAATCCTTACGAAACCGTCACAAAATTGATTCATTGATTGGGCTGGGATTCTCCGGAAGATAAACGACGTAAGTTTCTTTGAACTTATTGCTACCTTTGCGTACACCCACTTCGATATTAGATCACCCAGTTTATTCATGAAGTGCGTACGACTTTAAAGAAATCGTAACAAAAATCATCCGCGTATGACCCGAGCAATAATATTACTTACAAAAAATGAATATTTATGTCTCCTTTCAGACCATCTTATGGTCCTTATTTTACATGCTTTGATGTTCCCCCATCAAATTGTTCAAACATTCGCCACTTTATCACCCAGAAAACTGAATAAAGAGAAGTACCAATTCTTAGACGTGGAACTCAATTTTTCTTATTTTTCTCTAAATCCCCAATATGATGTCATAAAATGGCTACAGGCACTATTTAGATACTCCAGGATAAATCTTATAAAATCATTATGTTCTATTGTCTTACTATCTTTGTTTTTTTAAATATAAAATCATCGTTTGAACTTCAACCTGTAATTATCGTCATGTAGGTTAGAGGGAAAACTTCATAACGTTTTATATTATTCATCATAAATATTTCGTACAAATCCAGATTTCAGTTTTCAACCATTCATTTTAATACTCATACCCATTCCTCTGTATGTTGTACACTTCGCCCACAATCTCGCACTTCTTGAAATGAAATTATTAACAACAATCTTCACAATAACTTCATTATGTCGGTGTTTTCTGTAACTGTCAATTCTAGTAAATTATCTCCTACATATGAAAGTCAAGTCTGCTAAAGATTTCTTTCTAATTGACACTATATCTACAACACTACTGCACAACACAAAGCCCGCAAAACACAAGCTTTAAGGTAACGTCTTAGCATTGGAATACAACAACACCAGAAATTTTAGGCGCATATAGTTCCTCAATTTTTAATCACTACGGTAAAGAGAAGCTCTTACAAGTTGACGAATGGTTTTCGGTTTGCAGGCACGTATGTAGTTTCTCCAAATAATTCAGAAATATAATTATCTGGAGTCTAGTTGTAAGTTAAAAGTGTATATTAACAAACTTGGTCTTAGTTGGGAACATTGCAATGGCTCGCTATTTGATATTATTTGAATACCAGGCTGCATGAATGAAATTGCAGGGCAAAAGAGTTAATATGAAATTTGTTTCTAAGCCAACTAAATTACCATTATTCTTCATAATACCACTCCATTAGGATGTTTGCGAATGATACCATAAATTACGTGCCTAAGTCTCCTGAGTTAGCACCTTCTTCAATTAATACGTAGAATCATTATTTAACTTTTCGAATAATCTTACCTCTACCTTCCTGAGTGTTAATACGTTAGCTGTAGAAGCATGTAAGCTCCTTAACTGCACATAAAATACGTTTCTGCTTTAACTCGTCAATTCCTTCAAAGTGTTACGAGGGACGTTATCTTTATATGTGAAGCTTTTGGTTTTACGACACAATCCGGCGGCAAAACCATGAAGACCAAATCTCGTTTTCTTTATATTTGTTCAAATGATACTATACTGCACTGAAAAAATTAATTGCATACTAACAACAATATACGTATGATGATGACAGAGTCTTGATCTATAGGTCTGTGTTATTATGATCTATCTATAATCAAGGTACCTCATATTCAAACTGGTACTGAATGGGTTATAGATTACATACATGATTGCAGCTACACTTGTATGAAGTAAAGACCTCATTTTCCTTATAGTTATAACCCTATACTTTCACTATTCTGTGAAATCCGGTAGCTGTTCCACAGAATTATTTTTCTTTTCAGCTCTTGTATGTAGGCAGGAAAGTATATAAGATGGAAACATGCGTCCTGTCACATTGCAGTAACAAGTTTCCGCAACGCACACATTTTTCCTAGCTAAAGAGATTCTACAGTTTCTCGTTGAAAGGAGGGACTCACGCTGCCGGCAGTGGGTGATGCCCAACGTGAGTCGCGGGCGGCTCCAACTGTCAGGGGCAGGGAACTCTGTGAATAGGAACCCCCAGCCGGAGTTGGGGGAATAAATCTGGTGGACTGTGAGGACCGCGTGTGTGAATACACGTGCACGATGACGTCATTAGTCGACTCCGGCCCCTCGTTGCGGTTGCTTATTGCTTATTTCCGTGGCAGAGAGGCGAGCTAGAGAGCAGAAAAATATAAGCGAGGGAAGAATGCAATTTTCGTCTGAAGTTGAGGCCCATTGTGGCTACACCGTTGCCTAATGAGAGGAGGGTCCCCAAGCGAAAGCAACCTTTTGTGACCGTAGGCTGAGCTCCAGTAACAAGTGCGCGCTTCTGAGAATGTTTCATTCGAGAGTCACAACGACTTAGCGGTTGTTTGGCAGGGATTTCGAAGAAGAGAGTTCCAAAGGTATGTATAACATTAAAAAAAATGTTTACTGCTTTTTAATGAAACAACATGGCTATCACAGAAATATTATTTTACTTATAGCTTCATATTTTGACTGGAATGTTATTAAAAAACAGTGATATGTCCTGATAGTTAATTAACAGGTTCAACATATATACAGTTGTTATTCAAAACCAACCAATAGAGGTAACTGAAACGCAATTTTGGGTTCGGAATGAGTTGTAGAAATTTTCATTTTTAGGAATTAGTTGGTGGGCTAGGAGAGGCTGTTAAGCACAATTTGTAATAATCTGGTTCTAAACACAACATCGGATAGTGTCGAAAAGGACGTTAAACTTGGTAGCCCGCTTCGTGTCTGTCGGCGAACTGAGCATAAATGTGTAGTCTCATTGTTTAACCACGTCCTTTATTTCATCGCTTGTATAACACTAGGTCCAACACACAGGCTAGCACAATAATACAGGCATGCAATTACACTTATATCAAAAACTGCTGGAACACTAACTGAATTATAATTACAATGAAGTCACCGTGGAAGTGCATTATTGTCGATGGAAACGTCCACGTCTGTGTTATCTGGAACTTGTGTGTTGATTGGCGACAGAGATTAAACAGAACTATTTTATGAGAGGTCACACAGAAAGCTGTAGCCAAATTTATTCAAAAGTTTATCACGACTATTACTGCTTTACAACATACTTCAGCATTGATATATATATATTCCTTAATGCTTTACACCTCGTCGGCGTCTACATCATTAGAGGTAGGGAAGGACTGGGGGAAAGGAATGGGAAGGTATCCGGGAATGACCTTTTGAAGGAACCTTCTCGTCTTTCGCATGGACTGATTAGGAAAACCATGGAAAACCCAAATCTCGAAAACTGGACAGGGATTCGAAAGTGCTTCTTTCATGAAGTAAAAAGATGAATAAAATGTTATTTGACTGTCACACCCCAAAATTCCTCTAATGTACGAGAATAAGCAAGGAATATGGAGGGATGGTTGTTACTTTGGTTTTGTTATTTGGGTGATAGTAGAACTTGTAGCAATAACAGTTCTTAAAAACCGTTAATTTTTCCATATATGTCATTTTTATTTAAATAAGATCCTATATACAGTTGAAATGAGTCCAGTAATGATAGTGTCAGAAAATTCCAAATCCTAACAACACAGCGTTATGTTTACGGTATGGCAAATAGATGTGTTAGCCAGCTAAAAGTATCTTCGTGGCATCTTAGATTCCTAGTCTCGTTTCTTGCCAAACAGTACGGGATGTTCGACTTTTTTACAAAAAATGTCTGATGTACAGTTTGAGCTCTATGATGTTTTAAATAGTGATCTGCCTGATGTATCGTCATACTTAAGCCTATGTATACATCATTTCTTTATGTCTTGTATTATTCTACTTGTATTATGCTACTCCAAGCATCGAATTGGATTTTAGTTGAATAAATATAACATAGTAACCGGGCAGGTTCAGGACTGAGATTATTTTAAGATAATTACTTTGTGTTTCAATTAATGTTGCTACCTGTATAACAGCATCTGTCAGCTATACGTAATTGTAAGTAGGTCATAGTACCAGTTAACTTCTTTAGTGTAAAAGTGTTTTGCCGTTCATATCAGAAAGTCCTATATTTGAAACATTGCACATGGTAATTAAGAAACATGTTTCTCATTACCTAGTTAGTTCTAGCTATAACTATTAGTCAAACCAGCGATTAAGGAAAAGCTTGAATAATTATTAATTGCCTGTTGTTTGGAACGGAATAAATGTTAGCACCTGTAGTGTGACGCAATGCGTACCCTACATATTATAGTATTTAATTTAAAGGTGAAGGGATATTCAAAACTCGTAGTATCAGAATGCTGCAGCGATGCTGCAGATTTCGTCTCCCAGGTATACGTGCAGCTTGACAAGGGATAAATGAGCGGATGTGTTGTCCGTATCTCCCCTCACACGTAGGCACCAAGGTGGCGCAAAGCAGATAATCCCAACTAAAAGCGTCCTTTAGAGGATCATGGCAGAATGTTTATGTTTTGTAGAAAATGTCTCGCTATCCAAATGTGCCACCCACAACAACAGGCACTTAGCTTAATAAGGGAGCGTTGGAGATGGGTATATTACTGTCAATCTTAGAAAGAAATAGGAGTTAAAGAGAAAGGGAAGTCAGTTAACGTCATCAATGGTCTTAGCAATTAAAAATCAAGGGACTTTTGAAGCGTGTGACATATAAACGATTTGCTGAGTGTTTTCTCCAATAGAAGACTTTGTTAATAAATGTTACTATTTTTTGTCAACAATTCTTTTCACAAGTGGGAGTAACGCTTGGAAGTGGTAGAAGATAGACACCACCACACTTGCTGCTGGAGACACCGTGCCGTTTCATGGAGGAAGCACCGAGATAACTTCGAATTACGATTGACGGAGTCGCGTTATTTTACGCTGGTTCCTTGTTCTGCGGCGGACGCGAAAGCTGCCTGCTTCTCGCGATCAATATGCTGAGGACCACCTTTAGTCTTGGTATTAGATACAAATCATTCTGTCGACTGAGTATTTATTGAGGTATACATCTGATACCACGCAGTGTACAAGAGTGCTCATCTCTTCAAATGTCTAGTGCAACTGTAGATAAAGACAATTTCTACCGGCTCATTTTTCAACGTCTTTTGTTCCAATACTTCTCTGTCCTGTAACGCCCTGTGCAAAGCAATTTCCGTGATAAGGGACATGTTTTGTCGAAGTCCGGACCCTGACTTAATTCGTGTGCTTTGGAAAAAAACGATTAAGCTGTATTTTACCTTGTATCTTGTTTCATATGTCTCATTGTTATGTAATGAATGAACTTCAGTTGCTAAATTCAGTAATTTGGTGATTATTCTTGTCCTCTATTTGCCAGAAAATTTTGTATGTTGAAACGAATAGACCGATTAATGTAGGGCGGTGGTGTTTCCATGTCAAATACTTTCTGGATGTTTATATCGTTAAAAGTTAAATACACCACGTTCATGCTAACATACACATTAATTACTGTAAAAATTGCCAGATCATGACATTTTTAGATTTCGTAAATGATTTCAAATTAAATAGTCACCCTAATCATCAAATAATAAATTACCAAAATTAAAACCATCATTACCTATTAATTACTTAAAGTAAATAAACGTTCCCAATCACATTCCTACCTCACACTGAAACCACGGTTTACATAATTGTTCATCTTAATCTGAATACCGATCTCTGAGATTATTCCATATGATGAGTTACAATAAATACAATCTTTGGAGCTGTCGAATACATATATAAAATACAATTACTCCAAAACTCTTTCTGACCACTGATTACATGTTAGAAGTGATCAGAATTTGAATACTCTATAACTACGTCGTCAGTAATGAGACTGCGATCTGGCAGCCTGCGTGTCACATGCACTCCTAAATGCGTAAACGTTCTAGCAGGGTTGCCAACCGACTCCAATTAGCATTCAGTCCTCGTTCCGCAAAAGCGTTGAGCAGGCGTCCGGACGTAAAAAGTGAAACAGCGCGCCGTGGCGTCGCCATGGAAACGCACGCTCCCCTTCGCGTCTCTGCAAAAGCTCGACTCGGTGATCGGCCTGTGTTCCCAGAATTTTCCTTCTGCGTTAAATTTGTACTTCAGTTAATTCTGTTATATACTAATTATCTGTTATAATTTTAATTTATTTTACTTTGTGTAAGCCGCAAGTTACTTAGTTGGTAAAACTTGTTGAGTAATGATTTTCTTTCTCAAATACACTATATGGCACTGAAAAGGTATAGTAGAATTTCTGTGTTTTACTGCATAACCATAATTACGAAATAAGCAATTTCGTTTAAAATAGACGGTGGATTTGTGAATAGAAAACAAGCTCCAACGAATACGTATCGCTTAGCTTAAAGGATTAAAAGCAAGGAAATTAAGCAACACCAAACGAATTAAAAGCCAAAAAAGAAGCAATGGTAGTGCACGATAATTACTTTGCTTCAGTTGCTTGTTCATATAAAATAATTGTCCTGATATTAGGAATAAAATCTTAATGTACTCATATACGAGGCGCGTCCAGAAAGTAAGTTCCGTTTGGTAATGAAATGAAACTGTACACAGATACAGAAGAAATTTATATTGCACAAAATTTACAACTCTTAAACTACTTTTCCAAATAACTGCCGAAATTTTGCAGGCATTTGTCATAGCGTGGCACCAGGTTTTGTATACCTTCTTCATAGAAATCTGCCGCCTGTGTCTTCAACCAGTTGGAAACAGTTTCTTTCAGCTCGTCGTCATTGGTGAAGTGATGACCGCCAAGGAAAGACTTGAGATGTAAGAACAGATGAAAGTCTTCCCAGTTCTTCTGTAACCAAAGGTGGACGCCCACTTCGTTCTTCATCGTGCACATCACTACGCCCGCCATTGAACTGTCGGACCCATCTTCTCACTATCGAATCACTCATCGCATTTGGTCCGTAAACATCGCAAATTTGCCGATAAATTTCACTAGGTTTCACTTTCCTCGCATTCAGAAACCGAATCACAGACCTGATTTCACAGGCGGCGGGATTTTCAATCAACGCCGACTTTGCAAACAAGCACAACAAAGCGTACGTAACTGACAGCGATCTCCAAATGGCGGACGTTCTTCCCCTCGATACACATCGTCTACAGCACATGTGCGGAACTGCAATCGCAGCGCTGCAGCGGAGATAAATTGAAACGGAATTTCCTTTCTGGACGCGCTTCGTAGAATATGTGACAATTATTAAATTTTTCATCAGTTTGGGTGTGAGAAGAAAAACACAATTATACAACAGTATCGTTCTGTTCACTTTTATTACGTTTTTAATATTACAACACAAATTATGAGTGAAACGATTTTTTTTAAAATACAGTTAAGCTAAAATTATGATTTTATGTGTTACAATTCAACCTACAATAATAACGATAAAATTATGTTTTCCTTCAAAGTTAATAAGTTATAACACTAACTAGAAAGACAAGTGTTTATTTTAAATTCTGTTTGGAAAAGAGGAAATAACAGACGAATGAAACTAATCATACCATAAATAACTCAAATAAAAAAATGGATTGGTTAGAGATTTAGAAAATTTCTAGTAATTCGTCAGCAAGCAGCAATAATAAAACCATATCATATTTAAATAGGTACAAATTAGAATCACTGTAGTTCGCACAGATGGTTTTTAATAGTGAAGCTACAGTATATAATGCTCATATGCTTATTCCAAATAATCGTCTCACGAAAAAATAAAAAATTTAATATGCAAGGTCTTGTGATATTTTTATCAATCATAATAATAACAGCCATATAAGCGTGTATCTTCATTTTGGCTCATACTGAACGTTATCGTCACCGTGGGTTATAGATGCATAGCATCCACTTGTTTGAATAAGAGCAATTGTCAAATTTTACTAATGTAAACTGTCATTTATCAGGCCTGTGTGATTTAGACTTTAGCATATTTATCTAATTTCTTTTAACTTACAATAAATACATATCCATTATGATTTTTATTTGAAAATAATTTCGTGAACTTTCTTGGCCCTGACAATTGAATTTTAATGCTGCTTTCAATTTTCCATAATACTCATTTATTTCCTTGTATTTAGTATTTTTGTGAGACTTATTAGACTAATTACATTCTCATAATACATCCAATATAATACTCATTTTAAATCCATTTGGAATCTTCTGGCGCTTTGAGGAAGCTAGTGAAGATGACAAGTGCTCACAACACATTCTGCAACAATTAAAGTAGAAAAGCTGCATTGAGTTTATGACTTACTCTGAGAACAAATTGCAAGTGACAAAACCGTTACTTTCTAAATTACTCGGTTAAATAGTTATTACAATATTAGCCAAGCGTCTGCTCAGAACACATTTACTCCCTGCAAGTGGGATTTAATACAGCATGTAACAGCATAAACGCAATGTTCTGCATTTCTTCTGGCCTTTCCGAAGCAGTCATCTGTCTGTGGTATGATGGAGAGCCGCATAAATCTAACACTCCACAGAAAATCAGAACATTTGAAAGACAATGATGATTAAATCTTTCTTAATGTCCGTTGCTATGTGAGACTGAGTTCTGCTGACACTAATCTTGGAGATATTACTGACTGGTGCCTATGAGCAAGTGTTTTTTATTTATTTACTTCTACTCGTCATTTGAGTAAGACTTAAATTGGCACTCAGCTTAAATTTGTTGGTTCCAGTCCTGTTTGAAACAGAACAGGTTCATCTGGCCATAACTGATTCGGTGATCTCTCTGCACGCAAATAGAGGTTGGCGTTTCCTGTATTGGATGGAGACTAATACGGATCGTGGTTTGTGAAGGCTAGTAGTCTAGCCTCATTTTCGAGAGGATTCGGGTTCGAATCCTCGTCCAGCCATCTAAATTTGGGTTTTCCATGGTTTCTCCAAATTAATCCAAGCAAATGCTGCTATGGAATCTCGACGTCTACGAGTCATAATGCCAGAAAAAAAATATCAAAAATAATACTATAACTCAAGATCCACTTGACGTCTTCCTTAAGGTTAGATCTTAACCAGATTTCACCTTTCAGATGCTTTTCCTGTCAAACGTAGAAGAAATAATACACTGATATTAACACTTGTAATTTTCACATTCAATTACATGAACTACTAATAATCATATGTTTGTTATACTAGTTTTGAAACGATTGCCGTTAGAGTTTGACACCTGCCTTAGGAAAGATCACTTTTCTACTGGCATTTTATTTTATTTAATTTTTTCGTTGGGTTTAAATCCTCATCAACGTTGAGGTTAGTAGAGGGGAGGGAAAAGAGCGAGGATTAGGAACGGAAAGGAATTCGGTCATGGCCTTCTGAAGGAGCCATCCCGGCCTTCGTCCATAGTGATTTTGGGAAAGTACGGAAAACCAAAATCTGAATGGCCGGACGGGTATTTGAACCTGCGTTATCCTGAATGCCGGGCTCGAGATTAGCACTCAACCACTGGGCTCGACGTTTTCAGTTCGGTATAGAAAGTACTGAATATATAACATAACTAACTGCGAAAATCACTGTCATTCAATGTAGATCCACTTGTTAATTTTGTATCAGCATGCATCCACCTTGCAACCTGCCAGCATAGACTAGCATTGCTCAGAACTGGTTACGACGAGCCAGCTTCCGGGGTGACGGTCGAACATAGCATTGTTGCCAAGCGACGACTAACAAAGCCTCATTGTCTGGCCTTCATGACACAATGGCTTTTTAAATGCAATTATTTCGTGTGGCCCGTCTGCAGCCTACGTCGCCACCCCCACCCTGCGCCATTTTTTTTATTGTCGTCGCTGTTGTTCTGGCGTTTGTTCGCACCACTGTGGGGGAGGCGCCTTTGTCCCCTCTCACTCTGCCAACTGCTAAATGAGGGCTGTGCTTTGCGCGCCAAGCACTTTGTGCAAACTCTCCACCCGCTTACCACAGAGCAAACACTTTGCAGTGGTGCATGTTGCGCTACCTATAAATTGGAACAAACCACTGAACGATTGGTACTTGATATCAAAGCTAGAAGCTTTAGGGATTAAAGGCCCTGCAGACGAGATTATTGGTATCGGGTATACGTTTACAACAGTGGTAAACATATGCTGTCCGCTGCACTATCAAGATGGAAGCAACAGGTAACCTCCATGAATTAATTTTCTTAAGCTGTGTATTAATTAATAGCGTCTTGGACGTAGGATTCGATAATATGACGGTGGGTATAATATAGTGTAGTTCATTACTTTTGGAATGAAATATTCAAAATTAACTCGTCTTTGTTTTTCCTTTCACCTTATAAAAGTCTAGTCAGCTACAGACAGCGTCAATGAATGAAACCAAAGAAATCAATCCTAGTTTTCGGTGGAAGAGTTGTACAGATAAACCACGGGACACTATTTGTCACTGTCTTCAAGGTTTATTAGGAGAACGTTAACAGAGTTGCATAAGGAATGAAGCTTTTCTTGTAGTTGAGATTTAATATAATATTCTCGGGTGATTAGCCCAGTTAACGCGGTGTTTGTACATAATATTTCTGCAATAAAATGCACTGTCATCGTGTTCTGGTGAATCGAATGGCCAGGGTACCCGTTTTTGGTCATAATGTCCCACATGTTGGATCTATCGACACTATCAAACGCTTTTTTAATGTCAATTAAAGCTATATGAGTTTCCATATTTACTTCACGTCTCTTTTCTAGAATTCTCTGAATGCTAAAGATGTTGTCATTGCATGACCGTCCCTTCTTGAACTCTGCCTGTTCCTCTGCTATAATCTTCAGTATGCCATTTATTATTTTTGCAAATATCTTATAGATATCATTAGTTAGACTAATGCTTCTTTAATTTTTACATTCATTCCTCTGTCCACTTTTAAAAATAGAAACAACCTTTGTCGTTTTCCATATAATTGGTATTTTGAGCTATTTCAGCACTTATTATATAGATATGATATTCTAAATTCACACAGAGGGCCTGCATATTTTAATAATTCCATGTTGATACCATAAGGGCCACAAGCTTTCCTATTTTTCATATATCTCAACACCAGCTGGAATTCTTGTAAGGATATAGGATCTACCTTGTTATTATACTGAAGTTCTCTCTCTTGAGAATATGGGATTCTCTGTGTGCTACAGGTTCCTATAGTACTCCTCCCATTGATGTTCTCTAACAAACTATATACATACATATATTTTTTTGTCTAAATGTCTTAGTTATTTTTATGCAAAGTTTTGTTTTCCATGTATGTTATTTTCTATACAAGCTAGAAATCTGATCCATGAATCTCAATGTTCAGATCTTATTACCTTTTTCGCATTATTTATTTTTTATGTATTCTTCTTTTGCTTCTTGAGTTTTACTTCGAAGTAATTTATTATACTGTATACTGTATCTTTATCGCATTCGCTATGCATTAATTCCATATTCGCAATCCCTTCCTGTTTCTGTACTTCTTTTTCTTACCTATAGCTTCATAAACTGCCCTCTCAATACATTTATTTACATTCTTATCAATATCATCCACCGTTGATAACATTAAAAGCAACTGTTGTAAATGATATTGTCTTTTAATACTTCCCTGTTCCAGTGAGTACACTTTAAAAACTTCTTAGCGACCACTAATTAGTGTTGTGAGTAGACATCACTTCCTCGGTGAATGTGAACATTCTCTCTTTGGTTACAAATTTTATATATATAAAAAAAGTCTCAAATTGTAGAAATTCCTCCCTTTTTAAGTCGCCACATACCATGACATGATTTCTTTTATTTTTTTACTCAGCTGGTGTTGAGGCTCATTATAAAATATCTTTTTTTTTTCTTCCTCGGGGGCATATACGCCAATTAATATTAAGTGTCCTCTATCTATTTTAAACTTGCAAGTCACTATTCTTAAATTTATGAGCAAATATTCTATTATATTGTTTTCCCATTTTTTATTGATCAGTATTGCCACCCCACCACTAGCACGTCTATTCGGGGTATTCCACAGTGTATCATAGTGTAATGCCTCAGATCTTTTGTTCCTTTTAATTTTTCCTTAGTTTCAGTAATGACAGCCATATTGCTTCCTTTCTTATTTAGTATGTTTTCCATTTCCCCTAACATTCCAAGTAACTAATTTTATTATTCGATCCACAATACCGAACTGCTTGTCCTTGAAATGCATAAGTCGTTCCCGTGGTCCGCCCAGTTGTCCATCGTGAAGAGAGCCAGTAATATATCAATCCCCTGAGCGCGTTACGAGCACTGCTCAGGTTAAGATTGGTGTTGTGGATGCCGAATTAAAACGTCCAAGCCAGCTAAGTAATATTCCGGATTACCGTACCCTAGGCGGATTGTCTTTGCGGGATTGAGAGCTCCACCTACCATTAATTTTATGTCAGCGTTCCTTTCCCTGAGACTGAAGTACCAGCTTTATGGCGCCGAAAATTCGCAATCGTCCTCTCTCTCAGTTACTCTAAGATTAAACCCCACAGCATCCAGAGCTACCACAAGGAGGTTTGATATAGGATTTGCCGGTTCTATCCCATTATAGGAGGAAATTTCCTGGTATTTAATGGGACATTCCAATAGGCATAAATAGGCTCCGCCAGGGCCCTAACCAGTCCTTCGAGTTCAGAAATATGTATGGTAAAGAAAAAGGTCAATGATAAGCAGTGGATTTTTTTTAGTTTTGGCTTTACGCCTCGTCGACGTCGAGGTCATTAGAGGCGGGATGGAACTGGGGACAAGGAACGGAAAGGAATTCGGCAATGGCCTCTTGAAGGAATCATCCTAGCATTCGCCTGGAGTGATTTGGGGAATCCATGAAAAACCCAAATCTGTATGCTGTGGTGTGACAGCGTCACCCACAATGAATATAATTAAATTATTATTAATTATATTCATAATTTTTTTATTATTATATTCAAATTTATTAATTATTTAGTCTTGCAACGTGTAATTAATTGTAAATAATGAGGGTTGTCTGGATAGGTTAAATGTATGTTTAAAACCAGGGCGGCCAAAGGTATATTTTATTGTAAATCAATTTTTCTGTAAACGCATGGCTCAGAAGGGTTGAATATCGAAGGCTAGAAACTGCCATTTCGGCGGTTGAGAGAGGAACAATGGAGCAGGCGAGGCGACTCGATGGCGCCGGGACAGCCCGGCTTGAGTCCCGTTCGAAATCGGGCGGTGACCTACCCCTACCCCGCTACTACCCCGAAGGCCACGTAGGAAACGCGCGAAGGAGACGGCGAATGCGACGCATGATATTAAACACGTGACGACGGAAATGTGTAGATAGCCAATCCTGAACATTTATTGGGGTCTACAATACTAATTCCGTGGAGTTCTTTTACATGTGGCGAGCAACTAGCCGAGGAAGAAGAAGGAGCCATTTTTAGAGATCACTTCTGTCCAAGACGAGCTGATGAACGGACGTGACTTGGGTCCAAGACGAGCTGGTGAATAGACGTGTCAGCCCGGCACGCTCTCTGATGATCATTGTGGTTGATCATTTCTTGCTTTGGGAAAGCGAGATGTCGAGTGGCATGCTTGCCATTATTTGGAAGTTATGCTAATAACGCGGGCGTAGCCGCTTATTTAGCTTCCATTGCTGCAGTGGCATTGTGTTTGTGTTTGTCGCTCACCATCACGGCGATGATTCTATGGTAATGTACCAGAAACGACGGTCACTATTCAGTGGATTTTAACAGACTTATGTGCCCTTAAGCGACGCCTGGGTTAAGACTCTGCTCCCGCCACTTAAATTCTGAGCTAGCTGAATTTATATTTCGATTCAATTTTTTTTTCTTAAGCATCTTGCTGTTTGTTAATTCAATTTTGATGCTTTTCATTCACTTTATACGGCGCCCCCTGGGATTTTCCTTTGTACAGTAAAATGTTAGCTTCAATTTGATGGCCTGTGTTGCCATGTTATTTCAATGTTAACTTTGCTGTTTTTTATTACTTGTTTGAAATATTTCATTCAGTTTTGTTTGCTTACTCCGGCGAATTGTAAACGTCGGGTATTGCTTGTTTTTGCTGATCTAATTGTGTTTAACGTAACGTTAATTACTACCCGACCTTGTAAGGCCATAAGACTCAATAAATGAGGTTTTATTTTGTGTCTGAAATTCATGGTTCTAGTTAGTAACCTATTAGATCCCCTTTTAAAATCATTATTATATGTATTGTTCAATTTTTCAGGAATTATTTAAGATTTCTAATAATTCCCCCCTCCCTTTTTTGGCAACTCACGTTTTCTTAACGATAGCCAGCAAATGGTCTCTTTACAATGCCCGGATGGGGATTCGAACCGTCGTCCTTCCGAATGCGAGGCCAGAGCGTTAACCGCTCACCCACCATGCTCGGTAAAAGCAATGAAAATAAATTTTCCGAGAAGTGAGAATAAAATCACAAAGTGGAAATAAGAAAGTCAGGAATATTTTCAATAAGAGCCCACAAAACAAAAACAAAAAACAAGAATCAAAATTACGGTAATTTGGGGATTTAAAGTGACTGTTAGTGGAGAAGATATGGATTTGGCAGGAGGTAGACTGAGAAGACAAATGGTTGAATGGAATTAAGATTTGATTCGGACGGATTAGTGAATAGACAGGTACATTTAATGTACTGCATGCTCCAAATGGATAAAAAAAAAACGCTGAAATTGAAAAATTAATTTCAATAATTTTAAACAGTATAATACTTGAAAAATCTTTACTTTAATTGTTTGTTATTTTTTTTTTTTTAATCTTACATTACATTGCATATAATGACTGCGAACTTGTAAAATCTCCAATCTAGACCGAGTGTGGTGGGAGAGCGGTAACGCTCTGTCTTTGCATTCAAAAGGAGGCCGGTTCGAATCCCCTTCCGGGAATCGAGATTTGGGTTTTTCATGGTTTCCCCAAATCCCTCCAAGCGAGTGCCAGGATGCTTCCTTCATGTGGCATGCACGAATTCCTTCCTGTTCCTTGTCCACAGTCCTTCCCCGTCTCTAATGACCTCGACGTCGACAAGGCGAAAAGTCACAACCAAAAAAAGAAAGAAATCACAGAGACAAATATTCTTTTATTCAAATATGGTTCTGTGTTGACAAAATAACTGAATATTTGTTCGCATGCAGCCTTGTTGCTTACAACTTCAAATAACTGAACGTCGGTATAGGTATATTCAGTCAATCTGATAGTTTTTAATGTTGGGTGAGGAAAGAGAGGTGTCGCAGACAATGAGCTGCGGAAGAAGCCCCCGCGTAACCGCGGCTCAAAGCGGGGCCCGCCTCAGCGCTCTGTTCAAATGTTTGTACAACTTGTTGCTCGTCGGCGCCACTCGCCAAACACAGCTTTGTGCTTGAAATGAGGGAGGCGGGGAGTGACTTGGTGGGCGACCAGCCTGCCGATCAAAGCCGAGTGGTTGCCGGTTCATGCAGAGTTGCGGCTTGTGAATGTCGATAGCGCCAAAATTCATAGATGTCGCACAGTGATTCAGGATTAAAATATGTTGGACATTCGAACTCAAGTCATAATCCAAAAAAAAATAAAATTCTTTTAATTTCTGATAAAAATGATTCATTCACATTTCAAAAAAAAAAAATATATATATATATTAGAAAAAATGTATTTCATTTTTTTCACGGCCCTGTATCAAAGTTAAGTAGGTCTATCCTACTTAATATTACGGTATTAATATTTCTTGTTTATCCTTTCAGCTTTGACTACAGGGCGCGAATGAAGTTCAGGATATATATATATATATATATATATATTGGAAATGTGAAGGATTAATTTTATCGAAAATTCAACATAACAATTACTGATCAGAATAGTAAATGCTATCTAAAGCAATTTTTGAATAGATATTTTGACTTAAGTTTAAATGTCCACTATAATTTAATTTTGAACATCACTCGCGCCCGTATTCAAAGCTGCAAGGATTAGCAAGACATTTTTATGTCGTAATGTTAAGTAGGATAGATACTTACGATTGCATAAGGTTTTTGATATGGGGTCGTAAAAAATGATTTTCGTCCATATTTGTTTGTTTCTAATATATATATATATATATCATCATCATTAGTATTCTGCCCTCGGGCAGGTTTTCACTTGGCTGCTCTCCATGATCTTCTATCTTCTGCCTTTCTCTTAAGAACCATGTAGTTGCCGTCTTCCTTGATGTTGTCTATAATTTGGTATCTCTTTCTTCCTCTTATTCTCCTCCCACAGACTAAATCTTCCAATGCGTCTTTTATCAGGCACTCCCCTCTCAACAAAGTGTCCCATCCAGATGCATATATATATATATATATATATATATATATATATATATATATATATATATATATGCATCTTTTGAAACTTGAAGGACCCATTTTTTATTAAATATTTCACATAACAATTTAGGACCAAAAAAATAGAGAACTAGGCAAGCAAATATGACCCAAAAGTAAATATAACACAAAGATAAAAATAAAATATTATCAAACATTTAAATTAAATATACATAAAAACATGCTAAATTACACATCATTTATTTTATCTAGCAGTGTCGCTTTCATGTAAACAGCATAAATTACTTCGGTGCATTCACTGCTCATTGTGAAATTAAATTTTGCATCGTTTCGTTGACATCACTTTAATTTCACATAATTTACAGAAAATAACTCTTTCGTCTGTACTAAAATACTCCTCTCAAAATTCCGTTACATAAATCCATAACTTTGCACTTTAAAAAAAAATTGTTTTCGGCATGGCGGTACTCACTGATCTACTGCATATTATGATGACTGAGGATTATTTTTTATAAAGTATTGGCGACAATCAGACATTGATTGACGCAGGCATGCTGCTACTGCATTGTCGAGACTAAAAGGCGAGCAGAACATTAACTTTTAGAGAATGACAATAATGCATAACTTCTTGGCAAGTTAATTCTGACCAATTCAGTACCAATTAGTTTTGTTTTCCCCCAATGTATAATAAGAGTACATTTGTGTGAATAATTCTCTTAGTATATTCTCATCTATAACTTCTAGTGATTTCCCGGCACTATTAAAAAATTACTCGATTTTACCCGAAATATGACTATAAATACTATCGTAATATGACCAAAACTAGGAAAATGGCCTGAATATGCATTTATATGCTATATAAAATAGTTTAAATACAATCAGAAACCTTCAGCTCAAAAAGAGGACAAGAAAAAAAAATATAACTTGTCTAAAGATCCGAACCCTTTTCATCACCTTAGCAAATGTTATTTAAAGCAATTTTTTTGGATCGATGTTATGACTTAACACTGTGCATCGGGCTGTGCTTATATTGTTTTTGTCTTCTACATCGTCTTGGATGGTAGAAAACATCCACATTTCTTTTCACCCAACGTAACATCATGGAGCTTCTACCAGGGAAACTCTTTCTGGTCTATCTAAGAAACGTCTGAGGTCTGAGAAATCACGCATTTCTCCAATCCCTTGTTATAACCGTCACAGAACAAAGGGTATAATACACTGACACAGAGACTACAAGACCTGCCATATCAACTAAGCCGTACATGCGCGTTTCAGTATTCTCATGAAAGTAGTGGTGCCAACATGCAACAACCTGTACTCTATCGCATGCTGTTCATATTATTTTGGCCATCCTCTGTGTCACCTAGTTTTAAATAAAAAATATTTCACAAAGTTACACCTTTAAATCTAATTTAACCAGTTCTTTGCATCTGTATAAAAAATTTGTATGCGTTGTTAATGTTACTATATGCTAAATGTGCCATTTCAATGCAACATAGATACAGCTGAAGCCTACTGGATAGCCCTCAGATCAAGAGATGTAAATAGTGATTTAGTAAAAAATAAACTGTATAGCATTCATGTATTGCTGGACGTTTTATAATAAACTAATTAACAAAAAAGTTTAAAACTATGCTATTACGTAAAATGTTTGAAACTCCAAAGGAAATAAAAGCAAAACCTATGTTCTTTACGTACTGCACTATGAAGGGGATACGAAATAGCTTCAAAAAATTGCATCAAGTGGAATTAACCAAATAAAAAATCATTCCACCAAGTAACGAAGGATAAATTTTTATATTACATGGATAAGTATAACACTGCCATATTCTGAAATACGGGAGCGAACACTTTGCATTTAAGATATGCTAATTTGAATTATTATCTACGACATATATCAACCTAGTACGAGAGTGAATTTCGTGTGGTAACCATAATAAACAGAATACATTCTAGTTACGCGCTATAAAGTAGTACCGTTGCTCCGGAATAACCCTGTAAATGCTGGTACTGACAGTGCTATCTTTAAGCATCGTCGTTCCCCATGGCCCCCTTTATTGGCCATCTCGCGCGCTTGACATAGTTGAGAACAGGGCGGCGCTGCTAATGGGCCCACGGTGCCTAATTTACCCTACAGCCGTAATCTTGTGTTTACACAGTCCACCCCGGCGGCTACCTTGCGGCAGCCAAACTCGCTTTGAAGTCTCCGCCACTTTGAGTTAGTGGCAGCTGCAGCGACTGGCTTTTCACCGAAGTGGGGCTCCACGCCGCAGATGGAATACTATTGTCCCGGTATGCAAATACTGGACGCTTTTTAAACCACGCAGAAATGCCACTGCGCTCCAATTCACTGTTTGTCAGGATCTCTTTACTTTTCACGGAAGTGGCACTGTGTGTGCGCTTATTTGGAACAGTGTGGCAGGAAAGAGGGAGAGCGAGATATGTAATATACGTAATGCTACCCAGACGACTTCAATTTTTGGCAGTATCAACAGTTCCAATTTTTAACACAGAGAGATAGACTACAAATGATTTTCTCTACGGTGTGAGGCAATAATTTAAAAGTACTTTTTTTTTTTACTAATGGCTTTACGCCTCGTCGACGTCGAGGTCATTAGAGGTGGGATGGGACTGGGGACGAGGAAGAAAAAATTCGGCCATGGCCTTTTGAAGGAAGCATCCCGGCATTCGCCTGGAGTGATGTGGGGAAACAATTGAAAACCCAAATCTGGTTGCCCGGACGGAGATTCAAACCGCCATCCTCCCGAATTCGAGGCCAGAGCGTTAAAATTTAGAGGAAGAATGCTTGACTTAGTAATCATGGATTTCTATGACATGTACATATGACGTAGCCTACCATACCCTCAGTTACATTTTCAAGGCCAAAAGGTTTCATAACATATCGAGAAGGAAGTAACTCCTGCGGCAAAACAGGGCATGGCCACCACGCTGACAAGGTTTACCCGACTACCACGTTGCACAATCGGGATCAGTCTAGGTATGTTTTATTTTTGCAGTGATGGCGATGTTTCGACGGGGGTAAATGTAAGAGTTCACGACTTCCCGTCACCAACATGCTATGTGGTGCGCGTCTGCTTTGCGCATTGGACGCGTCATCTACATGCTAATGTTAACAGTATATCTGTAGCTATAAATATGACGTGTTGCGCTTCGAAAGCAGTTAAAGAATAGATTATACTGGTATCTGATATATAAAAGTGAACTTTTTTTTTTTTTTTTTTGTTCTTCATACTAACACACAGTTTTTATCAGATTTTCTTGGCACTTTGCATCCTTTGCGTGCATATACTTTAAAACAAACAGATAAACATCGTTTACGTTTGATTTACAGAAACTTAAACCCTCATCTCCTTTCCTCCTCCCCTCCCCCCCACTCCCCCATCACCATATTTTCTGTTAACGTTCTTCAGTTTTTATTCGATTTTGATAGTAATTAGCGCACATATGCTTCAAACCAAGTTGGTCTTGTAGCGCACCGTTTAAGATGCTTGCTTCCGAAAGTTTCTCCCTGTGCCCTTAGGTTCAAATCGTGTGGTGCGCACAAATTTTTAGAAGTTTTATTTCATTATATGAGCTACGCCGCGACGTTCCTTGGTTCTGATTCCACGTTGATCTGTAGGCTCCTAAGGAAAGGAATTGGCCTTCCTACCTCTGGCACAATAGCTCGATACATCTCCTTCGGGAAGAATCGATCAACTGCGTGTTGCAGACTAAAATTTTTATTTTATGAAGTGAAAATTTCTTTAGACGCGTTGGTCGATTTATTAAGGGGTAAAATCTTATGTGTTCGCGTCATCGACATGCTAATGTTAACAGAAAATTTGTTGCGGGCTGGTGGCTGAGTGGTTAAGGTGTCTGGTGAACGAATGGTCTTCGGTTCGAATCCTTGTGTCGGCGTTGATGTTTATAGACTTTAACTCATCATTCACCACTGAAACCGATTGCTGTGTAATGTGAAGTACGACAGAATGCTTCCGTGATTCGGATTTGATGTTAAACTGTAGGTACCCTGTACCTGGTAAGACTGCCGGGTTAGGTTAAATCGGCCAAGACGGGGGCGGAACACTTAGCCAATATAAATGCTGTTTTGATGCTTTTTGAAATCATTTTTGTTCTATGTGCAATTAATTAATTTGACTGTAGTAGACTGCATACTCCGGCGGAAATTTTTTCGCACGTGTATCTTCCCCTCCCATACTGTCTCATTTTTGTTTTAAATTCTTTGATTGTAATTTCTTCACCCTCTACTTATACCGAAATTTAATTTTAAATTCTTCATAATATTTAAATTCGGAAGTCACTTGTTCACTTCTTTTTGAACATTAATTCGATTTTCTCACATTTTCAGACAGAATTATTAAGGTATGCTATACAATGTATATAGTTATGAGCACCAGAAATATTACACCCAACGGTTTCTCAGTATGTGTGCAATGACCTGTGTCTGTGGCCTAGAAGAATACTGGGTACGATCGCACTTCAGACAGTATACCTGGAAACGCTGGAGGATTTTCAGAAAGTGGTGCCACAATTTGGGTGTTTTCAGAACAAAGATTGGGCGAAACAAGACTGAAATTGTCTATTTTCATCCGTAGCTTAATTCCATATAGTGAGAGAGAGCCTTCTTAGTTACTCCATTTTGTATTTTTTTCCAAATCAAATAGAAGGAACCACTACCGGAAGCAAATACGTAAGGAATTACATTGGACACAAGCTCATTTCGTCTTTCCTACACTGTATCCAACAGATTTTTATAAAAATTTTCTCTAAAACTGCTATATCCATCTTACTCATAAACGCGTATATACTTATCATATCTTTGTGATTCAATTTTAGCAGATGCCACATATAAGGAAACTTTTAAACAGATAGCTTGAGAAAATTGGTAACAAATAAGATGTTGAAATTATTTAAATTGTTTAAATTTTCACAGCCGCAGTTTAATTTGCTCTTCGGATATAGATTGAACATGGTTAGTTGCTAGAAAAAAAGAAGCAAGAATTTAAATGATTTACTTCGATTGTAGTTTAAATAAGATTTTTCGCCCATCTGTTTTTTACAACCAATCTCTAAGGTGAATAAAACAACAGAAATGTTTTCATATTTATTTTATAACGAAATGATGAATGAACTACACCACGTACCTAATATTACTCTGAAAACTTCAGTTTAGTTTTAGACAACTGTTTATCAGTCACGGGATGAAGTTCAAACGCCGATAAACAGAATTGTTTTGTTGCTGTAACAGTTTATATTATCCTGCCAACTAAGCGTTTACAGAGTAAACAAACTTGTGCAACTTCTACCCGTGCAAGACCCATAATTCTAATTTTTTCAGCGTGTCGTCGCTCTCACTTATCTTTGAAAATGGCTGTCAAATACAATGCCTATTCTTTGTCTTATCTGAGGTATTCTTTCTTCTTTTCGGTCTTATTTTTAGATGCGATATTTCTTTGCATGCATACACTGTGATTTCTTTACGCTACTGTAAACACTGTTTCGTATCAAATCTGTTCATTATTTAGTAGTATATTAATTTCTACTTCTTTCGGTTTTTTTTTATTGCTTTCGGTAGTTTTAACAAAAATGAAACACTGATCTTCTATCTATTTAGCTTTTATACTTAAGTTCAAAATTAAGTGACAAATATAATTTTACACATAAAATTTTTTTGTCTCCACAACAGTTTTTTTTTTATTGTTTTACAATTACGGCTATGTAATTTTATATTTCACAAATACTGTGATTAGTGTTCTCTATGCCAAGGAGGATTCTGGCAACCGTATAGTTTATAGCAGTTGGCATATAGTGCTATATGTATTCTCTAGCTGCGTGTGCTATTTGCTATTCGTTATGAAGCTTGTATGAATACAATATAAATGCATTTGGTGAATTTACTTATGCACATTTGTGGTGTGGAAGTTGCGCCGTACAAAACACTGTAAACCAACTGCAGCTATCGATAATTTTTGTAAATGAATTTAACAGCTGTGACAATTACAGCTAACCACTGTGTGTTTACGTTCGGCACAATTTACATACGAATTTTCAGTACGTGACGTAATTTTCCGTTCATACTTGTTAGTCCCACTGACGATGACCGATGACTCCAGACTAGAACGATAATTACTTAAATCTCATAGAAAGATAGGAGTAACCTGTTAGCCACCGTTATAACATACAGATCTTATCATTGCTGCTCACATAAGAAAAATTTAATTTGCGGGCGAGGTCTGAATCATTATCAGGCAAGTAGGTCTTATATTTCTGGTCATTCGGATGTTTTTGATTATTTGAACCTTCTCTTAAAATTCTAAAAAGACTATTAAACATCTCCTTTACTAAGCTATTAATTATTTTCTGTCTGTTACAAAACATTTTATGTTAATCGTCTCCTTAATATAAATTCGCATGTATCCAACAAATGTTGAGAAATCGATCCAATATTCGTTCACTACTCTGCGCGATACTTGACGTTGATTTAAAACGTTCCATAAAAAAACCTTATTGATGTAGCTATTATATACTAAAAGTTTATAGTATTCTGATTAGTTGACAGACAATCTCATGTTTTTATTTACGCTGTTATCTAGATTCAGATCGTAAATAATTTGCACAGAATACTGCAATTAGATAGTTGTTTGAACTTAGCTACAGTTCCATTATTTAAAACTAGTTTAAGTTCGTGGCCGTTTTTTGCGTATCGTCACGGGTCTAAAAGAGTACCAGTTTTTGGAGTCAAAGATAATGACAGGTTGGCCTGACCCGAGCACATACAAACTTGACTGTGTTTCACCCTTGGGGTGAATAAAATCTCTTGAGTTTGAAAAACTCAGAAGTATTAATAGACGTAGGTGTTAAACATGGACAGGGACGATTGCGCTATCGTATAATTGTTTGAAAGCTCGTAGACTCCAACTTGCTGAAATATAAATTTGACTTCTATTTGACCCTTAAAGTTCATTCTGCAATATTTAAAGAATTCCTGTTTGTTTCTAGAGCGTCACGTTGTTTTCTACTGAAGCTGGGAATTCATAATGTAATCTTTGGTTTTAGTGTGTGTAATGGCCAGAGAACTATATATAGATTGCAGATTATTAAACAGTTGAGCAACTCCGAAGAAATGAATTGCCAGAATACTCGATTCGGTAGTATAATTGGTCTGATGTCCACTTTAAACAACCTAATAACTGACTTACAGCGAACATGTACAAAGACCATTAACGAAAGTGGTCAGTAAAATATGTAAAAAATAAACAAATCGTAATAAATAAACTTTGGTCAACCTAGGCCGGAATGAAAATTGGAATTTATGGTTTCAACAGACACCATGAGTAATATAAGTTTTTTATGTTGTTTTCATTAGCATTATGTTACTAAGCAGTTCCCAGTTTTTTCAGCCGTAAAGTTTATCGATATTGTTTTAACTATGAGTTGCTACGAAAAACAAACTTAATGAATGTATTATGACAATTAATTTGGTATGGACATATCCTCGAATTTCTTCTATTGATATTTCTGGCAGCTCTTAATTTGCTAGCAAAGCCTGACACATGACACCGGTTTCCAGCCAATAGCTATCGATGTGAGAGAGTGAGCTTAGGAAATTTTATAATAGATCTTTATTTTTTTTATTAATTTTATATAGCCTAAAACATTGAAGCTAAATCAGGCCCTACTTTTTTTTTTATTACATTCTGGTAGATATTTCGGGTACAATAGGACTACAAAAAAAAAAAAAATAAAAAATATCTTTATCAGCAAGATTTGGCAATATTTGCATAAAATTTTTATGCTGCTGGTTCTCTTGCCGCCGTCAATACACGATTCTACGCAACAAAAGTAGATAGCTGTAGCTATGCTATTAACACTTAGGTTACTTGGTTACAACATTACACACGACAGTCCCGTAACAAATTATCCCATATTGATGCGATTTTACAATCTATTTAATATCAACTATATATGCTGTCAGCCTCTCTGACTTTGTTCGTTGCCTCACCTATTCTTTCATTCAGCTGAGTTCGCTAAATAGGAATTCTGCACATTCATTTCTACAGAATACTTCCACACTATCCATTGATATTGTTTTACAAACACAGGTACATTGCTGCAGCAATGAACAAAAGTTATATATCATTTATATACAGTATTTACACCTACAAATTATCTTATGTTTACAAGTCTCAATACGTCGTTGCTACTCGATATACATACACTACATCCACTATTAATGATTTAAACCTAATGCCGGCTCCACAATTGTTACTATTTTTGCATTTGATATGCTCTTAAATCTTTGCCTTCTCACATTACTGTACAGTTCCAGTGTTGGGTGCTTGGAAATGTATTTTTCCGATAATTTGCTTCTCTAGTCGCTCTGGAATGCTTGAAATGACAGTGAGTAGCCATGAGAACATCTCCATTATCCGATGGTCAGCTAGTTTCCTCACACCCGTGGGTTTTGGGGAAATTCAGAGTAGGGAGTCATAAGTTATAGTGGCAACTAAAACTGGTTTCTTTATACATACACATTGTCTTGCTGGGTAGTATGTTGATTCAATTATATTGGCAATTACCGAACTGTCAAGTGGTTTTTTGGGTCAACGCTTAGTGGATGGCATGATTGGTATGTTGACTAAATGACCTGATAAATATTTCGTCTGATTGAAGCGTCTTCTTTCCTTCAAGATGTTCTTTTGTAGACTCGTAGTCTCTAGAGCCAGAATTCCAACACTACTGGTATTTTAGGTAGCTGACCCTATCGACCAGAGATGAATCAGCTCTCTAAAGTACTGAATGGTAAACGATACTTACTACGAAGCTGTTTATTAGACTAAAGAATGCACAAGTACTGTTAATAATCGTCCACGAAGAAAGCTCCAACTCGTCGCCAAAATGAAGTTACACCCCAATTAATTAATAGTGAATGGTTATCTATGTTTGCAGGATTGGAATAGTTGGACTGGCAGATTTTAAGTGATAGCAAGATGACGGTGAGTAGACATAGCAATTGTCAAATGTTTCGGGTAACAGCCAGCTAATACTTTCCAGGTTACCTCTTACTGACATAAATTGGAAGTGGATTGACATTGTTTGGCAATCAAGTGCTTACAAACCCGTGGCACGTTCCTTAGTGCACAAACATGTCGGTGCCACACTCAGCATGTTCACTAATGGTCCATTGCTAATTGAGCTTGAGGATCGAACTATTCCTTCAATTTACTTAATAACAATGGTCCTATTAAAAATCTTTGGCCCAGTTAAAACAGTAGAGCTATGGGAATTAAGATATAGTAAGGAAATATATCAGAACATAGAATCAATAAGAAAAAGGAGATCGCCTTGTATTTACTGGACATATCTATAGAATGGATTCACAAAAAATATAATTAAATTAAATTTGGTTAAAAAAAATCAACAACAAGCTGGATTTAAGAGGTCATGAAAGATCTGAAAAGCAATAAGATAGGAGGGAAGAAAATTATGAAAAGAGAGATTCTTAGAAAGATGGTATTAAATATGAAAGGATTCCAAGGCAGAAGGGGAAAATAAATACGGTCTGAAGTGGTCTGAGGAGAGAAGGAAGAAACGTAGTGAAAAGATGGAGGAATATTGGATTAAAGGGAAAAAAAATCAGAGGATGAAGAATTTAAATTGGCACCTGGTTCTATCAGGCATTATCGGAAAGAAGAAGAAGAATGGTCCGAAAATGCCCCTGGACAGAGCCCTGTGGGATAGCGGTTAAGGTTTGGACCTGACATTCGAAACATGGCCTAAATCATTTCATTTCTTTGTAGAACATTCTCCACTGCTTGTAATAACCTAAAGCAATTGTAAGTAATTCGCAAAATAACTTTCAATAGCAAGCGTATCTTTATATATAAAGATGAATGTATGTTTGTTTGTTTGTTTGTTGGTTTGTTTGTTGGTTTGTTTGTTCTTCATACAAATCCACAGTTTTCATCTGATCTCGATGAAACTTTGCACACTTATCCTTTGAAACAAGGAGAAAAATACTGTCTACATTTGGTTGAAAAATTATCTGTATAAATAACACATGTTGTCTCATAACTTCGAAATACGAAGATAGACAGACACGTTGGATGTGGATGTCTCCAGACCGTGTTTTCCCTGTAGTGAACTGGCAGCTCAATGGCTAAAGAGCTTGCTTACGAACGTCGTGGTCTCCGGTTCAAATCTCCGTAGAGGCTAAGATTTAAGAAAATTGTTTTTCAGTGTAAGAGTCAGGCCTGGGCCGTAGGTTATTTGGATTGAATGTTAAACTGTAGATATTATAAAGTTAGGGGTGCAATGCGAGGCAAATCGTAGGTAGTCTTGCAATTTTATAGGTGTACACTTTTTTACGTTATAATGATCCCTCAGGTGTTGTTCGCAGTCAGTGTGTGAGTGTGAACCACAGTAATACTAATATAAATAAGGGAAGTAATTCTGTGTGTTTGTGTTACGTTTTGACGACTATATCGTTGTTATGGAATTTTATAAGGAATGCTGTATGAAGGGCACAGGATATTTTTTCCAGTATGAGTAACAGTTGTAGTCACGAAAGTTTGAAATCTTATCGAATAGTGACAGAAATATGTTGGAAATTGATTGTCTTCAAGAGGCAGGTTCGACGGTAGAATGATATAGTGATAGCTTTCCTGTAATATTATGCCGACTCGATATTGGTTGGGACCAATCCTTCGTTACCAACAACTTTTTTATATTTAATTCTGGCAAAAAAAATTCTTAATCCACGCATACGAAGTCGCGGGTACGAGGCTAGTAATTTTATATTTGTGTCATCTACTGATTTAGATAAATCACTGAAGGCTGCTGCAATACACTTTAATAACCATACCAGTTAACCCTCAGTGTAAGGAAATCGTTTAATTTTCCACAATCTACGGTCGAACGTATTTACCAGTGTTCAATGTAACCATATTTCGTCAAATACCAGTACTAGCTGGAAGCCACTCTCATCACTGCTAAGCGATCCGTGACTGACTTGGGTTGTGCAACCACTTGGCGCGTTCCCGCGGACTCCTTGCTAACGCTATTTGCATAGCCTTTGTGGGAGGGAGATTTACCTCCGAGCGCCGCTTAGCCCCAGAGCTACGCACACGCACTACTGAGCAAACACGCACTCACACACACGCATGCACTTGCCGGTGGGCGCGAGGAGCAAACTTGCCTAGTTTATCTCGCGCCGAGGAGGTGGCTACGTGGGAGCTGTCTCGTTTAGGGGAAACTACGGGCTCAAGTTGGCAACACGCGACGTTTATGTTTATAACCCCGGCGCCAGCGGCGGGGAAGTGGCTGTCTTCCCTTTGCGCCATCCGTCTTCCTTAGTGCTGGGCCGTCTTGTACAACACCGATTTCACGGCTAAACTCGATGCTGCCGCTGATCCATAATACAGCAGTCCACACCTTCAGGTCCTTTACCTAACTAGTTATTCCATTCCTACCGAAGCACAACGTTCTTTCGGCTAAGTATTTAACGTTTTTTTTATATTTTGCTTGGGCTTTACGCCTCGTCGACAGCGACACCATTAGAGGCGGGATTGGATTACAGCAAGTAACGGGAAGGAATTCGGTCATGGCCTTTTCGAGGAAGAATCCCGGCATGTGCCTGGAGTGATTTGGGGAAACCATGGAAAATCCAAATCTGGATGCCCGGACGGGTATTCGAACCCGCGTGCTCCCGAATGCGAGGCCAGAAATTTAACCGTTCACCCACCTCGCTCGGTACGAAAATGTTATACGAATGTGAAGTCAGCACCTTCCTAACAAAAAATATCTTTTTCTTTCAGTGCATATTCATTGGGAGGCTTGGTGGCTCTGTGGCTGAGGTGTCTGTATATCAAAAGGTCCCCCGTTTGAATCCCAGTCTCCTCAGAGATTTTCATAGCCCTTGCTGTGTAAAACTACCGTGGTTCTAATTACACTTTAAGTTGTAAGTCCTCTTTACCTCATACGTAGGATAATCGGGTTAGGTTACTAGCCATTCTATCTACATTTCGAGGCTGAGTGTATCTCCTTCGGGAGATCCCAACCAATCTTCTGGTTAAATACAAAGCTTAGCTTAACATATTTATTAATACATTATGTGATTCGTGTCAAATTCGTGCCATATCTTGTAGATTCTCTGTTTTGTGCAATCCAGTTCACTGTTTTGTCTTGTACTACGAAGTTATTTTATTCGGCCTCCGCTTCTGCTTTTGACTTTCACTTCGAATTTAAGGTGTAAAGTCTTTTATATATACAACGCAACGTCGTTGCTCAGATTTATGCTAAATTTAATAATCATTTTAGTGCTTTTAATGTGTATTATTGCAATGAGCTTGAAGTATTTTCAAAATAGTTACCATGAATTGTTTAGATACTGTAAGCCGAACTTTTAATTCTCCAGTACAGTTGGTTATTAGGGAAACATAAAAAGTTTGAGGCAAATGAGGAGTTTTCAGGGATCGTGTTATAAACTTCATTGCACTTCCAAAACCATTTGAAATATGCAATTTGAATTTTTAACAGGGCTACTGGTATCATGTTATTGATAACAAAATGAAAATATGCTGCTGTGATATTTTAGTAGTTTATACACTTTTATTTGCATATAAGCAACAAAACATCGTAATTATGTACCAGTTTAAACTTATTTGGGATATTCTTGAGGTATTTATGGAATTCCGTCACGAAAAACGATTTTTTTTACTGGAAGAAACATTGCCTATATACATTGGCTGTATTCTTTTTGTCTGTATCTACGTGCTATAAGGCATTTTTTTCTGTATATTTTATAGCACAACTCAGGGAATGAAAACAGTTAAGTGCCAGCTGTTGCAACACATCCAAACATACATATATATATATAGTCGAGGAAATTTTACATGTTATGAAATATGGGCTACGTAAATTGAAGTGAAATCTTTTCTCCGCTCTACTTATTCATTGTAAGGGTATTTCGAAGGATACTATCGAATCATATTACTTTGATATACACTGCTCTCCATGTTAATTTCCACCAACACTAAAAACCACTGTTTTTTCCTTCTGATCTTTATTGTACCTATTATTAGAAGCTATCTCACTCCTGTCACTAGTCTTTCTCTATTTCTTATTTCTGTCGAAATGTATAGCTCAATTCTAACTAGGTTTCGGTAATCTACGTTCTTAATATACAGTATAATGGTGCCATTAATTCGTTTAAATGCCAAATGTTTCTACAGTATTTGGGAATAACCATCTGCAGGCGAATGTCGAAGTTTGATTGCTTATGTAACTTTCAGTAGCCGGCCAAAGACCGTAACAATCTCATGACCACGGCCTCCGGAAAAACAATAGATATCCAAAATCTGGAATGCTGTGAAGAAGAGAATTGGTGGAATCAAACAATATGTAATGTGGATTTCCGGACATGTGATCCTGAATGCCGGAGTTGCACAATAGAGCTCAACATAGGATGTCAACATAGGATGTGAACTATTAATTAATCGACTACATTTCAAACAATACTTTATCGAAAAGGTTTGTTCAGTGATAGAATCTCAGGGAAATAAAAAACAATGGAAGACGACATATTAGGGAGCGTCCATAAACCACGTAGCTCTAATCTGGCCTCTTGTGAACTCCCCCTACGATGCTGGACGGGGGTTTTGCCTTTACTCCCCCCATATCCCACATAGCACGTAGCTTTTTTCCTTTTGATTGCAGAAGACATTTTGTACTGTTTTATCTTGTTGTCGCGTGTTGACCGAGCTAGTAGCAACTTACCCACTGTGGGTCCGTTCCAGCGTCTACTTACTGCCAACTGAGGTACTTCAGGTTTCCAGCCGGCATCTGTAAGTTCCTAGCTGGGATCAAAGGCATGCACAGAGACTTAACTGGTCTAAAATTGGGACGTAGGTGCTCCTTGAATAATGTAAAGAATTGCGGTTACTTGATTTATTCGGCGAGAGCAGTTGTATGGTACAATTACAATCGACTGGTACATGAAATCAACATTCCTGGCATTAAGATGATGGACCATAGGATCCGATGTTGAGACAGAATGCGTTACAAGCCAGCAGAGGGAGGATTCTTGGAAAGATGCCCAAAATGGCTTGATTAGACAGTAACAGGTTCTCACCACTGAAAATCACATCGCGGACTGGGGCGAATCGTGCGCGCAAAGAGACGCCCTCGATTCCGGAAGGTGGGGAAAGCCTTCCTCTGATTGGCTGACAGTCACTACGAACACGCATGTGTATCACGTGCCCATAGTGTGTTAGCCTCATGTACTGGTTGTGCTGTACCGCGTTCCTACAGTAAAAACTGCCAGCCCAGTGACCTTGGCTCCGGTGTCGTGTACTACCGGTGTAACTTTCCTGCTACCGTGCTGGCTTGGAAGTACTCTGCCTTCATTATTACTAAACTCTATACTAACATCTATATAAAATCAGCTACCGCGACATTGTAAATTACATGCGGAGATAATTAAATGTAGGAAATATTCACATGCTGTGAGTTCTGTACCTCATTGTAACTGTGAAAAATGATATGAATGGAAAACTACGTGGTTTTCCTCGGAACCGCCTTCCTCCCCACGAAGCGCAGCGTAGCCTTCCAGCCAGCCTCCCTCCCTAGACCTAGCCACGTAGTTTATGGATGCTCCCTTAGCCTCACACAAACATACATCAGTTCGGCATCATTAAAAGGGATGATCGATCAGAGAAATTAAAAATAAGCCATCAGGTGGACTATATGGTTTCAGGTTACATCTTACGATCTGCGGGAAGTGAGTGGAACCTTGTAATCCGTGTAGCCCCGGGAGTTGGCAGCGGACAGAGAGGCCAATGAGATGCGTGGGCCATGTGGTTGGCTGGTGGGCGTGCCCCGTGTCTGCTGGCGACATCTGCTCGCACATGAATTCATAAATACCGGCCACCACGCCGCAGCATGTCGCTCGGCGGCTACAGCAGCGCCTCTGCCGGACGGCATGCATAATGAACTGGGCAGCAGGCTCCGGACGGCTCTTCCCGGGAGAGAAACCTCGCCTTCCGTGGCTAAGGAGTCGGATATGTATTCGTCCATCAGAACAGTAGATATTTACGTAATTCACTCATACATCTTACTACCAACACTCTCTTTACGTCGAAAAAAGAATATCACAGGAATTTCTTGGAGTATTCAAACATCTTTGGTACGTTTCAATGTACTGTGTACGCGTCATTTAGTAAAATGTTGGTGTTATGGTAACGCTGTGTGCTGGCGTTCGAAACAGCTGAGAAGAATCCCTTATTGTGTACCTATCAATTAGGTAAGGTGAAATGATGGGGGGGGGGGGATCTCACCAAGGGGGGGGGGGATCAAGAGAAATCTCATTTTACATCGTCTTTTTAATTCCTTCAAGAACAGTAGAGTTAAAAAAAAGGTTCCAAAACTTACTAGGTAGTCGGTACGTGGGGGGTCCCTCAAGATCTCACCTCACCATAGGGGAAAAAATGGGGGAGGCCTTTCTGAGCAGATCTCACGTAATTAATGGACACACCATCATCAACCACTCAGACTTCTATGACTAATTCTCGAAGAATTCCGTAATCATTCCTTAATAAATCCCTTGGCATATACAGAGCGGGGCGGTGTAACGGTTAGCGTTCTCGCCTCGCATTCGGGAGGACGGCGGTTCGAATTCCCGTCCGGGCATCCAGATTTGGGTTTTCCATGGTTTCCCCAAATCACTCCAGGCAAATGCCGGGATGCTTCCTTCAAAAAGGCCATGGCCGAATTCCTTCCCATTTCTTGCCCCCATCCTTGCCAAAAAAAAAACTTGGCATATGTCTTTACGTTTCTTTGCTGCGAGCTCTAACCGTCAAATCCACGGCGGGGAAAAAGGTCAATTGAGAACAGCAGAAATAAAAGGGTCCTCAGTTCCATCTGTAAGTCGTTGGGTTAGGAAACTTTGATACTGTTTCGTGGCAACGCAAGGTAGATCCAATGATTTCGTTTGCATAATATGCCACAGTGGGGACAACACTTCGAGACGTCTCCTTCAAAAACCAATATTCTACGACCATCCACCCTTAAGGTAAAAGTTTTCCGATCATTAAATGACGTAGTTATTCGAAGGATATAGGAACATGTGCCTTGAAAGTATCAGCCGGATTGTTACAACTGTTGACATTGACTTTGTTAACACTCGCATTATTGTTGAAAATGGTGGAAGGGTAAAAACTAATTTTCCTACTAGCGTGTTTCAAAATTTTGTTACCTCGTAGTAGTTCTCACTTCTCTTACTATAACCAACTTGGATATTACTGTTATAAATTTACACAGAAAATCTGGCGACCTTAATATGGAGTGAAGCATGCAGTGGTTTGAAAATAATGACTCAGAGAAATGATAAGAGTGTTTCTGTAGGAGTATAAAACAATATTGCGTACAATAGAAATGCAGAAGATGATAGTAAACTCTGTATTTCCAATGTTTTTACACAATTCAGCTGTTGACACGGTTGATTCGATGAAGTATCTGGGGGTGATAGTACAAAGCAACATGAAATGGGACATGCACATAAATTCCGTCGTAGGCAAGGCTAATTCTAAATTACAATTCATAGGTCGTATTTTGAGGAATTGTGATGCTCATACAAAGGAGATAGCGTATAAAACAGTAGTGCCTCCGCATCTGGATTACTGTTGTGGAGTTTTGGATCCGTATCGCAAGGTTCTGATTGACTCAGTTGAGAGGGTGCAGAGGAGAGCCGCTAGATTCGTGACTTGTTGTTACAGCCCTTATGAAAGCGTCACAGATTGGACTGGGATAGTTTGGAAGACAGACGACGTAGCTTGCGTTCGAATTTATAGGAGAACACGCGAAAAAATTTATAAATTTATTTACCGAGCGTGGTGGTGTAACGGCTAGCGTTCTGGCCACGCATTCGGGAGGACGGCGGTTCGAATCCCCGTCCGGGCATCCAGATTTGGGTTTTCCATGGTTTCCCAAATCACTCCAGGCTAATTCTGGGATGCTTCCTTCAAAAGGCCATGGCCGAATTCCTTCCCATTCCTTGCCCCCATCCATTCCCGTCTCTAAAGACCTCGCTATTAGAGAGACGTTAAGCAAATATAGATATATAAAAAAAATTAAATTTCGAGTGCAATGAAATACTTCTTTCGCCAACCTATTTAGGTCGCAATGACCGGAGGGATAAGATTAGAGAAATAAGTTGCCGTACTGATACTTTTATGTATTCCTTCTTTCCTCGCACTATTCAGGATTGGAATGCACGCGTTTAGGATTGGTGCTTAGCATCCTCTGCCACCAACAATGTTTGTGATTTGCAGAGTATAGATGTAGATATAGAATACTGAAGCTTACTTATAGATGTTCCTTGCATTAGAATATAAAATTATCGGCAAATATAGTGGTGTATGCGATTTTGTAAATACTGTATTGTTTTTATAACTATTAGATTTATTCATCCACTTGTTCACAAACTAATTTATTTTGAATTTACTTTAAATAAAAAACTATTAGAAAACAGAAGCAATTTTTCTTAATTTGAGATGTTAAACACATGTTTTGATAAAGAGGTTATGCTGCAGATGTTGTAATTTTTTACATGCAAAAGAATGTAAATTAGTCATATGAAAAACATTAAAACAAAATTTAAGGCAATGTTTTTGCAGGAATTACATATAAGGTTTTCCGGCCTTATGAGTTCTCGTGGTCGTGAAAAAATGTTACTGGTATTCCATAATGTTATTAAAACATTATTTAACTTCTACACGACAATCTTATGTAAATCAACGTTACAATCTGTGACAAAAAACCACGAAAAACCTCTTTTTCGTTAAAGAAGATGTAGACATTCTATCTAATCTAAATGAGTGAATCACAATAATGTTTTTCTTTGAAAAAATGTTTGCTTCAAAAATTTGCTTTTATGCGCATTTTTTTTATTTTGTCAACATTTTCAGTGTTTTCCCTACGTATCTATACATGTACCATCAACAGCTAAATAATCATGATAACGATTCTATGTTATGGCATCTTCAT
Source organism: Vandiemenella viatica (assembly GCA_031002005.1). Taxonomy (NCBI): domain Eukaryota; kingdom Metazoa; phylum Arthropoda; class Insecta; order Orthoptera; family Morabidae; genus Vandiemenella; species Vandiemenella viatica. Next base: position 89,242,970 of record JARYHS010009186.1, read on the forward strand.
TGCATCAATAACAAATTCGCTGCAAATATCTGAAATTTGCAACAGAGTTTTAAATTAAACCATTTACAATACTACAAGATATCTGGGTGTTTAAATTAGAAACTATGAGCAAAAGATTTATGTTTAATAGTTAAAGACAACTGGTATCGATTTAACGAATTCATATTAAGTAATAGGCAATTCTCAATGACATTACAGTAAACATTTTACTGTTAAGAAAGTGAAAAGTATGATAGTCATGTGTAGGGTGTAAGTTACTGCAATTTTCCATTACATTTACTAATCTCTGCTAAAAAAATAGCAATACAAAATCCTTAGCACGTACTTCTGTTGTAATGGTTCTTAAACTGAGATAAAAGAATTGAAAATCTAACAACACCTAAAACATTTTGATGATAAGTGTTCTGTGAAATTTCTAATATGGGTGTATATTACACCCGTAGAGAAACTGTCTCATATGGGCAAACAAGAGGAAACCATAACATCAAACGTCTTCAAAGGCACAAAATACGATGCATCTCTGTGTAACTAGGAACGTAAGGTTAGTTGAAATTCTTATGTACCGTATATGAGCCATAAAATCAAAACCAAAGGTAATTGTGTTATCAAATTTCTTTAAGTTACAAATATCGCTCATACGTTCATTTTTAGATCACTTATTGCTACGTTAGGTTTTAAATTTTGTCCTACCTGAACTCAATGAAGATCAAACGTTAGGTGTTCCATTAACATTTTTGAAAACATCCATGGTGAAAAAAACTTCCGAGTTACTTCTACTGCGAAGAAAGTCGATGCTGAATGACATGTGGTAGCGAACGGTGCCGAATGATTGGCCATCTTCAATTCCTGGGTTGCAGAAGGCCTATACATCAGGCGTAGCTGTTGAAACGACGAGGTCGCAGTAACGCGTTGCAGGAGTTGGAGAGAGTGAACGAAACGTTGCTAGGAGACCTGACTAATGAAAGAGCTCTTTCCGCGTCATGAGCAAGCATCCTTCTCGGAACGCGTTGCTTGCTCATTCCGTTTCAGCTACGGAGAGCTGTGTGTGTTTTGCAGGCGGCTCATCTCGGTTCGTTTGCACCAAAGTGGTTGTAGAGCAGGAGGAGAGTCCTCAGGAAGTCCTCCTCTTACTCTCCTGCTTCCTGTTACCATCCAAGAGTACCACACGCTGCTGTTATTTACCTTAGGAAATGTCTTCGAAATTAGATGGATTATATCGCATTATCATAAAGGCAAACTGATTCAGTTTCTTACAATTTATGGTTCGACGACGAATAACAGAAAATTAAATTAATTAGAAGAACATCCCATTGATTGTTTCCTCAGTTACAGGTAATACAATTGGGTTAATAGCGCCAGTGAAATTGATTTTAGTCCGCTTTGGCTTTCAGATACATTTATCTCCTTTCACTTTAAAGGTCGAACAGACCTAATTATATGACTTCTGAACCACATATTTATCTTAATCCAACATCGAGGTCGCAAACTATTTTATCGATATGAACTCTCTAAAATAATTACGCTGTTATCCCTAAGGTAACTTAATCTTATAATCATAAATTATGGATCAAAACATTCATCAATGTTTATATAATAGAAAGTTTGTTTATTTTCTATGTCACCCCAACAAAATAAATAATATTTTTATTTAAAAATAAACTAACAAAATAAATGATAATTATTATAAAGCTCTATAGGGTCGTATCGTCCTAGAAAAAAATTTAAGCCTTTTAACTTAATAGTTAAATTCAATTAATTAATGTGAGACAGTTAATTCCTCGTCAAACCATTCATTCTAGCCCTTAATTAAAAGACTAATGATTATGCTACCTTTGCACGGTCAAAATACCGCGGCTCTTCAATTAATCAGCGAGCAGGTCAGACTTCAAATTATTATCGAAAAGACATGTTTTTGATAAACAGGCGGGAATTTATTTTGCCTAATTCCTTATGATTAAATTATATTATATTATAATATTTCTGCTGAATGTACTCGCATCATCAGTATTTATTGCTCTGTTTGAATTACAATTATGGCACAAAAGTACTTTTTTACAATTCCTTTTAATACGCTCATTTTCAGACAATAATGTAATGAAAGTGTCGCACTATGCATATACTCAAACCATCGTTTGCAGGGAGATCCCCAAGGATTGTTCTGCCAATGGGACAAAGTGTTCGATTCACCGCACAATGCGCCTCTTTTTTGTGGATAACTAGCCTGATCCTGTAACCCTACCTGTATGGAATCCGAACCACGGAAGAGTTACATTACCTGTGTCACAGTCGAAGGTTGGTTAAGGGCATTTGAAAATCTCAGCCAAGACTAATAATCAAAGCGAGGACTTTTCGACACCTTCAATCAGACGCCTCAAACACTTAAAATAATTTATACATATCATCACTGACAGAAACCTTCAAAAAGGAAATCTCAGATGACAAATATTCATATAGCCATTAAAATTCACGCTAAAAATAACTGAGTGCCAAAAACTTTAAATTAACGTTTCAATCAAATTATCTCAGTCACTAAACGTTTGATGAAGAACCATACGTAATCGTGAGAATACATACCCTAGAGGTCAGATACGCCCATAAAAACTCGATACAAAATCGTAATTGCATCATCGCTGAGCATTAAACTTTTCACAAGGACACAAACTTCGAATATCCAGAAAAATGAACATAAACATATTCAATAACTACGGGGAGTGGAGGGTGAGCGGTAACGCTCTGGCTTCACTTTCGGTTGGACCCATGATCGAATCCCTGTCCGAGCATCCAGATTTGTGTTTTCCATGGTTTCCCCCAAATCATTCCAGGCGAATACCGGGATGATTCCTCCAAAGGCTATTGTCGAATTCCTTTCCGTTCCTTGCTCCCAGTCCATTCCCGCCTCTAATAGTCTCGACCTCGACGAGGCGTAAAGCCATAAGCAATAATAATAATAAATAAAAAGTATGTCGAAATAAAATAACTTAACACCTATCTTAATTAAGCAAATACAAACAAACAGAACTTCAGTTTTTTTCCATTCGCTTGAGTAAAAAGTGAAACAAGGTAGAAATTAGAGCAATTTGTTAGAATTAGCTTAACTCAATTTTCTCCGAGTTACGTCGCTTATGATTTATTTAAATAACGTGACAACTTTTGCTACACAAAAACAGAAATCAATTAACAAAAATGTAAAATAATAATTCTTTGATTTCACTCGTTAAGTAATTTCTTTAACCGGCAAATGACGCTTATTATTTACATTCCTATTAGTTGATTGTAGATGTGGTCACACAAAATATTAACTGAAAGTAGTTTTCACCAGTCACTCTTCATTACCATTAGGTTAGTTTTGCAAGACATGAATGATGGGATCTATTATTAAGGTTCACTTTAACTCTAACCCTACATTATGGCTTGATATTTACGACTATAGTGCCGATCACTGAAATATCATTGCATTTCTTTTACAAATCAAAACATAACCCATATTACCGTTTTTGAAGTCTTATTATTACAGAAAATTACTAAGCTAGTATATGTTGAGAAATAATACGTATAAAGGGGACTTTTTTAACTTATTTTATGCTTATTAACAACTAACTGCTAACTTACGCGTGTACCAAAGAAGTATCATTCCTCAGCATAGCCCGAATAATTTTAAATTGGTTGAAACACATAGTTGAGGAAGCATTTTAATGTCAAAAGGAATTAAAATCAAATGTCTTAAATTTGAATTTATTGAAATTTGAAAGAAATATGAAAAATCGCATTTATTTTGTGCTATACAAAACAAGAAACTAATCTCAAAATCTCTTACCTGAGTTTAATAATGAGCCAATAAGAAACTGAAGACTACTTTCTGGAGCACAATATTCAATGACTGTATCGATATTATTATTATAATTGTTAACGCTTCAGCCGCAATTCCCCTAGTGATGTAATTAAAACCCATTATTTTATTTTGTAAATTTTCTTTTATATTTCAAGTTTTAAATTCCTTCCCCATTTACTTTTCGCATTCACAAATTTTAATTTTCTTAAGCGTTTTTGGTAAATTATTTACCACTTCACTTGGTAATTTGTTCCGTCCCTTGACACACTTACCAACAAAAGAAAATTTTATCACTACTTTATGCATGAAATCGAGCGCCACCATATGACCATGGTCGTCTTTCCCCATCCATGCACTATTCATAATTCGTTGACCAATATCTCTAGAAGCCCCATCACCAGCATATGGCCTGTACATTCCTAGCACTCTCATCACCCTCCTCCTTACCTCCGATGTCTCCAAATCCAGCTCCCTTATCATATCACTTACTGACTGGGTCCTGCGATAATCTGCTCAAAAAAATCTAGTTGCTCTTCTTTGCACACTCATAACATTCTGATATTATATTCGTATCGTCGGCGTGTGGTTTACAGCCAGGTACTTTCGTCGAATCACACTACGACATACACAGTCATCGAAATAGTGAGGGGTATATAGGCTCAGTGGTTAAGGATCCCGACTAGAGATCGATTAGTTCACGGTTTGAATCCCTGGCTCGGCGGAGATTTAGAAAGAACCTTAACCCACCCCTTCCTCGGCCAACCCATTTCTTCGTTCATATTGATGCTACACGTCTGAAATTTCTATTATACAGGGCGTTCGCCGGGAAACGCAACCCACTGTTAGCGCTACAAGGAAGAAACTGCTCCCGGCGAGCGAGCGCTCAGTTTCCGGCATTGTTCGACCGTCGGCCGCGGACTATTTCATAATAATTACGCTTCATAAACTTCATAAACTTGTGTGCTAAGCATTTAAATGTGACGTAATTCATTAGCTTACCTTATAAAAGATGCTGGAAGTGTTGACCCTCTTGTGTAATGCACATTTCACATCTTCTGAACATATTTCGAGACACACGCTGCCCTAACTGACTTAATGATTTTTTGGGTGACTGTTCTAGTCGAAAAGCGATATCGTCAATTTTCTCCTCTGTGAGAATACGGTTGACCGACAGTCTCTTTTTGTTAAAAAATGAACCCGTTTCTCTTACTTTTTTAACCAGACGCAGAATTGTTGATTTAGCTGGCAGTAAAGCGCCAGGAAATTCGCGACGAAATTTACTGCGACACTTTTTAAACGACTTCTTCTTCACATATGTATCGTAGAGAAATATTCTTTGTTGCAAACTGTAACGTACCATAATTTTACTCACACTCAAACACGGTACAGATTAATAAGAGTATGAAGCCCCAAACCAGCCAAACCGCAAAGAAACGTTTATTCACAACACTGATTAATAAGAGACTGAAGTCACAAACTATCTACAATGCAAAGAAACCGTTCTTAACAATGTAAGGGTCACTGCACTGCACTGTTGGGGCAGCGGAGGTGTTAAACAGTGCGGTGATTCACGGTGCCGCGTGGCGGAAACTGCTGGCACTACTGACCGAGGAAGTTGCCGACGGCAACAGACGGGGAGGGTAGCGTTTTGCGGCGAACGCCCTGTATATAGGTATCAGCAATTTTAATAAACGCACTAAATCCTATTTGGTTACTGTTCTTAGTTCGCATGTTATTCATGTGCAAATTTCACCGATTCTGTCACTCACTCACTCACACACTGACTGACTCTAAGGTACTTACCGTAGTCCTAGAAAGCTGAAATTTGGTACACAGATAAAGTTTTACCCGCATATTATAAGAAAAGACTGAAGCTTGTAAATTTGCTTATATCTTCTCCTTCCAACCCCTAACGTGAAATACTTATCTACCTAACTAATTTCATATACCTCAGATTATCATTGCGGAAGTAGCTTATGAAGTCAACTATTATATTAAATTTTACTTCCTTCCTTTCCTTTCTTTGGAAGTTAGTGAAATTCAAAATTTTATTTCTAACACAACACCCCAACATCAAAATTCCACTGTATTTCTAGTAGTCGTGCAAACAAGTAATTTGGTACACATATATGGTTTCATCCCTAAACCATAAGAAAAGTCTAACACTGGTGTTTTTGCCGTATTAATTTATTTACAATCACAAACATGAAAGATTTTGACACATATTTACAGTTTAATTGCTTTGCTTTGGAAAAAAACTATGTACCTCCATGGAGATCAAGAAAAATTATATAAAGCCTTAAATTTTACTTGGTGGTTACTTTAGAAGTTACTTTGATATAGTGGCAGTTAAATCTATGGCAATCGCACACCTATTGTTTGCAGAGAGCGTGGCATTGAAGCGATATTTCAAGTTCAATGTGTGGTGTGAAATAGCGCTGTTCAATAAAGTTTACGAGGTTTATCGAACTAATTTTCCAGCCAGTCTTCTAGGATTAATAGGGAAAACTTATGTTCCAGACTAGGGTTGGGTGTCAAGGCAAAAGTCCGACAGGGTACCTGGGGGAAGGGAGGTGGCCAAATGAGGGCAAAATGGAGTCGCGTAGTTTATGAACGCACCATTACAAAAATGAACAATATTCCACAAAAACAACTCTACTAAAAATAGACCAAGTCTTGTGATTGTTTAGTGATAAAAAGTTATGATATCTTTTCCAGAGCTCAGTCTACTCTTTACAGTTTGTATTCATTTAACTTTCTAAAACAGAACGATTTCTCTGGATGTTATAGAAAGTGGATATAAAATTTAAAAAATATTAAAAATCTGGCGCCTGGTCACTATGCATGCCACGTTTCAGCCAACCAATATAAACACTTTAAATGTATTACATTATCAATCCTAATTATACACTAAGTCCAAGATTTCCCTCACACGTCTTTAGGGTTTGTCAAGTCATAAAATAAATAATGTATGTTATATCTTTCATTTACCAAAAATTACACATGCTAATGGCCAAGTCGAGCGGTCTGGTGGCTCAGTGGTTAAGGTATCTAACTGACGATCGAAAGTTCCCCTGTTCGAATCCCCGTCTCGCCGGAGATTTTGATAGGCACTTAACCCGACCTTCACTTCTGGTACAGCTTGATGTGTAATGTGAAGTTCTCCAGGAAGCTTACTTGGTCCTGTACCTAGCAGGATTGCTGGGCTAGATTAAGGTGGCTACAACAGGGGTGGAATGCGCAGCCAATAGAAACACTATCACCAGGTCATTACGACCAAACAGAATTATAATTATTATGGCCAAGTTGTCATTTTTACTATTATTTTTAATCCACGATCTACAACATTCAGAGAAATCATTCTGTTTTAGAAAATTAAGTGAATAAAAACCGTAAAGAGTAGACTTGGCTCAGGAAAAGATATTATAACCATTTGTCACCAAAGAAACACGAGACTTGGATTATTTTTACAAGAATTGTTTTTGTAGTATATTATGATGGTTAGAAACCTGAAGATCATGGCACGTTACGCCGTAGAAAATTTATTGAACAACGATCCGGCAGTATGCCGGAAAAAATTTCAAGCAGCAGTTTTGCCGGTAAAACCTAGGATTACGTATCTGATGGTAAGAAAGTTTTGGGTTTTCCCAAAACGCATTCACATCGTATTTAAATCCTATCATGGGTTACATAGAATATTACTTTAATAGTATGTTTCAGCATGGAATAGTGTTTTCACTGTTCCAAAACGCCTCACTCCTCAAAAATATTTGCAGTACCAGTTTGTTCTCTTGGTAACAAAAAATGAAGGTCCATGTGTTCGTAGTAGAACACTATAAGCAGAGAATCCTTAAACCCAAGCGATATCTTAAACTAGGAAAAGGCCATTTTTCTCCGACTACTTCCCCATGAACGCTACAGTTCTCACTGAAATATAGTGTATTAGTAGTTAAAATAGCACACGGACATTTTATTTTTAAGAGTCATCCACTTTATAAGGACGGAAATAAATCTAACGTTGGATCGAGGATGGAGTAAACTCGCCGCAGTTTGAGGACATTTTTGCAGCGAGGTGAGACGCGCTGGAATTAAGTTACCGCCGAGTTGCTTCGTTCCTTCAATTAGGTTTATTTGCTTCACTCGACTGTTAACTAGGGACGTCATCAAACTACCTAACTGCAAATTCCAACTTTCAGACTCGTCAGGTCGAGACGCCAAATAATGTAAGCTCCAACATTCAATTTAGGTTTTAATTTAGCTAATTTACTGCACGTGCCTATCTGGTATTTCAGACAAGAGATTCTTACTAGTAATTTCGTATTCATATATATAAGATTCTATTAACAAAGAGAAAAGTTGAAATAATTATTGCACTGCTCATCGAACGTATATGGAGAATACTACATACGTGCAGAAAACATTAAAAATCACAGCAAAATAAAACAAAATCAGCACTGAAAAGTAATTTATGAAACGAACAGTTTTTTAGAAAGAAAAATTTTACTACTATTCGCTCATTTCGCTTAGCTAGTATGTCAACATCTAATAATTTCTTTGACAATGTTCTTGTTGCCACATCTTATGCCCCTTGGTTATCTGGGCACAGCGTTTTTATGGCTGCGCTGGCATTTGTGCTATTATGTCTTATGTTGGTGTTTAAGTGTATGTTTTTTTGCAAGTTGGTACCATTAATGATTTATAATAAAGTTTTGTTAAAAAAAAAAAAAAACCGAGCGCGATAACGCCCTGCCTTCACCAGTTCTAGTCGCCAGTCTGTTAACCCCTGTAATGACCTCAATGACGACGAGAAAGAAGTCCTGAACCTATCGTAACCAGATCAGTCACATTAAACAAGAGTTTTATTTTTTAGTTTAATGCAAAGATGGTGTCTGAGACTTCCAAGCTCATAGACGCAACTAGTTTGAGTACACCTTGGCGTTCGCTAAGTCGGACCTCTTATAATTCATATTAATATTTCCTTAATTTGTTAAAATTTGAAATACTGTTTCAGATGGCTAAAACAAATAGAAACCTTGGTAAAAAAAATGTGATTTTTGTCGGTAGTGGAAGATCTTATTAGCGTAAAAATTTATTATTTTTTTCCTTGCGTGGTAAATCATGAAATTTTATGAACGTCAAATAAGCTGAATTGTTTCAACCATTTTTAAATGTTGAAATAAAACTTTTTCATACATTTCTCTTTCATTTAACTGGACTTTTCTAATAATTTTGTATTTTTTAACGATGGTGCGACTTTGTCTTCCGTTTTCCCCAATAATGTTTTTGCAACTTCTTATTAAAAAATGAATTCGAAGACTATAATAACAATAATAATAATGTTTAACTAAATTCCGATGGAGCACACGCCCCGTTTGCAATTTCCCTATACACCTCTCTTCCCTCTTTCCTGTACCCACCTACATTTGCCCTCTGCAAATTTTAGCTTTAAATCCTTTCAAAGTTTTTGGTAAATTATTCATCATTTCTCTTGGTAACTTATTCCAATCCCTGGCACCCTTACCCAAAAAAGAGAATCTTCCTACAACCTTGTACCTGAAATCGAGTGCCAGCTTGTGGTCATGGTCATCTTTTCCCTTCCATGCATTACTTTTAATTCTTACACCAATATCTTCCCAAGCCTCATCACCAATATACGGCTTGTTCACTCCCATGATCCTCTTCACCCTCCTCTTGTCTTCCAATGAATCCCATTCCAGCTTTATTCATCATATCTGTTACTGATTGCATTCTATGGTAATTTCCAGAAACAAATCTAGCAGCCCTTTTCTGTACCATCTCGTACTCCTGTATTTGATACGCAAAATGTGTGTCCCGTACTACACTGCCATTTTCAAGCAATAGTCTGACCAAAGTTTTGTAACCCAATTCCTTTACTTCTCTCGTACATCCCCTCATCACTCTCTCTATCTTTTTTTTTTTTTTTTTTTACTTATGGCTTTACCCCTAGTCGGCGGCGAATGTCATTAGTGGCGGGATGGGACAGGGGACAAGGAACGGGAAGGAATTCGGCTGTGGCCTTTTTGAAGGAAGCATTCCGGCATTCGCCTGGAGTGATTTGGGAAAAGCATTTTAAAACCCAAATCTGGATGCCCGGATGGGGATTCGAACTGGTGTCCTCCCGAATGCGAGGCCAGAACGTTAACCGTTCACCTACCACGCTGGGTCCGTTCATAATTCTCTCCAACAATTGCAGAATTTCGATGATCAGAAGTTCTGCCATGCTATTTCAGATCATACCAAGAATGTATTCCATTGGAAGTAAACGTAACCCATATTAAAGACAATGGCGATAAGAAAAAAAAACAAAATAGGGGTTCAAATCTAGTTCCTTTCGTGTATTATCGTATCCAGTTAAGGTATAAACCTCAGTTAGGTGTATATCCGTTCCGCAGGAGCAATTATCATTATTTAACCTGGCAGGTGAATGCACACAAATGCTACAAACGGGTGAAAGGTTGAAGGATCGTTTCACCTACGGTTAACGTGCTTGCCCCAGTCCTCAAAAAACTATTCAGCGTACAGGTGAATAAGAAAAAAAATCCTTGTGAATCAGCGTAATAATTACTTCTGCGCCATTCTTTAGCTGGCAGCACAATAGACCCGCAGAGCGGCTCTCCAGAGTTATATTTGAGGCCTCATTTGGCACGAAACAATCGGCTGCCGCTCCGGCGGGGCCGGGCTGGGTCCCACCGCGTAGGGCGGGCCGCACTCAGTATGCAAAGGAACAAAGGTACCGGGCGACGCTCCGTTTCGGAAATTTGTTGGAATAGCGACACAATGGGCTCGTGAATATTTGAAACTCTCAGAAGCGGAGGCGGACCGACACAATACTGCGACGGCAAATACGACCGGGCGCGCTAGACGGCACGAACCGGAAGTACTGTGCGGCAGGCAGCCGCGACGGCTCCTGACACCCGGAAACAGAACTGATTCTGCTAACCTGCGGAACGTCGTCACTGTTTATATTCCGAATCGATACAGTATTTTTTTTTTACTTATTGCTTTACGCATCGCCGACGGCTAATGTCATTAGAGGCGGAATGGGACTGGGGACAAGGAACGGTAAGGAATTCGGCCATGACCTTTTTGAAGGAAACATCCCGGGATTCCCCTAGAGTGATTTGGGGAAACCATGGAAACGCAAAATCTGTATTCCCGGAAGGGGGATTCGAACCCGCGTCCTCCCGGATGCGAGGCCAGAACGTTAACCGTTTACCCACCACGCTCGGTCGATAGAGTATGTATGAACTGTAACACCTGATGCACCACTTGACAAGTCAGTGGCCTGCTACTGCATATGTTGACTTTTTGCGCCCTTCACCACTGAATCTCACTTCAGAAGAGTTCTGTTCATTTCTTTCTGCTATTTATGTAATATTTACTCTAATAAACAGTAGCATTGATGGGTTGATGTCAGAAACTACAATGTTTGCAGATGACATAATGTTATAGAAAAGGATTAAAATAGGAGAGGACGGTGAACTGTTACAAGAAGATCTGAACAGAATATCTAGCCGAGTAGCTAAATATGGAATGAAAATAAAGGCCAAAAATACTCAGCTTATTAGGTGCACGGTTAAAAATGTAAAGTTTTTTTTTTATAATTATAGGGTATTGAAGGAATTGTTTGTTGAAGATCTTAACTGTTAATATCATGTAATATCAAAGTTTTTCACGGCGTTGTATATAAATACAACACTTTTAGTGAAATATTATCGCGTAAGGAATGTGTGCACCAAATTTCAGACCGATGGGACAATTTTTGTAGATTCCAACGTATTAACGAGGAGCCAATAACCTCTTCTCGGACTTCCAGCCGAGTTAAGATGTCACACTTGTGGGACATTTCGAATGCGTCTATCTCAGCCCTCATTTTCAAACAAATGTCAACTGGTTGTTTACCCGCTGCTGCAGAAACAATGGAACACAAAAACCGACACACCGTGAAGACGTCATCCACCCTTCTGCTCGTTACCGAGGCGAAACTGTTTCAACATTTTAATATCCGGGTTCCAGGCCGCACTGTGTTGATAACCAGTGTCCCTGTTAACTAAAGAACCAGTTTTTCTGATTTATACAGCTTCTGTAATAACGCTGGCCCAAAAATCTTTGACCTGGGCTAAAACTGTGAAAGTGTTTCGCCTCGGTAACGAGCAGAAAAGTTATGACGTCATCGATCTGTGTTGGTTTTTGTCTACCAGCGTTTACGCGGCAGTGGGTAAACAAACAGTTTGTCATTGACATTTGATTGAAAATGAGGGCCGAGATAGATGCCTTCGAAACGTCCCACAAGTGTAGCTTCTTAACGCGACTTGAAGCCGGATGAGAGATTACTTGTTAATTTCATGACATAATTTTTGATAGTAAACTCAACTAGGTGGGACACATTTCGCAAATGATAGGAGGAGGTATCAAAATTTTCATTTACTGGAGAAGGTGACGAGAAAATGTACAATAGCCCATGGGCGCCTCCTGCCATATCACGTATATCCCTTCCAAACCATTACCTTTCCTGATAGGTGCAATGCACCCTCCGCCAAACACTTTTAGTGAATCGCGGAGTAATTGTAATAGTAATAGTAAGGGAAGCGAGGAAATTGGGTTACAAAATTCTGGTCAGACCACTGCTTGAATATGGTGGAGGGGTGTGGGATACACATTATAGGTATAAAAATCAGGAATTAGAAGTGCTACGAAGGTGAACTACTAGATTTGTTTGCGGAAATTACCGCAGAATGCAATCAGTAACTGATATGTTGAAGGAGCTGCATTGAGAGTCATTGAAAGACAAGAGTGTTTGGATATTAGTGGGAGGATTAGGAATTGTGCATGGAAGGAAAGAGATGACCATAATCATAAGCTGGCACTTGAATTCAGGCGAAAGAAAGTGAAATAATTTTCTTTTGTTCTCGTGACATTCTAGACAGTGTTTAAGGAGAGTCAGGATGCATCTTGCTAGTCTACGATTAGGATGTCCTGGGGAAAGTGGTACGATTTTAAGCATGGCTGTGCTGATGATCGCCAGTATAAATTGTAGAAATATGCTCCGGGGATATTATCGAGGTTATTTAGAAAGATTTTTACTGGTTTTGTAATGTAGGTTTTAATGGTTGAAAAATCATTTTCTCTATGGAATTGTGTGTTACGTACAAACCAGTGTGCTTTTAAAACCGTTCGGAGGAGCTTATTTCGGAGGGATTAAATCTTTTGAAGTTTGGAAGACGCCGCTGTACCAAACGGGGGAAGCATATATGCTTAGCAGAGAGGATGGGATTGGATCATTAATCATACTAGGGCAGCCTAGAAGATTCTGCTTGATTTGGTTTTGGTTATTTCTTTGTCGAACAACGGAAGTTGGGAGAAAATTGTTGCACGTAACTGTTGTGTACAATATCTGTGAAAGCACTGGTAACCGAATGTATAGAAAGCCATTGGGAATTCACTGTGCGAGGGAGGAAGATTATATTTTTCGACAAACTAATTGACAGCCTCTCGGAATCAGTTAGTGAATGAAACAAATATTTTGTGACTTAAGGATATTTAAAGAGTGAAGTGTTATGAAATATATTTTCAGAGAGAAAGTGTTGGTGACAATGAAATCTCTAACCAAATAAAATATTGGTTAAACGAGTAAACATTAACTCAGTCATTCATTATATGCACAGATTACTACTATTACTTCGCGTTCATCTTTGGCTATAGACTATTTTTTTGTAATTAATTCCTCCTGGGTGCAATCCAGGAAGGTGGGCTGAAGTAGGGTCTCCATTTTCATCCAACCTACTCTACACTTTCACCCAAGAAATAAATATTTATTGCTGAAATAATAATAATAATTTCGAGTGGTCGTAATGACCTCGTAACAGGGTTTCTATTGACTGCGTATCCCGCTCCTGTCGTAGACGCCTTTCCCAGCCCGGCAATCCTGCCGGGTACAGGGGACCTACAGTTTAACGTGGAATACGAGCCACGGAAACGTTCTGGTGTTCTTCGCATTACGCAATAGGCTGTGACAGAGTTGAAGGTCTTAAGAAAATCCTCGCCGCTACAGATATTCAAACCGGGGATCTTTCGATGTCGAGTCAGACGGCTTAAACAGGTTGTTAAAAGCTGTATATATTAATGGTACAAAAAATTTGAAACTACAAGCTGTCTGAGTAAAGATATGTTATTCTTGTTTGGGGATAAATTAATTTTTTCTTCTTGATGCTTACTGTGTGTTAAAAGTTGCACATGTTGAACATTTGTTAATTCCTAAAAGCAAATTTCAACACTTCTTAAAATAAAACATGTAATTCATGATGATTTCACTTATGCTCTCGGATTTATACACTACCGAAAGGGCTAATTTCATTTGTAATGATTCTTTACCTAAGGTTGGGTGCTGTATGCTCACGGGAGAATTTTTAACATGTTTAGCGATTCTCTTGTCACTAACTTTTAGATGATACAACTCTCAGTTTGTATGAAACAAACTTTCCTTGTTAAATATCAATCGGCTCAAACTACAAAAGAACGAACGGTGTTTTCTTGATTGTAGAGGTATTTTTCATTTTCTGATGATTCCTCTTTACTTTGATAGTTCTTTACTTTGTCAGATTGTTTTCATTCTGGTTTAAATGATGGTAGACTGCAAAAACGTAATCCATAATCACAAATTTATATCATTTCACTAACCAAATAAGTATTTTTTTAATGAGTTTTATGCAATCCTCCATCCTTTCCTATCTTCTGCAAACCTCTTCATCTCTACATATCCCTTACAACCAACGTCCTCAGTTATCGGCTTCATATATCCTAATCTCGGTCTTCCTCTGCAGTTCTTACCTTCGACTGTTCCCTCCACTAACAAATTAACCAATCCAGTATGTCTCAAAATATGACCTACCAGCCTGTATCTTCTTTCTCTAAGCTTCTTCCATCAACTTCTTCCCTTACCTATCATTTCCAAAACTCGTTAATTTCGCACTTTTAAGTACTTAACTGTCGTTCAAATTTGACAAATTGTTCACCATAACGCAGAACATTATTACGTTACATTAATGAATGGAATTATTTTTTATATATATATATATACTATTTAATTCCTCCCAACTGAATCTACTGTACGGGGAGGGAAGGGGGATGGAAGGTCGGCCGTGGCCTTGTAGAGAACCATCCCAGCATTCGCCTAGAGTAGTTGAGGGAAACCACGGAAAACCTCAACCAGGATGGCCGAACGAGGTTTGACCTCGTCCTCCCGATTGATAGGTAGGAGACCGATAACGACCTTTTCCAATCTCGTTGATGAATGGAATAAACTTGGAGTTAACTATAATAAAATGTCTGAAGTAAAATGACTGCGAGAAGGCGCAAAATTTTCGCTGATTTTTTTCCCCCAGCTTTTACTCCTACAGTGTGTTCCTTCAACATAAGTGAAATGCCGTTTTCCTGTGAGTTTCTTCATATAGTGGCTATAGTTTGTGAAATTCTAAGACACTGCACTCTGATCCAGCAACACACTGCTAACTTGTTTTCGCTAATCAAAAATTCCACAACCAACAGTCTGAAAAATCTTCTGGAAACATATTATTGTTAAAAACAATCTGCACGTAATAAAACAAATCCACAGAACTGGATCGCCCGTTCAACAGACAACGACTCTCTCTAATGTGGTTATCATGCTGATTAAATAGACTTTTGTTTTGATATGTGCCATGTGACAAGCGGTGCGCAGTATAAATATCTCAAAAAAAAAAAACACAGTTTTTCAAGAACTGATAGTATTTTTATAAGATTCAGAGCCTAAATTTCATTTCTAATTGTTTTGAAGCAACATGTGTTAATCACAATACATAACTATAACTTCCTGAATTTGTTTATCAAATGACAGGTTGTTACTGTAAAAATGATTAATCGCAAATAAAATATTTAATATCTTTTTTACTAAACTTTTCGTTGATTCTTACACATATAAATTTGAGAGATTTCTACATAAATGCTTCCTGTTGATTAATATTGCTTGTTAACTATTTAAGCTAACTATACGATGAAGACTTTGTTCCCTCCACGCTTTGAAATGAATAATATTACGCCACACCTAACAGCGAGTACAAGTAACAATCTAGCATTGTCAAAATATTACAAAACACTCTATTAAAGACAAATATTAATTAAAACCAGTTTTAATAGTTTTAAATTTTAAAGAAAATTACTGGACACTAATTAAACGTACTCATTTCTCAAATTCATTCTCAAACTTAATGTTAAACGTGTGTTCATCCACCATGTTTTACAAGTCTCCCAAGAGACGCCACTGGTGGCTGTCTTTCTTGCAGGTCGCGTGAGACTGGTAGCATACCCGTAGGATACGCGTGCGTTGGGAGTCGCGCCGTTTGTGCCTCCCCATTACAGAGCATTGGAAGCGATTTACTAGATACTTGAGTATCCGTTGCGCCACCTGGGAATTGTGCAATGTGAATAGGACCTATGGTTAATACTGTACCGATGTTGTAGTGTTTTTAAACCAAAGAGTATAATTTGGCAGCGCCATCTCAGAGAAAGTGATATCTCTGGAGTCAAATTGGAATTTCTAGGATAACTAGTGATCTACTTTAGCTTTGACGAAGTATGTTTGTGTATTTTAAAAACGCTCCGTCTTTCGGATCCACATTAAAATGCTGAACCAGAGAGGGAAACTGCACATCAGGCTGAAATTCTGTAATTCACCGGCCTAAATGTCTGTTCGGGATTCCCAGGCACCTTAATTTTTTAAAGAACTAAAAAAAATTGTTTTAATTCAAGTATAAAATGGTCTCACTTTGCATCATTCATATTGCAATAACCACAGGCGACGAATCATACAACGCAACAAGGATAAACATTAATAATTTCTAATGAAAGTAACGATCTAACTACAAACTAGTGTAGAGAAAATTGAAATGATGGTTTTGACTAACCCCCTGAGAATTCATTCAGCATTTCCTGTGTTAAATAGCGAGTAATGAAATTACTACATTTACGAAATAAAGCTCTAACTAGGCTAACTGACTGAGTAATAAAATATTTCAAGAATCTTTTTTTTTTTTTAGATCTCTACCTGCGTCCGCATGGTTTATGTCGCTAAGCCTAATTTGGTGTTGCTGAGATGTTATAAACAAACTACCTTCTGAGTGGATCGCTTGTCTAATCGGGTACGTTCGTCTGTTGCAGGTAGCGTGGATGCACTTCGAGCAATCTGCCATCCTGACAGTGCACAACCACGTCATCACCCGAAATCCCCGCATCTCCGTGACGCACGACAAGCACCGCACGTGGTTCCTGCACATCCGAGACGTCCAGGAAGAGGATAAGGGGCGGTACATGTGTCAGATCAACACCGTCACCGCCAAGACGCAGTTCGGCTACCTGCACGTAGTAGGTGAGTTATTCCACTACCGCATACAAAAAAGTACCTGGGGTAGCGGTTACCTTCAAGGGTGTTACCTCTCCGTAGTGAGGGGCTGGGAAGATGGTGAAGAGTGGCTTCCTGCTGCATTCTTCAGTGGGACAGTATCCGTAAGCGTTACTGCATGTTTGGAGGACTTTGGTTGTTTGTGTGCTTAGTGCAGAAAATTGTTTGTGTTACGAATAAGAAATGAAATAACGGAGACGATGAAATCCGGTTACGGACCACTCAGACGTACTGTTGTGCAAGACACCAAGGGTCCCATCCAAAGAAACAAACTCCATAACAAAAGTGTCGAATGTAGTAACACAATATGAACTGCTGAGAGGTTTGGGATTTAATCCAGGACTGTGTGTACAATCTGTCAATTATCACTCAATCACCGCTGTCTCTCCTACCCTGTTAGACAAGTCGCGATGGTGAAAATACTTTCCACCTGTGGCTCTCACATCAGCTGAAGCCATCCTGATTCCGCGTTATGTGCGTTAGATATTCATCAACAAGCCTCAAATTCAGTATCTTGCAACGTTGCAAAAACCTTTGTTTCTATATCACTAAAATTATTTTGTAGTTGCAGCCGCTCAAATTGCATCTTTTTTTTATAACCCTGCCGACTTGTTGAACGCATTAATATCTATGATTCTGGCCATTTCCAATTTATTATACGCCATCACCCTTCAGATACTCTCTACATATTATACCGTCAATTTTAAAGCTGCTTGTTATAACCAGTTCTGATTATCTTAGAATACGACTCAAACAGGATCTCTTTTCCCCATTTTTTCTCCGTCTTTATGCCTCGTCAGTGTCGTCATCATTAGAGGCGAGATGGTGTTGGGGACAAATATCTGGAATAACTTTAGACTTTTGATTTAACCATCCTTCCAATGGTCTGGAATGATTTTTGGAAACCATGAAAACCAATTTCTGGATGGCTCAAAGGAGATTTAAAATCGCATCTTACCGTATCCGAGACGAGAGCGTTACTCTTCTTTTGTATGATTTTTTGACCCCACTCCTGAATAAGTGTATTGGTTTTTTATTTCTCCAGCCACTTGATTTCCAATCTTTAAAGTGGTATTGCTTTTATTTCTTTAAGGCTTCCTAAGTCCCTAAATATTGCACAATACATATAGAGTTTCATATCCTTCTTTCTGACTTCGAGAACATTGCTTATTGATTAATTGTTTTTGTTTTTAAGTAATTAATAAATTTACTACCATGATTGATTCCAATTTTTCTTACTAACACAATTTTCTCGTTTCTTCTATGACATCCGTTATAGTTCCACCATAGAAATTTTCTTACGCTTTCTGGTATTTTTGCTGCCTTTTTTTTCTTTATTTCAGGTACTCACCTTTCTTTTATACCATTCCAATAGACAATAATTTCATTTTTCCAATTGTTTTCACAATTAATTTATCACACCTTTTTTTTCTACGTCAACAGTTTATTCTTCCATAATTGTCGTTTATGTTACACAAACGATTGTGAAGGATTCGCTTCCAGGTTCACAAGTATACTTCTGTGGCAGAAATGTACACGTTTTTCAAAAATCTTTATTCATAAGAAATCTCAATTCTTTAACTTGTGATTCCCTGTAGTTAACGTCTTAGCTTAAAACAATGTTTGAGTGTATTCAGTTCTTATGTACTGTATTATCTATCTCTTTTGCCTTTTTTAACATTAATTTGAATATTCTATCCGGACGAATCCATCATGTAATTTTTTATGATTACGTTATGAATTTGATCTGGTTAGCTTTGGTGTTTTCAGTGCGGTTGATTTCAGAACCTTCATAACCGCTGTTCCGTTAGTGTATTTTTGATTCGCTTTTTTTAGAAGCCTTTGTCAGGGAAGGGTAAAGATATGAACTACATTACTTTCTGGAAGGAGTTTGCTACTTCTAATCCCGGCTGTCGCTCATTCACTAGAGCTTCCAACTCGTACTACTTATTTTACTTATTTTCCCTTATCAGAGATAAGATATTTTATCTAATTGGTTAGTTAGTAGCGGAGTTTCTTTTGTAAGATTTCATTGCAATATAGATATGCGAATCAAGTGAAAAACGCAATCGATTGTGTATTAAGTCAACACTCAGAAGGTGTGTTCCTTTACACAACAGTCCATTAACTGTAGAAGTTAAATTGCGATGTTTGAGTAACAAAAATTCATGCTTAACAACCCCTGTCACAACTATCGACTATTAGGGCGTCTCAGCCTCTCCCTTAACCCTTGTCGACCGAGTTTCGTAAAACGTGGTAACAAAAGAGGAAACAGACTTGTCATGAACTATCAGAAACCTAAGTACATATGGTTTTGCTTTTGAAGTAACGATAATCTCTGTAAATCATTATAAATTTTCAATAAGTGAATACCACTGTGGCATAGAAATTTCAACTATTTCATGAATACACAACAAAACACACTAGCCAAACATTATCACCAATATTTATTTTCACAGTCGAATAATGAAGAGGGTATATTATCGATAGTCACTTTAAACTTCTGTTTTCATGAAATATTAGAACGTTAGCAACCAGTACCTGTGTAGGAAGGTACATTACAATCTTAAATCCTCACTGATATAAGTAAAATAAGTTGCGTTATCAGAAAAACCGATTAATATCAATGTGTTTTGGTTGTAGATTTTCTAGGTCTATTTGTCAGTTGATATCCTTTTTCCAAACTCCAGAACATAATTTGGATTCCCTTCATTAATACTGAATCTGTAGAAGGACTAAAGTACTGTTGAATACATCGCTTATACGGCAGCAAAATTCCTGCAATGTGATCCCTCCTTTTTATGTTGTAAGTTTAATTGGGGTAAATGACAAGTGGGAAAACTTTCTTCGAATTAACACACACACTTCTGGACCAACACGAAGTTGTTTCGAAAGCAACAATATCAAACGTCATCGACACAATTTTTGTTATTTGTTTCACTGCTAATAGCTTTATGCTTCGTCATCGTCGAAATAATCTCAAGAGGGATAGGATAGAAGATATGGAACGAGAAAGAATTCAGTCATTGCCTTATGAAGCAACAATCCCGGCATTTTCCTGGAGTGATTACGGGAAACCATGGAAAACCAGAATCTGGATCATAGAAGGTGGATTCGAACCTGTTTGACAAGCATTTGGTTGCGTCAAGTAACTATTCCGAAGAATCACTTTTCAGTTATGTTTATTTATTTATCTATTTTATTTTTATTTTTTGCGCAGTCTCTATAATAACATTACACAGAACACACAAAATTGGCATCAAGCCGACCAAATATACTAAGCACAATTATACAAAAAATCTAGAGATTCTAATTATCAATTAACTTTCGACTTAACTAACTATCTAACTCGACTCTGCCGCTTGTTTTCATAGATGTTACAGAAAGATCCAGATGAATTCAGAAGATTCCAACTGTTATTTCTCGAATTTGTACAATACTTCAGCAATTAAATCCTTACAAAAATAATTAAGAATTGTGTAAAATCACTCACAACTATTAGAAACCACCTTGAAATGAAGGTTATTATTGTTTACATGCAAAATTATTAATATAAGCCACCCCAAATCGTTACAAATTGATATCCAAATATCACGATTCACATCAATATTTCGATTACAAACTTCTAATTAATGTTTCATACATAAAACTGTCCTTCAGCATATTACTTAGCCTTTGCATTGTTTCTTTCCATAAAACAACGTTCATTTATACAATTTCACAATTAATTACACGAAAATTATACAAAACCATAATTAATCAACTCCCTGCTTGCTATACATAATTCTTAAAACATTTCATTAATGGTCTGGGGGCTGTTATACCGTGTTTTTCTTAATGCGCGTGTTCTACTTAATGCGACCCCCTGCCTTTACCACAACAATTCTAGGAAGACATTCACCTCCTCTGTTCTCCATCCCTTCTCCAATACTTTTCTTCGTATTCTAGTTCAACTTCTTTTCCTTTGATAGTATTGTCATACTAATTCCTTTCAACCATTTACCACTTGGCCTATCTCTTTGCGTCATTCATTTCGAATGCATCTATAACATTTTTCGTGGTATCCTCTCCCATTCTATTTACATGTCCTAGTTGCTGAAAGATTTTTTTTTTTTCTCTACGTCACTCCGAGGTATAGGTCATTAGACTCAGGAAAGAATATGGGCAAGTAACAGAAAGGAATTTGGTATTTCCCTTTTTAGTAAATCATCCCAACATTCACCTGACGTGTCATCGGGAAAACCCAAATCTCGATAGTCGGGCAAGGATTCGAGCCCGCGTCCTACCGATAGCGTGGCCAGGGCGTTACGGCTCACCTACCACGGTACGTGTGAAATACTTTCTTCTGGCACTGTCTCCTTAATTTATTATTTTTAAATAAAAAAAAACTTTCATTCATTTCTCTCGGTACATTTTTGGGACCCTTTCATGTTTAATTCATGTTTCACATCTTCCATTATTTTCACCTGCTTTACACGTTATAAACTTGGTATTTCCTGCTGTGTTATGATTTAATTTATTAACTTCTTGACTCACTCAGTTTGAAAATTCTTGTTACTCTATTTCTAAGAAACTTCTTTTCTTTTAATACCCACATTTCTGAGCTATATAGCTGGTCGACGTAAAAAAAACATCCAGCTTAAATGTTTAAATACGTTCAATTGTACTTTTTTTTTGCTGTCGTCAGTCTTTAGACTGGTTTGATGCAATCCTCCATCCCTTCCTATCCTGAGTTAACCTCTTCATTTCTACATACCCCTTACAACCCACGTCCTCAATTATCTGCTTCATATATTCTAATCTCTGTCTACCTCTACAGTTCTTACCTTCAACTGTTCCCTCCACTAACAAATTAACCAATCCAGCATGTCTCAAAATATGACCTACCAGCCTGTCTCTTCTTCCTGTAAGCTTCTTCAATAAACTTCTTTTCTCACCCATCATTTCTAAAACTCGTTCATTTCTTACTTTGTCTGTCCACCTAATTTTCAGCATTCTTCTGTAGCACCACATTTCAAATGCTTCAAGTTTCTTTCTTTCCGGTATTCCTAAAGTCCATGTTTCGCTACCGTAAAGTGCTGTGCTCCACACATAGAGTTTTAAGAAATTCTTTCTAATTCCTAGATCAATATTTGAAACTAAAAGGTTTCTCTTTTTCATGAAGGCTCTTTTTGCTAGTGCTATTCTGCTTTTAACATCATTCCTGCTTCGGCCATCAGTTGTAATTTTGCTTCCCAAGTAACAGAACTCACTCACTTCTCCTATTGCATCAGATCATATTTTTATATTTAATCTGCTAGTATTGGTGTCATTTCTGCTACATTTCATCACTTTTGTTTTACTTTGATTTATATTCAGTCCAAAATCTTCCTTCAGTATTTTGTTCATGCCATTCAATAACTTCTCAATATCCTCAGCCCTCTCTGCTAATAAGGAATGTCGTCAGCAAATCGTAGCATACTGATTTTTTCTCCCTGAAAACTTATACCACATGGAAATTTTTCTTTGACTTTCTTTATTGCTTCTTCTACATACAAGTTGAATATTAACGGGGATAGACTACAACCTTGTCTCACACCCTTTTTAACTGATGCATGTCTCTAGTGATTCTCTACTTTTATTACAGCCACTTGATTCTTATATAGTTTATAGAGTATTCTTCTATCTCGATACTTTAGACCTGACTTCTTTAAAATTTTGAACATCTTGTCCCACCTAACATTATCAAAAGCTTTTTCTAAATCAACAAATGCCATAAAAGTATCTTTGTTTTTCTTGATCCGCCCTTCAAGTATTAATCTCAAAGACAGAATTGCTTCCCTTGTACCTCGATTTTTCCTAATCCCAAAATGATCTTCACCTACTATCTCTTCTACTACCCTTTCCATCCTTCTGTATATTATTCTGGTCAGTAATTTTGAAGCATGTGATGTTAGACTAATGGTGCGATATTTCTCACATTTGTCGGCTTGTGCTTTCTCTGGAAGTGTGAAGATGATATTTTTATTAAAATCAGTTGGAATTTCTCCTGTTTCATAACTTTTTGAAATCAGCTTGAATAATCTTTCGATTCCTTCCTCTCCTAGAGATTTAAGAAGTTCTGCAGGGATCTCATCAATTCCAACTGCCTTATTTGCTTTCAAGTCATTCAGAGCTTTATTAAATTCTGTCCTCAAAACAGGATCTCCTAAGTCATCAATGTCGACATCGCCTTCCTTTTCCAATACACTATTGTTCAAGTCGTCCCCATCATGCAGATTCTCAATGTATTCCTTCCATCGGTTAGCTCTATCTTCTGAGCTTAAAAGAGGTTTCCCATCGGCAGCTTTAATGTTCATACCTCTTTTCTTCATTTCTCCAAAATTCTGTTTGATCTTTCTATATGCAACATCTACTTTTCCTATGACCATTTCCTTTTCTACTTCTTCACACTTTTCTTGTAGCCATTTTTCTTTTGCTATTTTGCATTTCCTATTCATTCCTGCTTCATCCTGAGCATGTTTGTACCTTCTTCTCTGATCCATCAGCTCCAAAATTTCTTCTGTGATCCAAGGTTTTCGGGCAGCTTGTTCCCTAAAGCCTAAGGTTTCTTTGCCAGCTTTCATTATTTCGGTCTTTAATGCATTCCATTCGTCCTCGGTTGAGCTCCTTTCACAGTTACTTCTTAGACGTAAGTCTGCCATTTCAGCAAATTTTTCTCTTGTGCTAGATTGTTTCAGCTTATTCACTGCCAGTCTGTTCTGCTTATGCTGCTTCCTTATTCGCTTGAATTTCAGCCTGCACTTCATTACTATCAGATTATGGTCCGAGTCTATGTCTGCTCCTGGGTACGCTTTACAGTCTAGAACTTGATTCCTGAATCTCTGTTTGACCATGATATAATCTAGCTGATATCTGCCTGTATCCCCAGGACGTTTCCATGTGTATATTCTTCTTGCGTGGTTGTACTTAGCGAATACTTTTGCCCTCGAAGACTTCTTAGTGTCCAGAAACTGTGAGGAATACATCGTAACGAGAAATCCCTAGAAGCATAAAAATGAATGTTTTTGAATAAAATAACAGCGATTACATTAAGGCGTATATTCCGCTGAGAATGTTTGCGGCGCCAGAAACAGCAAGTAGCGGAGTGGTCCGGCTAGCGGCCGCAGGCTGCGCTCCAAGAGCTGCGGCTGAGCGCGCACAGTGGCGGAGGGATTAGAGGAGATTAGGCGGCTGGCTGGAGAGGCCGCCGGCGCCACACCGAGTCTGCACACTCGGTTTTAAAACAATTCCTGGCCGGTACCAACCGAGGTTCAATCCGTCACTAGGGACAGGCTCTACAGGTCAAGGAGCGAGGGCATTAGACGAATTCAACAACTCCACCTTATGTAACATTCTCCCGCTCATTAACATAATATTTTTAAAATAAAATCTTCCTGGGCTCCCAGCCGCGTATATAAAATCACACTTATGTGACGTTTCAAATGCGCCCTCGTTTTCAACCATGTCAGTGACATATATCACGTCAAAAAGATCGACACAGTTTTGAGCCAGAGAATGCGGATAATTAGCGGATGTATCAAGACCACTCCACTGCACTGGCTACCCGTTTTGTGTAACACTGAACCGCCTACGATAAGACGACACAATCACCTAACTGCCGAATATAATAAGATCTGTCATAACTTGGATCTGCCCATCCACGACGACATGGAAAATCAGTTTCAGAGACTTAAATGAAGAAGTCCAAGCATAAAAACAGTGAAACAGATTAATCTGATAATTGTAACGGGAGAGAAGCTTGGAAATTGGAGTGGATGGCCTCAGCCCCACCAGAATGGCACTCCCTGTTTGACAGTCAACAGGCACTAAAGGGACTCGATCTTCCTCGCAAGACCTGGGCAGCTCTCAACAAAGTTAGGACTGGTCATGGCAGATCTGCTTCATCTTTGTATACATGGGGAATGAGAGATTCACCTAGATGCGTCTGTGTTGAGGAAAAACAAACCATCCGTCAGGTGACCTTTAATTGCCCACTTCGAGTCTTTATGGTATCACCGATAGACTTTATTAATATTTCAAATGAAGCTCTACATTGGCTGCCCATGTTGATTTTAATTTTTAATTATAATATAATGTTACATTGTATTATTGATTTTGTGCCATGACCATAAGCTAAATAAATAAATAAGTGACATCTATGGTTGAAAATGAAGACTGAGATAGACGCCTTCGAAACGTCGGAATCCCGAAAAGAGTTTATTTACTTCCAACGTTGTGAAACACTTCAATCTTACATACTATTTTTACCTTTTACCTAGTCTGGTAAATACACTTTATTTCCTGTTCATGGGTTGATTCTGTTAACGGACTTCACAAAGCCAAGATTACGTATTTTATAGAACCTTGACACACTTCCACAATTGAAGTACAATGGGGAGATGAGAATGAATCACTGCACTTCATGAATGGATAAATATAATCTTTACAAATATTATATATATGCAATATTTCAACTCCGCAAAACAAGCTTCTTATGCAAGATATAGGCTTCTATGAATAATTAGTTTTAATAAGTTTTAATGCTGGCATTCAAAATGATCTATTCATTTATCAAATATAGACTTGACTGCTCATAATATACGAGAGAAATCAAAATCAACAGGAGAGAGAAAGACTAATATGGCTTACATTATTTCCAACTGGGTTGAGTCCTCGATGAATTTTAGGCAGTCACCCATCGTTGCACTTTTATAAAAGATACTGGCTTCATTGCGATTGAACTTTACATAACTAAACCACTTGTGAGCTATAAAAAGAACTGAGCGCCACATTGAGCTGAACAATATTGAGCGTCAAAATTGAGGCTAAGTCAGGGAGGATGTTTTTTTTTTTTTTTTTTGCGGTTACCGATACACAAATATTGGCGCTTTCTTCCTTGACGAAACTTTGGACGGTGCTACCAAATTTCGGCTCTGAGTGGCACATCCGCCAAAGAGGCTTTTGTAGGAAAAAGAAAACAGAAATAGAAACATTTGATTCTCCATCTCTCCAAAAAGGCAAGATTTTTTTTTCGCAAATTTTCTGACAACTGACCGTATGTGTGAGCAAGGCAGTCTGCCTTATGTAATCTGTCTCTTAAGTTACTTTCCAAAAACATGTATCTATGCTTCCTCATAATATTAGTATGTTAGATTTGCTCCCTCTCAAAATACAGTTACCAATTTATACTTACATCTAACCCTAAATTATCTACTCATTCTCGTTTTATTCCTCCTTAATATTAATTATTTCAATGGAATAAATAGCGAGTGCAGAACACATATAGGATTTTTGGCTGAAAACCATACTAGAGCTGGCAATATAAGGCAACCATATATTTCAGTACACAACCATGCCAACACCTTCACGGTAATGGATGCACGCTTGCTCCGCGTTGTAGAGGTCGCCGGTTCCAGTCCGGCCTCTTGTATTAGCACAAGTATATTATAAAACTTTAACGTTTAAACGTAAAGAGAACTAGAACGGGTTATAAGGCTTTGTAGCCAAATATGATTTACAAAAATCCATAACTATAATACCAAAAAGCATAATATTTGAAGTCAACGTTTCACCGTTCTAATCTTGTGAAATCTTTCATTTTTGTAAACTAAATACTTCTTATTAAAATATATGAAAATTGTTATGTTTCCTTTTGAATAAGAGATACGATGAAGTAAACAAAGTTCTCAGATAAAAGCGACTCAACTGAATTAAGTATATACAGCTATATCAGTGCAGTTCAGAGTGATGAGGCACCACGCGCTGGATCGGGGAGATTCAACGGACCGGGCACGAGCCCACCATGGCGGTCCCAAACCTCCGACTCATAAACTACTCATTTTTACAAAACAAAAATACACTTATCACACGTAGAATACAGTTACAAATTTCACCGACAGATCCTTCACAAATGCTTGGAGTTAGCAGAGCATGCGGCCGTAAAATCAAAGTTGCAAATTTGACCATGAGAGCGATGAAAAAAATTCATCAAAAGCGGCCGTCCCATAATATTTTGAAAAAAAATGACGAAGGAAACCACTGTATCCCAACATACGACGCTTATGTTTTCGTACCGTAACATACCTGTGAAATACCGACGTAGAATATACAAATATATTTGTAATTTCTTCACTGTGTATTTCTGTGCAATAATAAAATACTAAAAATGAGTAACAGATTCATCTATAACATTAGCAAATCTCTCCTACCAGTGCCTCCTTAAATTATCTTCTGCAGGCCGCATTCTTTCTGCAAGGTCTGTGGAGCATCCTTAGATTTGACACGTACTGCTGTGTTCAGATCTTCTAGTCATATCGTTTTTTACGTGTTTTTTCTGATATAGAATGCAACATTGTGATTTGTAAACAATTTCCTCTAAATGTCAAAATTATTATTTTTCTACTTTATCCACAGAATGGATGAAATACAGACTATTGATTGATACTTAATTCATGGTTTTGGACAACGCACCGAGTGTAGTGGGTGACTGGTAACGCTCAGGCCTCTCACTCGGGAGGACGCCGGTTCGAATCCCCGTCAGGGAATCCAGATTTGGGTTGTCCATGGTTAGCCCAAATCACTCCAGGCGATTGCCGGGATGTTCCCTTCAAAAAAGGCCATCGCCGAATTCCTTCCCGTTCCTTGTCACCAGTACCTACTCACCTCTAATGACCACAACGTCGACTAGATGCAAAGCCGCAAGGGAAAAAAAGGACACTACCTCGGTTCACAGTTACGACAGGAAGTCCACTGGACATACGAAATCGTTGTATTACTGATTATGGGATCAGAGATGGATTTTTTTTTTAAATCTGCTTAACGTCTCTCTCACAGCGAGGTCTTTAGAGACGGGAAAGGATGGGGGGGCAAGGAATGGGAAGGAATTCGGCTAGGGCCTTTTGAAGGA
Source organism: Vandiemenella viatica (assembly GCA_031002005.1). Taxonomy (NCBI): domain Eukaryota; kingdom Metazoa; phylum Arthropoda; class Insecta; order Orthoptera; family Morabidae; genus Vandiemenella; species Vandiemenella viatica. The sequence continues at coordinate 89,271,179 of JARYHS010009186.1, forward strand.
AGCATCCCGGCATTTGCCTGGAGTGATTTGGGAAACCATGGAAAACCCAAATCTGGAAGCCCGGACGGGGATTCGAACCGCAGTCCTCCCGAATGCGAGGCCAGAACGCTAGCCGTTACACCACCACGCTCGGTCAGTGATGGAAGGAAGATGTCAAGTATATGGCCAAGTAAATTATCGAAATATACGTTACCGTTGGTACTATAACTGTTAATTTTAGTTGTTGAGTAATTAGATTTTCAGTTTTTAAATTAAGGCCATTTCGCTTAGAGACATTCGGTTAAGAAATAGGAAAGAAATAATTTTCACGAACAGCTTCAAGCAGTTGTTAATACTATTTTGTTACCCTGAAGTACACTAACGTAGGACGTTAGAAGTGATACACTGTGAAAAGAATGGCTGGTTTCCCCTAAGGTTTCTGCTGTGGACAAGGACTGAGAACGCGTCGCGATAGCTGAGCTGCGAATGTATGCAGACTACTCTGCAGCGGCAGACGGTTCCGATAAGGACCTGGCGACACTGGGAGCAGCGCCGATAAGCAGAGGCGGAGATTGCCGGAAACAAGACGACGACGTTCGACGACGGCGCTGATCCCTGGGGAAGACTGCTCCGTCTTCCGCGAGAGCCTAAAGAAGCGTCGGGAGTGAAGCCCATGGCCTTAAAAATGGTCTCAACTGCACGGCTTTCACTGCTATGCCCGACAGCTTGAAGCGCAGGACAGATTGTCGTATATCACAGTGCTATGCAAACGAATACACTCCTACATTTATAGTGACAAAAAATTAATCACTTTTTTTGTAAACGTTGTATGCATAATATACAGGGTGATTATAATTAAAGTTTAAGTTTCAAAACGCTCTAAAAAACGAACCACTGATTAGAATGACGTCAAAATTGAACGGCGCATTATTTAAGAAGGAGAAAAGAACATGAACAAAAAAAAAAAAATAGTTCAAAATTTTAGCGACAGATGTTGCTGTAAGATTCAGAATTTCGTCTACAAATGACAAATCGTAAAACATATCCCGTCAGATGGAAATGGGCTCGTCTGTCCACAGAATTTTCAGCGGCCAATCATTTTCCACTTCCATGCGAGCAATAAATTGCAAAGCAAAACCCTCTCTTGTTGGCAGGTCAGAAGGGAACAACTCCTGCACATCGCAAATTTTCTACGAACAGCATTGCAGGATGTTTCGTAGAATGTTATGCACCGTGCTCACAGGCCTGTCTAATGTTCGGGCAATTCTCCGTGCACTTGCATGGTTGCACACCACCGCTCGACGGCTCCTGAACTGCTGTGGCCACTTTTTCAACTACCGCCGAATCACACCTTATCCTTCCTCTACCAGACAGCACATCAAACGAACCTGAATTTTCGAATTTTTCATCATTTTCATCAGATCCATGACAGTCATCGGTCCAGCGCCTTTTTTCATACCCTTGAGGGTCCTGAACTTCTGCAGAGCTACTGGTGCAGAATCACCATTCATGTTCTTTCCCCCTTTTTCTAAAATACGCCGTTCAATTTTGACGTCATTCTAATCAGTTGTTCGTTTTTTACAGCATTTGAAACTAAAACTTTAATTATAATCACGCTGTAATACCCCTCAAATATATTGTCTTCAATCCGAAATATTTGCATATCGCAAAACAATTTTAATCATTTATTTGTACCTTGAAGTAGCTCTACCCCAAATCTATCTTTACCACGGGATTCCATTTTACCGTCATCTCCAAACTGTTACGCGCGTATATACAAATGAAACAAAAATAAAGGTAATCACTGGAAACGAGGTTCAGTTTAGCGATGTATATTATAATATCATTATCAGCCAGTTCAATCATTTTATGATGTAACTTTTTATAATCATGATATTATAATATGATCTCACTTAATTTTCACGTTAATTTGTTGTCAGTTAATATCTAAATTTTTGAAGACAATACCTTAGACATTTAAGTACGCTTACGGTGTTAACCGTCTTCTGAAGCTCACATAGAATTTCTGAATTAATTCTCTAATCACAACCAGCATATAAAGACCCTAAATACTGTAATTTTTCTCATGATGTACTCTTTATTATAAATTGTGCTGCCTTATACGACCAATATTTATAACCATAAACCTACATGTATGTTGTGTCTCGGACAACATTTAACAAAAGGATGTTAGCTTCTGTGGAAACTCACAGCATCTTCGTCTTTACAAGCGGACGAATACAGCACGATATTTACTGAAACTGTTGGGGAAACTAATAACGATCAGGTCTGTCATACGGGAAGACGCGAATTCGATTCACGTTTCAGATATCCTGATTTCCGTTTTTCCACAGCAATTTCTAAACCACTATCGGCGAAACTTTGGATGGTTACTTCCTCCCGTCAATATTTTCCAATCGATTTGTGATAGAATAAAAAGAATAAGCCATTCCCGCTGCCTTAGTTAGATGCATCACTGTGATGGTATCTGGAGTTGATGCGGGGTTAGATGCTTCCAGTCTTGATGGCGGAAAAAATTTTCTTCGGGACCTGGCTAGTAGGTTAGGAGAGGTATAGGTGTACAATTCCTAATCACCAGATTGTGCACAAAATTTCTGGGTTAAATCCTAAACATCTCTGCAGTGCGTATGGAGTGAGGGAAAACGACAATATTGATGGTGATTTGTCCGACGTATGGGGTCGTTGAGTCTGGCGGTGACTTCTGGAAGAGTAGGCCTAATAGGCCTGAACGGGTTGACAACAGGTTTCACTCTCTCTCTTCTTCATCTCTCATTTCATACAACGCAAACAACACTCTATACTTAAGATCGGATATTTTCTCGGCGTTGAGAATCAATATAATGTTCTGGGGTAAGTAGAAGAGTTAACGAGGTTCACACACGTTATTTCGGCAATCGAATTCTTCTTCACGAAAAGAAGACAACAAAGTATTAAATCGCCGAAATATCGTGTGTAAAAACCTAGTTAACATTTTATTAACTAACCTTAAATACTGAACACACACACTATTACAGTAATTCCCACATATAAAAACACAAACTAACCAACATTGATAAAAACAACGGTAAACCACTCCATTTCACTTCTCACGGTATCCATCTATCCTAGAAATCGTGCAAGGCATCATAGGAAGAAGAAAAGGATAATTGGGTAGAAAGTTAGAAAAGAAATCTGTCTGAAAATACTGGCGGTGCTATTGCTGTTGAATGACACGGAATGTTGGACGATAATACCAGATGGAAGAGATGAAATTTTTGAGATTTGTTGAGTATGATTCCCCGTTCGGCCGTCCAGATTTTTGTTTTCAATTGATATCCGAAACCACTTCAGGCGTATGCCAGAATGGTCTTTCGAAAGATAAAAATAGAATTCCTACCCGTTTCTTGTCACCTATCCATTTCCTCCATCATTTACCTCGCCATTGACAGTGAAGTTAACAGCATACTGCTAAAGCTCAAAATCTATATTCCACAGTCACTGTTAATTATTAGTGTTATTTGAACGACGAGAATATTAAAACAAGGTTTAGAAAACAATGTTTAGAAAATAGATATTTAAACTAGGAAATTGTGTAACGTGTAACCTTTCTTTCTTTATTTATTTTTGTGAAAGAGTCTTTCAGTTCAAATGTAGTAGTTACACACCCTGTAAAGAACAAATCAAACAAAGACATAAAACCACCCAGGACGTTCTCTACTGGCGATTGAAGTAAAATAAATCCAAATCCAATGAACTCACGCTACACTGGACTACCTTCTCGATAACATTTCACGATATTTAGAGTACGATAATCTTAATGCATAAACAGCCTAAGAGTCAATTCCCCGTGTTCTACTACTCTTTGGATTCGCGGAGATAAAAATCCATATTCCCATTTTGTTCTCGTAACGAGCATGGAGAGTGCGCGGTAACGTTCTGCCCTCGCATTCATGTGGACGTGGGTTCGAATCACGATCCATCCACACAGATTTTGTTTTCCCATTGTTTCCTGAAATAATACCAGGTGAATGAAGGGATGGCCATGGCCGAGTTCCTTCCCGCTCCCAACTCCCAGTTCTTTCCCGCCTTTAGTAATCTGGGGGTATGTGAGTTGGGAAGATATAGGCAAAAAAAAATTGACTTTCATCCTTAGGAATGGGAAGACATGTTTAAAATTATGAAATTTACTTCAGATAATATTTTATGTGAAAATTTTAAGTGATATAACAATTCGTTAGGAATAATGATAATAACGATAGTAATTCGTTTTGGATGGAAGAATGCGAAGGTTAGTTGAACCTATTCCCAGGTTACAGAACTCACAACTGGTCACGCAATCCACCTCTCAAGTCATGCTGCTGAAGCCTTCTCCGGGCACTAACAACATATCATTGCATAGTCCTGCCCCAGAAGAAGGCGGAAGTGCATTAGTCGAAACTACAGTAAATCACACAAAGATGTGGCGCCATTCCGGACAGCATGAAGCTATTATGAAATCATTTTTAATCTAAATTTGTTCATATTTCAAGTTAAAACACAAACTCTTTTTCTTATTTGAGATGCGGATGTGCTAAATATTTTGGTTTTGTGATTTATTTTTCTTACGGGTACGCGTTCAAAGATTCACCTTCCTGCATCATAAGCTCTCTTGTTCTTATGAAACGAATATATTAACAGGTTAAGTACTTCCTACAAATGCTTTATAAACCGAAATATTATCTTTTTCATTAAATAATGGATTTATTTATTCTGCAGTGCGTTTCATAATCTAAAGTTTTCGTAGGGTTGGTGTAACACTTATCTTTTAAATTAAAATTGGAGTGGATATATTGATTAGAATACCATATCACATACTTCGATTTATAAAACCAGAAGTATTTCCTTATAAATTCTTGTCATTCACTATTTCGGAGAATATTTTCATATCCTTTTGAAGAATTTGTGTTTAAAATTTTAAGCGTATTATATTTTTAAACCAAAATTATTTTTTAACTCAAAACTACAGTACCTGAGAACTAAATAAAAGAAGCCTCTCCCCTTGTAAGCCTAAATTGTTGAAATTCTTAGAATTTCTAATAACTGTAATGTCTCATATGTATTTTATTTGCTATCTCTTAACGCTTGGCTGGGATTATTGCGAAAAAGAAACCTTTTATCCTCTTACATCATCTAATATGACAATTTTATATCCCGTTATACAACTGAGCGGTGGACTGGGAACGTATTTTATTTTCTCTTCCAATTGGGCAGAGAGCTACTACCCAGCTTTGGATATCAGTGTTGCGGAATTTACGTAATGAAACGGCCCGCATGATGCAGTCCACCCACCCTTCATCGGCGAATTATACTTTTTTTTTTTTTTTTTGCTTCTCTCTTCGTAGTCCCCCGTTTCTGCCGGGGAAATACATTTACTTCTTAAACATCCCTTTCCATTTTGGCTGCAGAGACCACTTAGACGAAGTCTCAGAACTGATTACACTCACAAAGGGAATGTTATTCAACTGCTAAAAATTGAGTTTACATAATAGAAACTTTGTTGTGGGTTCCGGGGACTTTCACACGGAAAGGGAAAGTGGAGAAACGTGAACGAGAAATAAATGCTCCGAATAAAGGGTTTCTCGGAAGTCTCGAGTTGTTGGCGACTGAAGCTGTAGGTGTGTGCAAAGTACGCTGCCTACCAATAATTTAATTAGGTTTCACCACAATTAGTAGCTGAATAACAAACTAGAAACTTTGGACACTGACTTCCGGAAATTAACTCAGTGCAACAAGATAAAGACAGTCACAATAAGTTAGAATCACTAAAGAAAAATTTTCGCAGTAATTTCTCTTCAATCGAATTGCAAATATTTTTGTTACACGTAATATTTGCACGTTAACCTTTATAAGATTTTTACATTGTTAGAAAACAAATATAAACAAGAACGCAGTTTTTCTCGGTGTTGCGAATATAAAAATTGTTCTCGGGTGACAAGCCGAGTTAAATCAATGTTATAATTACACTTACAATAACACAATATTTCGGCGATCTGATTAACCAGAAAATGGCGACGACGAATCAGATGACCGAAATATTGTGTTGCTATAAGTGTAATTATAACATTCATTTAACTCGGCTATAACCCGAGAACAATTTCTATATAAACAATTTTCAACAGGTATATTTGCTTAGTAACTTCTTTCTTTAAAATCGTTTGAACTCTCCCATGAAAAATGTTTTCATAAAAAAATATTATTTGTTCAGTAATTTGTAATGATATTATCTGCATTCTTTCATTATAAATGAAAATATATTTGTAAGAAGCATTATTTACTCAGTAGGGTGTTGTTATATGCCGGTTTTCATTTTTTTTCTGTACAAACTTTAACATTTTTGTAACAACTATGATTTGCTCAGTAACGTGTTAAAGTTTCGATAAATTTTTTTCATTACTATCAGCAGTAATTCGTATCTTCTGCCACCAACAACTTCATGAATTACAGAGTATTTATGTAGATATGTATTTGTCTCAACGTTATGTTTTGAGATTCCCTTTAACCGTTTTATAAAGTTTCTTTGTGATTCTGTTTGTTAGAGACTTTTCCGAAGGCAATAATTACAGTAGAAGTGTGTTTAATTATTAATTGAAGAACTCGGTTGCACTGACCTATCCTGGACATGAATAAATATTGGTCTTTCTCAGTAAAATTTAATACCCCTCATTTGGTCACCTCTCTACGAAACTTTCCGACATGCTTTGATATAATGGAGTCAATGAAACTTATGATTCGATGCTACTGCTGTATGTAAACAAATAGGAACGCACTTTGAACTAATATTTGTAATGTAAATGTTATAGTAACTTATCACATGTTATATTTTTTTCGGGTTAATGAGGCGTGAAGGGCAGTAGTTCAAAATGAATTAATAATTTAGTTGTTTTTTTAAAGGTTTTCTCGGATATAATATCCAAAATTCATTTATTTACTATTAATTATGATATATAAATGGGTCACAATACTAAAAAATGCTTTGCACTAGGGACGTATACAAGTATATTGTACAAAAAATAAAAAAAATATTAAAAAATATAAACGTTTCTCGGGAAACAAAACAAGTAATATTATTATTGATACAAAATATTTCAGCAACATAAACCTCCTTCGCCATCTTCAGGTGTAGCTGTTTACAAACTGTAAACAACGTGCTCCAGGCAAATTTCAAGTATTACGACTACACCTGAAGATGGCGACGGAATTTATATCGCCAAAATATTGTGCATCTATAATAATATTACTCGGTTTGTTTCCCGAGAATCGTTTATAAATAAACAACGCCGATATATATATATATATATATATATATATATATATATATGTGTGTGTGTGTGTGTGTGTGTGTGTGTGTGTGTGTGTGTGTATGAAAAAATACTACAATACTACAAACGAAAACCGAGCCTGGTGAGTGAGCTTGGCTTTCTGGAGATCACGGATCCAGATTTCGGTTTTCATGGCCTCCAGAAATCACTTCACGCTTCAAAACTCATGGCTGAATTCCTTCCCGTTCGTAGCTCACTCTTACTCATTATCTCTCTCTGCTCTAATGACCCTGACGTCGACGAGTCGTGTGGCTATGGAGAAAAAAAATCAGAAATGAATGAAGATCACTACGCAGTTTTATCAGAAAAAATATAAAAATAAATTTAGAGGAGCGGCGAAATACTTTAAATAATTGTTGATATTATAATATGACGGATTGTACTTGGATACTGAAGGATCCGACTTCGAATTACGTCCAGCCTCGGTCGAGTTCAGTTTTCCGTGTCTAAACAAAATCCTGCATGTTAAATGGTCCTGAAGTTAGCCTTGACCTAGTGATTCTTAGCAATTATTCTCTCTCAGTCCTATTGTTGTTGATAAACTTTCAGTACTGATGTAATGTAAAGGGTAATAATTACACATTTCGTCACTTCAACAATGATTACTGTACAACTAAAGTGCCCGTAAGAAATTTTTCTTGATCTGCATGAAGGAATATATATATCTATATATATAAAACGAAAACCGGATATATTGATCTTATAAAAACTCTGAAACTACGGAGCAGATTTCGATGGTATTTTCACCGTTTTAAAATTTAGAATCTTAATTCAGTTGTTTGGCATGTCTTATGTTTCAACGTTAAATAACGTAGGAGCACTAAATGGAATTCTGAACGCATGATGACAAATCCAAAAATGGAATGATTAGATGTTTCATACTTCGAACTAAACACATAATTAAATGTCTCTGACCATAGCCTTTAATGAAAGCAATAAGATAACTTTACAATAATATCTATTCTGTACACCAAACAAAAGTTGAATTGAAGTATTATTTCCTTTAATTCGAGCTATTCAAATTTTTAAACGCCATAGTTAGCCACAAAAACAACAGAGATTTTCTTTAAGCCTCATAGTTAGCCACAAAAACAACAGAGATTTTCTTTAAGCCTCATGTCAGGACAGTATCTCTGGCCATCAGAATTAGTCTTCTGTTTACGATACTATTATTCCGGCCTTTCGAGCAAAAAGTATATCAATTCACTTTTCAATTGAATCAAATGTGAGTTTCTAACATAATCTAGCGTTGTTCAGTAATGTAGTAACGCAATTTCTTAGCCAAATTAACGAATCTTGATATACATAAATCTTTTCGAACGAATGAAAATAGTGTTGGTGCAAATAAACTTCAACCCACCCGTTTCTTGATAGGGGACAGGTGAATCTAGGTTTGCTTTAATTCCGAAAAAAGTTGGCGCGAATTTTATGAAACTTTGTACAAATGTTTTTCATTGCGGGAATAAAAATAGGATACGGGTAAATCTACGCCAACTATACCGGGCAACGCCGGGAACTCCACTAGTATATATATATATATATATATATATATATATATATATATACTAAACAAGACGTGCTATGGTGAAATATGGACTCTTATGGAAGGATTCTTTAAGGGTGGTATTAAAAGAGTTAGCGTGATATCTATGAGACGGTATCAACAAGGTAGAGGCTCCTGGGGGAGAATCTCTGTACGGATGCATATGACGACTGCTCGAAAGTTGTCCCTGATGAGCGAAGTTCAAAAGATCCCAGTGTTGCCCAGTAACGAATACAGAAAGTTGTCTAACAGGACCCTTTCTGAGCGGTGTACGTGTCCCGGGGTTAATCCCCGGTAAGTCTGTTTGTACCGGCGCCGCACAAAGTAAGCCTAAATTAAGGGGGTGCAGGGACCCCGGGCAGGGCGCGCGCAGAATGTTAACGCGCCGGTTCTGATTGCTGACGAGCTGGAGGGCGCAATCTTCATTACAGCTGAGGCGAATCTGCACCGGCATGCGGCCCCGCCGCTGCTGCATGCGGCGCACGTACGGCCAGCCGGCTGTGGCTTGCCTTTGAGTATACACTGCATAGTCAGACGCATCTGCGAGTCAACTGAGATGCAGATGCGACGGCGACGACCACAAACTTTGGGCTTTCACACTGGATCAGCAGCTTGTTACGCTACGCGGTAATTAACTAATTCGTCCAAATTCTCAATGAATGATGATTACCTTTAATTATTTCGTCCTGCAATCACAGATTGCTGTCGTTGGTCGCGAGGTGGCTTTACTGATGACTACTTCTTTTGAATGAATTAAGTAGTTCTATAAAATAACAACACCTACAGACCACATTCCACTTCATATTTATTTCCCCGTGAGCTCCAAGATAGCATTACACTCGGATAAGGCAATAGACTCGTCCAAAGATACTAAAGCACAAATACACAAATAATCCTACGATTACACTAACAAATGACTGTAAAACTGTTTGACGACTCAAAAACAAATACCAGCACTTCCGGGAAACAACTGCCTCTACTCGCTGTTTCAGCTAGTTTAATTAGGCGCTGGAGAAACACGCAGAAGACCACAAAGAGTTCCAACAATAAATTCTCGAACGTTAACAATACGTTATCAATCACATCCACACAAAAATAATTACTAGTTGCACTAAATCACTTACAGTCATTAGAAAACATCTTAAATTGGAAATTAAAGCTGTTTCCAGGCACTTACACACAAAATTATCATCATAAACCAGTCCAAACGGTCGAGAATTGTACTCAAGGCATCGTGGCTTACATCAACACTTACAATTACAATCTTTTAATTAATGTTTCATACATAATGCCGCCCTCGTTTGTATTACATATCATCTACACAATTTTTTTCCATAAAACAATGTACATTTACATGATGAATATGATATACACAAATTTATAATTAATTACACGAAAAATATACAAATCGACAATTAATTAACTCCCATCTTGCTAGTCATAATTATTAAAATAAAATTTCATAAAACAGGTGGGACTGAGGGCTATTACTACTTCAAATACAATGACAATGATGATATGCAGGGTATCCACATGAAACCTTACTTATTTTAAAGTAGAATATAAAAAAAGCCTTAAACGTAGAACCTTGCGGTTTACACCATCCTGTAAAGCAACTCAAAATGTTTTACTCTAAAAACCAATGTACTTTTACGTGAGCACCGTTCGTAGCACTCAAAATGTCTAAGCGATATTCAATCTCAGCCCATGTATACCCAAGAATGTTTGGAGTGATAAACCCGATAGCATTGACAATTCATCTGCGGAGATCGCCAACATCACGAACATGAGAGGCATTCACATGTCTTTCACATAACCCCAGAGGTCGTATGTCCGGAAATCGCTAAGGTCATCTCGTTCTATCCGTCGCCGTAGAAATCTTTTGTCCAAGAACTCACTAACTTGTTTGTCTGTTTACGTTCCCAGTGGTTATAAAATTGTCATACAAGCCTTAATTATCTTCACGTCTGGTGGCACCCTGTTAAACACATGATGGAATTTTTTTGAATAGTTATAGGTGACTATGTTACAGCATAGGACATCACGCGTTGGTTAGTTCTTGTGAAGTAGTGATTTTTGATAATTATTCAACACCTGAAACAAACTTAAAGCACTAACTCAGACAAAATTACAAAAAATCTTTTTGACTTTCTTTACAGAATGGTGGAAACCGCAAGATTCAATGTTTAATACTTTTTTTATACCTTGAAATCACGGAGGTTTCATGTGGACACTCTGTACTTTGGTACAAATAATCTCGTAATTCGCATATGTCAAGTAGTGATATTAACTACGTTACTTCTTATGAACATGTGTTTCAATTGAAAATCCAATACGTACGTTTAAAATGCACAATGGAACACTCTCAACAATCGGCATATTGGGCATTGGTGTTACACGCAAGCTGAATTCGATGACAGCCGATTCACTTTGCCAAAGTACACGCAACGGATTGTATCCACCGCTGCCGATGAACTGTGCATTGTATTAGCGGTTTTTACTGTTTCTTCTTGACACTGCGGACTAGTTTAAGTCCGTGGAAATGTTTTGGGTATGGTTACGGATATAGAGTCAGTTTTTAGGTCAAATGTCAAGACTTCTTGGCCTGAAATGCCCTAAGTAAAAATGGAATTGTATGTGACCATAAGGGTTAGCTCTTTGAAATTTGCAGATTGAAGTTGAATCTGCAGGGAGTTATAAGTATTTAACACGGATAGAGGCAATCTCGCTAGTGTATAACTATTGTAAAAGCAACAAAGATCGTGATCACTTTTTCAGATTTGCTTGCAATACAAACTTGAGCTATATAGCACAATTTTGGTACATTCTGCATTATCTTAAATTATTTTTGTTGAAACTGGAAGGAGTTGGAAATGGTAAAGACAGAAGTTTAGCACTGACAGCAACGGTCTCACTGTTGTATATATGATAATGTCAGTTTTGTACACTGTAATGTAATAAAATAGTGATTTATGTGACCATAAGGAAATTTATCAATTCGTCTCTGCCGAAAGTGGTTGCACCGTGGTCCATTTGCAGAAAATGTTATCCGTTCATTCGGAGATGAGGGTTATGAACCAAATAACGGGAGATATTAATGTCACATACCGTAGTCATAGAAGGAAGCTCTCACTGTATGTGTGCTTTGAACTCAGTTTTACTAAAAATTACAGATAGAACTGTTAACATTTGGGCTCGGATTGTCTTCACCGCAAATTACATGACCATTTTACACCAAATTAATATGGTTACAACGTCAATTTTCATTGATTTGTGTGTGCTGAGAGGCTGTTGCAGAAATAAAGTGATGTTAGTTATACAAAAATACTCTACTATCCAAGTGATAAGAAAACAATATAATTTTCATATTTTTTTCAAATCATGAACACAGCGTAGATATTTAAGTATGTCTAAGACCCCTGCCATAAAATGTGAAGATTTAGTATCAAAGGTCTAAAAAGAATGTTAGTAGTGATCATTTATTAGTAGAGAGATTATCAACCTCATCACGTGTCCTTATTGCACAGAATCAATTTTTATTAAAAAGAGTATATTCCAAGTTTCACATCACTACTCCAATTAGTTTGCAAAGTTGCCACTGGGATTTCGCAGGTTACTTGGTGGAATTGGTTGCGCACAAAATTCCTGAAACACAATTAAATTAATGTTGTATTTTGTTCTTAACGTCCATATTTATTTTGGGTATTATTTTCTAGGCTGTCGATGGCTAAGCAACCTTACATTTTCTCAAAGAATCCCATTTCTCAGTATTTGTAACGGGTTGTAGTTGAATTCAGGGTCACCTTCTCGACTGTTACTTCCAATGAAAAGCGTGCTGTATGCTAATACTTTTTTCATTATTTTGTGTGAGGTTATGCAGAGATATAATTCACATTCCGGTATATTCAAATTTCCAATGTCTGCAGAGTTATATTTTTAACTCAGTTCGTGAAATTCTCCAAACTGTGCAGTCTTTCCGTACTGAATTAATAATTATGAGTATAGTTGGTTCCTAAAATCTAAATAGCTTCTAAACTAAGGCTTAAATAAAACTTGCGACTGGATATTATCCATTACCACAGTATCATCATTATTTGTAACTAAATCTAAGATGATGAAAATTGATGGGTTGACAATCCATTTCGTCACAGTTGCTTAACTAAATAGAATTGTTATAAAATAATAGTTACAACCTTAATTTTGTAATAATTTATTGTTCTAATGTCCTCTGCACAATTATCATGTATATTCTGTAGATCATGTAGTTGGTGGGTTATATGCAAGATATTTCGGATGAAATGGACAAGGGACGACAAATAGATAGTGTAGCACTAGATTTTTCAAAGGCTTTTTATAGAGGGAGTCATAAAATGGTAGTAAATAAGGTAAAAACAATTGGAGTGGATGAGAAAATGATTTGATGGGTAGAACAATTTTTAAAATGTAGAAAAAATATAGTTAGGGTAGGAAATTCAATATCAAAAGAAGTTGAAGTAACAATGGGAGTACTACGGTGTACCGTATGGAAACCATTGCTATTCGTTATTCTAATGAATAATTGTGTTGATCGTTTACAATCAGAAATTAGATTGTTTGCAGATGACATAATGCTTTATAAAACGACCAAAACGGTAGTGGAGTGTAACAGCTGCAGGGTGATCTGGACAGGATATCTAGTTGGGTTGGGAAACATTGGTTGAAGATAAATGCAAAGAAGAGTCAGCTTCTTAGAAACACAGATAAAAAATTTAAGGTTGATTGTGATTATAAGTTGCGGAAAGAATTGCTTGTTGAAGATTTGAAATGTAAATATCTTGGTATTACATTTGATAACAAGCTTAACTGGGCAGGACACATAGGACAGGTGGTAGGAAGAGGTTTCAAAATTCTGCACTTGTTGGAGAGAGTGATGAGGGGATTTAGGAGAGAAGTAAAGGAATTTGGTTACAAAACTTTGGTCAGACCATTGTTTGAATATTGTAGTAAGGGACCCACATTTTGAGTATCAAATACAGGAGTTGGAGAGTGTGTAAATGGGCTGCTAGATTTGTCTCTGAAAATCATCGCAGAATCAAATCAGTAACCGATATGATAAAAGAGCTGGAATGGTATTCATTGGAAGACAGGAGGAGGGTGAAGAGAGTCACGGGAGTGTACAGGGCGTATATTTGTGATGTCGCATAGAACGATATTGGTTTACGAATAAAAAGTAATGCATGCAAAGGAAAAGACGACCATGACCACAATCTGGCACTCGATTTCAGGCACAAGAGAATAGGAAGATTCTCTTTTTTAGGAAGGGGTGTCAGGGGTTGGAGTAAGTTACATAGAGAAATGATGAAAAATTTACCAAAAACGTTGAAGAAATTTAAAGTTGAAATTTGTAGAGGGCAAATGTAGGTGTGAGCAAGAAAGGGGGAAGGTGAGTGTGTAAGGTAATTGCCACCAAAGCGTGCGCCCCATTGCAATTTTAATTAAATTAAATTTAAATATTTTCCTTCCTTTATGATTAATCTAAATTTTTAGCCTAAAGAGAAGAAACATTGTTAACCACTAAAAAAAATAAATATGTAAGCTAAATTCCTTGTTTGTTATAATAGCCACATCTATAGACAAAGAATAAAGCGAAAACAACTAAATAGGAAGAAAATAAACAAAATGAAAGTAATAATTAATATGTGTTCTTTAAAGAAATACCAGCGGTCTGGTAACCCAGTGTCTAAGGAGTCTGGTCCACGAAAGATCCCTGGTTCGAATCCCTCTCTCAGCAGAAATTTTGAAAGGCCATTAACCCGTCCTTCACCTATAGCACAGCTTCCTGTGTAATGTGAAGTACACCGAAAGCTTCCGTAGTGGGAATTCCACGTTAAACTATAATTAACCTTTTCTAGGTAGTTAGGATAAAAGGAGCTGGCCACCCAACCTCCAATACCAGTTTTCCTTCGGAAGAATCCAACGAGTCTTCAAACTGAATGCCAACCATAGATTTTTAGTTAACGCTATACATTTTTTCTTTATGTCTGGTTTGCAATTGGAAATATATTGTATCATTACAGAAACAAAAAAGTAACATTCATTCCTATGAACACGAACACGAGAAAATCTACAAAGCTTCAGAAACTGTGACATGACACACGTTATGGAATAATATGTGGTACTGCAGTAGCGAATTGACATTATACCGCGCGTTTCTTATTTGTTCATTACTATGGCCTGCAGGAGAACAAAGTGTTGAAATACACCATATGGTCCACTGATACCCCATATCTTTGACATCTTAATACAAGTCCACAAAATTTAAGTTAAAAAAAAAGGCTAAGGAAACTTTACTTCTATCTAATGAAATGGCCTCAGAGAGTATGTTTCCTAAGCGCGTGTGTTTCGTTGACATTGCCCTCCGTGACGCTGACAGTAATACAGTCTCGCGGAGACGCAAAGTGTTTGGCGGCGGGCAGGTCGCCGGGTGTTTGGCACGCTCTCCTGCCATCCGTCGAGTCGCCACCGAGCCGGCAGCCCAGTGCCGAGTCGCTGTCAGCGTCCATGACAAACTGGGCCAGCCGCTCTCAGCTCTAATGAAATTGGCCCTCCAGCGGAATTGTCCATTCCGCAGGAGCATTATTTATGGTAGGGTGGATAACACTGCCCACCCATCACGCATAGGAAGGGTTTGTGTGGCGCAGTGCGTGGAGGTTTACTTATCCACATAGGTGCAATAGCAAGTTTACCAACTCTTGAAACTGAAAACGGAAAAGAAAATTTGGAATTTCATTTGTAGTCTTCATGCAGCCACGACTTCCGGCGGGTAAATCAGTTCAAGTTGGCAACATTTAATGCATTAACTGAAGATGAATGGCAGTTCCTTATTATTTCAGATTTACTTTAATTTCAAATATTATTAACGCATAGCAAAAAAATGATGAAAATAGAAGTCTGTAACTTTGTGCATTTTAACATTCCTTGTGTTTACCTAAGCATAAATTCCTCTGAACCCATCGGCGTATCTCTTACATTTTCGAATATAACGTTCAGTGGAAGAACTGAAAGGAATTACGAGTCGGTTTTATTAGTAATTTTATTTACAATTTTAAGTATTTTTATGTTTCCTACCGTATAAGATTCAAATCTTTTACCTCAGCTTCGTAACTATTTGTTGACGGCCTTTCAATCTAAGGCATTATTTTTAAAAAAACCTTCCAGAAATATGACAATTACCAACGAAAATTCTACGGTAGCATATGAGTATTACCAAACTAATGAACAAGAGTTACTTTCAGCCATTATGGTAAACAGGAGTCATTATGCTGAATATCAATGGTGGTACACTGCAGTGAAAAATTCAAACTCATATAAATCAACTGATTGCTAAGAAATTTCATATTCAACGGATTTCAGAAATTGTTTGTGAAATAACATTGTGATTCGTACATCATCAAGATTTTAATGTTATTTCCTTGGCCCTGTAGTCAATTTTATGATAAATTTCTTATTCTTGCTGAGGAGTCAAGTGACAGTTACGGTAAAATTTCCAGGACAATACGCCAGCACGTATTTTACTTTGAACCATATCCATTACTAACGTCTAGATCATCTTCCACGGACAATATGCCGCGCATATAGAATTCCGTAGCTTAATATCTGAATTGCTGTGTTATAGATTTGAAACATTTATCAATGAGATCATGACGGTTATAAATGAATACGTCAAATCTATTAATATATACTTATTTAGGGCTTTACTAGTTTTAATAAAGAAACAGAAATAAGTTATCGTTAATCAATAACCTCTTACCATAAAGTAGGAACTATTATTCGACTTATTTAAATATTCCACTTACTTTTTTCGGGGATCGCACTGCTTTAATTGATGGTTCAGTACCAACGTTTCGGCGCCCAACCTAGTGCCTTCATCAGGGTTTTCAGACTCGAAATGGTGTGGTTTTCACTAGTGTTGCAAACTGAAAAAAAAAAAATGTTTTTTTTTTCAGCTTTGTGAAAAAAAACATGAAAAAAAACTTAGCACCCGTGTTTTTTTTCTAAATTTTGTTTTTTTTTCTAATTTTTTTTTTCTTTTCAGAAAACAATATATTTGATAAATTATAGTTTTATTTAAGGAACTTCCATTTTACAAGTGTGTTTTAAGTCTTACTGAATCATATAATGTCTCACATAATGATTCATAAGTGTATCTATATACGTAACATAATTTTATTCATCCTCTGTCAGTACCATATTCACTAGTATCAGCACTACCAACACTAGTTCGATCGGTGTCGGAATTTTCTGTCTCTTCTTCTGTCTCCTCTAGATCCATAACTTCAGAAATAGTTAAATTTTCTTTTACTGGTTGTTCTTGTATTGTACGCAAAAGATTTTGAGATTGCAATTTTAAATTGTGAGCAAAGTACACACTATGCATAAAGACTGCGCCGATAGTTCTGTATTACGGTTTTTTAAGTTTGAATTAAAATCTATTATCAAACAAAATAGGAGCTTTACTTCTTTTCAATCGTTTGTTTACACCAACGGTTGCAAGGAAACGATTCATAATTAGGGACCGTGTACAAACTACGTGGGTCGGTCCAGAGGGAGGAGGGGTTAGCTGGAAGGCTACGCTGGGCTACGTGGGGAGAGGGGGGGGGGGTGGTTTCCGAGCCAGGCCACGTAATTTTCCTTTTGTAACATTTTTCACAGTTAAAATGAGGAACTGAACTCACAACAGCATGTGAGTATTTATTTCCCTCAGTTAATTATATCCGTATGTAATTTACAATAGTTTGACAAGAGAAAACAGTAAAAAATGTCTTCTGGAATCAAAACGGAAGAAAGTTACGTGAGCGGGGGGAGGGGGGGGGAGGCAAAAGCTACGTAGGGCTACGTGGGGGAAGAGGGAGGGTTCACAGGAGGCCAAAATGGAGCAATGTGGTTTATGCACGCTCCCTTACTGACAATTTAATGAGACATTACCACTATACTCTGAGAGTTAACAAGTATACGAATATAAGGAAAGCCCAATAAGTAATAAAAAGAGGCAAAAAACCGTGGATAAATTTTAAATTCCTAATTTTTTTAAAAGATCTGTAGGTAATTTTGTAGGGCTGGCAGCACTATTTCAAATAGCAAGTATCAATCCAAACAATGGGGAATGGGGATTCCTTCTCGCGCAACCTAGTCTCTTTGGGAAATCCCCGTTCATAAAGAAAATTTCAGTCAATTTTGCCAATATTTTTGTAAATTTTTTTCCTACTGAACTAGAAAAAATATAGTAGATTTTAAACTAAGATAAGTACTTAGAATAAACTCTATAACAGTCATTTTAAACGATAACTGCCTTACAAATTTGAGATTTAGTAGTTGTGAAAAAAAACATGTTTTTTTTTCAAAGTTTTTTTTCATGTTTTTTTTTCAAGCCAGAAAAAAAACCGTTTTTTTACAACACTAGTTTTCACACAACTCTGTCGCTGAGTTAACTGTTGTGGTTACCGGCAGCGGATGTCAACTGTTCCAGAGATCTTGTCGTTGGAAGTTTTGTGTTGCGAATGTCCACAAGTGCACATTTCCACGTTTCGCTTAAGCCTGCTAAAAGCGTAAAATGTTGTATTATTCGACTTCTCTAAACATAATCCTGTTCTTATTCTTCAATTCAATACTATCCCATTTTCAACTAATTTATCATCAAACATTTCGATGTGGTTGTTCCAGATTTGATGATTTGTCTCGCCTGCTATGTATGTTACTTTACTTTTCCCTCTGTTTCATACTGTTTCATGCCTCGTTTGATTTGCATATTATTTTACCGCCTTCTTTATATCATAGAAGGTGTTCACATATTTTTATGTAGTTTCCGATCTTCTTTTTCTTCCTTATATGAAAAATTCTATTTTGGGGCATGATATAAATCGAGAAAAAAATATCTTATTTTTCGTATTTTTCTAATGAATACTAATTATTTTGTATCATTTTTCTTTATTAACAGCTTAACTTGGGGTGTATATTTTATGATTTATGGTTAACTAAATAAGTTCGTTCGAATGTATAGTGAGAAATGAGATGAAAGTGGACATTAAGTAAGTACGAAAAACGCCTGCAGTTGGAGTCTCTTCGAGCTCGTAAACTCTTAACTTGCCACGAGTGCACGCCGCTGATCCAACACCCAACTTGCGTTAGGTTAACAGCGGGGAGCTGGAATAACTTTTCAATCAGGCGAAGCGCTCTCGGCGATCCTCCCCCCGGGCCGTGCCGTCCACTGGCGCGCTGGGTGTTAGAGAAACAACTTGGTCCGCCGCAGCCACTGAATCCACAATGGCTCCCCGCGTCTTGCGGGCCGGGCTAACTCGCAGGGAAGCCGAATAGTTGGCAGAGTTGCCGGAGGATTTGTCCCCCGGTGACAAACTAGCGGCGACATTTTTCTTGCCTGTCTTCGTTCGCCCTGAAACTCTACCGATTCGACGGAGAGTCGTATAAACTTGGTCGCACCATTGTCGCGATGACAATAATTGCTACCTTGCGAAGAGCGGTTCGTGAATTATAGCGAACAGACGAGGAAGTCTGGGCTATTATTGGTCTGATAGCCAGATAAACGCGACCTCAGCACACCACCAGCATTGTTGAAGAACAGCAGTTCCGTCTCCCAATTTTACTTCTACGATTGTAAGTGAAAATGTTCCCACAAATTTATTGTTAGTGGAGTTTGGTCTTCTGAAAACTGGTTTATGAACGAAGATATTAATGTTTATCCCAACCAGGTTTATACTATAATCTATAAATGTAAATACAACATTACTCCGGCAAAGAGACTAAACTTGAACACTCCTGCTATTAAGTATAAAATCTTTCTTAAAAGTGAAAATGATTATTTTTTTCATTTTTCTACAATAAATTAAGCGACACAAATAATCATAGGAGCAAAAAACGTAACAATGATTGTATTTAAAATTCATAATAATTAATTGCTACTGTTAATTCAAACAAATTAATGATGGAAATTTATTACAGTCACTGGGATTTAATACGTTTATTAAATTAAATTCTCTGAATGTCTGATTCGAATCTGACAAATAACATGGGAGATAAATCACTTTTAACAAATATGTAACGATGAAACTAATGACTAATGATGATTTGATTATATTACAAGTAACAAAAAATATGAAGCAATTAATTAGTCCCACAACAAATATTTAGTCACTAGCAAATATTCAGCAGAAACATTATGACCTATCGAGTTATTTAAACAAAAGTGATTAATTAGTTGTTTAATCTGCAACTACCATATTTCTATGCACGATCTTATGGAGTCACGTACGGGATGAACATTTTATGTTTCTGTGTTTTTGCCTTTAAGTGGTGGATGTATGATGACGAATGTCACTGTTGAGATAGTGAACCACGTTGTGTTCTGGTTTACTGATGTTATTTGAGTGCAATATTACGTAATACTTGTATCCAATAAAATCTTGAAAACTAAATGAAATTTGTAACAACTGCTAAACTTAAATACGTGAATAGCTGTACTTTAATAATGTTCCTAAAAACGTCGCAAAATGAATCTGTAGCGACGATTACAAAGTTCATGAGCTACCGTAGTATATTGTTTCCACTAAAGCTACAGAAATAGTCATACGTTACTATTAATAACGCACTACGTGATAATTCTGAGCTTACATTTATTCGATAAAGTTACTCTTTCAATTCCTTCTCTAGACTGAGCTTTCTTGTTGGTTGTTGAAAGACCTGTGTAATTTCTGTACGTAATAGGAACAACCCTTCGAAGTCGAATTCTCCTACCAAAGTTTCTAAATGATGGAATTCTGTGGATGCGTTGTGAATTGAAAGAGAATAACTAATGCGAGCTGACAATACATCATTGATTAACTTAAAAATAATATTGGAACTACCGCTCAAGGAAAGTCAATGCACTGCCTAAACGTTTGGTTTTGTGCACATCCGTGAACATTTTCGGTATCCCAACGTGAGCACAATTTTCGGTAATTCAAGTCCTCGGTCACAATGCCATACAAAAACACTACGAGAAACATTAGGAAAGTCATCACACAAGAAGGAAATCGTGAAAGCGTCTGTTTTCTCTCACCTTATTGTCCACTTTCTGCACCAAACTTTCATTAACGTCCGAAGGACGCCCACTCCGTTGTTCATCATGCACACTTGTGCGACCATCTTTAAATGCTCTCACCCACTTTCTCACCATTCCATCACTGCATAATGTTTTGTCCGTAAACTGCACAGATCTCACGATGAATATCGATCGGTTTTAGGCCTTTAGCACAAAGAAATCTTATAACAGCCCGTACTTCACAGTCGGCGGGACTCACGATTATCGGAGGCATCTTAAACACCCAGTGATCAACGTAAACAAGGAAGAATTAGACTGTAATGGCGTCAGTGCGTAGGCAAGAGATGCAGGTACCCAGTGCGCATGCGCGGAACGCCGACCGTAGCACTGCAGCCACGGTGTGACAAAACGGTACTTACTTAAAAAATACGCCTCGTAGTATGGGTAATGCTTATAACCATAAGGTACATAACTTGATTGCAAACGTAATAAACATTGTGTAACAGTAATTAGGTCACAAAATATTCAGTGCGTTACCAGCAAAGTATTCGGTGTTGAGGCCAATAATGTAGCATTGAACGTATTGAAAACATTGTTAATACTGATAATACGCGAGGTTAAAAACAATTGTTTAAAGAAGTAGAGAGTAGTAATACAAATGAATAGAATATATATTAGAATATACGAAGCAGATAATTGAAGACGTAACATGTAATAGATATCTTGAAATGAAGTGTTCAGCTCAAGATAAGAGAGTTAATGGATTGTATCAAATCGCTTGACTTTCATAAGAAATTAAAATCATTTGAAAAACGGTTCTATCATATCTACGAAAGTTTGAATACAAATTTGCATTATAAATTTCATGTCTTTTCCACGAAGTGGCTTTTGTATTAGAAATAATCTTCATTTTTGATATAATAAGAAGCAATATGTGAGATATGGATTTAAAAAACCTCCAAGTTTCTTCTTATCTGGCCCATTAACTGATGTAGAAAGTCTTCCAACTCGTGTGTCTTGATAATATGCTTTTTTGCCTCGTAGACGTTGAGGTCATTAGAGACGGGAGATAGCTCGGAAAAGAAACGGGAAGGAATCAGCTATGGTCTTTTGAAGAAACCGTCTCGGACTGGAGCGACTGTAAGAAACCATGTAAATTCGAATAATGGATGGTTGGACTGGAATAAAACCTGCGACCACATATAATGCGAGACCAGGGCATAACCGTTCTCGCATACACTCGGTGTATAATATTCTTACCTAGTAATGCACGTCTATTAATATAATGTTGTTTCGCCAGTTCTATAGAGTGGTAGGCTCAGAAAATGCCGATGATGGACAACATTAAAAGGTGATGGGTAATATTTCCATGAAACCGGCGTTCGTGCGTTGCAGGCAGCAGCATTTCGACCAGTTGGGGCACGCGTGATGCCCAGCCCGAGCGCTAATGCGGATATCTGCGGATAAATCCTATTAAAAGAGCACGGCCGGCAAATGAGCAATCCCTGTTGCGGATTCCGCGCCAAAACACAGGCGGACCCCTCGGGGCCGACCCCACACTGCCGCCCCCACCACCCACGCACGGCCTTTGTTACCAGAGAGACCATCCAACGAGCAACAAAAACGAGAGCGGCTGAACGAGAGAGTGCTGGTTGCTGCGGCCAGCAAGAACGATTCGGTTGAGACAGTTAACAACATCAAAGGGAATTAACTTTAATATTTATACTATTAAATCGTTGATGGAGATTATTTACCAGCATAGAAATTACTTCTTAAGTTTCGACTTCACCCATTTGAAATACTCAAATAAAAGATGTATAGGAGGCTTTCGTTTCCAGCAATCAATATTCTGATCCTCAAATGAAAAGTCAAAATATAAAGCTTTAAACATAAAAATAGGAGGGGGAGGGGTGTTTTTCTTGTCTGAGTGCTTTGTTAGATAAAAGCCCTCACCGAAACTACGATATCCTATTCTCCAATTCAAATCTCCTAGAATTTTGATTACTAGGATCATTGATCCCAAACCATCAATAAAATGTATGAATGTAAGTATACTATATTGTGAACTGTACCGAATACTCCACTTGAAGTTTCCGCATTAGTCTCTACAAGAAGGTCTGTAGTATGCCATTCATAAAATTGTGTGTTGGATGCTGTACTTCAAGATAAATTTGATTTCACCTCAGTGCATTAGAATCCACAATTATCAGAGGGAATAAAGGATAGTTGTTTACATCAGTGCTTTATCTTAGTTTCCTGATTTTATCTCTTATGTCAAATTATCTTGATGGGGGAAATATTCCTTCAGCAAATCAAGGTAGATTTTCGTATGTTGACGATAAATTCAATCAGAAACTACGTCGTCAGCCTGCCATACAATCCAAACTTAACCTCTGCACTATCCCGATAATATATTCTTAAGGGCTATAGCAAGTGGTTACAAGATGTATGGTTTTTCTGTGTATCTTTTTGATACTAGTAACCAATCATTTGCAGTGTGTTCCCATACAGCATAATAGTATTCCAGATCACATTTGTTAGATTTTTATGAGCTTAGGCTTTCGTCTTTGTATATACGTTATGTTTGTAACGTTCCTACTCTCGTTTTAATGCACTACATATGGTATACATTACTACCCTAGACCGTGTTTGGCTACAATTAAGTCACATTACCTCTTATCACTTTGTCTGTATCCTGTTGCCAAAACAGTATCATACATCATCTGTTATCCCCTGTCCAGCGTCTGACTTCTGCTCCTCAACCAATAGTATTTCCCTTTCCCTGAAATGAAATAAGGATTCTTCAGCTTTCCTTATTTTCTCTTGTCTGCTATGAGAGATTGAACCATTTATTCACCACCATTAATTACCCCGAATTTCAGTAAACTTCTTATTTATTCAACAACTATACTGCACACAATGCTCCTCAGTACAACTATAATTCTCGTAAATGAAAGTCAATTTATTTATCACTGTTTTGAAGTCCCAGTGTCATTTTCAACAAAAAAAATATCATCGCATCAATGTTTTTCCCTTTCATTCTTTTGTCTTTTTTGCCTTACAATGTAGTCTCCTTGCTATCACATCTGCTATGGTCCGCTTTTCCCCTTGCTGCCAAGGGAGCGTCCATAAACCACGTAGCTCCTCTTTGGCCTCCTGTGAACTCCCCCTTCCCTCCACGTAGCCCAAAGTGTCTTTTGCCTCTACCCCCTCCCCTTTTTCCTCGTAGCACATAGATTTTTTGCCTTTTGATTCCATAAGACATTTTGTACCGTAGGAAATAAATATTCACATGCTATTGTGTGATCTGTATCTCATTCTAAATGCGAAATATGATATGAATGGAAATCTACGTGGCCTGGCTCGAAAACTCCCCACCCCCAAGGTCGTGCAGCGTAGCCTTCCAGCCAACCCCTCCCCCCTTTTTTCCTAGACTGATCCACGTAGTTTATGGACGTTCCCCAAGGATGCTCGAAAAATAATACTGTTATTATAATTATTCATATAAATCATAAATGTTATATAACACATTAACGTTTACACATAAACGTGCGTTGGCATGATGTATGTCCGTTACAAATTTCTTAATAAGTCGACCTCTTAATCTCATTTTCTGCTACTAGCTAGCCTATGACTTAACTAATGGGTTGATCCAGTTTCATGTTTATTTTTTATCCTTTGCCAAAATACTTAAAGCTTTAAACTGACCAATGTCTATACCATTTACGCAATACTCATACACAATGTATTTGTGCATTACTTTTCACTTTTGTATACTATACATAAATAATTTTAAATTATACACAGTTAATAGGTCTCGTTATTTCAATATATATAATTCCAGCATCAGCAGACAATCTCTAACTGCTGTTAACGTTCTATCCAATGTCGTTTATGGAAACTAAGGAAAATGGTGCTCTTATTACACGTTTTATGGAGACGCTTGATGTAACATGTTGATTAATAGGCTTTCCTTTCAATGATGACGTTTTGCAATCGAGGAACTAGGAAATCTAGTATTTACCTACAAATCAGTCACGATATTCCGTAAATTTGAACAATAATAATAATAAAGGATTATCTACTTGCGTTGCTAAATCAATAACTTTAATAAACTCTTTAGAAAGTGGGAATGTATTTGAAATAGCCGATTATCTTAAAATTCATGTTTGTTTGGTATAAGCGATTTAATTCCGTCCAAAAATTTCTTGATTTTTAAGTACAGTCTTTGACATTACTTTTGGCCGCTGCTGAAATATTCTATCACTCTTATTTTGCACAATCTGGCATCAATGTCATCCCAGGCAACAGGAACGCAATACTGGCTCCGCCTCCTCGCAATTTCATTGGTGGATATTTTATTCAGAGCCATCTATACTGCAGATTTTTCATTTCCTTAAGTCAATGCAGGAAACAATTGGCCAACAGGTAGGAATTAAGCTCCTCCCACTGACGATTCTTATTGGCTGAACAGTTCATCATCCTACCATTACATTTCTATAATACTTTACCAAAATTCAGATCTTGAAACGTTTCCCAAAAGTTGTAATTAACGGGATTGCATTAAAGTGAGGCAGGAAACAGGCTCAATGCTATATATTACTACGGTTGATTAGCATAAAACTATAACGATAAGATTGTTATACTCATTTTGATAATTCCTTCGGATAATATTTCACTCATATATCTGGTCAGTCCACAAACCAAGGGATAATCATGTTCCATGAGGTAGAATTTTTAGTACTACGAAACTACAGAAACAAGAAATTATTTCGGAAGTGTCTCTCTCCAAGATGGATTGAATGAAACAGTCTTCCTTCGCTGCGTTGTATACGCCTATTCGAGGAAAGTAGCACCGAGCTTGCAGTGGTCCTATGTCAGTTCGCATCGAGCCGCCGTCGCGTGCGGTTGCTCGATACTTTCCTCAAGCGAGGTTCAGTGAGTGTATCAGTGAAAACTTAGCTTGTGGTTTACGATAGTGAAAATGGAATCGACGATACGGAAGAATACACTGAAATTTGCGTTCGACGCGAAGGAGACAAGACCACGTGCATATGACTTCCATGAATGGCTGTATGAAAAATTCGACTTGACAGACGCAGATGTATACGGAATCCAAATGGACTTCTTGACTTATGCAGTATACGTTAAAATGACAAATGACAACTTGTGCAATACTATCGTAGAGAAAACTGGAGGGAAAGCCGACTACCAGAACCCAGATGGAACCGTAAGTACCGTATATATAAGCCACGCAGGGCTGGGGCTACGATCAGTAAGAGTCTTTTAATGTACCATTTGAAATTAGTAATGCTAGTGTAACGGCAGCAATCCGAAACTATGGTGAAATAATAACGGCGACCGACGAAAAATGGAGCCCTAAGTTCAGATTCCAAGCAAACAACGGCATACGGTGTGTGAAAATTGATTTAAAAAAACATATACCTTCCTATATAATGATACAGGGTTTCAAAGCATTAATAATATATGAGGGACAACCGCGCACATGCTCTGTTTGCAATGAACCTGGACATCTAAGATCTGAGTGTACAAAACGCCGACCATTACAACTTCCAAGAGTAAAATTGTCAACATCAGAAACTATAACAGCAAATGCTACAATCGCGGAAGCGAGTAAGGAAAGTAGCAACACAGCGTCTTATGCAGAAGCCACGGCACAAGTCAACAGTGTAAACATAGGCCACACTGTAACATCAGCATGTGAGCCACACACAGAAACGTTGGAAAACACGGAAATCATGGAGATCGATGTAGAGGACAACTCGGAACAGCTCGGCGGTAAACAGGAAACACAAGCCGAAAAATCTGGACAAGAAGAAGAAGAAAACGAAGAACAAGAACCGGAACAGAAATTACATGAAAAAGAAATAGAAGAAGAGAGTATCCCAGAACATGTCATACACATAGAAACATTTACAAATAAAACAACTCACCAGGCAGAAGAAGATTCCGAAACAAAACAACGGATTGAAATGCACAGCTCAACGATCAATAACAAAGCCGAGAAAGAAATAAGCGAGAAGAGAATAACAAGACAATCTAGCAGAAGTGCAAATAAGGATGGTGCCAATACCGCAAGTCAATACATAGCAAAAAAACGCCGAGCTCTCAGTGAACGACTCGAAAACAACGGCAAACCAGTAAAAAGAATAGCAGAGAAAGTAGAACGAACAACAAATAACGCCAAATCAGGACAAGAAGAAGAAGAAGAAGAAACAACCAAAGTTAGAATTGAGGACAAGACACACCAAAATACGTAAACGATCAGAAGATAAGAGAAGAAGATAAACCAAAACTCCTCAGTAAAGACAGCTGGTACGAGGAAGTAATGGAGGGATCTGATGAGACGTAAAATAACCAATGACAAGCAATCAAAGTTATAGCATTGCAACTATAAATATGAACAGAGTAATTACGCCATTCAAAATAAAATGCCTAGCGGATTATATTAAACAAAACAGTATTGACATCGCAATGTTACAAGAAGTGACTTTTACGGAACTAAACATCCCTGGATACGATGGAATAATCAACTACTCCAAAGAAACCAACACGGGAACGGCCCTCGTGATTAGAGAGGGAATTGAGACGGTTAGTACAGAAACATTAACAAACGGCAGGGCCATTGCAACTACAATAAATAACACGCGAATAATTAATGTTTACGCCCCCTCTGGCAATAATAATCGAGCCCAAAGAGCACACTTCTACAAAACAGAGCTACCCTATCTCCTGCGAAATACCACAGGTGCAATAATAATGGGAGGTGACTTTAATTGTGTACTAAGCCAAAAAGATCAAACCCCAAATTTCAATGGGTGCAGGGAGCTGACTAACCTCATTCGAGGGATGGACTTTCACGACGCATTGGGAATGCATTCACGGAAATGCCAAAGCCTACACATATGTCTCAAACAACTCGGCAAGCCGACTCGACAGGATCTACGTAACGGAGACTCTCCGAACCAAAACAACCAGTGCAAACATTTTTCCTCTAAGCTTTTCAGATCACAACAGTATGCAATGTACTGTCAACATGCAGAGGCAGCCAGTTAGCAGAGGCAAAGGATTCTGGAAATGTAACATCTCTATGCTTGAAGACCCGGCGCTAGACGAAGAAATCAAAAGTGTCTGGGACGAATGTCTAAAAAACTGTAAAAAATATAAAAGCACACTATCTTGGTGGGTTGAACATGTGAAACCAAAACTAAAACGAACCTTAATCTCCTGGGGGACACAAAAGAACTATTGGATGAAGGGCACAATTGAGTATTATTACAGATGCATCAAGGAATTATACCAAGAGCCCACCATAACTGTCGATACTAATATAAAAATAAAAAAATACAAAGCCAAGATCCTATCATTACAAAATATGCAAGCAAACAAACTTCTGACAACTTCAAAACCGACTGACGTCGCAACCAAAGAAACGGCAGCCTTGTACCACCTTATAAGGAGCACAAAAAGGAGTAAAAAAACTTTAATAACCAATATAATTAAAGAAAATGGTGAAAACATCAAGGACGGAAGAGATATAATTAAAGAAATTACCACGCATTATAAAAATATTTTTAAGTCAACTCCAACTAGTACGGCGGCAATCTCCGATTTAATATCCAACTCAAGTAACACAGCAAGTGTGGAAGAATCAGCAACTCTAACAAGAATTTTTGACCAGGATGAAATTCATACATCGATAAACAAAGCAGCAAGAGGGAAATCCCCAGGACCGGATGGGTTACCCATAGAATTTTATATTCATTACTGGCCCATGCTAAGAAATAAGTTAACAGAGATTCTAAACGACTTATGGACAGAGGATAATCTTCCCACCGCCTTCACAGAGGGCATCATAGTGCTAGTACCCAAAGGCAACCAGATCAAAAAAATCAATGAAATACGACCAATAACTTTGTTAAATTCAGACTTTAAAATACTAACGAGAATCCTCAAAACTAGACTGGAACCCCTCATGGAGAAAATCTTAGGACCTCATCAAACCAGTGCTATTCCCGGACGTAGCATCTTAAATACTGTGTGCGAATACCGTGATATTATCAGCATAAACGCAGAAAAACAAACGCCATCAGCTCTACTATTCCTCGATTTTGAAAAAGCTTTTGACCGAATTGAACATAATTACCTCTTAAAAATCATGGAACATAAAGGATTTGGCTCCCCATTCGTGGAAGTAATAAAGAAAATAATTACAAACACACATTCAAAACTTCTTATAAACGGACACCTGTCAGCGCCCGTCAAGATAGAAAGATCGATAAGACAAGGATGCCCGCTATCAATGATCCTGTACGCACTGGCAACGGAACCCCTGCTTGAGAAATGTCACCAAAATTTAACAGGCATTAATCTAAACGGATACAAATTTACATGCAGAGGATACGCAGACGACATTTGTATAGCCGAAACTTCAGCGGAGGACATCCAAAAAACGTGGGAAATAATCACAACGTTCACGGAAGCAACAGGCGCAAAACTTAACCCAAAGAAAACAGCACTGCTCCAAATAAGTGGAGCAGAGATCCCACCTCCAACAGACATCTGGTACGAGCAAGTAGAAGAACATAAGACATTAGGCATTGTTTTTCAAAAGAACATTATGAAAACAATAACTAAAAACTGGCTCATAACACTACCAAAAATTAGGGCTGTTATAAACATGCACTGTGATAGAGATCTGGATGCAATACAGAAGGCTAAAATCGTACAAGTATCTTTATTGAGTAAAATGGTCTACATCGCCCAAGTACTGCCGATACCCGACACAATTGCAGATCGGATACAGAATCTGCTCGGGTGGTTTCGCAAGCAGGGGTAAGATCTTCAAAACAGCGTTCAAAACAATGACTCTACCCCTAGGTAAAAGGAGGCATAGGAATGATAAGCGTACGCGAAAGATGCTGCGCATTATTCCTCAAAAGAACCATAACGACAGCGGAAAATGACCCAAACGGCCCAACAAATAACTTGATTAAAGAAACAAAACCAGTCACTGAGGAAATACCTTTCAACATGGCCTGCGATAAAGTTCAACTTACCACATATGAGAAAATTTCACCTAGAAACAACTTATGCAAAAACCAAAGGATGCACCCTGTACAACAAGACAACAAAAGAAATCTACAAAATAATCAACACAATCTAACCACAGAAATAAAATCGAAATCAAAAATCCACAATACAACTGGAGCAACATCTGGAAAAATATAACGAATAAAACTCTAAACACTAAAACACAATCCTTGTGGTATGACGTCGTAAATGAAAAAATCTCAACCAACAGAAGACTTTACGAAATACATCTATCCCCGAATGACAGATGCAGAAATTGCGGAAATACTGACACCCTGATACACAGAATAACGTGTAACCAAAACCAGAAAATATGGAATTGGGCAAGAAGAAGAATAGCCTTCCTTGACAGAACATCACCTTTAACCGTGAGCATCCAGGAAATACTGAAACCTGAGAAAAAGAGATATCCTGAAACGAAACACAACACGGTACAATGGATACTAGGCAATACCCTAACTTATATGCTACAAACGGAAAAGAGTACTTACGACGAATATATAGCATATATGAATACTATATATTACGAAATTATCCAAACTCAAAATTATAAAAAAGAGCTTCGCACGGATGCTCGATATAATAATGACAGAATCATTCCAATGATCACAATTTAACCAAATAAAACTGTTTATAAACCCCGCCTAGACCAAAGAGAGACTTTTTGAATCAAAGGCACGAGGGGAACCTAACTGTACCAAATATTCAAATCATAAAGAACCTCAAAAAAACAAACATCCAACTGATGGAAAATACCACTAATAAATACAAATAAGGAAAAAAATAAAAAAAACGATACCACTATATACATAGGAGCATTGAAACAAAAATTTTTATTAAAAAAGGGTTAAAAAAAAAAAAGCAAAAAAGAAAAAAAAAAAAAAAAAAAAATGGGTTTAGCGGGTTCTGGGTTGCTGAAGCGAGCGGTTCCGAGTTCAAATCCAAGTAGTTCTTATTACTTTTTTTTTTTTTAATTTAGAAATCTATCTTTACTTGTATTTTATTTTTAAGCGTACCGAAACTGCACATTGCTTATTAAGTATAAGGTATCCATGATTCTTTCCTAACTGCGTCAGGAAATAAGATAAACATCTGCGAAACTACCCAATGTTTCGTAACTAATAGCCGACGTAAGCATGAAAGATTTGCGGCAGCAGAACTGACGAAAATCTACACGGGTTTCAAGCCGCGCCGAAATCATATCATCTGTCCCTTTTCAAACGACACACATGTTTCCAATATATTTATTTCACAGTAGAACGATCATCGCGTTTCAGAAAGAAATAATTTACAAGAGGAATTATTGCTCTCTTTGTAGGTGGACGATAATGATTATGCACTATATAAATAAATGAGAGTTAATCGCGCAGAACTAAATATTAGCACCGCAACAAATTAAACGACCATTGTCACTAAAAAATTTACAACCAGATTATTATCGTAGGACAAAAATAAATTCTTTTATAACTGGTAGTAAGTAATTAAAGTTAATTGAGAATCTGGCTTAAAGACAGGGAGTTCTTAAATGACCGTTTTTCCCGTTTTCTACAATGCTGTTAGTTGTTGACACTATTACTTCATGATCTTTACAGCATAGGGATTTATTAAATACTGGGTCTAAATGCTCATTACTTAACAAGGCGTGAAATTACCTGCGTTATTCTTTGTTTGGAATAACATAAATAAATACAAGCATTTGGCCGAATGAGGATGTCGCCGTTCGCGTGATTGTTCTTTAGTCTCCGGTATAAAGTGGAACGCTCAAGTTTTGTCACCCGTCATAATCGACTCCATAATCGCCTAGGTCTCAAGGATTCAAACAAACACAGTCTACCGGTAAAGTAAGGTTGATGATGTCTAAAGACCGGAAGACCGAGCGTGGCGTGTGAGCGGTAACGTTCTGGCTCCAGGCAAATGCTGGGACGATTCTTATAGAAGGCCATGGCCGTTCCCTACTGTAATAACTTCAACATCGATGAAACGTAAAGCAATAAACAAAAAAATAAGGATAGGGAGAAGGTATTGTTAATCGATTTCAAGCCAGCTGCGACCTCCTCAATAAATTTAAAAATTCTTATGATTTTACGCCTCGTCGACATAGAGGTGATTATTGGCTGGATAGGAGTAGTGGCAAGGATTTCGGCCATGCCCTTGTAAAGAACCTATTCCGGTATTCATATTGTAGTGATTTGGGGAAACCTTGGAAACCACAAATATGCATGGCCGAACATTGGATTCGAACGATTGTCATTTACAGCAACGACCAACGTGTGTTCCGAAATGGTAATGATGTAGAAAAATAGATATTTGTTCAACCTCTAAAACTGTAAATAAATTAATTTGATTCTTTATCTATGAATGCTTGGGAGACGTTACTTTTGTATTGCCCTCATGCAAGTTAACATGGATTCCCACCGTATTTTCAATTGCCAGCTGTAAGTTGGATAATTCTGAAACCAACAAAAACTTTTGCCAAATGTGCTGCTCGTGTTAAATTATTACGTGCATTATTTACGTGTTATAAAGGTATTCTTCCTTGCCGAAGGAAGTAGGAAACTTAAGACTTTTTCCTGGTAAGCGTTGCCATATTTACTTTCTGCGATGTTGCCACGATGTTCTGCCTAGTAGTCGCAGCGCTGTAGCAATTTCCCTATACCAGAAATAGTGTCTCATAGCTGGACACACACATAGGCGAAATGAAAAATTATTATGTTCCAGTCTCATCTAGAATATTTTCATTTAACTGATTACTTCTCTTGCAACAGTTCGATTCTGTATACAGATTACTATTCAATCACGGATTGTTGTATCTATATGTATATTTTTTCTTTGGTCATATAATTTATGAGGCACTAGATTCTGTGAGTCCAGGTGTCCTAGTGGTAACGCGCTGGGCTTGTCAAAGTGCTGGTTCTGGTTCAAGCCCAGGTGCTGTTATTTTTATTTTTTTTTCATTCTTTATCTCCTTTTCACTTGTTGCAAAATACATATCATATAAGTAAGTTTATATATATTTCGTGGTCAATTGGAACAGTGGAAATGAATCATAAAATTAATGTTTGGCTGAAATGAGAAAGTGTCAACGCATGATGCAAGAGTAGGAACTGAAAGCCAGTTTTCAATAAATTTAATTTAACCATTACGATTTGTGCCACTCAACTTAACCAATTTTTTTCTAGTGCAAAGGCGGGAGATTGATAATTGGTGCAATGATGGCTGTTTAAAAATAAACAAGGACCTAAATCAAACTAATGTGCGGTTTTTGTAGCTAACGTTCCTGGTATTAGCAAGAAAACCAGAATTGAAAATGTGAGTAGTTATTCTTACGAAAACAAAAAATCATCATTGACGAATAACATGATAATGAAGGTTCCGTATTTGACAATATGCTGCTCCTACTAGTGATCAGTAATGATGTAATTGATGTATATCCTCAATATAACGACATGATAACCTTGATTTCCGAAATCTGAAATTGCAAGAAAGAAACTGGAAATTTGAGGAAGGAGGAAAGATAATGCCAGTCTCGTTATAAGTTGTTGTTACCTCTCTGGTAATCCAGAAGAATGTTACTGTAAGTGGCTCAGATTCGCGGGTGCCATGCTGATCCCGGAAGCTAGTGCGGTGTCTCGCGGTTCCACGGTTCGAGTCAGGCCGCAGGCAAAAGTGGTTTTATGAGTGTTTTTCTTGTGTTGCCTGTAAACTGGGACAGTGAAAACATATTATACTTAATGAGAATCAAAAGCTACACATGTCTGCATGTATCTATTAAGCAATCCAAATTCGTTTTTGTTGTTATTCTTTAGTAGAAGTCATTATTATTGCAATGGCTCGGAAAGATTAGTTTTTAAGATACGAAAAAAAAAAAAAAAAAAAAAAAAAACCAAACGGCCACGGTCCTTGAGAAGGGGCAATTCCACATTCCTTTGAGCAATTTCGGATTTTTTTTTTAATTATTTATTTATACCCACATTTTGATGGCTGGATCGTGAATATGAATTGAGTACTGTCTAATGTCACTGATGAACTTTACCCTTCATCCAATTCGTTTGGCTATGAATTAATGTAAACATATGATTTTTAATTGCATCTAAACATCACTGACAATCATTTTTAAAAGTGAGGTTTAAAATTTTTTGCTATTAATAGATCAGGCAAGCATCCGTACAATTCCATCAATGAAACAATACAGTTCTGATCCATCATTCAACCAAAATATTATTGGATTAATTTCCTATTCGTTGCCTGAATAGTAACGCAATCAAGATTTAATTTAGAACTACTGGTATCTTTATGTATTGACATATTAACCTGTTGTTCGCTAAAGTGATGCTAAAGTCAAACACAATCGGTTTCAGAATACTGAAATGAGTAACATCCAGTCTTACCGTACAAATCAGGATACCTGATGTAAATTCATTTAGCCAAAGTTTCAAGCAAGTAGTTTTGTTTCCTCATAGTTGTAGAAGAACGATAGTCAGGATATGGACGTCGTACATCCACGAGGAAGAGGAGTGGTTTTATAAATATCCTACGTTTCAGTTATTCTAAGCTATCAGTTCTAAATTTCTGAAAGATTTTGTCCCAAGTTAAAAATCATAAAATAGCAGATAGAAATAGTGATACTTATTTTGTGTAACATTTTTGTAACAGATAAACTACTATGTTGTTAAGTAAAAATTACGTGTCAGCTGATAGATGAAGTTAGCACTATCTAGAGCCACACTGTTATTAATTATAAGGATTTATACTTTATCTCTGTTACACTCTGCAAGTGATGTGTAGTAGAATAATCACGAGGAAAACGGGCTGTTTACACACAGCGTTAAACGCGCAGCATTCCCTTGACTGGATTGTACGGAATATCCATTCGCAAGATATTCCGACTGCTTTAAGAATTTATAATGATTAAACTTCTATCAATACTCGCACGTTTTGTTATTATATTACTGTTGACAGTAACATCAAAATTACAACACCCAGAGCTCGAATAAAATCCGTAGTAGCTTACTTCGGAGAAGTGAAAAGTTAAGTAACGGAAAAGAAGCGATTGCTTTAGTTATTAAAGCGTCAGCATAAATATAACAAGAAACTAAGTCAGTATGCTGTTATAATCTTTTACAGACGTGTATATATGTATATTTGTATTTGTGAAATATTCTAATTTTTTTATTGTATTTCGCTAAAATATGGGCGTAAAGTGATGTTGCACCATCAACTTGGACATCAATTGTTTTTCTGAAACACTGTATTTTCAACCTCACCACTTCAGAACACTCGTTATTTGGTAGATCCTCCGATTTGTTTGAACTTCATTGGCTGGAGATCGCGGCCCACCCATATCACTGTAAACTAATAATTACAAGGATCTTTAATGCTTCGAATAATTAAATTCTGACGGTTCGGCTAAACTGCTAAAGCTTTTATCAGTCCATCGTTCGCTCGGATTCACACCAGAATTGACGCGTCTAGATTAAAAGAAATTTGGGTAAATTTTTATTTTCTCAAACACAATGAATGTTCGTATAGAATGAATGGAGGAATTTTATAAATAATCTAGACGACAGTCTTAAAAAAATCTACGAGTGAGAGCATTACAGCACTTGTTTCTCATTTAAGAATATAGTTGAATATTGGAGTGAAATAAAGTGTCTCTTAATGCTTGATAGCAGAGTATCAGGAAAGCGAAACACAGGTTATTTATAGAAGAAGGATGTTCATAATTTCCTGTTTCCGCATAAGAAGGTGACAAATGTTAGTAAGCACTCGCCTTGCTTTCGATCTTTCCTCCAGTTTACTAAATGAATATATTAATGCATGCTTTTGTATATCGCCATCAGTGTCGGTTTCAGTACTATCTTCTATAAGTGTGTCTTCTTTTGTTTATCAAATGTAATGAGATATAATAATTCCTTTGTTCTAACAGTTATGGGCAGCAGTCTAGGTGCTTAATGGTTAAGGCAGATTGAAAGAAATGGCAGTATCAAGGGTTCAAATCACTTGGTGTAAATGAATTTTTACTGAATTTACTTGTTCATGTCAGTAGTCAAGGACGATTCAGTTATTTGGATCCCACGGTATAGCCACGACTCAAGCCTAATACACAACAAAGTGACTTTCACTAGGCTGCCGAAGTAATTTATAATTCAGATTTCATTTTACCTGAATGTATTATTATAGCATCGTGGTATGTGGAATGAAGAAACATTTTAAACAGCCATCATTGCCCCAATTATCATCTCCCGCCTTTGCACAAGAAAAAATTGGTTAGTTGAGTGGCACAAATCGTAATGGTTAAATTAAATTTATTGGAAACTGGCTTTCAGTTCCTACTCACGCATCATGCGTTGACACTTTCTCTTTCAGCCAACATTAATTTTATGATTCATTTCCACTATTCCAATTGACCACGAAATATATATAAACTTACTTATATGATATGTATTTTGCAACAAGTGAAAAGGAGATAAAGAATGAAAAAAAAAAATAACAGCACCTGGGCTTGAACCGAGAACCAGCACTTTGGCAACCCAGCGCGTTACCACTAGGACACCTGGACTCACAGAATCTAGTGCTCATAAATTATATGACCAAAGAAAAAATATACATATAGATACAATAATCCGTGATTGAATAGTAATCTGTATACAGAATCGAACTGTTGCAAGAGAAGTAATCAGTTAAATGAAAATATTCTAGATGGACTGGAACATAAATAATTTTTCATTTCGCCTATGTGTGTGTCCAGCTATGAGACACTATTTCTGGTATAGGGAAATTGCTACAGCGCTGCGACTACTAGGCAGAACATCGTGGCAACATCGCAGAAATAAATATGGCAACGCTTACCAGGAAAAAGTCTTAAGTTTTCTACTTCCTTCGGCAAGGAAGAATACTTTATAACACGTAAATAATGCACGTATATTTAACACGAGCAGCACATTTGGCAAAAGTTTTTGTTGGTTTTCAGAATTATCCACTTACAGCTGGCAATTGAAAATACGGTGGGAATCCATGTATCTGCATGAGGGCAAACAGAATTTAACGTCTCCTCAAGCATTCATAATAAAGAATCAAATTAATTTATTTACAGTTTTAGAGGTTGAACAAATATCTATTTTTCTACATCATTACC